>OW679198.1:34312540-34873586 GCA_940337035.1 Agriotes lineatus | reverse complement strand
AAAAAGCTATAGCGACCGACGCAAACCGCACTCACGGTGAAAGGAAAATGTGTAGCCATGTGTGTAGGAATCACACCAAACATTAAACGTTATTTATCCGGATCTACTGTAATGTCTTAATGTGGCGATCAACTCACTGAAAACAGTGCTTTTATAGAGTCCAATAAAGCACTATTTTTCATTGTTTTTTCATATGAAAAATGTTGAATCAGCCTCCTGCCTTTTAGATAACTGACAGATTGCCACATTTATGAAATGTCAAATTTCAACGATTTAGATTATTTTTATGCAAAATATATAAAATAGTATAAATACTCGTTTCATATGGCCTCTTATCGCCCTTGTTCTTTATAAAACGAGTCGCAAAGCGACGAGTTTTCTAAACTTGAATGCGTGCAGCAAATGACGCCTTAAGCAACTTGTGTTTTAATATAGGTACTACTAGCAGCACATCTCCGCTTTGGGGAACGAATTCTGAGAAACCCTGAAAATGGTCTAACCCGATTTGTAAGAGAAAATCAGTGACCACATTTCAACTTCCTAGGCGGCCAATGAAGCGTATAAACCCACTGCAAATAAAAAACCAGTTTTACCCTTTTATACCTTTTGGGGTTGACATTTCGATAAACTCCGTCTTAGTGGGTGTGTACGTAGCAAGTGGGCGAAGCCTGCAATTTTGATCATTTCAACTTTTTCGGTTATTGCTACCACTTACTCCTTTTTATTTTTATTCCCCTAGGGAAATTTAAAAACACACATGTTAAAAAAGAATATTCTAACTACCGCGGGGGATACGAATGGTTCCATAATTCACCCCGAATCCACATTCACATCTTTAGGGGTTGATTACAGTCACCCCATTTAACTCATTTCGGAGGGTAAATTTTGAAAAACCCAGAAAGTCACTGTATGCGATTTGTAAAAGGAATTAATTTGCCGAATTTCAACGTCGTACATGCAGCAGTTGCCGCTCACTGGCAATCTTTAGAAAGACACATCTACCCCATTTAACTCCCTTGGGGGTAAATGTCAACAAATCTTGAAAATGATTTCACCCGATTTGTAAAAGGAACCGATGTGCCGAATTTCAACTTCCTAGTCGTTTTTACCTCTTTTATCCATTGAGGTTGGAATTTCGGAAAACCATGTCTTAGTGGATGAGGTTTGAAAATTTGATTGAGATTTTTTGTTTATCTATCATTGTGATCGTTAGGATTTTGTAGATTAGACATAGATTTTAAGATTTTTTTATTTCTTTCCCCTTTTCGGGTTTAGTTATAGATTCCCTGCAACCGGTTAATGTTCACTTTCAACATTTTCAGTTTGTAGAAATATCAATACATATCATGATTTAAATTGGTACCAAATGCTATATTACTGTAATGTCCAGCATCCAGAAAAAAGAAATTACAAACAATACTTTCTTTGCCATAATGGTCAATATTATTACTGCATTCTCTATACTTTAAACTTATAATTAGTAAATAATTGAGTTCAATAGTTCAATATAACCGGCGTATTCACCATCGAGGGACATACGATTTTCGCAACCTAACGGAGTGCTAATGGTACTAGAACTAATGCTGTTTGGCCACATATCCTTATTAAATGTAGAAAGACTTTCTTGTCATAAATGCATAACCCTGTCTTTCATGAAACGTCACGAAGTTATATGCTTATTAGTATTATAGCAGGTTTTACAATATCATACTATTTCAGGATTGTCCCGTCCTATATAAGTCTTGGAAGATTCACTGCCCAAGCTAACTCCAATTTCCGGCCACTATATGGTCGTTAGTAAGGATTAGAGAGAATGGCTCTTATAGTTACTAAATAAAACAACATGTATACTGGTTATAGAGCAACTATAAACTCAATATAATTAGTAGGTAAACTTCACTTACCGTTTACGGCTTCTATCTTATACAAGCCTAATTTCTGAAAAAACAAACAAGTATCCTGTGAAAGGAAATACAAAATATAATTAGCAAGTTTTTAATTAATTTAAGCCAGATGGTTCAGCGAATTGGATCAAATTAAGATTAGCAGTCGCGGTTGACATTTTAAGTTAATGATATACACACATAACGCTGTATTCGGTAACTACAAAACAACCCAGAAGGTTACTGTTAAGATAAATATATAATTACGTAAAACAAGCCAAAAATTAAAATTGGCGAATTATTAATAAAAAATAGTGTTGACAATATAAAATCATGTGATATAGTATTCGGATTATATAAGCAAATACAAAAATGTGAATAATTGTTCCTCTGCATCCGAAAAGCACAGATAACCCTAAATAAAGGAGTCTCCTCAGGCACTTTAAAAGTTTATGTCCTTAAACGTAATCCGCGGACGCGACGCTTATCATAAAGATCTTTGGATAACAAAGCGTATTCATAAGTACATAAATCAACGCTTTGTTAAAAAAAAACATTTGCCTTTGCTCAACGCCAGGACGTTACGATCAAATTACTCCAGTAAGGTAGCCTAACAATTGTGCAAGTCAAATGAAATTCAACATTAATTAAATAAAATGAATTAGAAATTTAAGGCTTGAAAATATTATACAAAGTTCAAAGAGCTATATCTGGGAGCCCTTTATTTTCAAGTTATTTCAAACGATCAACCTGATGGGTTGGATGAAGAAAGCATAAAATTTTTAGGGAGCCTTATCGATAGAGTACAGCGACGCCATGTGGAGATAGAAAGACAAAGAGAACCTAACTTTGCGATATCCAAGAGCTTAGGCCGGATAGCGGCACCATGGTCTTAAATACGTTTCGACGCAGGCAGCTTCTTCAGATCCATAAAATAGATGTAAAAATAGTCAGGAAATTACGCAAATAAAAAATTAATACTGAAGAAGGCACGAAGCCAGGAGAACCGAAAAGGGGCCTGCAGGTGACAATCGACTAGTAGAGAAATGCGAGCTAATCGAGAAAATCTGTGTGCCACCCAGAAAAAATGAAGATTCACTATTAAACCAGCTCAAATACGCCACAATAATTGTACGACTCCATCAGATGACAAGTCGCTTTCTAAAAACACCGAAAGACGAGTCTCTGAAAACCGGAAGAAGCTTGCGCCATCAAATTGGACGCAGAACGGAATGAGACACCAAATTTATATTCGGAAATTTCCCAAAAAAGAACCAAAGTAGAAATAAACAACATGCTCTACAGACAGGTGCTTAAAGTGATTTAATTCCAAGAAATAGTAGTTTTGTATTGAAGAAAAAATCGCCAAAATAGCGACTTACGAAGACGTTAAAAGATCTACTGCGTAACGGCGAAAAAAGTAATTTCGGCCGTTACAGATTGTGTTGGTAGTGGTACGGGGGTAGTTTTGGAACGCTTGCTCCTATATTAAATTTTTATTATACATAAAATGTATTTAAATTTGATACATCGCCTAATCAAGCGCTGCATCAATTCTAAGCGTGGACTGGCGATAAGGTATCCTATCCGCTGTGCGCGTAGCCACGAAGCATGAACGACGGCGTCGTTTCCCTCTCCAGTGGAAGCTAGGGCAAGTACCCTCATAACGCGACAAAAAAGGTATAAAAGAAAATTGCAGGGTCAGTCCGAAGAACTTGAGAAGATCCCAATTTGGGTCCACCCGTTCTGACCAGCAAAAACACCAGCCCCAGTCCTGAACTCTCCCCTTCCTTTCCTGATCCCAAATGCGTTCCTACCTGGGTCTTCCCATCTGGCAAGCAGACTTTCAACCCTTACTAGTCCAGGCTTCATGGGAAATGGCAAGCTGAACTGTCAGCCCTGAATCCAAAACTTTCAGTAGAGGCGAAGCCGCTAGAATTCGATTTTAACTTAATTACTAAACTTTCTCGGGAAACCGAATCCTTGAGGCTAAAACCCTCGCTTGGCTGATGGACTGTCTTGCAGGGTTGACCGCTTAAAGCAAATCTCTAAGCGAAAATACCGGCGCCTAGAAACATTTCACTTAGATGCTTTAACCCGCTCCTTAATACCTATTAACATACCTGTAATTATTACGTGAATTATCACGTAAGAACCTGCACATACCTGGTGGAGCATCTGTTCAGAGGCTTCCGATACTGCTACAGCAGCAGGAGAAGTGGCCCGCCACATTAGCACCGTCGCGGCCGGAACCTTCGGCCGCCAGCGGCCAAAATTGCAGACCGCTCTGGGACTAACCACAAACGTAAAATTACACTTTTGCGTTATTCTGAGAGCTTCGGATTTACATCATAAGGCACCGCTACAACTTACTCGTGTGAATTTACCACCTAGAATACACAGGTAAACCGAAACCTTTGTTCTTTGCACCTGTTTTGTGAGAGGCAGAACAGTAAACAAAACTCCGAAATTTTGGGGACTTCATATCACCTAAAGCGAAGTCGCCAGCCGGCGCCAAAGGTGCACCACCAAAGCGACACTTCAGTCCGATCCCGAAAAGGTTGAAGTCCACGACACTCGTTCCGTATGTGTTATTTGGGTTGTGGACGCACCAGGAATATCGAAATACGTTTCCAGAGATCATTTAATTTTATTAATGTACGAATTACTTATTTACGAATTTCGTCTTATTTTGTAACTACAGTTAAAAACAATATATGTATGGTAGTTACAAGGTGTTTTTCATGATCTTATAAGTATATATTTGAGTTGGAACAAACCCTGCCTCCGATTTGAGCTTAACCCGAGGTAGGAATTTATAACGCCCTTAGTAAGGGGGTGAAACGTTACATAGTATAAGTACATCGTGCACGTATGTGTTTAGTAAAAGCTTATTAACGTAATTATTGTATTGTTTTACAATTAATCCTATTTTATTTTAACCATTCTTCCCTATCAGCTTTGCTAGAATTTGAAGTGGAGGAGTATCCACAAGCAAGCATGCAATGGTATGGAGCATTTTCAATGACAATTACACACTTACCACTTCTACAACCGTCTAAACATCCTGCAGAGCACCCACCATGTAATACAGTAAATCTTTGCTTTCACTTTTAATGCTGCTTTTTTTAAAATTTGTGTCGTATTAGGGAACCACTTTCATACAACTACGTCTCGTCAAAAAATGCAAAACAAATGTTTACTGCAGACTCAAAATATTCGAAATACTTTCTTAAAAAATATTGTGAAATAATGAAATGAAGCGACTCAATTAAGCAAAAACCATTTATTCCTATGTTGAATTATGACGTGTGGTGGTGAAATAATACTAGAAGCAAATGATTAATTCACACTTATAGCAACTACAGAAACGATTTCCATAAATTCTAGTTATTAACTGGATTGTTCTACTCAGTCTAAGCTTCGGCTGTAAGTGGCGCCGAATCTGAATTCCCAGCTTCGCAAAGACCCTGGTCTTTATAAAGTATTAACGTCCCAGGTCTTGAGATATGCATATTCTGAGGCGGATTGAACTAGGGTCCAATTGCTGTAGCTCTCACCATTATATGTTTATCGTGCTTTTGATTTAATCTCCATAAGTACTCGCATTTGATTCGCAAGTCTCGTCTCTTCCAAAGTTCGGGGCTCATTTCTAGGATTTGCAGCAGTTCAGGCCTATGTCTAGATTTCTTGTGGGGGCGTTTCCAGTTGTTGCTGAATAGCAATAGGCTTTTCGCATCTTTCAAGATTGTTTTTGTGCATATTTTTGGTTGATTTCATTGTTTACGGACTTCAATAAGAAAAGACTTACGAGTGGCTCTACATTATGATGTAAATAAAAGACAATATCAGAGACGGCAAATATAAAGCTTCACAAATTAATTTTCCTTTATGAGAAAATGTTCGCTCGCGGCAATAAAAAGTTTCCTGTGTATTGTTTTTCTCAGGCTTGACGATTTTTGCTATGTATTGTTTTTCTCACGGTTAATGATTTTTAAAAATATCTATTTTATTAGTTTAGAAACATTGCGATTAATACATTCAATAGAGCAGGAAAATGAAAATAGTGTAATGGTAGCATCTCAAGACTGCTGGTTTGTTTGTGAAAGTTAATCCCTAGGTATGAGATTATTTATGAAAGGATAAATTAATTAATTATTAAAATGTACAAGGGTGAATTTATGTAATAAAGGAACAACATAACTGTGTGAGATTTATTTAATGAATAACAGATTAAATACAAATCCTGTAAAGCAATCAATATTTTATCAGAAAATAATGTTTGATTTAGTAGAGATAGTCGTTTAGTAATATCAAAGTTTAGATCATAATTTATATTAAATGGCAATCAGAATAACCCATAAGATAGCTTCAATTAAGGTGAAAGGCAGACTCGAATAATTATTTGAACAAGTCATTTATGAAAATGTCAAATTAAAATAAACAGTATTGAAATGTATCCAGGAGTGTTAGCTTCAATAAATTTGGTATGAATAATTATTGCTATGGAACCTTGTAATATTAATATAACAACGAATGTTTTTGAAATAAAATAGATATAAAATTATATAATAGTGCAAAAAACTAAATAAAAACCCATTAGGATACTAAAGAATTTTAATAAAATGAAAAGGGTATGTCAATTAAGTATTAAAAATGAAAATAAAAGTCCAAGGCAAGATTTTGGAACATTAACAACAATAAAAACTGTGATTGAAGAGAATAGGACCAATTTGGTGTGTATCAGAGGTCCAATCTGTTATAAAGAAGGTGCCATTGAAGGAGCTACAAAGGGGGCTGGTTTGAGGCCGTTCTCGTGTTTTGGTCACATGTCACATTTTACTGACGTTTGAAGAAAAAACATGTTACAATCAGTAGTGAATAAATAATAACTAGTTTTAGTAATTGAAAACGATTGCATAAAGTACATCAAATGCCCTTAATGTAAGATACTTTTGTAACAGAGGATCTTCAGTTTTCGTATGTCAGTGACACCCTGTGTAGCTTACATACACATATGGAGCATTTACAGGCTTTACTGCTCAATGCTTTTTCTCTATTTGTTTCTGTGGCCTGCCATAGATTGTTGTATTATTACCAAATATGCAGCTTCGAGTTTGGCACATTAAATTTTGAACATCCGGTAATAAAAGGGGTGGTGGATAAACATCAAGTGTGCACAACAGCACGACGGTTATTTCCCAAATAACCAATCTATCCCAATGTGAATTTCAATGGCTAACTCGGTTTTAATCGGTGAGTGGGTGGATAGAATTTATTACAATTAATCAAACCACAATATATATAAGGTCTAATTTTAAGCGCCAGGTTTGACAAAGCCTCAGAGAAGTAAAATTACTACGATTCAGTATTTCAAACCTACTAACTAGAATCGCACGGGATGCGTTGCAATAAAATCTAACTGTTGCTATTTTTGCTGTGGAGAACCTAAATTACTAACACCTGTAAGGATGCTTCAAAAGAACAACCAATAAACATTACATTAAGAACGATCAAAATAGTTGGTTTATTTGCATTAATAAATATGAACAACAACTAACATTGTAACAGAAGCAATACCAACATATTAATAATATTAAATTCGCAAGCAATAATCTGTAGAAATTAACTCCAAAGAGTATAAAATGAAGGACAAAGATAAAGATTGATTAAAGCAACAATTCAAACATCACATAGCGAGTAGTATGGGCTACTCAAATAGTAAATATGTGGATCAACAGGTAATACACATCAAATTCTATATGGTGTAGATTGTAACCGTATTACGACTAGCAGTTCAGACAACTTTCACACATTCTAACATACGATAGTCATAAATATGCTTACTCTTATGTCCCTTTTGGCATAAACTTTGCCACTGCTTGTGAGATCAATAATATATAAATTTACTATTTGTAAAGAAAACGAGTACTTTCTCGCTTGTATTACGGAGATTGCTGAAATACTGAAATACATAAAATGCTAGCTCGCGTCCTCCAGCTTGAATTGTAGAAACGGTTCAAAGTTTCCCATTAAATCTCTGTTAGATGTAGCGTCTTTGACTGACGATGTGCCGCTATCGTGGGAATGTGGTCCTTGTTTGCGTTGACAGATAAGACTTAGCGAACTAACAGATGTGCGCTTTTGGTAGAGTGTATTCCGAATTTCTTTATAAATAACCCAAAATTGGCGGCCTTGCGAGGAACGCTAATAAATGATAAATACATAGCGCATTAGCGAAAAATCTAGAGCAAACATAAGCACTCAATAAGTTAGCAAAACGTTGCATATCTTCTTTAATGGAAGCGTCAATAATTACAATATCTTGCTTCATGCGGTTTCCTGACCCATAAAATTCATTTTAAAATAACATAAGCGAGCAGTTGTCCTCACAAAATAATTAACCTAGCCAAACCGAAAAATCCGTAAATCAACATTTACAACGAAAAATTTCGTCACGTGCAGAATTACAAGTTCGGCTTTGGCTTGGGCCTAAAACACGACCACCATTTCAGGTGCTTTCTCGGAAAAAAGAAAGAATTGCGCTGTAAAGCACGGCTGTTCGCGCAAACGAAGTGCATTCCACTCACAAAAATGCAGTCGGCATGCGTTCGGAAATCAGAAATAGTACTACTTCAACTAATGCGAAAGTAGACCACCACAATATATTTTTAAATTATTAGAATTGCCTTGCGATTTTCGTGCTTTGGTCGATGGCAGGGCCAATATTTTAGTTGTGGTAGCGGTCGCGACTTGCAAAAGCGCGACACCGACGTTCCGTCCCGTAGTCGCAGTCTCGCATAACACCTTGAGGGGATTTGGAAGAAGGAATTTCATAAAAGCTACGGCCGGCAACGAAGACCTACGTATTAGCGCGGCGCTCTTGCCTATGTATAATACTCGTGCGATTGCAGTGAAGTTATTTAGTTTGGTAACCTTGCTAATCGGTCTTAACCGAAGCGATACTAAAAACTTTGATGAAAAATACATGGATTCCGCTGGACGCCAACGAACCGCTATGGGTCTAACAATACATTCTCGGCCTCTCTCGTGCCCCAGGTTAAAATTCCCAAATTTCCGCCGTGTCGAAAAACATCTCCTAGGTCTTTCGTGTCCCAGATCTGGAGGAAGCCCTCCCATCATTTATGTATGGTTCTGGGGCCCTCTGAACTTCGCTACCACTTTAAACTGCAGACTTGCTGTACCTTCAAGTCGATATGGTTTACACCTCGAGGCACGTAGTTTAGCCTTTCTGGATAGCTTCGACAGAGTTTGTAGTTCATGCATGTTTATACTTTTCCTTCTAGCAGCTAGAGCTTATCTACACATATAATTAGAAGTAAATGGAATATTATTAGTGGATATGTTGTTATTCGAGTGTTCGCTGCACGGACACCAGCTCATTTATTGTGAATAGACAGGTTGGATTGTGAGTACCCAATAAGTTTGATAAAGTAAGATTCTAGTCGTAACGCCACTTTAAGCTAATTTTCCTGGAATTGTAATAAATGGTATAGTAAATAGCGCCAGCTAAGGCTTTGTAATCTTGTGAGTGTTTAATCTATGTTATTGTTTGTAAATTGTGTTTGATTGTACTCTGTACCACTGCATGCAGATAATATTATAAGTGAGTTAAACGTTAAAAGAACTGCTCAGTGCTGAAATAAAATAAAGTTTTTATACAATTTTGGCACTTTAAAATTTAACTTCGGCTAAAGGCTGTAAAAAACACCGATTGTGCGCTTACTTGATACTTAAATAACTATTAAGGCTGTTTTAAGTCTGCTCAAAAGTGCTCATTTCCGCTGCCTAAAAAATTAGTGCACATCAAATTTGTAATTTATTTCTGCAAAAATATGGCATTCATTTCTGAAAATTGTAGAATTTATGCACTTTTCGTGGGGCTAGTTATGGTGTTTCTACATACAATTTTAAGAATTTAACACGAAGGCCGTTTTCTGGGATATGATAACCTACAATATTTGTGTTTAAAATTAATGTTGATACAAATGTTAATAACATATTTGTAATGTTTTGGGAGCTTGTCGCTCGATTTTCGAGGGAATTTCTCGGTATAAATGCTCAGCTTTAGGGCTTCGCTAAGATGCTTGCAGTAGTAGTATTCTGCGGAGACGAGATATTACCCCAGACATAATTTCCAGTGCAGGGTGACTTCGAGAAATCGAAATATATCGAAAACGTATTGCATTCAGCTCAATTCTCGCAAATTATAATTTTAATTTCGCACTGATCTTCGAGGTGTAAATATACGAGAAAGTATTTTAATTTGTGTATCTAGCGATGGCACGAGGTGACCGAGGCATGAAAAAGTATCCAAGTACTCGATGAAAACGCAAGAAAAATATGTACAGAATAAAAAGTGGATAGTAGGTAAATTATGAGTATTATTTTATTTAATAAAAAATGCATTTTTAAATACATTTCCAGGATATATTAAAATTTGGTAATATTTTTTTAGTAAAATTGGCTTTTTATAGACGATTCCTGCAATTACTGACAGATGCGATAGCTCAGGAAAGCGATCAGGCAAGGCCATAAAAAGCAGTTTCCGTCCGAGGTGCATATTACATTTTCCCGTCGACCGTCATAATTTGAAAAAACGAAAGGAGAGTGTGTTTTGTAAGAGTTGTTGCGGATGAAAAACGTTTGCGGACCAAAAGCGTTTGTGGACGAAAAGCGTTTTCGGCCGTAAAGCGTTTGAGGACGAAAAATTAATGATGTCCAAAAAAATGGCATCGTTCGTACTTAAATGCGTCCGTAAAATCACATTTTATAGGATCGACGGAAAAAGTACTTTTACTTCCTATGAACTAAAAGTAAGTTCTACTTGGCCGGTTATGGATGCAGTTGTCCTAATGCTTTTTAAGTGAGAAACGTCAAAATCAGTCAATCGTTTAAAATTTTGAACAAAATTGCTTGTCAAACATAATTTATGTTATCATCTGCATCAGATTTAGGCTTTGATCTATACTTATCTGTTGCACATAGTCAAAGACTATCTAATATATTGTTATAACACCCGGTATGCTTTTAAATTAGAATAAATTTATGTAACGACGAACTTATGTAAAAATATGCCCTTATTTAAAATTGTTTACTATTGAGTTTATTTCTTTTGATAGCTCCGGTAGAACATTTACTCTTAAATCAGGTTAAGTTCAAGCTTTATAAAATATGATACATTATTTTCATTTATTAATCCTTGATTATCAAAATTGTTATACTTTATAGTTAATCGGTATTACGAGAATGATTTCGAAAGGCACTTCTACAACTGTCAATGTCAAATTATAAAAAGTGAAAACTTAGTCGAACTCATATCTGTTACAATTAATATCATTTCAAATATTGACAACGGTAAGTACTTCTTTTAAATATCCTATACATTCAGAATTGAGACTTATTACTGTTTATTTCTTTTTACATATACAGCTTACAGAATCTAGATTGACTCTCAAGGTAGGCTATGAAAGGCGCTGTGATCATATTTGATTTCACTGAATTGGCAATATGTGGAAAGAAGTAATTGTCAAACATACAAATCGTGGTTATATTTTAAATGACAAGTAATCAGTAGCGGTGGGTAGAGGAATTTCGTTTGCGCAGTGACCAACGTCATATGACAGATTCTTTGTGTTTTAAAGTCTGAAAATTGCTGTTGCTGTTGATTTTGTTAATTCTGTTATTTTGTTATTGTTGCTATTTGTGTGTGTTGTTAATTATGTTTTGAAATGTTGAGTATGCATCTGATTTATTGTGTCATTTAATTTAAATAAGGTTAACAATTTAAAGTCAATATGATAGATGTCAAAAATGTTACCAATACAAAACTTGGAAATTACTAGATTCTAACATTAGTTCCGATTTTCACCGCGCTTCAATCTAGAATCTGTAAGCCCTATAAATACCTCACTAAAGTGTTCCGATTAGCTGCTCCGTCGAACCAAGTACATGCCGCCTGTAATCTGGAACGGCCATGCTATTTGCAATAGCCGTTGTTATTAATGGTTTCTTTTATAGCTGCAATGAAGATAACAGCACCGAAACTTTGTTCTTATTTGAAATTGTGACTAAGACCAGCCAGCAATCCAAACTGCCACAACGAGTGAAGCATGGATGCAACCCCAAGAAAAACAACCCTCCTGACAACGATTCACTCCAACAATAAGTACACTGCAGTATGCCTCCAAATCCAACTCAGGTGTAGATGTGATTACACAACAGTGACTCTAATGCACTTTATCCAAATCAAACAGGAGATTTCAGACTGGCCTCCAACAATAAGTTTAATGAAGTACGCATCCAAATCCAACTCAGGTGTATTTATCCAAATAAAACGAAGATTTCACATCACCAATTCCAAAAGACTATTTTGTAGATCGTAGTTGTTCAACTTCTTCTTGTAATACCATTATTTAATTCCTTCTCCATTAGTCCATTTGTAGCTTTATTTATTATATAGTTTGTTTAAACTATTTACTTTTACTTCATTTCATGTTAATTTAATCACTAATACCCTTTTTATACTGATTAAATAATAAAATTCATTTAAATAGAGGGGTTTATTTTAAAATTTTACTTTTTACCGAAATTACATGTAGGTACATTTTTTTAATCAAAAATTTGTTTGATATTACTAAACTACAATTCATCATAGTAATCTATCGACACATTTTTTTAAACTAACTCTCCTCGATAATTTAAAATACAATTTATTTATATTAAATTTGACATTTCAATTGACGTTTCAAATAATTATTCGAGCTTTGCCTTTCACATATATTCAAACTATCTTATAGTTTGTTCTAATTGTTATCTAAAATCAACTATGAATTGTTCTCTGATACTACATAATAACTATCGTTATTACTTCAAATATCATTTAATTCGTTAAAACGTTTCTAAGAATATTAAATGCTTTACCGAATTTGAATTAAATATGTAATTATCAAATACATTTCAAATAGTTATTCTGCTCTTTTTATATTTAAATTCACCTTTTATAAATGTAATGTATTAACAATTGGGCACTTTACGTATGATTAACTTTTATACATTAATTATTAGTCTTAATGTACGATATCATAACAATATATATAATATATTAGACACTCTTTGACATAGTATTAGTTCTGGAAAGCGTTAGAATATTTTTCAATACATATGGAATGTTCATCACCCACTAAATGCGTTATTCTTAGTTTAGTTTTTATCACTTTATTTTAACAATAATGTTATAGGTAAGATTTACATATAAATTACATAGGTAAATAAAACCGACCTAAGGATAATGTTTATTTATAATTAATTTACATGTATGTAACCAAGCTTTAATCATAGAATATTGTAAAAGTTGAGAAAAGTGTAGTTTTGCGAAGCCAAGATTAAAAACGCTCGAGCACGGAAAAACACTTTTCTCACGTTCGTGTTGTACATGCTATTTTTTCAAGTATGGTAAAAAAATGCCTAAAATTCAAATCGTACGCTCTTCTTGGAACATCCTAATGCCTCTAGTCGAGTAGACCACGAATGTATTAGAAGTATGTGTGCTAGCAGCACGCCGGGTTTAATTGTTGTTCACTGTAAGCAATAAAACGCAGTAGATACACCGGCACTGTAGTTGCGGAAAAATAATGGAGTTCGAAGAGTCCACCCCTACGACGTACGCTTTATCTCTCTGAATAGAGAAAGCAGCCAGTTGTTAGATAATCAACTAATATCAAGAACTAGTTGTTCTGTGATACAAAATAATTAAATGTTTTCGATTGTTTTAGATGTAGCCTCTATTATTAAAAATAAATCATTTTGTTTGAAGTGCTGCATGGCGCAGATTGGTAAGCGCCAGGATTGTATTAAGCAAGTCCTCGGTTCGAATCCCGCTGGGATCGGAATTTTTCCGTATCCTTGGCGATTAGAATCGGGCTCAGTGAGACCATTCACAATTGGGCACCAAATTAACTGTGCTCTACTCAGAACCACAGACCTAAGAGATAGAGTAACAAGGTCAACACATCACCAAGACACACAACTCACACAATGGTTGCTGCGCAAGCACCAAAGACGCGCTCCAACTCTGTATCCCGAATCCGGGGCAAGTTGAGCATTGTACCGCCAGATGCCAGCGCATAAAGCACTAGCCTCTACACCGCAAGGTAAATGAGGTTACAGATTATACATATATACATACATACACTTTGTTTGAAACGTTTTTTAACAAGGCGCTTACAGTTTCAAGAGCGTATCTGAAATGCCGCACGTAGCAGAACATACTAAACGAGTTCCCAGCAATTTGAAATCACGCTGGTTTGTTTTGTGGACTGGGATGATGTAAGATAACAAAACAAAATGCAGAGATCATTTTTCTGCGATACAAGAGGACGTTTCAGTTGTCGACGTTGTAACTAAATATATATCAAATTTATTGGAATAGTCAGTAGTTTCATGCGCCGCTTGCAGTTTCAAAATTACACCTAAGATACGGAATACGTATAAGGGTACGGTTTTTCTGCTCGATTTATAACTGCAAAGAGAAATTTGCGAAACTAGTACTTTCAAATACGTGGGAGCGTATTAAATGACTTATCAATGCTCTGAAATCGTGCAGGTGTGTTTTGTAGACTGGAATGACGTTAATGAACTAATTCCTTTGTGATAAAAATAAATGTTGTAGGAGTCACCGTTGTTAATAAAAATACTTCAACCTTTTTCAATAGTTATTTATTTAAAGAACTGCTTGTAGTTTCATTTTCCCGTTCTACCGCTCTGCGCATCAAGTGACTTCCCAACTCTGTGAAATTATGGGTGATTGTTTTGTAGCGTGGTCTCGATGTCGATGAGACCAAAAAACTAATATCTAGAACTAGTTCTTATCTGATACAAAAGAATGCTTTCGATGCCACTTTCTACTAAAGGGTATATTGTAATACCAGTGAGGAATGGGATTTATTCTAAAATAAGTATGAAAGTTCGAGCTCGAGCGTTAACGAGTGATCCAATTATACGAATTTTGTAATGGCCGATTCCGTACGCGTGTTACATACTATTTTTCGTATAACAGCTTCGCATTTCGCAAAAAATTTCGTGTTTGAATTGTCGTTGGCCACTTTTAGCCAATCATACGTAGTGTGATTATTAATTATTTTATTTTTATTGTCAATATCAGTCATTATACTTTAAATTATTACAAAGGTCTTGTTTAAATTAAGTTATGCGATTTTAAAAAACATTACACAATACACGTCAAAAAAGCGTCTTTACCTAACTCGGCGCCTTAAAATACTCGGCCTGACTCCTCGTACTTCAAATTCCGCCTCGTCAGTAAAGAATCATTTTTCTGACTTTTAGTTAATATACTACTTTCTTTCCTATCGTTTTCACGTAAAATCGCATTATTTCCATAAAAATGAATAATGACAACGTCGAAAGTGATTCGTCCATGGAGTGCACCCCACCAAATCTGGCTGAAGCTGCTCAAAACACCGCTCTGAATTTACTTCCCGAAATTCTCAAAATAGGCAAAAAATTACGTATAACCAGTTCAGGGATTGGAGAGAAATTGTTCTTTTCGGAAGATGTGCTACTAGCTTATTTTGGAGAATCATCTGAAAAGGTAAAACCGAATTCTTTATGGATACAATATTTAAATTATTACAATAATATACTATTAATGCACTTCAACAGTTAGTGGTTCCATGGGACAGACGTACACGGAGAAGTTTTCTTGCTCGATTTTGCGCTTTGCAAAAAGATGTTTGCGAAAAGAAATTTTCCGAGTACTTCTTAAGTAAGGCGATCAAGTGTAAAACACCAAAAACCGGGACCAGGTGTTTGTTTTATTGACATCTCCAGCATTCAACTTAGAACTATTACATTAGTTAAACCATAGAGTATAGGCAACAGTGAATTAGTGTTCTGTGTTGAGTGGACTCGTTCTTTGCTGAATTTAAAATCTCTTTTCTCACTTCCCCATTATTTATTTTTATTTATTGTATGTGCTCGTTTGAAGTAAGTTTTATGTAATCACGGTTATAGTCCGGCAGCGGAATCGTGTTTTTTCCCTGAAGTGAAAATTTTCGTATTAAGTTTTTTTTTAACGGATTCTCGTAGATTTATATGTATTTCAAAACGATAAGATGATTGTATGTTTTTGGCTTCAAACTTGAATACTACTTATTTCTTAATTTTTTTCTCATTATTGTATGATTAACTGTGCGTTAACTTATTGAATTTATTGATTCTACAAGTTTCAGCCATTTACAGGGTGTTTAAAAGATCGGTGTTATAAAGTTTTAATAATATTAATGAATTTCTGATACGAGAATATTTTGTTCCAGTTCAAAATTCAGTTAAAAATAACAACGTACGTGTTTAAAAACGAAGCTACATGACAGGTACAGAGTGTCCCAAAAATGTCTGGCTGAAACAAGAAACATACACACAAAAGTTGGAGAAGGTTTCTTAGCTGGAAATCAAGTATAAATATTCCTGTATCATGGGTATACGATCTCTAATACCAATTTCTTTTTGACAATCGAGTAGTGTAACGTTTAGTTAAATATGAGTGAAAAGAAGTGTTTTTTTAACTTTAAATTTGCCTGTGAAAAAAAAGTAAAAAACTTTCCGTTGCTGGTGCCCAGCTCATAAAAACTACAACGTAAAGCATGCTTTTAAGAATAAATTAGTTTGAATATTTCAGCTTAAAATAAGAAATTCTTTCATATTTTCGTATTTCAAATATAAGGTGTAAACATGAGTTCTGAATTTTCTGAATTCTAGCAATATTAAAGCTACTTAAATGTGAATCATAAACAACGTCACAATAATCAAAGCAGGACGAGATTAATGTATTACACAAAACGGTTTTCACATTTACACTTAAAAATTGTCGATTTTGATAAATAAGTTTCAAGGAACTATATGATTTTTGCAGACATTTTGATATATATTTAGTAAATTTAAAATCATTATCAAGATAAAGACCCAAGTTTTTGACATCATCAGAAACTGGGATTCTATTCTGGTCTACTAATAAATTTACTTCATTAGAAATTTCCTCTCGACCACCCTTCCTTATAAAATGTTTAAAATTACTGCAGCTATTTAGAATAATAATTGTTGTCGACGAAGATTTCCCATGCTCTGTTTCCGCCATCTTAAAAAATTGGTGAGTTTGCTTTTGTTGCAGTAACTCGCTTCTTGCTAACGCTACGTGAAAATGCTTGCAATTTTACCTGTTATGAATTGAAATTCGACTAAAATTACGACTTGTAGATGAATTAATTAATTAATTACTTATTTATCGGTGTTGTAATTTTTTTATTTTCTTCTCCGTTTATACAAGAGACGAAATACGTACAAAAAACAAAAGAAACAGAAGAAATGGAGGAGATAATAAATAAATCGATGGAAAAATGGATGGAAAAAATCAGAAACGAGATCAAAATTGGAAATGATAATATACAAAGTAAAATAACGGAAGAATTCGAGAAAGCAAACGCTGAAATACGTAGGCTAAAAGAGGAGGTAACGAAAATGAAGGAACAATGGAACAGCGAGCGACAACTGCTAGAAACTAAAATTAAGGAGCTGGAATATAAAGTTGACCTACAAGAAAGAAATAAACGGAGGAATAATATTGTAATTACCGGGATAAAAGTAGACACAAAGGATAGGGAAGTACTTAAAGACGGTGCTAGGAATTTTATAAAGGAAAAACTAGGAGTGGAAGCAACCATTACTGAAGCATATACAGTAACCGATGAGAAATGTATAATAACACTACAAAACTGGGAAGAGAAGCAGAAGATTTTTAAAAATTGTTATAAACTGAAGGAC
Organism: Agriotes lineatus; assembly: GCA_940337035.1. Classification (NCBI taxonomy): domain Eukaryota; kingdom Metazoa; phylum Arthropoda; class Insecta; order Coleoptera; family Elateridae; genus Agriotes; species Agriotes lineatus. The sequence continues at coordinate 34,855,848 of OW679198.1, read as the reverse complement.
AAGGAGATCTATATAAATAGCGATATGACAGTAATAGAGAGAACAATACAAAAGAAAATAAGAGAAATGGGAAAAGAAGAGGAAGGAAAAGGAAATAGAGTCAAAATAGGGCACCAGAAATTGTGGATAAATGGGGAGCTACATCAGTGGGATAGGGTGAAGCAAAGAATACAGAAATATTATACAAAAAAGTAATAAAAAACAGACCGGACGGAAATAAAAAGATGACGGATATGGCGACGATTAAGGAATGGAAATTCAGGGAAAGTACAGGAGAAAATAAAAACAGAGGCAGTTGTAAAAACAAACAAACTTGGAAGATTGGAATATGGAATATTAGAGGGCTGAATGGAAAGGAATTTGAGTTAATGGAAAATATAAGGAACGCAAACTATGAAGCAGTAGTATTAACAGAGACCAAAAAGAAGGGAACAGGAACAACAATGATAGAGGATGGTAATCTGTTGATATATGGAGGTGTAGAAGAGAAACAGAGGGCATGTGCTGGGGTAGCATGTCTAATACAGCAAGGAAAGGTGGAAAACATACGAAATTGGGAATATATAAACGAAAGAATATTAACAGTGAACATGGAAGTAGGAAAAGACATCATAACATTGATAATTGTGTATGCGCCCTCCACGGATGCAACAGCAGCAGAGAAAAATGACTTCTGGGAAAATCTGCAACAAGCAACTGAGAACTTTACTGGGAAATTAATAATAGCAGGTGATTTTAATGCCAGGGTTGGAAGAGAACCTGGGAGGTGGCAAGGAGTTATAGGAAAATGGGGAGAAGAAGTAATAAATGACAATGGCAAAAGGTTACTAGAGTTTTGTATAGACAATGACCTCATTATAGCAAATACTTTTTATAATCACAAGAATATACATAAAATCACTAGGGAAGTCAAAAGTCGTGATGAAAAGTCAATAATAGACTATGTGCTGGTACAACAAAACAATAGGAAAGAAGTTAAAGACGTAAGAGTTAAAAGAAGCTATGAAATTGGTAGTGACCACTATCTCTTGGAAGCCGTTTTTATGAGACGAAACGAACCCAACCAGAACACTAGCCAAAGTAAGGACGGAAACATCAGGAAGGACAAGATTAGATTTTATAAACTCAGAGATTTAAAGATACGGAAAGAGTACCAGGAATTGATGGACAAGGAATTTGACTCGAGGAACGAAATTAAAGAAACAATACATATAGATAACAGGTGGACACTATTCAAAGAAAAAATCATGAAAGTGACAAGAAAGGTGTGCGGCTACACGAAGATGAAGAAAAATGTAAGACAAACTGCTTGGTGGAATGAAACAGTTAAAAACGAAGTAAGAGAAAAGAAAAAACTATGGAAGTTATATTTACAAAAAAAGGTAACATATGAAGAATATAAAGAACAAAGGAATAGGGTCAAGGTGATTATCAGAGAAGCAAAGCAAAAGGCTTGGGAGAAATTTGGCAAGACACTGGAGATTAGCAGCCGAGATAACCAAAAATTGTTTTACAAAGTGCTTAAAAGTTGTAGAACTAAACCTGAAATAAAGTTGAAACAAATTAAGGATAGGAAAGGTGATATAATAACAGATGAAGACAAAATAATGGATAGGTGGCGTGAACATTTTTATCAACTATTAAATGAGGATGAGCAGGAAGCGGAAAACATAGGAAAGAATATAGATAAAGTGACAGCAACCCAAGGAATAGTAAGGTATAATGATAAAATAACTATGGAAGAAGTAACTGAAGCGCTGAATAGGGTGAAAATAGGGAAAGCACCAGGATGTGATGAGATAGCACCGGAAGCAATAAAGTATATAGGACAAAATGGGACCAAAGAACTACATGGATTATTTAACCAGGTATGGCAAACAAAAACGATCCCAGAAGAATGGAACACAGCAATAATACTGCCTATCCATAAGAAAGGCGATACCAAAAATTGTAGCAACTACAGAGGAATATCCCTTCTATGTATAGCACTAAAAATTTATGAAAGCATATTAGAAAAGAAATTAAGGAACGTAGTGGAAACTCGATTGTCAGATGTACAAAGTGGCTTTAGACCAGCACACAGTGTCCAGGATCATTTATTTACAATACAACAAGTGACGGAAAAGATGATGAAAAAAGGAAAGGCAGTATATGTATGCTTCATCGATTTAAAAAAAGCATTTGACAAAGTTAGTAGAGAAAGTATATGGGAAAGTTTAAAGAAAAAAGAAGTAGAAGAAGATCTCATAGAAGCTATAAAAAGTGTATACGTGAACACTAATAACCAAGTGAGAATGCAGAATAGAATGTCAGACATATTTAAAAATAACGAAGGAGTAAGGCAAGGCGGAGTACTAAGTCCCCTATTATTCTTATGTGCGATGGATGAAGTGATAAAAGAGTGTGCGACGAGAATGGCAAAATGTGTATTGGGCTATAAAAACATGCTACCAATAAATGTAGAAGCGTGTGCTTTCGCAGACGATGTTGTTTTAATTGCCAAATCTGAAAAAGACCTAGAGAAAAACTTAAAAGTGTGGATTGAAGTGCTAGCCAAATTTAATTTAGAAGTGAACATGGACAAAACAAAAGTAATGGCTATAACAACTAGTGAGTCTGAAGTAAAAGTGGAAGTTGAAGGTACAGCTATCGAGCAAGTGAGGGAATTTAAATATCTAGGAGCTACCATTAGTTGCAATGGAACAAACGAAGCCGAAATAAGCAGCCGCATACAATCAGCAACTCGGGTGTATCATGCTTTATACAGAAACTTCCTGAGCAATAGAGAAATTACTACGAAAACAAAGATCACAGTGTACAATACTATATATTTACCCACAATCCTGTATGGCAGCGAAAATTGGGTAGTAAATGAAAGACACAAGAAGAGACTGCAGGCCGCTGAAATGAAATATTTACGGAAAGTACTCGGACTGAAGAGAATAGACAAAAGACGGAATGAAGACATCAGAAGAGAATTAAATTTACAATCACTAGAAGAAAAACGAGAAGAAAAGAAGTTGGAATGGGTAGGACATCTCATAAGAATGACAAGTGACAGACAAGTGAAAAAGGTATGGGAGACGAGAGCAGTAGGAAAGAATAGAAGGGGAAGACCCAGGAAAACGTGGAGTGAGAGTGTAGAAGAAATATTGCGAAAGCGAGGTATGGAATGGAATAAAGCTAAAGTCAAGGCAAGAGATAGAAAAGAATGGCGTAGATTTGTCAAGAAACAGCAGGAAAACGAGTAGAGGGAGCTAATCCTCGACACCCCCACGGGTACAAGAGGAACTGGATTATGTATGTATGTATGTAATTGTTGTCGACGAAGATTTCCCATGCTCTGTTTCCGCCATCTTAAAAAATTGGTGAGTTTGCTTTTGTTGCAGTAACTCGCTTCTTGCTAACGCTACGTGAAAATGCTTGCAATTTTACCTGTTATGAATTGAAATTCGACTAAAATTACGACTTGTAGATGAATTAATTAATTAATTACTTATTTATCGGTGTTGTAATTTTTTTATTTTCTTCTCCGTTTTGATGGTTCTAGTTCATTTTCCTCGATATATATTTTATCTTCTTCTTGATGCTTACTTTCTTCAAGGATACATTTATGGTCAGGGTGCCCTTCGTGATGTTCCCATTTCTCGACGATTTTTACTTCGAGCGTTGCAGCATCTGCATCGTCATTGGCGCTTTCATCGAGAACGATGTCAAAAATAACAATTTACGTACTGGCTACTTAAAATATAATGATTCTCATAATGCAATGAAGTTTATTATGCCATTTATGTAGTAGTACGATACATGAAATAAAAATTAAGCGCGGACTTGACAACTTTGGCCCGCTCTACAAGTCGTAATAGGTCAAATTGAAACTATTTTCAACCTCTACAAGTTTGATAATGGCTACTTTGTCGCTAAATAGAAAGAGAAATGAGACACAAGCCCAGAAGCTCAAAAAAAATCTCGACCCTTTCACGCTCTCCTTTCGCGTTCGATATATCAACAAATATCGCTCGTACGCGAAAAATTAATAGAACATAAATTATAGTGTAACGACCTTGAGCCGGGTCGCTGGTAAACGGATGAATCAGCATTCGAGAACGACCGCAGGATTAATGCGGGCGATGCGTCAGCATTTGCCAGAATGGTCGAGAATATCTCAACCGGCGAATATATAAGCCAGCACAGCGGGAAGGCGGGAAGTCCAAAGCTAGCTTGAAGTGCGCGAAGCTGCCATATAAATAACTCGTGTGTAAATAAATCTAGCCATATAAATCATTCATGTTGAAGTCATGGGTAAATAAATAAAGTGTATTTGTTGTTAGAAATAGTTCCTGTTAGTGTATAAATAATAATTGTTTCGTATTAACAGTTCTTGTGTCTTTGTTAAATCGTTAAGTTAAATTGCTGTAAATATATGCTTAAAACAAGAAGCGGCGTATAATTTTTAATAGCCCAGAAGATAAATCGTAACTTTGGTGTCAGGTGTCGGAGTTTGTACGAGGGCCAAAAAAAATATTGGACATACATTAAATAAACTAATTGACTAACAAGTACCATAAACGACAGTCAGATAATAAATTTAAGTGTGTGTTGTGCATGCCTGTGACGAGATCCCGAAACAGCAAAATGGAGGCCCAATTAAGCCAACTTGTCCATCTGATGCAAGTTGGCCAGGATAAGGCAGAAAAGGCGCAAGAGAAGGCAGAAAAGGCGCAAGAGGAATTGAAAGCTGGCCAAAAGAAGGCAGAAAAATCACAAGAGGATCTTAAGGAAGAGCTGAAGCGACGAAGTCCATCGCCAGGTGTGACGTAATACGGGATGAGGGTCAGCTCCTGCCCACCAGGACACGCTTTCGTACTGCCACGGGAGGCGCAGTGACCACACATGGGGAAATTGATTTGACATTGAAGATTGGGAATCAAATCCTCAAGCATCGGGCCCTGATTGCTGACGTTGCGGACGAGTTCATCCTGGGAATGGATGTTAGGAATAAGTGTGGGTTCACTTTAGACCTGGGACGCGGAGTGTTGCACGTGGGTGGGAGCTTTCCCTACACCCAAGAGAAAATATTGCAGTACGAGTGGTATTGACGGAAGATGTTACTCTGCCGGGACGAACCGAGAGGTTCGTGGATGCATACCTGGATGGCGATCTCCGGGGCAACGTAGTGCGAAGGATTGAACCCAATTATGACAAGGAGGTCACTCATGGTATCCTGGTTGGAAAGACGTTGTTAAAGACTGTGCTTAAGGTCCCAGTAGGAATGATGACGTCAACAGGGAACCGGCAACCGTCAAGAGAAACACAACCCTGGGAAGGTGCACCCCGGTCTCCGCCGTTGTCAGAATGATTAATAGTGACAGCGGCAGCAAGGCGAAGGGCTGCCCAAAGGCATTAATTAACACCGTGATGTCTACTTGCACGGGCGCATAAGCCAACAAGAACGGAAGAAGATCGAAGATCTGGTGGCCCGGTACCAGGACATCTTCGAGTGCGGAGATCATCCCAGCGGCCGTACCGACTTAGTAAAACATAAATCATTCAAGTTTGGCAGAAGATTCTTGCTGAGGACCGACCATGCTGCTCTAAGATGGCTACTGCAGTTAAAGAACCTTGAAGGACAAGTGGCTAGGTGGATCGAGCGCCTACAAGAGTACGACTTTGAAATAAATCATCAACCTGGCGCAACCCACCGCAACGCCGATGCGTTATCCAGGAGGCCATGCCCTGCGGACTGCGGCCACTGTTCGAAGCTGGAGAGTCGTGCGGTGCCCATCAATCGTATCACTGTAGTCGACGACTCGTGGGAGCCAGACGAGTTGCAGGACAGCCTGGAGAACGACCACGACTTAGGCACGGTTATAGCCTGGAAGCGAGATGGCCGTCGACCTACCTGGCAGGAGGTCTCCGCCATCAACCCAACGGTGACGATTTATTGGGCGCAATGGGACTCCTTGCAGCTGGACAATAACGTCCTGACCAGAATCTTGGAAAATGAGGACGGTGGGGCACTGATTGATGGTTCCAAGGAGTAGAGTGGCCGAGGTTCTGCGCCACCTGCATGATGGCTCCTCTGGGGGACACTTTGGATTGAAGAAGACGTTGCAGAAGGTCCGAGAAAGGTTCTATTAGGCGAACTGCAAAGATGACGTCCGGGAGTGGTACCTGAGGTGCGAAGCCTGCGCTACAGGAAACGGACTGGTTGAAAAACGTAGAGCCCCGATGCGGCAGCACAACGTCGGTGGTCCGTTCGAGAGGATAGCCATTGACATTGCCGGACCATTCCCCGAAACCGAATCGGGAAATAAATACATCCTGGTGTGAATGGGCTACTTCACCAAGTGGCCCAAAGCGTACGCCCTTCCGAAACAAGAGGCCGGTACTGTAGCTGATGTTCTGGTGAAGGAGTGCTTCAGCCGTTTTGGAGTCCCCCTGGAGTTACATTCCGACCAGGGCCGGAATTTTGAGTCCGGAGTGTTCCAGAACGTCTGCAAGCTACTGGGGATACACAAGACCCGGACCACTGCTCTCCATCCTCAATCGGACGGCATGGTGGAAAGGATGAACCGAACCATGGGGAAGCATCTGTCCGAGGTGGTTTCCTAGCATCAGCGTGACTGGGACCAGTGCATTCACCTGTTCCTGATGGTCTACCGATAGGCAGTACAAAAGACAACCGGCATCCAGATCGAAGTCTGCTGTTACAGCCCGTTCCTGCATTGAGCCCACGGTGGACTGCTACTTCTTTAGACAGTCCGTGTGCAAGAAGGGCACCGCCTGCAAATACCGCCATCGAACCCCCACAAGAGCGAGAGGACAGGCCTCTGTTGCAATTCGTTCTGGGACAGAACGACCTAAGGCGGGGCAGTGTAACGACCTTGAGCCGGGTCGTGGGCAAACGGATAGGTCAGCGTTCGAGAACGACCGCGGGATTAATGCGGGCGATGCGTTAGCATTTACCAGAATGGTCGAGAATATCTCGACGCTTTAGGAATACTCACACGGCGAATATATAATAGGGTGTGGCAAAAAATGGCTAAAAAATGTTTTTATTTTTTATTATAACGCATTACCCGACAAAAGTTGCCTATTGGTGTGAGTAATGTATTTATAAAAATTCGTTCAATTTGCAAAATGTTTTCTGCCTCCAACTTGCCCCTAAATATTTTGCCCGATTTACTATGCAATGCTGATAGTTCATGCTAGAGTAGACACACGTGAATAAGCGCAAAAACATTTTTGAAATAAATTTTATTACATTAAATTGAAATAAACGCAAAAATATAAAAACATGTGAAATTGAACCATATTACAGCAATTCTAAATCTTCAAATTTTTCCAAAATTTGATTTAGTTTCAAAACTTCGCAGATCTTCTCTTGATTTGATTCTGGCTCGGATGAAACCATCTGTTGAGTCAGGTTCTACGACAAATGTGCTAGCCTCAGATATTAATTTTACACATCGTTCCACTGATTGGGTGGCAGGAAAATCTTGAAAAATGTACCACCGGTGTCTGCTCTTGCTCAATAAGAAAATTTTAATCTTCATCAGAGATATCTTTTAAAATAGGAAGCGCCGTTATTTTAGGTGTCTGCCAGTTAATCATATTAATGTAGTCAGTGGCAGTGAAATTAAACGGCGGAATTTTGATTAGTTTTGTTTTTTTATTTATTTAAGCTGCGACCGACAGTTACACGAAACCAATTACAGATCACAGCATATGTGTATATTGTATGTAGCATGTATTGTGTTGCACAATCATTGTCTTTGGCTGGTCGAGCTTTAAGAATACGCCTCAGTTCTAGTTCTCCTCAGAATCCGAAGATGGTGTAACATATTCTAAATAATGTGGTCTTGGTTCTTCAATCAATGCCAGATGTTTTTGTACGATAGTTAGACGATGGTGCTTTCTTTCATTATGTTCCATTACCAGTGTCTTGTCTCTACTGTCAAAAAATAGAGCACGGACTATTTTGCCTTCATTTTTTCGTACAATGCAACACGAGGTTTTACTTTCTCCCTTTGTACTTTACTTTTATCAATTACCCTCGATGTGTCATGTGTGATAATCATTCCTACATCTTATAAAATGGTAGCGGCGATGGCTGCAGCGATTCATCTATTCGAAACCTCAAATCTGTCACATGTTTTGGCCAATGTGAGTAATTGAATTCTCGTTTGAGGTTGTTTAGATACTGGAGTTGGCATTGTTGATGATGTTGAAGTTCCAGGCTGATTAAAAGGTTCGTGATCGTCTTCGTCAATCAGTTGATATTTTGGCCCAGGCTCAGCTACATTTATTTCATGCAATTTATTGTCACTATTTGATGTATTCTCCAAATTTGAGTAAACACCACCTACCGTAGAATTCGGTGGTCTGTGAGAAAAACGCGTTCATTTATGGGTTCTTTTCATATCTTTTCACATTTGCAAGTAGTGGTAGTGATCGTGAAATCGCATTTGCAGGCGGCAATATCAAATAACTGAATTGTAGAATTTTCTCTTAATTTTCTTAAATTTTCTGTTCAATTTACTTTTCGGTTGCTTCATCAAGCTCATATGATTACTATAATATTACCGAATGAAATATTTAATTCAAGGTTCAGAAATTGTCGGTATTGAGGCTTTTTCCCAAATTTGTCTACATTTTAATGTTAAGACATTCGATATTTCTGAAATTGTCGGTTTCTTTTTTAAATCTTGTTAAGTTTATGTGTTAACTACAAGTAACGCTTAAGAACGTCATCGTAAGTCGGCAAAACATTAACTTGGCTTCTAGTTTGGGTCGATATTATTACCTGCAAATGCAAAATCAACTTCTTTACATTACTACATAAATAATACATATTATTATAAAAGGTCTTACGTAGTATTATAATCACTAAGCCACACAAACTTTACCTGTAAATGCACACAATTTCTGCTGTATTATTTCAACAAACAACTAATGATTCACACAATCGTATGGCACTCGATATATTTCGTGCTTAAGGAGTTAGAAATCTGTTAATAATGGCGCTACTTGTTCTTCCGTTTCGCAATATATTCCTTAGATTACATAGCTCTGCATATTATAATCATTATCTAATTTCAATAACATAATACAATATTTTGGTGCATAGTATACAATTCAAGGTCAAGTTGGAAGCAAAAGATGATGTTTAAAAATCTGAAAAAATTGTTTTACCGTCACATCCAAAGACAAGTGTTGAGATGTAGTGCTATTCAAGATTTTGATTTTCATTTTTTCGCCCCACCCTAATATATAAGCCAGCACAGCTGGAAGGCAGGCAGTCCGAAGCTAGCTTAAAGTGCGCGAAGCTGCCATATAAATAACTCGTGTGTAAATAAATCTAGGCATATAAATCATTCATGTGGAAGTCATGGGTATATAAATAAAGTGTGTTTGTTGTTAAAAATAGTTTCTGTTAGTGTATAAATAATGATTGTTTCGTATTAATAGTTCTTGTGTCTTTGTTAAATCGTTAAGTTAAATTGCTGTAAATAAATGCTTAAAACAAGAAGCGGCGTATAATTTTTAATAGCCCAGAAGATAAATCGTAACAATAGAGCATTCAATATTCTAAAAAAGATGTCTACATTATTTTCATGTAGTGTTAACGGGAACCGATTTATCCCAAAAAAATCAAACGTACCCATTTATCAAGATGGCGGAAATAGCACATAGGAAATCTTGGTCGACAACTTGAAGTTAAGCTTTGCTGGACCCTCCAAACACCCCAAAAAAGAAATTTCAAGTTTTGGTTCACTTTCCAGCAAAGGCCTTATTTTTGGACATAGTGACTGGACTATTTATGATATTCACACTATCTGTTCGGTCCTATTTTCGTTAAGGGTAAAATATGCAAAATATTATTTTAATTTAGTTTCGAGTTATAGGAAAAATACAAGATGTTATTTTTTCAAGGTACTCACCCTGAACATGTTTACCGAAAGTATTGTGCTATCCCCCTTACTTTGCCTTTATTAATGCTATTTAGTTTATTTAATTTAACGAGCTTGTATGATATTATTTTTGTTTAGATAAATTTATGTAAAATATACGTCCTTTTATATAATTATTTACTATTGAGTTTATTTCTCTTTTGCTAGCTCTAGGAGAACAACCACTCTCAAATCAGGTTAGGTTCATGAATTATCAAATTTATTACCTGTGATAGCTGATTAGTACAATGAAAATTGTTTAAAAAATTATGACAGTTCTACAATTGTCAACGTCAAAAATGATAAAAGTGAAAAGTCAGTCAAATATGTAATTCACTCACTATTAAAAACTTATTTTTTTTAGATCTTTTAACATATACCTGTTTAGCTCACTCAAGCACTTCTTCGAATCAAACACACGCAGTCCGCCTACTGATGCTCCGGAACTCCATTTAAATAGAGCTCCGTAACTAATTGCAACAGCTGCCGTTAATCGCTTTCCATACATTTCCAATGTAGACACCGCCACTGCAAGCTTCCGGTCTACAAAAATATTTTTGTCGCATTCCTGCACTCTCATACCAAGCGAAATGAATAGCTTAATATTTCCATATACAGTATTAACCCCTACAAGGGGCTGTTTTTGATCTACATGTGCTACTGTTTTTAATTAATTTTTTAATTTGTAAATTTGTCTTCGTCACCAGCGTAACTAAACAATGTTTTATGAGTTTTAAAGTGTTTCACAAATAATTTATTACAATAATATAATACCTTCAACAAACTCTTCTAAGTACTACCCTACAATATAATTTTATAAATGTATTTCAGTATCCTCAATATTTTCTAATTTGTACAACTGACGAAGCAACCTAAAATTGCGAAACGTTTTGTGTTTTAAACTTTTAACTTATTAATAAACATGTTTACGACTTGTGATTTATTATTTTTTTATTCTTCAAAAAATAATTAAAATCATGCATTCTTGAAATTTCACATAATTTCAAATTCTTTTTGACATTAATTTTCTCCACATTAATAACTGAACATATTTTGCCATTCTTGGGTGTACCAGAAATCCTACTCCTCTTTGGCTGTCGTCCTCGTGCCCTTTATAGTAAAACGTCCTTCCAGATAGTAGTTTTAGAAGGTTTTCTCCGTGTCTTTTGACCTCGCTTACTCGAAAAATAGTTTTGTAGGACGAAGAGTTGTGCGTCTGATAGTAGTGGTCGACAATTGTATGTAGCAATATGAATGATGCCTTTGTCAGGGGTACTTTTTTGTTTGCGCGAATTTGTGCCCCTCCCCCCATATTCCTTGCCAATGCAGATAATTCTTTCACTAAAAATTTCCTTATTCATTTTTAAATATATCATACGCAGAATGTATATATTTATGTGCAATCGTTTTTACGATATATGTCGATGCCTCGCCCAAATATGCGTTTCCCGTCTATTTAAAGGTTTGGCATTTATGCGCCTCGCGGCCTAAAAATCAAAGGAAAATGGAGCTAACAATATCTTAACACTTGCTTATGCAAATTAAATCAATTATCAAATTTTAAAAAAATATCGGGGAGGGATTCGATCTACAGCACCTACGGACACAATCTTCAATAGTCAGATAGATTTAACTGAGCCATGCAGGATCGCTGATATGTGTGCAACGCGCGGCTCTATTTAATCGAACGGTGTTATTGTTGAAACTTTTTGAATTTTTTGCGACCTTATCTTGTATTTGTTGGGTTCTATTTTTTACTTAACGCAAATATAAACAAAATTTTAGTTTTTTAAGGTGCTCACCCTGTATATATTCGCATTACATTGTATAACATGTATGCAAAACATCGTCTTCTTCCGAAAATACTTTTTGAGCTATACTAGTCCAGTTAAATTGTCGAAGATACTTCGTTTTTAGACAAAAATACTATCTGAAAAGTGAAAATGTATTTCTATAAAAAAAAATCCGTAGAATTCAATAAACTACAAAGTAACAGCTCAATCAGTGGAGAAGTGATTCAAAATGGCGGTCAAAATACTGAAAAAACGTTTTTTTTGCATACAAAAATGCACAAGAGCAATTTAATTAAAAAAAATATACGCTTATGTAGCTTAAAAAGCAAATAAAACAAGCTTTCGATGGTCAAAATCGATTAATTAGAAAAAAAGTTATAGCCAAAAAACCGCTAAAAATAGCCGATTCTTCAATTGTTCTTAACTTTTAAAAAAAAAATTGTATAACGCTGAAACTTTCAGAAAACATAGTACTCGGTGAGCAAAAATGTTGATTATTTTTTGCATAAGTCAATTTTTTCGAAAGAAATACGTTTTCGCAGAAATTGATTTACTCAGGTTGCAGAAGTCCTACAGCAATCAGCGTAGGCTTATTTTTTCCCTTAAGAGATTTTTTTGCACTTGCAAATATGTGCAAATTCAATTTTAAAAGTGACCTTTTTTTAAGGCGCAAAATATGGAATATTTTTATCAATTTTAATTGTACTGAAATTATATAAGCACCATTCGATAGCTGCCAGTTTTCTCCGCATTTAAAAAAATATTACTGTACGACCCATAGAAGCCAAGGTACTTAAAAAAAGCGCTGCACATCCTTTATTAATATTAACGGCTGAAATTTGCATACACTTGAGCTGACGACTTCTAGTGTAATATAAATATTATTTCGCAATTATTGACCGTGTATTATTTATTGCGAACCAGTGTACATTAGGCTTCGCAAAATTCATGTTCCGTTCAGAGCGGTGCCGTGGCGAGTTGGGGAGAAACTCGGAGTAGGCCGTTTCACTCGGCGTTTACTAGGCCTGCACAATTTACTCAGAATATCCTTCCTTTTTTAAATTTTTATAGTGATTCTAATAATAATTATAAGAATCATAATATTAATTAGAAGAATAATTATAGCAACTAATTATTTCATTTCTAAACTATCATTAAACATTAAACATATTTCTATTAACAATAGGATTATAAGAAATATTTAAACAAATTATTTACAATAATTGTTACCTAACATAAACATTTAAAAAGTACAAGCCTTTGAGTATGAGATAACTATTACTGCAGTTTATTGACCACCCAGACATAGACAAGTATCCTTTGACACACTGGGACTGTGATATATAATTACACTAATAGCCAGTCTTATAAAGACCACTAATCTGAAGTTAAGTGTACTTTGTTGTTAAAATAAACAAAAGCGCATTTAAATTCGTAGAAAGTTGACAGCTATTGAATGGTGCTGATGTAATTTCGGTACAATTAAAATTGACAAAAATATTCATCATTTTGTGAGCGTAAAAAAGGTCACTCTTCAAATTGAATTTGCACATATTTACAAGTGCAAAACAATTCTCGCTCATATTGTGTGTGGTAGTATAACTTTTAAGGGAAAAACTAAGCCTACCCTGAATGTTGTAGGGTTTCTGTAACCGGTGTAAATCAATTTCTGCGAAAAAGTATTTTCTTAGAAAAAAAATGATTTATACAAAAAATAATCAACATTTTTGCAAATTTTAAAAACGTGTGCTTTCTGCTCACCGAGTACTACGTTTTCTGAAAATTTCAACGTTTTATAGGTTTTTTTTAAAAGTTAAGAACAACTGAAAGATCTGCCATTTTTCGCGGTTTTTTGCCGATAACTTTTTCTAATTAATCTATTTTGACCATCGAAAGCTTATTTTATTTGTTTTTTAAGCTACATAAGCGTATATATTTTTAAAAATTTTAATTTGTTTTTGTTCATTTTTGTATGCAGAAAACCGTTTTTTTATCACTTTGACCGCCATTTTGAATCATTTCTGCACTAATTCAGCTGTTACTTTGTAGTTCATTAAATTCTACGGATTTTTTTTCTATAAAAATATATTTTCACTTTTCAGGTGGTATTTTTGTCAAGTAGGTAAATATCTAATTTGACTGGACTATAATGCCAACAGACAGACAGCCAGACGGAGTTAAGAAAACCTCTTTTTGTCATCTAGGGACCTTGAAACGTGAAGATCTGAAGAAATCTCGGAAGGTGATTTTTTCGTTACAAAAACTAAAGGCCCATAACACTCCTATCTCAAATATATAACATTTTGTAGAAAATAATAGTAAAAATCTGTAAAGGGGTTTACACGAAACTTCTCTCGCGCGAATTCGATCAATTTATTCATTAAAAAAATGTAGTCTGCTGGGATTCGAACTCAGAGCTCCCAGGCGAATATATCGAGCCAATTTCTTGTCCGCCGCTGAAATAACTAAGCCGCGGGCTTGTTTGAATTCGACGAGTTTCTGCTGCGTTATAAAGCACCATGTTATTCTATCCCATTTGTGATGTTTACCCTGTATCTGTTATATCTCATTTTCGCCAATGATAAAACCTTAGCTATGTGCAAATTATTACTCTTATCTTTTCCAAATAAATTCTTCCGTCTTTTTGATGAAGAAAGTAAAGATGCTAGAATAACAGAGCCATGAGCGTGCTCAAAGCGGACGAGTTTCTGCTGTGTTAAAAAGCACCATACTATTCTGTCCTATTTGTGATGTTTACCCTGTATCTATAAGGTGTCATTTTCGCTAATAGTAAAGTCTGAGCTATGTAAAAATTATCGCGTGTATTTATTTCTCCGGTAAAGCAAAAATAAACAAAATGATATTTTTTAAGATACTCACCCTGTATATGTATATTTCTTCCAAATTTTCTCGGTTTCGTGACAGATAGACATGCAACATGCATGCAAAATATCGTCTTCCTACAAGAAATAGTTTTTGAGTTATACTGCCAACAGACAGACAGACAGGGAGACAAACAGGCAGACAGACAGACGGAGAAACGGAATTGAGAAAACCTGTTTTTCATCATCTACGGACTCTGAAACGTAAAGATCTGAAGAAATCTTGGAAGGTGGTTTTTCGAGATTACAATACTTTCTTCGTATTTCAGACGAGTTACGTAAAACGGATAGAGAGGAAAATAAAAATGCAGTTATGCAATGAACAAGCTGGATTCAGAAGAGGATTTAGTACGGTAGATGATCTGTTGATAGTCAAAATCTTGACAGAAAAAGCAATTAAGAACCATTTATATTATATGTAGGCCCAATTAACTATGAAAAGGCGTTCGATAGTATCGATACATGGGCAATACAACAATCATTATGGAATGGAAGAATATACCATAGGTACATGATTAAATAAATTTACAAAAAGACATCCACGACTATTGAAACACCAGAAGAAACAGAGCCAATCCCAATACGCAGAGGAGTCCGCCAAGACGTTTCCATATCTCCCAAACTTTTCATAATGGCCTTAGAAGACGTATATAAAAGTGTAAACGGGGAAGGAAAAGGCGTAAACATAAACGGTAGCTATCTGAACAACTTAAAATGCACAGATGATGTAATATTATTTGCAATAAATCAAGAAGAACTAAACTTAATGCTAAATAAATTGAACGAAGAATCTAAGAAAGTAGGATTAAAGATAAACTCAGGTAAGACAAAAATAATGACAAAATGGAAATCATAATACAAATCGAAATAGAAGAAAACATATTGGAACAGCTAGAAGAATCCACATATCTTGGCCAAAAAATTACGTTCAACAAAGAAAATCAAGAAACAGAGATCAATAGAAGAATGAGATTAGGGTGAGCGGCCTTTGGTAGGTTATATACTGAAGAACACAAAAGTACCCCAATCCCTGAGATCAAAAGTGGCTCACAAACTTAGACATTATCAAAGAAAAAATGTAGAGAAATTAATAAAAAATCAAAGGACCATGGAGCAAGAAATACTACAAATAACACCAAAAGAAAGAAAAAAGAACACATAGATAAAACAGAAAACAAAAATCACAAAGAGAGAGAGGGAGAGAGAGAGAGCAACACGACTGAAATGGCAGTTTGTTGGATATAACGCGCTCCATAAAGATAATAGATAGAATAAGCAAATCCTAGACTGGAGACCGTGGTTAGGAAAATATCACGGGGGAGGCAGCAGATGTGATGGGTGGATGACGTGAAGTGACACGTCGGTCTAGTGTGGAAGAAGGTAGCTTAGAATATAGAAAGATGGTAGGATTATGAGGAGGCCTGCATCCCAAAGTCGACCGGGGAAGACTAAATAGAAGAAATAGAAACACAACAATGACTTTAGAGGAAGATGCTACGAGAAACCAGAGCATAACCGTGGTCTGATATTGTTACTTACATTTTTTTTAAATTTGACTAGCAAGAAAATAGCGTCTAGGGCAACTCAGGTGAGACAGAGTTCGTTAGGCTAACATTAGTCAATAAAGCACAGGTATACGCTTATGTCAACATGCCTGTAACCATCTGCATCAGTTTACCGTCTTGTAATTATTTCTTCGGTTAACAAATGTAGAATCCACTGATATGCCAGCTTTCTCGCAGCTAGGTATTGGTATAAAATGTTATCTAACTACTGTTGACGATTCAACATCTTCTTCCTGTTGAATTCCTCTATGAATTATATGCAAATTTTCCTTAAACAACTTTTAGGTAGCACTAATGTTCTCGGCACAAAGAGCTACCAGAAGTCGTCCAAGTTTATATTTTCGGAAACAGTAACTAATTGTGCATAACGAAGGATTATGGCCTCCAAAAGCTACCACTAGATTTTGGTAGCTTTAATCATATGGTAATCTTCTTTTATAATAGTAGAAAATAATTGCAAGTAAAGCAACACCTCAAACAACTTATAAAAATCAAAAGTTTTTCTTTCTTATGTTATGTTTTAACGTCAACCTATCGAAGTTATAACTGGATACTATCAATAGAATGATCTTTCAATTTATGCAATACTTTTAATTTTATTGGTATCCATGGCATGCTACTTACGATAGAAAATAGATAAAATATTGTTACATTTTCTGGTATTTCTTATAAATAATTTGCATTTGGTTAGGGCCCAGATTCTGCCAAATTATGCTAATTAAAGCTACTATGATTATATAACGACCACTTAGCGAGTCTGTATTTATATCACACAGATAAATTATCTTACGGAGTAGTAAAATTATCGCAAGCAATATACAAACACTTATGATGACGCACGAGTTAGAGGTTTGTCTAATTACATCTATTATTTTCTATAATATGGATGCTGTCAGGCTAATGTGCCTTCAAGCGAGGTCCTTGCATTGTATTCGCACTTAAGGATAGGGAAAATGTAAAGCACAACTAGCTTATCCTGTATCGAACAGTATGCCTTTCATATGGTATTTGATAACGTAGCTAAATTTCAAACACATTTTTCTGCAATTAAAATTTGTCCGAAAAGATGATACAAGTATGAACTTCACTTAATCACATACGAAGTTTACATTTATATTTTCTAATAATCTTTTAGCTGTGCACTGGAAAAAGCCGTATTTTACACATTATTTGAGCACAGCTCCTCATATTGTTTTGAAAATTTGGGCTGAGTTTAATCAAATTTTTATATTGTCAGGTATGACAGAATTTCTCTGCGTATTTGCTTTTTTTGTCGAGAATCTTACAAAAAATAGGATGCTTTCAGTAAAAATTTTTTTACCTCTTATCGTCGTCTGCGTTGATTGTTTATAACAAGTCTGTTTAATGCTCTAAAAAGTTTGCTTCCTGACAACCGAAGATTTATAACAGATGTCACCAAGATCGTGTGTTACAGGAAACTGTAAATAGTCACCAGCACTTCAAAAATACTGAATTCATTCAAACAGAATATTGAAAACTTATGTGAAGTGACAAATAACTTGGTATTTGGTGAAAATGTCTTCTACAGTGGCCATGTTAGCAGAATACATTGTTCACACTGTTGGACTAACGAATTTGTTGTATTTGTCTGGAAACATTGAGTAGTGTTAATACTGGCACGCCACCAATAGGCTTAAGATTTCTGCAGAAAATAAGTTCTTTGTAATGTCTATTTATATCCATATATAATTTTCTTAATAGCTATGTAACACTAATAGCATTGTAATAGAAATAATTACACATTTGCCACCGGAAGGAAATGCTATGAAAATTGCTGAATCTTTATTAACAGACCCCTTACAGTCATATTTTGAGTGACTCATTCTTGATAGAATTTTATCAAAATTGGTTAAATATGCTTAGCAGTTATTGCAAAACACAAACGGCGACAATTTGCTTTCCAAACCACTGAGAAGAAAGATACTAACTTTTTATGTTTTTATGTGTTCATAAAATATATGCAAAGTTATTTGAAATTTTCTCTCGCCTCTAGTTATAAATTTGGATGAAATGGACAACCAACGCAGACGACGCCTCTTATATAGGAAAAGCATTTGCGTTGCTAGATTTCTTCCCAACCGCTAAATTTCTAAAGTTTATTGAAGTCAGGACCATTTTTGAGCCCATACTAAACGTATTTAAATTAGAGGATTTTGTGATATCAAATAGAACTTCTGGCACAATTTTCAGCTTTTTAAATAATTGGTTTTTTGGGACGTCGCGTTCACTAGCGAACGTCAGAAAGGAAAGTAATATTAAGACACAGTAATAAAAAATACATTTTCTCGTACTGCTCTAGGTTTGATTGTACTATCTGACAAATTTGGGGCAATTATTATGCGCCACCTGTTGTCGAAAACCGTTTAACGGAATAACTAAAGCTTTTTTCTTGGCTGTGAGAAAGTTGATCAGCCTCTAATTTGAAATGCAATAATCTGCATTCCACTTTACAAAGTACTATGCAATAATATTGGTCATAACGCATTTACATTATCAAAATGAGCCGCTGACGGCTCGAATTACAGAAAACCTACAACTTACCTACGGTCGTAGTGTCACGTATCGTTACACAAACACATTATTACTTCTCGTGGTGCAAGCCATGTCGACAAATTTTGATCTTAAAAACCCCTCAAAAGTGCACAAAAATCGACTTAAAGAAACACCAGAATGGGCACAAAACTATTGTTCACCGAAGGCGTCAAGCTTCGTAATTACGTAACACATAAATTGTATAATAGCAAAATATAATAATTTAGCTTGAATGAGGCAAGCGGGTTTTGTCGGCAAACCATCGGCAGGTCGTCTCCTGCGTCAATATGCAGCAGAATTTTTACTGCTTGAAGTACGAAGAAGAAGATACATTGCCCAGATCACGACGTATTAGTAAATTAAAAAACGAAACCAGATCAATTTAACGGTTTTCATACTCAAGGGAAGTCGAAATGTCAAACAATCGGCTGTTAGTATCCAGGAATGCTACACACGCGGTATGCCAAAAAGCTCGGAATGCACACGCCCTTGCTCACATACCTTTGGACTTAATTGTCTAATGATAATCGCGTCTAAATAACTGCATATGGCATCAAACCCCGCGCATATGAGACATAACAACAAATAAAATGTGAATAGTCGTGGAAATAACTACGCCAAATTTGAAGCTGATCAAGTATCCCAAATAGAGTTTTCTGAAACGAGGTGTGAAGATACAAGATGTAATGATCGCAAATTGTCACAGATGAATGCAGTCATCACCTGCACCTAATAACAGAAAAAGTTAATTGTTTGTAGAAATAGTAACGACAAGATGGGTGATGACGTTATGATGGGAACTCGAAGATATTTACACGACTGCTTTGCCGAGTCGTAGATTGAACGGTTTTTTTATAGCCGCATTTGAAACATAATATTTATAAAATACATCATTTCAGTACCATTTCAAGTCAGCAATCGACAATTGACAAATGTCGGAAAGGTTTTCATAGTATACCAGGACTAGGATATTATCCAACCGTAAATGGAGATTTGTTTGAACATTTATTGAAAAAATCTTTGTTTTGAATTGTTACTTACTTACTTACTTACTTATCCCTGGACCTTATCTACCATAGGTGTAGAGGTAATTATTTTTCTCCATTCTTTTCTGTCTTGAGCTGTTGTCCTAGCTTGGTTCCATGTGATCTTTTTCTCAGCTATTTTTTTAAATTTCGGGGTTCCAATTTGCGCTTGGTCTTCCCTTTCCTCTCTTTTCTACTATTCTCAGATCCCAGGCCCTTCTTGCTTGCCTATCTTCTTCCATCCTGGTAACGTGCTCAAACCATCTAAGTTCCTGTGTTTCGATTTTACTTTTTATACTTTTTACATTTAGCCTTCATCTTATTTCTTCGTTTCTTATTTTGTCGATCTTGGTTACTCCCTCTATTTTTCTTAAAGTTTGCATATCACATGCCTGTATCTTATTAGCTAGGTTTTCTGTTAGTGCTCATGGTTCAGATCCATACAGAAGGATAGGTACTATTATCGCTTCAAATATCTTCACCTTAGTTTCGTTACTTATTTCCCTTTTGTTAAAGCAGGTGTTATATAATATGCTACATTTTAATTGTGTTTTTTATTCTGTTATTTACTTCTCTTTCTATTTCTCCTTTTTTCTCTATTATAGATCCTAGATATTTTATGATTACGTCTCCATATCTTATTTCTATCCTTTCTGGTTGTCTTCCTATGTTCATTATTTCTGTTTTTCCATATTAACCTTCAGGTTAAATTTCCGCCAGCACTTTGAGCCATACATCCATCTTGTCTTTTAGTTCTTTACTGTTTGCTATCAGTACCAGATCGTCCGCATATAAGAGTTCGTTTATGTATACGGGCTTTAGATTTCTATATCCTAGGTCCGGGTTCTTGTTTCTGTTTCTGGCTTTGCACGCCCACTCATCCACTAACGTTATAAAGAGTAGCGGGCTTAGTATTCTTCCTTGCCTTATTCCTCTGTCTGTTCTGAACTGCTCTGTTGTTTTACCGTCAATCTGTACGACGTTTTGGGTTTCTTTGTAGAAACTCTGAATGACTTGTATTGTTTTCTTGTTTACTCCTCTCTTCTCTAAGGTCTTTCATATGTTGTCGAAGGCTTTTACTAAGACAATTGCACATACAGTGTCCGCCAAAAACTCGTCATAATATGGGCATTTTTATTTTTGAGTTTTCAAAAAAACTTCTTAGGTCAATAATTTGTGCTTGTCTAAAAACCTATTTAGCCCCTATCATATATACCGAGTGATTTTTACTTATTTAGAAAATAGATTTCAATGAGATTTTTTAGCTAACTGAACAATCTCAACCCCTAATTTTTTTAACTTTAGCTAAAAATACATTTTTAAATTTTTTAAATATTTTTCAAAATTTCACATACAAAGACTTAAAATAAAAATTCAAATTTTTTATGTAAATACTTGAAAAATTTATAATTGGGAAAAATATTATAAATATTAATTACTTCTTTAGATTTTTTATCATTTACCGAAAAGTAGTATGTTTGCATAATTTTTACGTTTTTTATGCAAGGCGCTTTTTAGAAGAATTATTTTTCACTTCTAATTAATATCTATTTAAATGGCTTTAAGAAACTCTAATCTAGCCCTGTTAATAAATTACTGTTACAAAAATTCTGTAAATGTTCTTTTACAGTTATCTAAATGAGGATATTTTTTAGAACATGTAATTGGATAAAGAAAAATCTGGTGTGATACACGGACACAACTTCCTTTTACAGTGATCTTATAATTAGCCAAAAATTTGATTTAAAATGTTTTAAGCCACACAAAACCGAGAAGATTTTGCTGCAATTGTTGCCAACATCCACTGATGGATACGGCACTTTAAGAAGAAGAAGCATTTGTCAAAAATTTTCAAAAATTACAAATTCTGCAAAAACGGTACAAAATAGAGCGTTAGTTGAAGAGACAAATTTTCTCTAGAATATTAAGCTAAATTCAAAAATGTAATAATATACCGGGTGTTCTATTTAAAATAAGAGTTAATAAAAAAAAATAGACAAAAAAACAAAAGAAACCCATTTTAGAAAATCACCTATCTCACATCAATACACATTCAAAATGTAATAAAAATGTAAAGTTTAAAAAAATCGTTAGAGCCGTTTTTGAAGAAATCGAAAAAAACTGACAAATCACAAGAGTAAACACCTACTTCCGGTTATGCGATTTCCTTCAAAAGCTTGCTGTCGCATCTACATAGTACACATTACTTATATATGAAGTTTCAAAGCCATACCTCTTTCCGTTTTTGAGATATTCTGTTCACAGGCACACAGACAGACAGACAGACACACAGACCAATGAAAAAAAGATGTTTTTTGGGATCAGGGGACTCTAAAACGTGAAGATCTGTTGAAAACTCAATTTCGAATTATTGGCGTAAATCCAATACTTCCTTTATTGTAAAAGGAAGTAAAAATCTCCTCACCACTTCATCTCGTATTGTTCAGAAAATTCGTTTTATAAACGACTCCTTTTCATTCAAATAGGTTTCGCGCGCACATACTTGAAACTTTTAGCTGTTTAAACACAAACCTCACTAGTTATAATAATTTAATTGGTATCACATTCAATTACAGTATTTAATCTAGGCAAAATTGAATTTTTACATGTCTAGGTCAATTTTTATGGACTGGTGTCATCAAATCTTTATTTTTTACCCTTTTTTGTTTTTTATTGTTGTTATGTTCAAAACCTTGGATACCATTAGTTTAATTCATATTTATAAATTGAAGAATGGGAACATCCTTCATTTCCCCGATACCACGCCGAGTGTCTCCAATGCAGTAAATTTTTTCTTCTTGGTTACCTTTCTTCGGTACAGCCATTTTCAACTGTTTGTTGGCTGGAGCATAAACAACCAACAAGACCAATAAATCGGTGTCATTGCCAGTCACGACTGCCTCTTTTTCCTTTTTTGATTCGTCAATTGCAGTAAAAACCATCTTGGTGTCAGCATCACCTTCAGCCTGAATCACTTTGAAGCCTGCTTGCTGTAAGTGTACCGTGATGAGAGAAATCAGTTGCATCTTGTTCTTACTATTAGTTAGAAATTATGCTTGTCCAAGAGTGACATTAATTGCATCTTCCACTTTCACTTCAACATGTGTAGTAGTGGATGATCTGCGCAAATGTTGTTCGTATTTTGTGCTGGGTTCTTCACCATTACCATCTGGCCTCCCCACTTCCCTGAACCCTTTATATAATACACTTGGAGCGAATATTACGAGTTCATAGGCATTCATCCTTTTTTTTTGGCAAAACAGAAAAAGTTACATTTTTACCCCCTCCATATCTACGCAATGCTTTACTGGAGCGGAAAAATTCGTAAGACCATTTTTATTGTAAATTAAATGTAGATTAATTTTGTATAAAATAAAGTTTGCGGTAAACCTCATGGTTAACGAGATATTTGCGAAAAACTGTTAAAACTTACCATTTTACCACCTTTCCACCCCCCTCCCGCCTAAACCCAAAGCGCAAAGTCGTGCAAATTTTTACCACTTACTAATAGGAGAGTACTGAACAGTTTGCAGCAGGGTAGAATTTTTATTTTTGGATGTTTGGGTTTTGACAATTTTTTAGCTATCTTTACTGTACTATAAGATAACATACATAAAAATACATTCATATCGATCATAGCTGGAAAATTGAACTTCAAAAAATAAACCTAAGAATTTTGCCTGTTCGTGGCGCAATAAGAACATCTTAAAAGCTGTTTCATCGTAGTACGATTCCATGGAGAAACAATATCGATAATCGGGCAACAAGCCAGCAACGGATCGCTCAATGCGTTACTGCATTTCTAAACTTTGCCAAAACCAATTTTTAAGTATTTCACAACCTGCATTGCTTAACTTATAGAACATATTTAACATGATATTATGAGAAATTTTCTGGGCTGCTTCGTGCTAGAGCGTCGCTCTACAGGCTAGTGATGACAAGACGACACGAGTGTTTTAAATATCCGACCATGAGTCGAAATTAAATGCCACTGCACAACGAGATGGAAAACGGAATTTCATATTTGTAGAACGGGCTGGAAGGTTTCCAAAATGCTGTTACAGTACAAGAAACGATAACACTCACATGCACGCAGCCTGTTCATAGCTTTGCAGCGGCACAGGAACTGCCTGCCTAAAGCAATTTTGGGCGGGAAATTGGACAATCTTCAAACCGTTTCTTCGCGCTTGCCAAATTCAGTGACGGCACCAATTTCTAAACTGATTTATTTTATTTTATTTTATTTTTTATTTTATTTTAATTTGTACTCAGCCAACAGCCGTTAGGTCAATTATAGGCGTCGCTGTACATTTTATGGAGACTTCCAACCCCACTAACTACTTTCACGTTTCATGTTTACATTTATTACATCTTTAGTTTAAAATAATTAGGGGGAGATAATATTTAAGATTGCCTTTTTTCAATAATTTGGCTGTGGCTGCAAAATCGATTCAGCATTAGGTATAATATATTTTGTAATAATTATAGTATAGTTTAATAAGAGAAATAGCATTTAAATACTGTTCACAATTTAGAAGTTCTCTGATGAGGTTCAATCCAAATAGATTGCTGTATTCGAAATGAAATACATAATTTTTAAATAATATCAGTAGCACTGAATTTTTGTAATCAGTATATTGATATTATCCAGTATAAACAGTTATTACGATATTAACTTGGATTGATTAAAAAATCTAAATGGCAAAGCACAAAAATTGACAGATATTTTAAAGTAATATTCAATATTTTGAACTGCGGTACAATTTCCGATTGATAAAATTTACAGAACAAATGCATAGTATAAATTAGCTTATAGGATGATTTTCGAATTTAGGGAATTTAATTTTATTAATAGGGAGATCTTATAAAAAAATTGTTCTGCTAAACTTAACTTCTAATATTTTAAGTAAGTAAGTAAGTAAGTTTATTTAGTATAATATACTAGTACATAGAATTATTATTATTATATATCTTAACTTATTTATCATTAATAACATTAAAATTAATAGTATTGTTTAACAAAGCTGCTTACATATTTTTTAAAACTATAAATATTTGTCATTTGTTTTACATCTTGTGGAAGCAAATTATAGACTTTTAGTCCCTTGTAATACAGAGAATTTTGTGTACTCGCTTTATTTAATTTAGGCAGCCTAAAATCAAATCGATTCCTTGTTTTATATTGATGAACGTCAGCATTTAGTATCAAGTGATTCGACATATAATTTGGTAATAAATTATTAACAGCTTTGTAAATCAAAACCAACGTATTAAAATAAATACGCTGTTTGATACTTAGCCACTGTAACGTATTTAGCATTAACCTAATATTCGTATATTTAGAACATCGTAAAATATTTCGCATCGCTCTGTTTTGTGGTTTTTGCAACCTTTGTAAATCCGATTCATAACAAAGAAAGAGGATACTTGCACAGTAATCAAAGTGTGGCGCAATAATGGTTTTATAGACTAGAATTATAGCATTAATACTTAGTTTACTGGCTATTCTCCCCAAAAATCCAATTTTTTAGCGACTTTCTTAATGATAAAATTTATATAACTACGAAAAGTAAGTCTATTATCTATAATAACTCCCAGATATTTAATTTCAGGCACTTGTTCTATTTCTAGACCGTCTATTTTTACTTTAACAGTTATATTTTCACTATTAATTTTATTTGATACGATTATGCACTTTGTTTTGGCAATATTTAATTTTAGTTTATTTATTTGTAACCACTTTGATATCATCTCAAGATCTGTATTTATTTTGTTGACGGCATCAGTAGTATTTTCCGCAGTTACCCAAACTAATGTGTCGTCAGCAAACAAATTTAGCGAGCAGTGTTTGATATTTATTTCCAAATCATTGATGTACAGTAGAAATAGCAATGGACCTAATACGGATCCCTGAGGAACTCCCAATGTGTTAAGAATTTCCGTCGATTTCTCTTCATTATACACAGTTGTTTGGGTTCGCGAAGATAGATAACTCTCGAACCATTGTTTCTCGATTCCCTGTATTCCATATTTGTCCAATTTTGTAATTAATGTTTCCCTATCGATTGTTTCAAAAGCACGCTTATAATCTAGAAACACCCCACTACACTTTTCGGTTGATCAAGTTTACTTTTCCAATTTGCTAGGACTAGATTTAATGCCGTTTCACACGAATGTTTGCTTCTGAATCCGGATTGTTTGCCACTTATAATCTTATTTGCTTCGATAAACTCCTGCAATTGGTCTTTGACAATTTTTTCTAAAATTTGTTCGTACACCGGAAACGTATTAATTGGTCTAAATTCTTCACATTTCTTTGTACCCACAATTTTTCTGATAGGAATTACTTTGGATTTCTTCCAGGAATCTAGGAAAATTCTACTCTTTAACGACTCATTTATTAGTTTTACCAGAGGATTTCCTATAATTGGCAATGCATCTCTTAGAACCTGAACAGAAATGCCATCTGTGCTACCCTTTCTTTTTATGCTCGTAATTGTTTTCTCAAGATCTCCTTAAATTTAAAGATGTTAACAGGATCAGGTATGAATGCCTCTTCAAAATCGGTGTTTAGTATATCACGATTTATGTCGACAATACTATTTATGAAGTATTAGTTAAAATTTTCAGCTATCTCTTTGGAATCGGTTACTTCTACTCCTTGGAATACAATGTTTTTCGGTGTACACTCTGCTTCCGGCTTTTTAACGATATGTTTAATAACTTTCCACATACTTTTTGAGTCGCCTTGACCTTCTTTAATTTTATTTTCATAGTAGCAATTTTTTTTGTCTTTAATCAAGTTGCTATATTTGTTTCTAATTTCTTTATAATGTTTCCAATCATTTGCATTTGCAGATAATCTAGCCTTTTTGTATAACGTGTCCCGATATTTCTGTAATTGATGCAACTCTGCGGAAAACCATGGGCAAGAGTTTTTTACCTTGCTAATGCGGTATGTAATGAGGTCAGCTAAGCAATTATGCAAAGACTGCAGAATGCCTGCCGCTGCAATATGTACATTTTTACTCATATCGTAATTATACTTAGCCAATTTATTTAATAAACCATTTTGTGAATAGTCATCAAAGAATTTTCTACGCACCGTTTTGAACTCGCTGGTTATGCATTGTTTGCGAAACCTGACCTCTATACAGGAATGGTCAGTAATTTTCGGTGAATCTAGGACATCAACATTTAAATTCGAAATGTTAGTTATTACCAAATCTATTAATGTGTTCGAAGTTGCAGTCACCCGTGTACAATCGCGAACTAATTGTTTCATACCTACATGTTGAATTAGATTTGTTAAACGTTTCGCATAGAAAGTGTCCTTGGACATGTCAATATTAAAATCACCTAAAATTAAATGTTTGCTGCGGTCTGCTACATATTCGTCGCACCATTCTTCAAATTTTATTAAAAATTCACCATCGCTTGAGCTCGGAGAGTGGTACACTACCGTGTACATACCTTGATGAAACCCTTTTGATATATAGATTGAAAGTAGCCATAAGTTCTTGTTATATGTGATATTCGATATTACCCTAAATTCGATATTGTTTTTCAACACTATAACTACGGCCCCGGTCTTTCGACTTGTAGAATTACACCTTATTGTACTATACCCTGTATTTCACAATCCTCCATTTCATCTGTAATGCGAGCTTCACTTAAGAATAGCAACGCTGGGCGCCTCCATAGGATTACAATTTCCAATTCTTCTAAATGTTTTAACATACTTTGGGAATTAAAATATATGATTTCAGAACTTCTTTCGCCTACTCTAAAAAATCAATTTTGCTTCTGGCTTGTTCCAATTTACGTTTATAAACTCACAGTCGGTACTCCACGCTGGATGATTTGTATCTAATTTCATTCTCAATTTTTCCACAGCATGTGCACAGTTTACACATTTTAGGTCATTATCTGTCGCTCGACGTTCACTCAATAGATGTGACCCTGAACATTTTGGGCAAGCTTTATTTGACTTACATTCGCTGGCTTTGTGATTAAATCCACTGCACGAAAAACACCTGGTGACCTCTACAGCATCGTAAATTCTGCATCTATCCCAACTAATATTTAATTTTTCTTCTCTCATCATTAACCTGTACGCCATTGCATTAACTTCTGCATACACCGTATAATATTTTCTTCCAGCTTTACTTTGATTTTCTTTAATATATATTACTTTAAAGTCAGCTTCTTGCACATCTAAATAATTATTTTGACTTCTTATTTTATCTGCTATGGCTTCAAATGACAATTTTTCGCTTAGTCCAACTATTTTGATCCTGGGTAATCTTTTTTTCAGAATGGTTACTTTGTAAAGTATTGCAACCCTTATGTTAGGGGCTGCAGCCCTTATGGTGGTCTTAGGGGTAGTTTTACCTCTTAGACCACAAATTTCGCTTCTTCGGAGAATAACTCGATCGCTGAACCCTGCTCTTAATTTAGGGGTTGTAAAGCCTAATTTCAATAAAATAAAACGCCAAAGAATAATATAACACTATATTGAAAAACAAGTATCAATTCTGCCCAAATACAATGATCATTCGCCCAAACGGCTCTATGCTTAAATTGCTATAGTTTCGTGAATAGAATTGATCAAAATTACGCTTAAAGTTTATGACATCAATTTACTTTGGAAGGAAAGAATAAACATAGCAGCCCTGGTTAATAAAATACACATAAATGACTGACCTTAGTCCAGGTGCCGTTGCTAGAACTTGGAGGGTGAATGTTAATTTTATTTATTCGCGGTACGCCCGAATTGACTTAGGAAATTTAAATATGTTCGACTAGATTTTAGATCCCCTGGTTGTTGTTCCTTTAATGTTGAGTGGTTTGTCACAACACTGGCTCACATAAATTTTAAATAGAACTTTCAATTTTAACTTAGGTTATTTCGCCCGGCTCGCGGCATGGCGCCGGCACGCGGTACGCCCGAAAACGGCTTTTGCCGGTAATTAGTTTATTATCTCGCGGGATACGGGAAGACTCCCTGTCCAGTTTGCGTTCCCCAATAAGTAATTTTCTTTCGGGACAAAAACGAATGTCTTTCGTACTGTCCCGTTTTGCAAGATAGCATTTTTGAATTAGAACTCGCGCGCTATGGGATTGCAATTCTGCATATCCCACGAGGTTTTGCACTGCCTGCCAATTCGGCACTTCTTTATTCTGAGAAAGCTGTTGGTTAATTAACACCGGATGTCATTCAACCGCTTCTTGGATTATAACGACGTAGCTTTTCGTTCTTGGAAAATGAACTTTCGCGTTTGCTATAATTCTAATTTATGCAGTGGCGGCTTTGATTTATTCTTCCTCATGACAACTTAAAATCTATAAGATTTATAATTATAAAGCAATTTCTTGCGGGTTGTTACAACTTCATAATTTTCTCCAAGTTTGTTTGCTACCTTTTCTTGTACTTTGTTTATTGCCTCTCTATTTTTGCACTCTATTACAATACCACCTTTGCTAACATGTCGAAGTCCTGAGAATTCTAAGTCAGTAGGATCACTGGATTTTTTTATTTCTTTTTTCGTGTTCGTACTCTGTTCCTGATTCTTCGGCTTTATTAAGACAACTGGATCGTGTTTCTTAATTTTAAGTTTTTCAGCATAACTCATTTCCGCCGTATCTTGTTTTTCGATTACTTGTTGAATGCTGGTTTGTATTTGCTCGTTGGGCGAATTTATAATTCCCTGTAACTCAACTAATTTTTGTGATTGATGCTTCAGTTTCTCCTTCTGTTCACTTAATCTTCCAGATACGCTGTTCCAAGCTTCCTTCAATTTCTCTAATACACTCCGTATATTCTGATTTTTCTTATCGGCGCACTGCTCACAAAACCAACTGATCCACTTTTTGCTCGTAATGTACGCATAATCGTCACTGCCAATGTTCACACATTTTGAATGGTAATTTTTGTCGCACATGCCAGCACATGGCAATATTTTGTCCGTTCTTTTTAGTTCAGAAAAACACTTTCCACAATTTCCCGGCGTGGTTTTTTTATTCATTTCCCAATGGGCAATACTTGCCCAAAGATTAACACTGTGGATTTGGACGAGTACTCACACATGTCCGCACCCGGCAACGTTCACACTACTATGTATTTAAAGATACAAAGCTCTGTCGAAGGCTTTAGCATATTAGTAACCTTTTTCTCAGGTATTTTCCCTGAAAACCTGCTGTTCTAAACGTATTGCACCACCCTTAAACGAAGGGTTTCACAAGGCCTCAGCTAGCTCTTTTAACTCTCGGCAGAATAGGGCGTGGTGTAAGAACCAGGCTAAGAAATGTTTCGGGTTTTAAAACTGAACAGAAGGATTAATACAAATTGGGAGCCTTCTCGTTACTCACACATATTAAAACAAAACTAGCTACTTAAAAATACGCCACCTGCCTTTGATGCTCCGCCGCATACCTAGATTACTCGTGTTAGGGGTTTTAGAAGAAAACACAAATAAATAATAGCAATAGGGGTATTTATTCAAATCCAAATGTCGTTATAGCATATGAATTATTTGCAATTGCTCTCAGGTCATGTGACAACAATTAAAAAAAATGTAGAACTATTGCCCATCAACTGAATTAAAAATCACAAATAGGAAATTACTTCCAAATAATCAAACCACAAAATGCTAATTTTAGTTTAAATTACAACTTTCAGGACAACACTTGTGCAATTGCAATGCATAAACGCACAACGCCTAAGGCTCGGCTCATAGGTCACAATGCACATGCTTATTTGAGCAATTTTAAATTGTTTAAATTTGCGCTCATTAGCATCATAAAAGATTCAGCCAAAAGGTTGATTAAACACGCTCAGTTTTATTTGTTAAGATCTTAGTAAGAACTGACTTAATTAACGCGAATGTTTTGTTGATTTAGAACAGAGCTGATAATGGCATGTATTTACAATTTAACTTAATGCTGAAGTCCAGCGACCGCAAGTGGAATCTTTTGTTGTTGCAATCCATGAAAACGCTAAGCCGAATTTTACTGCAAAATTTTGAGAATTTCAAGGTCGCTACTGTTACAAGTCAGCTAACAACAAAAGGATGCGGCAGATGTCGGGAATTCCTGACCACATACGGAAGCAGAATCGGAGAACTAAATTGGCTGAATTTAGCCTTCGTTTGAGCTTATGCTAGCAGATATTAGACCATTAGCCAATACTAAGCTGCCTAAATATTTGAAAATTAAAAAACGAAATAAAGTAAGCGGAGCATTCTTACCGAAAGTGTATCGGGTTATTTGCGTAAAAACGGTACCTTAGCAGTTCGATTATTGGCAGCGCAAGTAATCCAGCTTGAATAAAAAAATCAGTACGCAGGGAATACATTTAGATGAGCTTTCTTACGTACACTGAATGCGCCTTAAGGAAAATAACACCTTGCGGCTTCGCTTGTTAAGCAACCAAAAACGGCTTCAGTTAGCCCAGCAATTAACATCCGCCAGAGAGTTCCTCCGAAAAATCAATACTTTGTCAGCTATTCGGCTGTTTTAGCGGCATACTAGAATCGAAATGCCAGACAAGTTCCAACGCGCAAAACGCAGCGTTTATCACTTAGAACACACGCCTGCTGCGATAAACTTGAAGTCTATTAAATTACCTTGTGTATTTTTCTGATTTTGCACTATGACGTTTTATTTATAAAAATAGCAAGCGGGCAATTTTACTGATATACGTGCGCCATCCATTGATTCTGCGAAGACCTTTTTTCTTAGTATGATATTCGCCCCTTTTCTATATTCGTTTCCATTTGGGGAGACCTAGTTGTGCGGTGCGATACGTTAATTATGTTATCAAATGGCTTTCTGGGGGAATTAATTAGATCTTTTACACTTCACCAAGTCGATTGCGTGGATATTTATTTAACCAAACCCTGGTGTTTGTATAATTTATTATACTGTTTGTGTCGGTACTAGTTATGTAATCACTCTCTTTCAAATGATTACGGCTTTTGGTGTATTAACGTCGTAGTGGCGGATAAATGTTTTGTCGAGATTTAGCACTGACCGTTGTTGTTTTGCGTGGGTATTTATTATCTCCTTGCAGCCTATTTTACGTTGCACCTCGCTTACTCCGTATGGTTCAGTGAAGCCTGTTACTGTAAGTTGTTGAACCTGCCGCTCTGAACTATGGGTGCGCTACTGCTTATGACAGTTATCTATGTAAATTTCTTATAAATTCGTTATGCACACGTCCCCTCCCGGCAGTCAATTCCTAGTTGTTTTGAATATTAACAAGTTACGACGTTAATATTAGGTACTATCACTTATTGGTGCATTTTAACCATATATATATATAATACACATATATTGCTAGTAGGGCCTCGGAACGTCAGAAAACATTACGGCGCCGACATAGTCTCACTTAGAGTATAACGCGTCTCGTGCGCATGCGTGGGAATTCAAACTCCGCCTTTAGAAGCGAATTTTAAACTTGACCACTTCTCCATTGGGCGGACGACGCCGCCGCCCTTGCGCACCGCCCACCATTATACATTGAAGAGTTGGTTGTCTGTCTCACTTCCTTGGCAAGTTTCCCACTCATAGCCGCTAGCAATATAGTAAGTATTAGATATATGATTTTAACCAAAACTATTGAAACAAAATATTTAATTAACTAAAACAGAGCAGAACAGAAGATTATGTGATAGCATTAGTGCTCAGCATTGTATATTTCCCGAGTTGTGCAGCTCTAGTTGAGAGACTAAAATTTAAATTAAGCACGATTTTCAGGCAGGCACTATGTTGAATAGAGATTTTTTATTCCTCTACTATTTTTTCCTGTGGTAAGCCCTCGGAAAGTAGAAAGGCAAGCTCTGAAAGAAAGCCAAGAATCGGTATCAGAAACATTTGAAATATATTATAGAAATACCGGCAACAAAAAATGGAGCAAATATTCTGAAAGCAGCTGGAATATAAAAAGCTAAGCCCTGATTTTATCAGAAAGGGATTCCAAGCAGTTGGGATTTAAAAAACTAAAAGGCGTTTTTGTTTTTGCTACATAAACTTAAATCGCAATTTCTTTATAAATTAGTTAGTTACTATCTCAGCGTTTGATACGAAAAACTAGTTTTCCTTCGGGCATTTTGATAATAACGTTGCCATAGATTTCCAAACAAACCCGTGTTATCGGTCGGCCTGACAAGGGTCTAGCAAAAGTTTTAATCTTCCGAAGTTCGGACAGACTACCGCAGATTATAACTACAACTAACTTCGCACGCACAGAAGAATCTTCTGCTTCATCGGCCCTGAGCCCTAGTTAATTCTTGGTTTCTTAACGTGACTAATGTGTTTGGGATTTTAAGTACAATTCTTTTAGCTTCGCTGCCATAAAAAGCCTCAAAATAAAACAAAAGTGGGGCTTGGGGAAGAGAATAAGAGAACATTAACCGTGACAGTTTTGCTTCGTTTTAGTTCTCGAGGAATTATTGCTGAGTTGCGTTTTGTCGACATGGTGACATTATTTTAGTTTGCAAATCGAGTGACGTTTAATTAGTTGTAGGCATTTTCTTCCCCTTCAACAACATATAAATGTTTATTAAAGTTACTTCTTAAAAACGTTAACGTTTGAAATATTGTGCTATGAATTATTTATAAGTGCACTGCTCGTATAAAACGATTTCAAATGAAATAAATTGAGGTTATGAATGGGCCTGTTTAAGATTTAGCATTTATACCGAGATGTAGAATTAGAGAGTGACGAAATAATGGAATTCATCGCCCTGACAGCCTGAAACAAATTAGAAGAAATGCGAGAAAAACTTTAGTCTTTAAGCTTTGTTTGAGATTGGGCAAATTATTTTCAGCACAGCGTTTTATCATAAATTTAGTCAAGTTTAATTTGAATTTTCATTCGTGATTTGGAAATAAGTTCAATAGGTTAATATCAAACGTCGTAGACAGCTTTAGACCCTCATGTGATAACTTTAAATTTAAATAAGACGTATTCTACGTTGTAATATTTAAATATTTTTTCTTCTGTCGGGGTGGTTAGCTCTAAAACCATCTTAATACCCCAGTAGTGGTTATCAAGGGTCAATATTTGCCAAAAAAAGGAATCTAGTTCCCCTTATAGTATTGTCGGGCTGACACTGACTTCAAAGAATGTATAAGCCAATTTGTTGAGAATCTATTGACTTGAAAACACATATAAAAACACAAAAAAAAAAGAAAACAAACGTACATGAACAACCTAAAACATAATAATAAGTAACTTTGGAATAATTGTCTAAAAAACGCAAATATCAATAATGTCTAAACATGGTTCTGGCAGAATCCAGCCCTGTTTATATTCGCGTGTGTTCTATACAGATTATTCGCTTATAAAACACATTCTTTCGCTCTTGTAAACGTTTTCCACAGTTAACCGCCCACTTTATCACGTCAAAACGGTTAATATTTCCTGTAACAAATTTACCTGGAACTTTGGTTGCTGTGTTGAATCGGGTAAGTTCTAGATTGCGTCATTCTCCTTGAACGGCACAACGCGTGGAAATTCCCAACAAATGTTGTGGAAGAAAATCTCTATTCTTGGTCTCATTGCTGTGTTTGTCGCCTCAACGATGCCTGGCTGACGTCAGGACTTCGTAACGAATGCAACTACACCTTTGGGTGTCTTACTTAGCGTACTTACTTTGTATACAATAAAGAAGGCGTCTCGTCTGTAGGAACGCAAACGCTATTTGCTGCACTTGGAATTTAAGCAGCACACTTTAAATACAACAACGCTGCAGCCGCTTCTAATGTATTTCACTTTTGGGTAATTTTCGCACAACACACTTGATCAGGAGTCGCAAGCACTTCCACCTACAATCTTGAGCGACTCGCGTCGAAAGAATTCCAGTTTTTAACATAGAGCGATAGAAGGCTGTTACGTGTCATAAGCATTTGATATTAATACTAGTGTTGAATAAGGAATCTAGTGAGAGTGACGCGATAAAAATAATATCAGATTGGCTTTGTTCGTTGCTAGAGAAGATATAAAAACAACGTTTTGTTTGTTTGAGAGAAAATTTGTATATCAGCTTTTAAAAAAGGCAAGAGTTTTCGTGGGGTGTAAATGACAATCTCGCCATTTAATATGGTTTGGTGATAGTAAAGAATTGGGTTACTGGCCAACCGTTCCTGTAAGGGAGATCATTAAGCGGATGTCATTTTTCCAATGAATATTATATTCAAGCTGTGAAGCGATTTGGGAAACACGAATTCAACGATTGCGAAGTTTATTGCCTGTGAACAGGGTATGTAGTTTAATGTGGCATTTGCCTTTTGTTACCTGGAAATTCGATTTATAGCAACAACTATTAGGCGGAAAATCTTGGAAAGATAATCTACGGAGAATCAACCGCAGTCTTGGGGGTCGATGTGTAGCGAATGATAGTCGAGGTTGGGGCCTGTCAAGCTGACATGTGATAGGAGTAACGGGACGTATTAAATGTCTGCGAGTATATCGGCACAAAGATACGTTTTTTTAGCTAGAATCTGATGATATTTTTGCATATAAAAACTGTGTAACCATTAAACTTACGAGCGGTTTAAGTTAAGCTATTTGGGGTACCCTGCGTTAGGTTGTAATATTAAAGATGCTAATTGTCTGATCGATGGTAATAATGTTCTAGTAGTAATAAAACTAGCTACAAGTATTGCTTTCTTTCATTTTGATAGGGAGTTCAATAATCGTATTGTTATTAGTTGATAGAAAGTGAAGTTACAAGTTTCTTGGCTTATATCAGTATATTTGAGTTTAACTTGTTGGCGCCAATTATCAACATCATAAACTAGAATCTGCGACGTCTTCACTGATGCTAGAGACGGGCCTCAAATATACTCTTATAGTGATCGATTGTTAACTAAGAGATATAGCGATAACCTAAAGGTAGGTAAAGGAAAATATAGATAAATATAGCTAACAAGTTTGGCGCCCAACGTGAGGCCTTAACAAGATTTTTGATGAGCTAACGAGGGGCTATAGTTTGGAACATATACCTTTAGGTCGTACTATAATAGAAAGGAGCAATACTGACAATAGTTATACATAACTTTCTGTACTCGTTTATGTAAGTGGAAAAATATCGTCAGAACGTGACAAACCAAAGAATTACTTTGAGAATAATACATAAAACGGTATACTTGTGGTAAAAAGGGTTTTACTTTGAGGAATCAGAATGGATGTTGATAGGTTATTGGTAGACGAGATAGATTATGAATTACGAATACGGGGAGTTGTTTGTAAAGGAAATATGCCGGAAAAGCGTAAATTGCTTAGAGCGCGTATTAGGTTAGAGAAGACGGGAAATGCTTCGTTCCCGGAAGTAGAATTGAATAACGTAGAAGAATTGGATATATGCAGTAGGAAGCTTGACATTCTTGTGGAAGAGATACTAGCTTCTGAGTCATTTGTTAGGGGTGGTAATGATTATAAACGTATTCAGACCCGCTTGGTACATATTTCAAATCGACTAGAACGGTTAGTTTTTGAGGGGTCTTCAGCAGATGATAAAGATGAGCTATATAATAGGTGTTTAGGGGCTATGGACGATCTCGAGTCCAGATTAACATCTGAAAATGAACCTGTAGTTCCTTCTAGTTCACAAACAGTTAACTTGATGGACCTTGACGATGAGCCATTACAAGCCAATCAATCACAAAACCATTTTAATCATTCAAATGTAACTGATAGTCAACATTTTCAAACGTTACCGACACCTATTTGTTTTAACAGCACTAAAGTCATTGATGCTACTCCACGTTATAGCAATTACCTTCCGATGAATAAATGGAACCTTTGTTTTGATGGTCAATCGGGACTTTCTAGTTTTCTAGAACGTGTTGAAGAATTGCGAATGGCGCGTGGGGTTACTAAGGAACAACTTTTTACTTCGGCTGTTGAATTTTTCACCGATTATGCTTTGATTTGGTATCGATCGGTTAAAAATACTTTGTATAATTGGGACCAGTTAGTTAATGCGTTACGTTCAGCTTTTCTTCCATGTGATTATGAAGCTTGTTTATGGGATGAAATACGCAATCGTACTCAGGGGGCCGATGAACCCGTGACCGTATTTGTGTCGATAATGGAAAACTTATTCCATCGGTTACCATCGATGCCTTCTGAAACAAAGCGCCTTAATCTAATACGTAGGAATTTATTACCACATTTCCAAACCCAACTGGCTTTAGGGAACATAGTTTCCTTTTCACAATTACTTCGAGTGTGTAAAGCTGTTGAAGATGCACATGTGCGTGCACAACGGTTCCGTGGACCCCCCACTCAGGGAAATCGAATGTTAGAACCCGATCTAGCTTATCAAAAGTCGAAATGTAATGCTAGGATTCATACAGTGAATGTATCCTCAAATGAGGGTTACGTTCAAACTCGTAGTAATAACCCACCGAAGGTAATCAATTCAACCAAGCCTTCTGATTTGAGATGTTGGAAATGTGATAAACCGAATCATTTTGCGCTTAACTGTTCAGCAAATAGTAAACAATATTGCTATGGTTGTGGACGACCTGATTTTACTGTCCGTACATGCCCTTCATGTTCGGGAAATGGGGGTCGACGCCGCTAGACGACCGAATAGCGCGGTGTCAAATAAATTCTTCGGTCAATGTTGTAAATAATTCGGATGATTTTAGTTCTAAAGCTGTTTTAGATTATATTTTAAGTCACGCAGGTCCTGATGAGAGACCGTATCTTAAAGTTTCAATTTTTGGTAATGAGATTCTTGGATTGTTAGATTCGGGTGCTTCGCATACTGTTGTTGGTAGAAAGGGATAGGAGCTGTTGAAAGGTCATTGTAGGCTTACACCAAGTAAAGATAGGACATGTAATGTTGCTGACGGTGCAGAATGTCAAATATTAGGTATAGTTACAGTACCACTTATGCTTCGCGATAGAGTTTGTACTTGTGAGTTATTAGTTGTGCCTTCCGTACCCCATACATTGATTTTGGGATGCGATTTTTTGCGTAGAATGGGTATTGTAACCGATCTTAGAATTAACGAATGGATCTTCTCGAAAGATCACTTGATCCCGGAAGTTAATGCAATACAGGCTGTAGAACATATATCTGAAGTTCAGCGAGAACAATTAGATTGTTTTGTCAAAGAAGTTTTTAGTAAAATGGGAAATAAGTTAGGATGCACTCATCTTGTTGAACATGAGATTAAAACCACATCGTCGCCTATTAAACAGCGATATTATCCTATTTCTCCTGCTCTGCAGAAACAGGTAGATCTTGAGTTAAAGAAAATGTTGGTTGAGGGAGTGGTAGAACCTTCGACTTCTGCTTGGTCATCTCCGATAGTAATGATTAAAAAGAAAGATGGTAGTTATCGGTTCTGTGTTGATTATCGCCAACTTAATAAAGTCAGTCAACCTGATGCTTATCCTATTCCATATGTATCAAGTACTTTGGATAAACTTCGTGACGCACATTATCTTACGACTCTTGATATTAAATCCGCATATTGGCAGATACCTGTGGCTGTTTCTTCAAGCCCTTTAACAGCGTTTACTGTACCTAATAGGGGGTTATTTCAATTTCGCCGCCTACCGTTTGGTTTGCATACGGCGCCGGCAACGTGGCAACGCCTAATTGATAGGGTTATTGGTGCTGATTTGGAACCATATGTCTTTACGTATCTTGACGATATTGTAATCTGTACGCCAAATTTCGAAAAACATCTTTCTACTCTTCGTGAGGTTGTGTCTCGGTTATTAGCTGCTGGTCTTACTTTAAGCCAAACTAAATGTCATTTTTGTAAGCCAGAACTTAAGTATCTCGGTTATGTAGTGAATTCACGCGGTTTATTAGTAGACCCAGAAAAAGTAGATGCAATTAATCGTATTCCTACTCCTGTGTCAGTGAAGGAAGTACGTCGTGTAATTGGTATGGCGTCATGGTACCGTCGCTTTGTTCCGAATTTTTCTTCACTTATCGGACCTCTTACATCCTTGCTCCGCAAGAATGCGAAATTTTTCTGGGATAGTAATTGTGAACGAGCTTTCAGTGATATTAAAGAACATTTGATATCTGCACCGATATTAGCTTGCCCTGATTTTTCTGTACCCTTTGTTATTCAAACGGATGCTTCTGGTTATGGTATTGGTGCCGTACTTACTCAACATCAAGCTGATGGAGAGAAAGTTATATGTGAACTAAGTTCACGGTAGTAACTGACCATTATAGCTTAAAATGGCTTAATAGTATTAAAGACCCTGTTGGTCGGATCGCTCGATGGGCAGTTCGCCTTCAACAATATGATTTTGACATTATTCATCAAAAAGGTAAAGAACATGTTGTGCCTGAGACTTTGTCTCGTGCTGTTCCTGTTATTGATGCTATTAACGTTCAGTTTGGTTCTGCTGGTAATCCATGGTATCATCGTATGTGTCGATTTGTTATTAACAATCCTCGAAAATTTCCCCATTGGAGAGTTAGTGACGGTCAATTGTATAAATATGTTCGAACCGATTATCCAGACTTGGCAGATGATGAAGATCATTGGAAACTGGTTGTTCCAAAGACTCAACGCCAAGAAGTTATCAAACAAAATCACGATATTCCGACCGC
Organism: Agriotes lineatus; assembly: GCA_940337035.1. Taxonomy (NCBI): domain Eukaryota; kingdom Metazoa; phylum Arthropoda; class Insecta; order Coleoptera; family Elateridae; genus Agriotes; species Agriotes lineatus. Next base: position 34,816,470 of record OW679198.1, on the reverse strand, counting down.
TGGTCATACGGGTGTTAATAAAACTTTTCATCGTATTGCACAAAGATACTATTGGCCTAAACTACGTTATGATGTGGCTGCTTATGTTCGCCGCTGCGAAACGTGTCAACGAATTAAACCAGAACAGAGAGCCCCTGCAGGGTATATGGGTGGACATTCAATAATTTCGAAGCCTTGGGAACTAATCTGTTGTGATATTGTAGGTCCTTTACCTCGATCAGTACGAGGGTACGCGTATATATTCGTAGTGGCTGATTGTTTTAGTAAGTTTCCATTAGTGTTTCCGCTCCGTACAGCATCAGCTAAGGTTATCTCACGTATTGTTGAGGAAGACGTATTTTTGATGTTTGGGGTTCCCAAGCGAATCATATGTGATAATGGCGTTCAGTTTCGCAGTCATGAGTTTCAAACTTTAAATCAGAAGTATGGCTGTAAGATTTCGTTCACTGCCAATTATCATCCTCAAGCTAATCCTACGGAACGTATAAACAGAGTGCTGAAAACTATGTTGACAGCTTACTTATCAGACCGTCATCGAGACTGGGATAAATATTTGTCTCACGTAGTTTGTGCTATACGTACCTCAGTTCATGAAGTTACGGGAAAAACTCCATATTTCATTAATTTTGGCAGAGAAATCATATTAAATCACGAACCGGTAGTTGGTGATGGAAATCCGGAAATTCAATTTAATCGGGATAGAGATTTAGATAATCGTTCTACAGTACTCAAGCAACTGTATGCTGATGTTAAACGTCGTTTGGATAAGGCTTATCAAAAGTCAAAAACTCGCTATGACTTTCGTCGACGACCTTTCGAGTTCGTTCCGGATCAAGCAGTGTTGCGTAGACACTATGTGTTATCGGATGCTGCTCGTCAGTTTACTTCCAAGCTTGCTGCAAAATTTATAGGACCGTTTATTATTAATCGAAAGTTTTCACGATGGGTTTATGAACTCAAAGATCCTGACGGAAAAATATTAAAGGGGACTTGGCATGCCAAGGATTTGAAACCTTATGATAACTCTGAGATGAATTAATGATGTGTGATGTGCATATGGTGGTTGGAAGGGCACAGTAGGGTAGGTCACTCTTTGGAGAACTTTAATATCTTGTTCTTTCCCCATTTTAAGATATAGGGTGGTTGGAAGGGCACAGTAGGGTAGGTCACTCTTTGGGGAACTTTAATATCTTGTTCTTTCTCCATTTTAAGGTATAGGGTGGTTGGAAGGGCACAGTCGGGAAGGACACTATTTGGGAAACTTGTTCTTTTCCCTCTTTTGGGTATAACGTATAGGGAGTTCACTGTTGGGAAATGTTAATGGATGGTTTTCTTTTTGATTGTATTGGAAGAGCGTTACGTTATCCTGCTTTTTCTAAGGGGACATAAGGGTAACGAGATTAATCGTTAAAGAAGTACAACTTCTTCGTTTCTTTTAGGTATCCCTTGGGGTTTGGGGATATAGGGTGTTTCCCTACAAAACAAAATTTTTTAAGTTGACCAGTCCTTCATTCTTCGCCTTCTTTTCTTCTTAAAGCTTTGTCTATATTTCTCTCTTGTAATGTAGTAAATGTCGATTTTGTTTTGAATGAACTGTTTACTTAGATGAATGACAATTTGTTTTCTTTTATTTCTCTTTGATCTGGTGCGGATGAAATCTCTGGTGATGAGTGATTGTTGGATGTGAGATGAATATTGGTGGGGATTTTCTTCAGGCCGTTCGGGGCGCTGAAGGATCCCTCCGTCGGAGCGTATGAGAGTTGTGTGGATGTTGGCTTCTGCCTCTCACTTTTGTGGTTTCTTTAACCCTCTGTCACTAGGGTTACTTCCTCCCCAGGCGTGTCAAAAGGAAAACCCTGGTTATTCTTCGTTTTGGCTTAACTATTTTCGGTCTGACAGTACCTGAAACTGTGTGGAGGTGTGCTTCCGCCTCGGGGGTTTATTGGAAGTTGTCAGGGGGGGTACGCTGTGGGGATTTGGAGTGATTTTGGGGGGTTCATGGGGGTGGAATTTCTTCACGACAGGTTGTTACAGGGCTGTTCACCGGCGCAGCATTTACATCCAGCAGCGACGAACAATCTTGATCCTTGTCGTGGGGTTGATCTGGTCCTGGGTTCCTCCTGGGGTCATCACCGTCTCTACAGTGTAGTTGCTTGTTTGTGGTGTGGGTATTGGGTTTTTTTTAGGTTAATTGCTAGAGACGTCTTATGACAGACGGTTTACTGACTCTCTAGCGTATATGTATGTATCCTTTTAGGATAAAGTTTTTATTTAGTTAAAAATTTCGTTGAAATTTTTCCTTTCTGGTAAGGGGGAGTTTGTTACGTGTCATAAGCATTTGATATTAATACTAGTGTTGAATAAGGAATCTAGTGAGAGTGACGCGATAAAAATAATATCAGATTGGCTTTGTTCGTTGCTAGAGAAGATATAAAAACAACGTTTTGTTTGTTTGAGAGAAAATTTGTATATCAGCTTTTAAAAAAGGCAAGAGTTTTCGTGGGGTGTAAATGACAATCTCGCCATTTAATATGGTTTGGTGATAGTAAAGAATTGGGTTACTGGCCAACCGTTCCTGTAAGGGAGATCATTAAGCGGATGTCATTTTTCCAATGAATATTATATTCAAGCTGTGAAGCGATTTGGGAAACACGAATTCAACGATTGCGAAGTTTATTGCCTGTGAACAGGGTATGTAGTTTAATGTGGCATTTGCCTTTTGTTACCTGGAAATTCGATTTATAGCAACAACTATTAGGCGGAAAATCTTGGAAAGATAATCTACGGAGAATCAACCGCAGTCTTGGGGGTCGATGTGTAGCGAATGACAGCCGAGGTTGGGGCCTGTCAAGCTGACATGTGATAGGAGTAACGGGACGTATTAAATGTCTGCGAGTATATCGGCACAAAGATAAGTTTTTTAGCTAGAATCTGATGATATTTTTGCATATAAAAACTGTGTAACCATGAAACTTACGAGCGGTTTAAGTTAAGCTATTTGGGGTACCCTGCGTTAGGTTGTAATAAGGCTTCCCGATGTAACGCCACATACGCTGAATTTAACTTCACAATACTTTTACAGCGCAGAGGCGGCTTTACGAACTTTCGATTATTTTAAATACACTTTTTATATCTGATACACAAGAAAGTACACATAAAAAATTAAAAGTTGGCTTTTGATTTTAAGTATGAAAATAAGCATAACAGGCGAGCGATGTCAGATGACCCGTTTCACTTTGTATATTTATTTCATTCTGTAGTATTACTGAAGTCCCTTTTATTTATTGACAAGGCTACCTTATCGTACACATTTATGAAATTTAGATATTAATTTAATGGAGTATTTGCACCACCTCTTTTGGTTCACCTTGTCCTTGTACCTAGTGGTATGGGTTGCTCTGCATTACCATTTCCAGAAGCACCAGCATTTTTGTGGCGTCTTTTGTTTATTTGGTGGGGGATGTTGTTTGATGATATTTTCCTTTTAAGTGTTCACCGACGATAATGTAATATTCTTTAAAAAAATTATTCTTAGAAATAAATTTGAAATTACTTGAGCATGTATACCACTTACATTCAAGAGGGCATACACACGGCCGTAACTCCTCCTCCTCGACTCCGTCCATCTTTACAGATGAGTGTTGATTATGGTTATTAGTTTTCTTCAAGTTGTGCTGTTACTCTTCGGATGCTGTCGCGCTAACGTTCTCTGTTGCCGGTATTCCTTACTGCCTGTTCGACAATGGTATTCAAAAGAGTTTCAATTGTGTCAATCCAGCAGGTTGGTGACCTTCCTCTCCATCGTTTGCCGTTAGGTTTTCCTTGGACCACGAGCTTTTCGAAGTAATCTTTGCCAGTGATGTGGCCAAACAATTTCAGTATATTGGCATATATAATGGTAGAGAGCCTCTGTTTAGGTTTCATTTCATTTAATATAGAAACATTTGTTGTACGGGCTGTCCATGGAACTATGAACATTCTTTCCACACCCTCATTTCAAATGCCTCTATGCGCCGACGGTCAGCAGGTCGGACCGTCCAAGTTTCTGATGCGTATTTAAATATAGAGAATACTAGAGTTTCAACAAGGTTAATTTTGGTGTTACGTGTAATATTGTGGCTTCTCCAAATTTTCGTTAGTTGGGCCATTGCTGATCTGCCTAATTGGATTTGGCGGCGAATTTCGGGCTCGCAGTTGCCGTCGTTGGTTATAAGTGCTCCCAGATATATGATTTTTTCTACCACTTCATAATTGCCTATGTTACCGATATTATTAATAGGAATATTTTCGAGTTCTCTGTTAATAATCATAATTTTAGTTTTTGTGTTATTGATTTGAAGCCCGTGCTCTGCACTGAGTCTGTCAAGTCTCCCCAATTGCGCCAGAAGTTCTTGTTCGTTCTTAGCTAATAATAAAGTGTCATCCGCATAACGCAAATGAAATATCTGTTGACCGCCTATAGAGATTCCTCCATCCCAGTCTTCCAAAACTTGCCTCATAATATATTCACTATAGATGTTGTATAAGAGAGGTGACAACACACAGGCTTGTCTTACGCCTTTTTGTATTTTGCAGCTTGCGGAATAGGTGTTTTCCATTTTTATAACTGCACCACTGTTATTATATAAATTTTTTATTATGTGAACTATATGTCGAAGTTTGCCCATATCTATCATAATTGGATATAGTAAATGCCATAGGACATTGTCAAATGGCTTGGAGTAGTCTACAAAACATAGATACATGGGGGTGTAATATTCTCTGGCCTTCTCTATTATTTGTCGTAGATTTAAGATTTGTTCTCGCTCGCCTCTTCCCTTTACAAAGCCTGCTTGTTCTGGGGCAAGTTGATGTAATATAAATGGTTCTAGTCTGGATTGAATTATGTACAGCATAATTTTGCTTGCATGTGTTATAAGTGACAGTAATCGGAAATTATCGCAGTTGTTACTTGGGCCTTTTTTATGGAGTGGTATGATTATAGATGTAGTCCATTCTTTTGACCATTCTGTGGAGTGCCAAATAGTTTGGCATATCTCATGCATTCTTTTTTTTGTAAATATCTGAAAGTGATTTAGGTATCTCGTCGTTAATTGAGTCTATACCTGGCGATTTATGTAAGGCTAAACTTGTTATAGCATGTTCAACTTCTTCCATCAGTATGTTTGGTTCTTTTTCATAATCCTTAGTGTTTTCTTCTATCGCATTCGCGGCGTCTGCGTATAGATTTTCGCAGTATCGTCGCCATGTTTCCATTACATTATCTAGCTCAGTAATTAATATGCCGTTTTCATCTAAGACAGACCATGTGCGAGTCTTAAAAGATTTGGTTATTTCCTTGATTTTTAGAAAAACTTTTCTGGTATTTGGAGAGTCTGTGTGATTTTGTATATCTTGACATGCGGAATTTAGATAGTTATTCTTGTCTTTTCTACAATTCCTTTGTATGGATGGTGGTAATCGGTTATATTTCGTTATCATGTCTGTAGTGTTTATTATTTTGAAGGTGGTCGGGGTGACTAAGGTTGGCGTTTCTTTGTTTTTCGAATTTTTTGGGTTATGATTGCTGCTTGTGTTATTGCATATTTGACATGGATCCACAGGTCATTAGAGTTAGCAGACGTGTCCAGATTTTCCTCAGCGTCTATCTGTTGTTCTAATTCATTAGCAAAGGTTAGTGCGCCCGTAATCTGGGACAGCTTCTGCCTAGCTTTATGTCTTTGGCATGTTTTTAGTTTAATGCGAAACATGAAAGTTTATAGTTTGTGATCCGAATTATAATCTGCTCCAGGTAGTGTTTTTGTAGTCGTTATTGCTGTACGCCATCTTTTTCTGATTAATACATAGTCCATTTGGTTTCTTGTTCTTTTATCAGGTGATATCTAGGTGTAAAGCTTGCGTATGTGAATTTTGAATACAGTATTAGCAATCGTTAAATTATTGTCGATACAAAATTGCAGCAGCCTTTCACCATTTTTGTTGCGTATTCCGACGCCATATTTCCCTACTATTTCTGGTAGATGCTCATCAGTATCTGTACGGCCAATTTTGGCGTTGAGATCCCCCATTATAATAAGTATTTCTTGTTTTGATATGTTGTCCATTACCACTTCGAGTGAGTTGTAAAAGTTATTGATGTCTTCGTCGTCTGCGTTCATTGTAGGTGCATATACTTGGATTATATTGAATATACAGGGTTTTGAGTTAATACGCAGAGATATGATTCTGTAATATATAGCATCGTATCCAAGTACACAATTATAGAGTTTATTCGATATTAAGATTGCTCCACTTTTCCGACTTTTGTTCTCGGAACTCGAGAAGTATACCGAGTGATCTAGAAATTGGGAGTGTCGTTTGCAGTACCAGTGCGTTTCTACAATTCCGGCAATTGTTATAAGTTCAGTAGTAAGTATTGTTAATTTTCCTGCTTGACGCAGTTCACGGACGTTCCATGTGGCCATGCGTGTTGTTGTCCATTGTGTAAGGTGATTCGATGTACTGGTGGCATATTTCGCATGAGGTGTCCAGTGTCCCACACCTGCATGCCCAGTCGCCAGACAAACTATTACTATCCATAGTTGACATAACCATAATGCTCGTGGGAGGTTAGTGTAGTAGATTCCTTTGCCTTTCTAACTACATAGGCCTATGGGCTCATGGGCCTATCCAGAATAAATAATCGGAAAGTTTCCGATTGTTCAAAAAATCGGAAGGTTCCGATTATTTCGGAAGGTTTCGGAATTCGATTATTTTACTGTTCGGTGCACAAAATTTGAAACTTTCGGATTTCGATTATTTTACTATTCGGTACACAAAATGAGAAAACGAAATGCCAATTTGAACTGAACGGAATACGGAATGTTATGTTGACTCACTTAACTGCTATATGCTGGTTGGCGAATGCCGACGGGTCGCGCCGTGTGCGCAGGTGTATGATACGTGAATGGCACTAATGGCAGTGGTATTTCGTAGATTAATTATTAGATATTAGGTACACCTTACAGACTTCAAATTCATGTATTGTTTTATACTATCTATTATGTACTTTATGTGTCATTAAACTTTAAAATATCACTACCATTTTCCGAAAGTCTATTAAGGTAACTACTGTAATAATTTGAAAAAATATTTTATTTCCTCTTATATGCCACTGTGCGACTCAAACTCATAAATTGTTTTACTGGCAGTCCTAAAAACCCAAACAATAGATGTCAACGCAGATAAAGGCTTTCGGCGCGACGGCGAGTGCTCGCATCGCAAATTTGCACGCACTTCATCTTCCTTCCGCTTGTTGTTGTTTCGCTCTATTCTCTTGCTTGCATTTACGGAATGTAAAATAATCGGATGATATTCCGATTTTATAATCATTCCGAAATGGAACATTCCGATTCTTGAAATCATCCGATTATGCCCATCACTAGACTACTACAGCCGTATAACCGTTGTGGTCCCGCCTGGAGTAGTCTATCAATAGGCCATGCCAAGGTCATTCTATTTCTGCCCCACTTTAGTACTGATGGATACTGCTGCCCTCTATCAGAATCATCATATCTGACTAGCTACTCCCAGTTTAGCCTGCAGGCCAATGCAGTTGCCCGGGGAACAGTATATATACTTCACCAGTAGCGAAACTCCCTGTCGGTACCTTTGATCTCAAGTATGCGATTTCTGTGACCCTGAATGCCGCGGCCATATTCTTAGCTGTAGTATTGGCGCGAAATTCAAATATTACGTCATAGTACTTAGCTGTAGTATTGGCGCGAAATTCAAATATTATTTCATAGTACTTCGTGGTAGAATAAAGAAAATAACAATGCAAACACAAAAATCGATTGATAAATATTTATTCTTTGAAATTATGCGATCCGCTGGATGAGGACCTATTATAATTACAAAAACAATTCTTTTTGGGAGGTTTATTAAAATTAAAGGGTTTTAATGAAATCTTATAAATTAGATACAATTTTACAAATCAAACATACTTTACTTGTCTTCGTCTGTCTGGTAATCAACTATTATAACTTTACAATAAAGGAACTTTACAAACTATAAACAATCTCTCACTTTACAAAATGCCTTAATTGTGAGCCAATATCTGGAGTTTTCTACAGCCTTTTTGAGTTTTAAAATTCCTTATTTATAAACTTTAATAAATAAAAAAGTCGCATTCTACAGAAAAGCTTAATTAAAAATTGTAAAGGAAAACTTGCAGCTCTCTACCAATAACTTAGACCTAAAAGAATTCAAACCATATTTGTTTATTGTATAATTAAATTTCAAAGTTTTAATTACCTTTGTAGATCTTTTGGGAAACTGGCTTTAAGCATTTTAACAAATCTAGGTACTTACTAGGTACGAACTTAAAAAATAACCACACTCAAAGTTTTCAACACGCGAAAGAACACCTTCAAACCAAAACACGAGACAGCTGATTGAAGTGCGGCCATATTCTAAGCGGTATATTTTGGGACATGCGCATGAAATTCACAAATCCTGAGTTTCGCTACTGGGTTTGTTTACAAATATATATACTGTGCCCGGGGTGTGGCACTTGGAGCCATGTGCTGTAACTAGGCAAATTTTAATTGTAGGTAAGCCAACATTTTACGCCCGCCAGTACGATATATGTGACAAATATACTAATGTTACTGTATGACTTCTACATTCATCTCCGGTTATATGATGTAATGTATTCAAAACAAACAGGTAGATATTTAAACATAAATACATGTTTAATTCAAACGTTTAAAAAATAAACAACTAAATGTTAAAGTAACAAAATACAACACAAATAAAATAAGAACAAAACACAAAATTATAAAACACAACTCTAATAAAAAAGTACATATTATTATGTAATCAGTAGAACATTTTACAAATCTCTACATATGAGCATGTGGTGTACCTGCGTCTCTGCGGAACCATTTCATAGGCACCAATCGGGTACCTATTTTGTAGATAATTTTGAAAATTTCAACTATAATTCTATCCAGCAAAAGTTGTTTTTCTTGCAGCGCACTTTCTGTATTAAATACGACGGAAACATTTTCTTTTGTGGTTTTTTCATATAGAATTCAATTTTTAAATGTAAACATTATTTTGAAATAATAAATGACATTTATAATTTTGAATATTAATTTGGAGATGAGTAATGTCAAAAAGAATTCTTAAAAATCCTGTGTGTTACTTCATTGCGTGATTTTAATTATTTTTTTTAATGAAAAATAAAAAATCATTTGTCAAAAACATGTATATTATCGAAAGTTAACATTTTAAATTACAAATCAATACGTTTCGCAATTTTTGATTGCATCTTCAGTTGTTAAAATTAGTTGACGGTATTTATTACAATTCTGAAAGGAGCAAACAAAAAACAAGTAGAATTAGCGAAAACATTCCTTTCTAAAAACCTGCATACTTACATAATAGTTTTAATTATAGAGTCATTTATTGCAAGTTGTTGATGATATTGTGTTTAAATTTGAATTTAAAAAGAAACACTTTAAAACTTAGTTAAAATTTTTAGCGACTAAGACATTTACATTTAAAATTTTTATTAGAACCACGTAGGCACAAACATGATAAAAAGCTGTCGCTTGTAGGGGTGAAATTGTTTAATTAAATTTACAAATAATCATTTCGTATGGAATGCGAATGTTTGAATGCATACAATAAGTGAACTTGAATAAAAGCATGCAAGGTTATTTCCTAAAAGTACATTATCGCGCTGCGCAGTCGGTTTGAAAATATGTACAAATGTTAATAATAAGACAGGGTTGTATTAAAGTTAAAAATTTTATGAGTTTTGAGAATAATTAAATGTAAGAATTATGAGTTAGATTCCAAAAAGGTTGTTTATAAGTTTGAGAAGTACAAAAACACCCGATATAATTTATTTGAATAAGTTATGGTAAATAGAACTTAAGTTATCTATGTCTGTTTTGTAATTAATGGTGGTTGGGCTTTTTTGTATTTCTATCATCTCCAAGCAAAGGCGTTTTTTTAAATTGCTCTCTCTATGTAGGATAGTGGGTGTATTAAAGTTGAAATTATGAAAGTGTTTAGTTGCGTGATCAGTTAGGGCTGTTTTATTGGAAGAAGGTGAAATGTGGTTAATTTTGACAGAGTATTTGTGTTGATTAATTCTGTTTTTTAATAACTGTTTTGTTTGACCAATGTATGTAGAGGTACAGTTGTTACAATTAAGTTGGTAAACTACTTGAGATTCCATATTGGTGTTGGTTTTATCCTTTAAGTTATTAAAAAACATATTACCTAGGTTATTGTTGTTATTAAATGCTGTTTTTATATTATGCTTTTTAAGTTCGGTTTCAATTTTTTCAGCAAGATTGGGAATGTATTCAATAGAAACATATTAATTTTTTGATGAGTTATTTGAAATATTGAAATCATTGCCTAAGCAGTTAGGTTGTAGGGAAATAGATTGGTTAAGTTTATTTTGGTTTTTGATTTTTTTAATTCGGAAATTGATATGTTTATTGATGAATTCAATTGGATAATTATTTGTAACAAGAATTTGTGTAATTAGTTCTAAGTTTTTTTTATGAAATTGTTTTGATGATAACTGAATTGCTCTGTCAACTAAACTATTTATTACGCTGATTTTATATTTGATTGTTGTGTTAGAGTTATAATTTAAGTATCTGTTGGTTTTAATGCTTTTTCGGTACCAATTTGTTAAGATAAAACCATTTTTTTGTCTGAAAAGTGTAAGGTCTAAAAAATTTAAAGAGCAATTGGAATTTTCATTTTCCATAGTAAATTTAAGTCTGGGGTGTACGTTATTAAAAAGGTTAAAAAATATTTGTTTGTTTTGAGTGTCTGTAGCCATAATGATGTCATCCACATATCTTAGATAAAGAGAGAAATTGGTATTGTGATTCAGAATATTAGTTTCGATATCTTCCATTACGAGGTTAGCAATTGTTGATGAAATAGGTGAACCCATTGCACATCCAAAAGTTTGAGAATAAATATTATTATTGTATGTAAAATAAGTTCTATTTATTCTCAAACTCTAACACAACAATCAAATATAAAATCAGCGTAATAAATAGTTTAGTTGACAGAGCAATTCAGTTATCATCAAAACAATTTCATAAAAAAAAACTTAGAACTAATTACACAAATTCTTGTTACAAATAATTATCCAATTGAATTCATCAATAAACATATCAATTTCCGAATTAAAAAAATCAAAAACCAAAATAAACTTAACCAATCCATTTCCCTACAACCTAACTGCTTAGGCAATGATTTCAATATTTCAAATAACTCATCAAAAAATAAATATGTTTCTATTGAATACATTCCCAATCTTGCTGAAAAAATTGAAACCGAACTTAAAAAGCATAATATAAAAACAGCATTTAATAACAACAATAACCTAGGTAATATGTTTTTTAATAACTTAAAGGATAAAACCAACACCAATATGGAATCTCAAGTAGTTTACCAACTTAATTGTAACAACTGTACCTCTACATACATTGGTCAAACAAAACAGTTATTAAAAAACAGAATTAATCAACACAAATACTCTGTCAAAATTAACCACATTTCACCTTCTTCCAATAAAACAGCCCTAACTGATCACGCAACTAAACACTTTCATAATTTCAACTTTAATACACCCACTATCCTACATAGAGAGAGCAATTTAAAAAAACGCCTTTGCTTGGAGATGATAGAAATACAAAAAAGCCCAACCACCATTAATTACAAAACAGACATAGATAACTTAAGTTCTATTTACCATAACTTATTCAAATAAATTATATCGGGTGTTTTTGTACTTCTCAAACTTATAAACAACCTTTTTGGAATCTAACTCATAATTCTTACATTTAATTATTCTCAAAACTCATAAAATTTTTAACTTTAATACAACCCTGTCTTATTATTAACATTTGTACATATTTTCAAACCGACTGCGCAGCGCGATAATGTACTTTTAGGAAATAACCTTGCATGCTTTTATTCAAGTTCACTTATTGTATGCATTCAAACATTCGCATTCCATACGAAATGATTATTGTAAATTTAATTAAACAATTTCACCCCTACAAGCGACAGCTTTTTAACATGTTTGTGCCTACGTCGTTCTAATTAAAATTTTAAATGTAAATGTCTTAGTCGCTAAAAATTTTAACTAAGTTTTAAAGTGTTTCTTTTTAAATTCAAATTTAAACACAATATCATCAACAACTTGCAATAAATGACTCTACAATTAAAACTATTATGTAAGTATGCAGGTTTTAGAAAGGAATGTTTTCGCTAATTCTACTTGTTTTTTGTTTGCTCCTTTCAGAATTGTAATAAATACCGTCAACTAATTTTAACAACTGAAGATGCAATCAAAAATTGCGAAACGTATTGATTTGTAATTTAAAATGTTAACTTTCGATAATATACATGTTTTTGACAAATGATTTTTTATTTTTCATTAAAAAAAATAATTAAAATCACGCAATGAAGTAACACACAGGATTTTTAAGAATTCTTTTTGACATTACTCATCTCCAAATTAGTAAACATTATTTTAATTAGAATAAGACCACCTACGAGGTGTGCTCAAAAGCTGGTAAAGGCATGTCATTATGTTAAAATAATTCAATGTGAACAAATAATTACATACTATTATGCTTAGTAACATATGAACGTAGAATACGGTTCTATGCTCGTAGCCACACTGCCACACCGATGAGCCTATTTCGATACTTCATTTTTAATAAAAGCTGCCACCGTGTAAGGTCGCAGAAGTGTCTAAATTGGGGAATTCTACGGGGTAAGTGATTGTAGTGAAAAACCCTATAGTAGTGAAACAAGTAAACTCTCAAAATCGGTCTGTGGTGTTCTGCTGATTGTTGCAATTGGCCACTCTATCAGCGATAAGCCCAAAGCAGTGAATGTATGTGTGGTATGTGCAATCAGTGAACCCCCTCCAACAGTTGTCTAAAATTTAAAGTAGTTTGTCGCCACTACTGTATTTCATTCAATTTTAAAAATGCAAAATTTTTATAATTAGGATAAGGTGGTAGGTTAAAAACATAATAATTCGAATGTTTTGATTGATATAGGTGGGAATTATAAAACAAACGCCGTTAGAATCTAGTAGATATATAACATTCCCTTTGCAAATTTCACAAGGTAATGTAATGTATTGATCAGATTGGGCACAATTCGCATTATTTAGACTAAAATCGTTAATTTGCATAATTGCCCACTTGTCTATTTGTTTTTTTATTAGTACGAAAGAAGATATTTTTTCAATACAATTTTGGCGCCCCTTGCCGCTTGAGCTTATATCGTAGATAGGGGCCTACTTGACCTATACCTAGTTACGACTCTGGGCATACAAAATTACTATTGGCGATCTTCTGGTCCTTCGAGCCACTTTATTATTTTTCTATAATTTGTCTATAGTGCTGTCAATTGTGTTTTCGATCGGAATTTGGTTAAGTATTTTATTTTTGCAACATGCACGTAAAGCTGTTTCCAAAGAGCTGTTATATTTCTGGCAAAAAAAGGAACTTTAGGATTTCCCATTGTCATCGGCTCAAATCTTTTCTATGTTGCCCGGTATCTAAGCTCTCCAACTTAACTTCAAGTTCTTCATCGTCATCTGATTAATTGAATGCAGCATTATTAGTGGGCAACTTTTCTAGCAGACGCAGAAGTTTTGCCGGTTTTTCTGCAATGTACAAAAGAAATAGATTTAATACCTACTCCAATCAGTACAATCATCGTCAACAGTGGCGCCGGGTGTACATGACTCATTTTGCGTATTATTCCGAGATGTACTTACTTTATCATCTATTTGCGCAGCAACTCAAGTTGGGGTCTTACTGCAGGTTACAGGATTTCAACTCGCCCCTTTCCAAAGACACAAACAAAAGTTATAACGTCCGAGTCACGTAGATCCGGTGTCAGTAGTGTTTATCCTTTAAGAGTTGAATACCAGATTCTAAAAGGTTTTCGTTTGTTACATAACTTATGGAGTATCCTCCGTTTATGGCACGAAACAAGCTTAAAAAGTGATCCAATTAGCTCAGTGAAATTGTACCTGGAAAAATACGGAGACAAATGCGTGTTATTTTTTGGGTGCCACTTGATGTTTCTGCTGGGTTGGTATGAGAGAATCCTACAAGGAATTTTTTTTTTCGGAAACGGGAAGTGAGGGCTTAGCTACAAGCTTCGCAATTTCTTTGAAAATTGTATCTTACTTCAACAATAAGAGTACTGTATTTCGTTTCACTAATGAAATCAACAGTATTTGAAATGAAATATGGCTATATTAAAACAAGACACTAAAAATACACCTATTATCGGTAATAGTTACAAGTGCTGGAACTTAATTGACGTTCTGAACTCTCCAACGGAGATGTACTTAAAAAGTCCTCTTAGGTGATAAATTCTTAAAGAAAATACTTCATGTATTATTTATTTAGTCTAACATATTCAAAATTGACAACACTTTACTAATAATCCAACTTCAATTTAACTAAATACAGTAATTAGCTTGCGACACAGGCTGCATGAATCAAAATTACTCTCCCGAACTGGCTCTGAGTATCGGCTGTGATTCTGTCCGACCCTCGGGATCGACATTTTGCGGACAGAAATAAGCTTGATTGAAGAAACAATACTATACAGCTATAGCTTAAAGCGTCAGAAACTGTTGCCAATGGGAACGTGGTTTTCAGGCCTACTTCGGCGTTCATTGTTATTTTACATGGTGATGTGAAACCACTGAGAGTAGGATAAACAAAGTCCTTCCAAGGATGCGATAAGGGATCTAAATGAAATTCCGCAGCACATCAATGAGACGGAAACAAAATTTTAAGTTGGATGCCTCTAGGGTTGTCATGCTACATCGCATAGAACGATCACTCGAGAGTGCACACTCTATTCGCTTGACGGTTACTAACCCACTATTAGTGCTTTACGCGCTTTTATTCAAGTCCGACGAATTATTGATCTTTTCCGCATGCATATAAAGGCAGTTACGGCGACAATTTTTAATACGATCTAACAAATACACCTGTTCGATGGTTGTAAATTTCCTTGAGTAGCTTTGCTGTGGTAGATCCAAGTCTCTGTGTTTTAAATTCTTTGCTTTGGTCAATTGCATCGAAGGTTTAGTTTCTTATTCCTAGCTTTTTGAATTACTAACCGTTTCTTGTGATGACAACAATATATTATAAAGGAAGCTAAATATCTCTATCATATTTCAAGGTATGGTTGACCTCACACATTAACTAACTAAATTCTATTGTTCTGGCTTATCAGCTGGACCTGGCCATGGGCGCGACATTCGAGTAAAAGCTTATATTTAATGATCACTTTCTTCTTATTCCACCCGAGGTTTTATTATTTGATATACTCGTGAATTCAAGCAACATAGCTATGTAAAATCCAAACTTTTTCATTTACATACACTTTTATCAACACTTGGATTTACATAATATTACTGGTGATAAACTATTTAGATTAGCAATGCGTAATTCAATTATATCAGCAGTAATAATAGAAATTTGCGAGAAAATTAAATACGCTCCAAACAATCGTGTTTTCCACGTTATCATTGTTCCAGCCACACACGGAGAACGCAAATTACAATTAACTCGATGTAATAGTAACACGGCCGCCTGAAGCACTTCAAAGACCTCATTAAAATAAAAATAAAAAATCGATAGGTTAAATATAAACGATTGACATTTTCGCATGAGAGATCGTGTCTGGACTAAATGTGCAAGTAACAAATTAGGAGTGGGCTTCGCGGCTGAAACACAAGCGGCACAAGTGCAAATTTTTCGCATAGTGGCGGAGATTAATATTTTCAGGTCGGCGAAAGCAAACCCATTCAATCCGCCCACGCCAAGGTATTTATAACCCCATTAATTTTTGTGTACTCTCTATAAATAGGCGAACACCCCAAACAGAATTAAAATCTTTATATCAATGCCATAAAACTGTTTTATTGTTTGATAAATTGATATCGGCTTTTCAACGTGACTTATGGATGCGTCTGGTTTAGGGAAAGCGGTATCTTGCTGTTTGTCAGTATCGACAGACGTCATTAGTTGGCGATAAATATTTACACTCGTCATTCGGTCATTTGTAATAGTGGTTTTACCAGCAATGGTGGAAATTTAGGCCACGTCGCTTTAACGAAAGTGAAATTAAGCAAGCTTTGAATCTGGCATAAGAGAGGCAAGATTGAACTAATTCCAGCTGCTACAGGATTTCCGACTGTCAGAGGTTCCAACTCCCGTTTCTATAATTGAAAAACAGCCGAGTATCCGAAGTACACCTACCTATACAACCGAATTTATTGCATATGCAATGAACATGTTGTAGCTTACGATCATTATAAATACATATATGCAAATATTTGAAAGAACACATAGGCCCTGTTTTATAAAAAAAGTTATTAAGAGAAAGTGCTTCGAGAGAAATTCCGCAATGTATCCTCTGTCACAAAAATTCCAGATATGTCAAATGCGCAGGAAATAATTTAGGTAATACCGATTTTCACAGAAAGTAAGAATGTTGATGCGCCTATTGCGACGAGAATCATCCCATCCAGGTTGTCTAGAATATGACTGATATGGTTTACCACCAAATGCATTTTCTTTCGACTTGTGGATTACCATCGATTGAGTTTGTATCCGATTCAAGATGACCACCGAGTGGATTGCTATCGAGACGAATTACTACCACACGGATATCTTACCAACTACAACCAATTTGTAGAATATACCTCCGAACAAATATACTACCGATCTGCTTGCATTGCAATGTAACAAGTTGCTTAAGCAATAGGCGATGGTTTAATTTGCTCAACAGCATATCATTATCATTAGTGTAAAATATTTTATCTGTGTACGTGACAGTGACTGTACAATCCTACGTAGAAACCTCATTCCAGCCATTAAACGTTTACCACGTGGTTATTGACCCTTTTGCTGTTGGCTTGCGGACCCCAGTAGTCACGGGCCGCGCCGAGGGTTTAGCAAACGAGATAGTTGCGTCAGGTTTTACGTTTTATATGTGATTTACTGCCAATTTGAAATGTGTCTTACGTACAATTAGTAAATTATGCATGTGTAAATTATCGCTTACGTTATTATATGCTTTAACAAATAAGCTGCATTTTGTAAATTAAGTTTTGGGGAATATACCTGTCCGTAGTGCAGTAACGCCTTCAGCGGTTTGCACCGGTGTATTAATATTGTTTTTCCTTGTGGCGAGGACATCTGCTAGTTTGGCCGTCTACGAGTAGTTAGTCGCGATAACTTTTTAGGATTAGGGTAGTAAACGGGTTTTAACCTGTACAACAAACTAACATAATAAAAGAAGAAATAACTTTGACCAGTTTTTCAAGCCCCTTGGCAAGAGATTTATAGCTTGAGGTGATTATAACGCAAAACACCTACAGAGAGGGTGGGGAAAGCATACAGAAAAGGTAACAGAACTACTGGCGCCAATGATTGCAAATAACTTAACATGAATTTTAAATAACGAACAAAGCTATTTGACAATTGAATTCTGTGCCAGGTTAGAACGGTTTTCAAATTTCGGTCGTCGTTGACTTTTGGATGCACAAGAATTGTCAGCGCGGGGAACAAATGAGTAGTTGGCCAGATATAGTCAAATATACATGTTGCGCATGGTGTGTTTTTTTGTTCTGTAAATATTGTCGTTCGGAAAAGCTTTGCTGTGGCAATTAGGACAATTATCGAATATATTCATCTCTCTTGTATCGTTTTGATGTTTGCTGTCCCGCTTCGCTGTGTATAGCAGCTGTGCAATCGACGTCTAGTGCATCAATATATTTTTACGACCCTCCTGCATCCCAACGAAGCTCTGGAGCAGCTTCTCTTATACGAGTATCGCTTGCAGAACTACGCAAATCTCGTCTAGCTTTGGCGGCCAGTGATTCAATACGCCTGACCAAGACGTTGTGCAACGCTTACCGTGTGACTTTTGAGCTAATTTGAATTTATGTTTATTACGAGTAAATGAACGGCCATTGTGTATGTGTTTGAGCAAGTAAATTGTCTATTGCAAAATATGTTTTTGGGGCCTATACCAGTTCATAGTGCAGTAACATCTTTAGTGTTTTGCACCACTGTATCAATATTGTGTTCCACAGCGAAATTTTTTGACAAAAGAGCATACATGCTAGTTTTTCCGATCACAAACAGGGAAAAATTGTTAGGCAACGTTTGAAACCCTTTATTGTTGAGTTCACCTGCTTAAATTTAACGTTATAAATGTTATCTTAATTCAGTCTTTAAAGTTACCAATTTTTATTTGTAAAGAGCAATGAAGTCATAAGTGGAGTTTGAGAATCTGCCATATTTCCCGTCGCATTGAAGGTTTTTAAGGACAAATTTTGCATTCAACGTTTTTCCGCCTTTTTCCGTTTCTGTATCCTAAATTTTAGTACTTTTCCCGTTTCAGCTACGTTCAAATTGATAGTATCGCTATGCCTTGAAACTTAATTTTGTTTCTCTTTTGTATCCAAATATTAGCGTTTCCCGGCCCATTTGTTTCAACATGTCTTGGGCAGCATTTTATTCAAGTTTACATATGTCTGCTTCAAATTTAGATGTACTTACTTGGTGCATAAATGACGTTTCAATTTTAATTGTTTTTCGGCGTTGGAGTGGGGGTCCCCCGTTCTTCATGCAAAATTCAGATTTAATATTGCGCCATAATGATGCAACGCTGGCACTTTTCATATGAGTTAAAGAGAAAACTAGATGAGTAACGCAGGCGCGCATTCACTTGGATTCAGAATTCAACCCCGAGAGTTCAAGAAGGCAACAGGTGATAGTTTTGTTCCGGCGGCGGAGGTCTTGGCCTTCGCCGGCCAGCGTCGAAATTATTAAGTGAAACTGAATGGGTCGGGTCTTCGGCATCTAATTGATGTGTTGTGTAATTATTAGCAGAGGAATTTCCGTATCACGGAGTTTGTCAAGCTTCGATTGACGCCTTGGGCGGATATTTAATTGGGGACCTCGTTTGTGCTAATTCGTTTGTGCTGAAGCTACGTGTACAGTACCGCAACCCTTGCCTATCGTTACGTTCTTCGTTCTACCCTCTGGGGATATAACACAGTCCACATTCATTTAATAGACCACACCCTATGCCGTTTCTCGTAGCTCTTTCAAGTATTTTGTGGCAGTCTCTTGAGGCCGACCTGCAGCCAATGTTGGACACAATTATCGCAGCATGCTGAATCCTTCAAGGTACTATGTTATTTTGTAGTAATGTTAACAAGCGCTTTTGTGCATTAAAAAGTGATTTTCAAAGTGTCGCCATGTTACGCAGCGTTGTTGTTAATTTAAAAGTAAGCGTTTAAACTGTTGCCACTGTTTTAAGTCTATTTGAGTATTTACCGTCAAGTTTTAATGTTTGTACTTAGCTTAAAGTTGTGACATTAAAGTAATTACCGTCATTGAGTCAGATTTGGTTGTTTATCGCCAAGATTTATTGTTTGAAAGTAGCTTCTTTGTGTAAATTAAAAGTTGTTGCGGTTTTTGCTTCAATTGGATTGTTAGTCGTCAAGTTTACAGTTTATATTTAGATTAAACGTTGTGCAATTAAAAACACTAACCTTTTTAATCTATTTTAATCCATTAGATGTTCATTATTAATATATATATATTTCTAGGTTAATATAGTTCATTTTCAATTAGTTGTGCTTTTATTTAGTAGATTTATGATGTTTGCATGTGTTATTTTGTGATGTCAAGGAATTCAGACAGCAGTAAGCAAATGCAAGTTAAGGTAAGTCCGACCCAGCTGTTTGTGGATCGACGTTCAAGCACTACCAAGGTTGAATGAGAAAGGTCGGGCCATTGCTTCCACTTTCTCAATGAGCCCACCTGTGTTTTCTCTGTGAAGTGGTAGCGTCTGGCATATATCATCTTTATTTGCTTACCTATCTTAGCCCTAGTTAAAGTCGTAAATAACCCCCTTTCTCCCCTGAGTGAACCGGCAACCTTTGTTACAACCCATCGTAACGTAATTGGGGCGATTGCTCCGAGAATTTCCCGATTTTGTGTAGTTTCATGTCGCAGCGTCGATTTCGTAGTGTAACAGGTTCTCATGGTGTAACTTCAAATAACATAAATTTACCCCCATCATATCGAAGGTACAATCATTTGAACATCGAGAACGAGCTTCCTTTTTATTTCAGCTAACCACCGCTCTCACGCCACTGAACTATTGGACAATTTTTTTATTGTCGCATGTGGTAAATGGGAATTACCATATAACAGTCGTTAAAGGCATTATATTAGATTCTGAGATTGTGTAAAATCAACTCCTGACTCAATGTAACATCACGTTACTCGCTCTTAGCGATAGAAATCTTATCAATACTACTGACAGCTAAAAGCCTGCACTTAGCGGAAAACGGACCAAGTAGGAGGCATTTAGGAAAGAAAATGCAGAACTAGTTACTTGAAAATTTCTGAAATTAACGTATAGTTAGACGAAGTCATTTACAGCTCTGGGCAGTAACATAAGCAACTGAGGAAGAGCGTCGTCGAAGAACGCAAAATTAGTAAATTTTGGCAAATACTTCCATGCTACAACAGGCAAAACAGCTTTCTATAAAGCTATAAAAGAGACCAAAATACTGTTAATTGACGTGAAATCTTCTCAGCACAGGAATTTCTGAGTAAACTAGTACCCAAAGAATCAATTCATTAAGGAAGGTTATGAAACGAACGATGAGGCCATAGTAAGTTATGTCTCCTATTGTTACAGGTAAATTGACGTTTACAATATGTAACAAGCCAGTAAGGTGCTCAGTAGCTTATCGAAAGAGGGTGGGTTTTGAATAGAAATAAAAGGCATTAGCTTGCAAAAATCAAATCAGTTGATAAAAAAATGCATTTGTTATTGTTTAGGGCGCTACCATGGTGAGTCATTAGCAGGTGATTTAATGACAGGGTTTCACCATGGAAAACCCTGCTCACGGCTTCAGAAAATGTGTGCAGGAGTTTACTTTTAGATCTTTAAAAACGATTACTTAGCTGAAACTCACGCACAACCGCACTGTGCTTTACAAATAAAAATAATACAGGAAATTGCAAACAACTTTATTAAGAGAGAGTTCATGAACATACATTTACGTGAGTAAGTCTTGTATCTTCTGTGAGTATAGTAAAGGGTTTCTAAGCATTACATAGTTTCTAAGAATTCTACCTGCTGTGTGTGATGCCATATGATAACAAACTTAGAAAATTTCTGAAAACAATTCCCACAAGGGGAAGCGACATTGACAGGCTTGATGTAGAGTTCCAAGAGCATTATTGCGTTTTCAAAACTTATTTCACAACAGCAACCACGTATAGAATAGTATATTGTATGTTAAGAGCTGAAAGTGCATTCTTGCCGCTTGCGCATGAATATTGCTGGTTGAGACGCAGTCGCAACCAGCAATCATGCAAAAGCGGCAAGCGCACTTTTAGCTCGAAATATACTTACTATTTTTTCGACGACTGAGCATATTATTAAAGGAAAATATCAAATTTCGTTTTATCGCAAAAATTAATTGACAATCAAGTTAACATTACTCGCGCAGTCTATTAGACATGTGACGCGATTATTTCCACAAATGACGGGCGTTGTCAAGGAAACATTCGGACGTGGCTACCTATTTTGTTCACGCGGAAACCCAAAACGCTCGGCGAGCGGCAAAAAGATGAAAACGCACGCTCAGCGGCAAATGTCAACTTTCTGTTGTCAAATGACAGTGAGAAAAATCTACTTTCGATGTCAGTCGTCGAAAACAAATTTTGGCGGTAGTTTACACATGCAAAGCTCTAACTCTAAGCATATAAAACACATTTCAAATTGACGAAGTAAACGATATGAAAATACAGTTCAAGCAGGTGTCAACTTCTCCAGAGCTTTATTTGAAGGATGAACAGCGATAGTTTGAGAATATATATGGGTAGCGGTGTAAGTCCACATGAGCTGAACTGAAAGTTTATCAAGCGCTCTCGAGATGCAGTAGGTTGCGAAACAATAGATTGATGTACAGGGTGTCGATGATGCTGCCAATAAATAGAGTGCTACGGGACACGATAAAAGATGTTCCCTTGAATGTAGCCCACCATCAATCTATGTGAAATCCCATTTAAAAGCGAGGCGGTATTCAAAATTTAAAATGTATGGAATGCTTTCTCTTTGAGATGAATATCCGGCAATCGTCGTAATTCGTCACACAGCAATAGCCACGGAACAATATTTTGCTATTGCACTCCGTATGTACGTCTGTGCTCGATTACACTTGTGCAAACTATGACGACCTGTCTCCCCCCCGTGATCCAGCGCGATACAAATCATGCGGCTTTTCCTGGCGCTTTTTATTTGTCGTTTGCCATTTATGCCTTACAGGCTAGGGCCTCCTTTTGGCGTGTGTATTTAAATTTTTCTACAATCCTAACACTATATGACACTATTGTGGAAATTAGACCAGATGAATTCTTTGATGATCAAGAAAAAGCAGCTGCATTTGCTAGTCAATTTGTTTAAGCTTTTTCCATCGGTATTATAACCAGCAGAGAAAAATAAAGCCAACAAATCCTTGAAATCGCCAGATATTGATCTACTTACAATTTATTCACCGAATCGGGATGATAAAATGTAACTAGATCAGTATGACTTGACAAAAACTTTCAATCACAGGGACATGGCGTTTTGCTGTCTTTACGAATGTCATAACTACTGTGTTTTGCTTTTAATATGAATTTATCTTCAGATCAGAACCAGCAGAGTTTTGCAATTGAAACCTTTGCAAAACAGTTTCCGAATTTGATAAAAAATATATTGCTATGAATACATTTTAAGCCATTATAATTATAATAGCAATTAATAACATTTCAAGCGGATCAAATATTATTTTATAAAATGTTCCAGAAATGTGCTGGTTTAATTTTGCAAATTGTACAAAATAGTATTGGTTTTGATAATAACTTGTAAGAAACAGTATTAAAAATAGTGTTAGCCTTGATTTGAACAAAATGTAATCAAAGCAGGCTTGGAAGCAATATAAAACAATCTAATATCAAAGACAAACAATTGGGGAAAGAAGGCCAAACTGTGAAGTGGTGTGAATTTGGCTTCCCCAATAAATAATTGTTAATTTGTAAATAAATACACTTTTTTCAATTCAGTGTGCTTTAAAATTAATTGTATATCCATTGGGTGTACTGTAGTAGGTTGCAGTCATTCGTAGCACCTCTGCAGAAGTTTTAAAAAGTGTTTTAATCTGTGCATCAGGTGTTGGCTAGTTTCGAGAAAAGTAATTGGAGCCTTGTGAGCTAGAGGTAGACGGCGACCTTTATGTAACAGTCGAGCTACATGAGTCGTTCTGCGGGCGTTCAGTGGCTTGTATCGTGAAACCAACGTAGAAAGAGGCGGCCAGATATCGTTGGATTTGTTGGGGCTCGAGTTAAGCTCTAGTTTTTATTCCAAAAAAGCAGGAAGGTCAGAAAAGTGCATCCTAAAATATTGAATTTAGTGAATTTCTTGGGACCTCGGTTTTTGTGCACTTCCGGCAGAAGCGTCTTTTGAGTATTTTTTGTTGGTGACGTATATTGACTTACTGAAATTGTTATCACCTATGCAACGCTTTAATTATGTAACCACAGATAACGTTCGTTTCACAGCAAACTTGTTTTGCGGATTGTGAGATTGAATCGCCACATTTGAATTAATTTCCCATTAGATAAATAATATCCTGTATTGGAACGACCCCAGTAGTTAAGTCGGCATTATTCAAAGTGTTTACAGTTTGAATTATTAAAAATAATACCACGATAATTGATTTAATAGCAAATGTAATTCTTATAATTTATACAAATCAGCATAATACTTGCTAGGATGTAGAGACCCGACCCATATAATGTTATTAAATTTTTTATTTTATTATTTAAGTGAATAATGTATAACAATATACTATACCTGCATCCTATGATCTAAATTTTAATAAAATTATATGCTGATATTTATAACTTTGGTTCCAGCTTTTACTATCTCGATTCGTCCAATAAATTGAATGTCCGAAATCAAGGAAGTAAGTCGTACCATTAAAAACAAAATTGACCTTCAGAAAGCTCTTGGCGTTGATTTAATAACCGGCCGAATCTTACAACGATTGCTTAACAAAGGATTTAAAGGATTCGCCCAAATTATCATATTAAAAAACCAGGTAAAAAATTACATAAAAGCCTGAGAAAATAACTTCATACCGGAAAATAAGTCGTTGCCAACTTTGTCAAAAGCGCTTGAGAAAATTATCTTAAAACTTGTGAAACCTGTCTTGGAAGATGGCATCTCATTAATTCGGTTTTAGAAACCGACATGATACGGTCTAGTGAACATCGAATAGTAAAAAATAAACAGGGATTTATTCAGACAAAGATAGTGTGCCACCCTGAATTGATTTTTGTTTGTGGTAGGCTAATGAGTTAAAATGAAACAAGTTGTAATACTGAAACATATTAATTCGGAAAAATGTTCCCTTTTGTTTAAAAAAAATTGCAGCAATAATTTGTGCTTGCCTGAATACATATTTAGCCCTTATCAGATATAGCGAGTGATTTGTACTTATTAGTTGAAAAATGCATTTTTCGAAATTGTCATAATTCAAAACGACATATTTTTCGGAAATGAAGCAATATTTCAATATTTAGCTAACTCAATAATCTCAAGGCCAGAAGACAACTTTGTCTTTAATTTTCGAAAAAATAGAATTTTTCAAAATTTTACATACAAAGACTCAATTTAAAGTAAAAATTTTTGTAGGTGAAAACGAAAGATTTAGAACTGGAAAAACCAATAGAAAATGTTAACTATTCTGTAATATTTTTTATTACTGATTCTATATTTACATAATCTTTACGTTTTTGATGCAAGGCGCATTTTAGGAGAGACATTTTTCAATTATATTTAATATTTATTTAAATGCCTTCTAAAAGCTATAATCTACCCCTGTTAAAAATTAGTTTCACAAGAATTCTGGAAATGCTCTTTTACAGTTGTCTAAATGAGCAAATTCTTCTTTATTTAGTTTACATATTCTTTTTTATTTATTTATTTTTATATTTTAACGATAATTGTGACCACGGTGTATATTATGATGAATAAATACTACTACTTCTACTAGTAAATGCATTTTTCGCAATTTTTTGCAGTAAATGTAAAATTTGACAGATAACGGAAGTCACGTGACAACTTTTGTTTGGTCGTTTGTAATCTCTTTTCAGTTAACTCTGATCGCCAGGGTTTGATTTTCCAAAAAACTCGAAATAAAAAAAAATCCCATTTGATGCTAACTTTTTTGGCGATCAAACTATAATATGCAAAAAACTTTACGCACAATTTAAATTTCAAAATATTCAAATAAGAACTTAATTTGACTGTACCCATTGAACCAAACTGAGTAGATACATTTATTGATCTAAACATTAAACACAATTTGAGGCAACACAGCTTTTAGATAACTAATATTTTTCTATTTAAAGTATATAAATCAAAGTACTCTAAAGGTTACATCACAATCTTCTCAATCAGCTCTTGAATGGCCGACTCCAAGTGCGGATATCTTACTAAACGTTGATTAACTTTTTTCCTTTACTTTTTCCTAAAGTGCGTAGAAATAGTTCTCTGCCTTCCATTTTCACACAGTATTTCTGGAATTAGGTCATATATAAAATGAAAATAAAAGAAACCTAAAATTCTCCGTCAAATAACTGACGCACGTACCTTTAATTAAACTACAAAACCATTTAGTTAATTTAGAAGGTTTTTTACGATTTCAGGACACTGAAAACAAAATTCCTTGTCTCCTCTGGATCGTAATAAAACATCTGCAAAAAATTTTATGTACGTAAGATATTTTTTATTATACCTGCATCAGAATCGCCATTTAAAGCACGCCTGAGCGTGCGAATATAGGCGATTAAAGCTCGCCGAGCTTTAAAGGTTGTCAAGGAAACGACTGAATGCAACAACAGACATAGACGCGACAAAAACGTAAATAATTCTCGTAACTGTAGTAGCAATATTATTATGCCCTCTCGATTTATCACACAAAAATCATTTCTAAGTTTTTAGTGCGTAATTTATTTCCAGTATTGGAGGTATAATAAAAAATAGCGTAAAGTATTCGTGGATAACTGGTCTTTAAAACACTTGCTCTATTTCGAGCACTCCGGCTACGCCGTCGTGCTAGAAAACTCGCGCGTGTTTTAAAGACCTTGTTATCCACTCATACTTTAATATACTATTACAAACACGGCATGTTTTGCCAAACAGCGTTTTTATGATTGTATGCAGTTATTATGCAAGATGTTGCAGGATCTTTGGTACAAAACGAGTAAACGTCTCTTCAATTACTAGTAGGAAAATTGTTGTAGTATGCGGACGCATACATTTTCATGGCACCAAGTATTTAAAAACATTTCCCATGCAATTATATATCAAACAGAAGTATAGTCTTTTTTTGCTTTATGATTCAAAGCAGGCTTTGCATTTATATTATTCTAACACTGCACAGCAGTTTAGCTACAAAATATATCTAATGCCAAAATTAAGGTCATCTGGATTGTCAAGTTAACGCTTTGGTGAAGCTTAATAAAATGCCACGAAAAAGCAGTATTAATAGTAAAATTAAAGAGGCTATAAAACGCTGTTTTACTAATATAAAAGATATCAATAGTAACTTAAGTAAAACAGCCATCATTGGAAGAGTTGGTCAATTCTTTGATTTATTAAACAGATATAACATTTCTAACAATTACTTATAATGGTAGATTTCGAATGCAACTGTATTTAATATTCTAAATGAAGAAATATCACAACTCCAGGCACAGAAGGACTAGTAACTCTAGAAAATATGGAGCACACACTCAAAACAGAAACATTTTTACGTTTTTAATGCAAGGCGCTTTTTAGGAGAAATATTTTTCAATTCTAATTAATATCTATTTAAATGGCGTCTAGAAACTCTAATCTAGCCCTGTTAATGAATTACTGTTACAAACATCCTGTAAATGTTCTTTTACAGGAGTGTAAATGAGATTTTTTGAAACATGTTATACCGTAAAAATTATGCAAATATACTACGTTTCGGTTAATAATACAACATCTGAAGAAGTAATTAACATTTTATATTATGTTTCCCAATTATAAATCTTTAAAGTGTTTACATAAAAAATTTGAATTTTAATATCAAGTATTGATATGTGAAATTTTGAAAAATATTAAAAAAATTGAAACAATAATTTTTAGCTAAAGTTAAAAAAATTAGGGGTTTTCTCGCCTCAATATTGTTCAGTTAGCTGAAAATAACACACTCTAAAAAATATCATTGAAATCTTACTTAATTTCCGAAAAATTGCAGTTTTTGGATTTTTACAATTTCGAAAACCTCCATTTTCTAAATAAGTAAAAATCACTCGGTGTATATAATAGGGGCTAAATAGGTTTTTAGACAAGCACAAATTATTGACGTAAAAGGTTTTTTTGAAAAATGAAAAATAAATTTTTTTCCCATATTATGCCTACTTTTTGGCGGATACTGTAGATTGTATAACAAATATGAACGAAATACAAACAAAAATAAAAGAAGTGTGGGTAAACACATAGGGAGAGTTAGAAACAGATCACAGATTAATAATGGCAAAAAGGGAAGTAGATAAAAAAGAAATAAAGAAACGTAAAGAATATACACGAATGAAGGTAGAGAAACTATAAGACCCAGGTATAAAAGAGAAATACGAAGCAGAAGTAGAAAAAGAACTAAGAACGTGGAACAACAAATTCAAGTCCTAGAAAATGAAGGAAAATGGAAAATATTCAAAGAAACCTTACTAAATACAGCACAAACAGTATGTGGAATAAGGAAAATAAATACAAACAAATGCAAAACTAGGTGGTGAACCGAAACAGTTGAAAAGGCAGTTAAAGAACAGAAAAGAACTTGAAAAAATAAAAAAAATGGGAACAGAAGAAGATCAAAGGATATCTATAGAAAATAAAAATAAGGCAAAAATAAAAGTCGGAAAATCAAAGAAAGAAAGCTGGCCAAAGTTTGGAGAAGAAGAAACCGCATATAGAACACAAAACAAAAGATTTTGGGTAATCCTGAAATCCATAAGAGGACAGAAAAGCAAGCAAAATTACAAACATAAATGATGAAAAGGGACAAATAAAGACAGACCTGAAAGAAATACTGAATGTATGGAAAACTACCATAAGAAAACATTTACAGAACTAGAAGAAGAAATCATGGAGAAACAAAAATAAACAACAAGAAGAGAAACAAAAAAGAAATAATAAACTAATAAAAAAAGAGGCTGCAGAAGCAATTAAAAAATAATAAAAGTGGGAAAAGCAGGAAGATTAGATGACAGAAATGATGGAATATAGTGGAAATTTAGCTTTAACGTGAATGCTAGATATTGTTGTGCTTTAACTGAGGGTTTAATAAATAATTGACTCTAATTAGGCTCTAATTATACCCACTACTGTAATGTGCCCGGCTAATATTTGTTTATACTGTAACGATTCGCCCAGTCGAAACGCGTTTTTGTGAATTAAAATCAATTCGCGCGTTCCAGCCTAGCGATTTCTACGTTACAAGTTTGAA
Organism: Agriotes lineatus; assembly: GCA_940337035.1. Classification (NCBI taxonomy): domain Eukaryota; kingdom Metazoa; phylum Arthropoda; class Insecta; order Coleoptera; family Elateridae; genus Agriotes; species Agriotes lineatus. Next base: position 34,787,759 of record OW679198.1, on the reverse strand, counting down.
TTTTTCGCCTGCGCGGCCGACTACGTCATTGAGAGATCCCTGCTCCACGTATTGCGCGGCTCCCCCACTTAGAATCCCCGAGGTGGTTGCTTGATGCACGAAACACGAAGAGGAGCTATAAAAGCCGCTTCTCGTCCGCATTCAGGGCAGACTTCATTCATACATTCTTTCATTCCCTCCCTTCATTCCCTTCCTGATCCTGTCCGACCGTTTAAAGAGAGAATTTTCCCGTCCCCCACATTAGTATCTTCCCTTAGCTACAGTCGAACCCGAAGCCTCCAGTCTTGGAGACCGTGTTCCTAGCTAGTATTTAATTGAGCTCATTCCCCGAAGAAGCAGCTTTCAGAAGCGACGCCCACGAATGGGAAACCGTTTCGCTGATTAACCTGATACCTGTTAATATCCTGAACTAATAAATTTTGAAACATCTCCTGGAGGACGTTAGTAAATAATTGTATCAAAATTTCCTGGAAGACATATTCGAAACGAGGGTTTAACAACCAGGCCGTTTCATATGTCAATTTCGTAACACTAAATAAATCCACCGAATAACATAACATTTGCGCGGCCCGAGCCGGACAAATTTCTTGTTAATAAAGGCCGACACGAAGTCGACCTTGAAGGCCCCTTTAAGATTGCACTTAATTTCTGTTTGACTACAGGACTGGACTTACCGTTCGAAACATCTCCCTGTCGTAACACCGGAGATCTGCGGCGCCCTCGAGGCCATGTCGAAGTCGCCTCCACGAACCGGAACTCCAGGTGGACAAACGTCGACAACTTCCCCTCCGGCCGCAACTCGCACAAACACTTCACCGTATCCACGAGAATTACAACGCTAGCACGGTGTCGTAAGGCGAAAAACATAACATATTCGAATTAACCTATATTTGCAGCTACACGCGGTTTTCAACGTCGAACGTAAACTTCGTGCGCGAAGGTTGGCACCACTGCAAATTACTTTGGGCAAATCGTCTCCCCGGCCAGTAGCGTCCCGTCGATTTCTGCAGAAGGCGGCCAATCGGACCCTCCACGCACAGATGCAAAACGGGTTGTCGGCGTAAGGAACTGGCAACTGGACGCCCAGCATAATTAATTAGATTCATTGTAAAATACATTTTATTTGATTTCTTAAGAGTGATACTTATGTTAGTAAATATTGAACATTATAATTAAACTGTCTAAAATTATCCTAGTGTTTGCTTGGTAATTTCCAAGTGTATATCTGGCTGAACCAAATTATCTCCGACTGAGAAAGATACCCGAAGGAAATTTATTAAATTCATTAGCCCTAATTAGCAGAGGGCTAGTACCGTTTCAATACTACTTATTTATAATTATTAAATGACTATCTACAGGGTTAGGTGGCTACATCCGAACTAAACTGCTGCTAATTTGCTATTCAAAAGTCTGATTACACATTTATTGCTATGGTTTGATATGCACCACTGATTAAACTGATTAAAATAATTGCTGGATTGTAATTTTATTTACTCTTGACTCAAAATAAAATAGTATTATGCCCTTTTTCGTATTTTATTTATCTGCAATTTTATTCTCATAACGCTAGCTCGGTAGACAATCAACTCTATTCAAAGGGGTGAATTCCTAATAATTTGTAAATTTTTACCTAAATTGGTACGCCACTGGCCACCCGAATTAGTTTCAAATATGCAGTCGCAAATGTATGCACTGCTGTCAAAATTACAAAAAATGGTTCGAAGAGGTAGTTATTTAAATCGTAGTGCTTTGGCGGTTATTATTCTCATTTGTTTCAGAAATTAATTTGTCTTATAAGGTCAGAAAGGACGCCGATTGAATTTCTGCAATTGTTTAATTTCCACCTAACCTCACAACTGGATTCTGGTTAATAATTTGAAAAGCACTTTCGCTGGAGGTTTGAAGATGCTTGAATCTTGTTCAGTACGGTATTGTCTCGCATGCACACAAATTTCTGGATGCTCACGCTAATATTTTTAGGGTTAGACAGTACCTTAAGATTTCGTGTTTGCTTCAATCTTCGGAAAGGGGGCCCCAGCTCATATCTTCGTCTAGAACGGTTTCCCCCGGTGTCTGTGCTGCTGCTCGGTGTCCTACACTCCTGCCTGATGCGTCGCAGTAGAATTACCTGGCTCTGGACCCTCTTTTCGGTTGGAATCCGTCTTCGTAATCTTGATGTGGGTGGCGAACTTTTCCTCGGAGATGCTCTTGGTAAAATTATTTATTGTTGTGGAAATCGCCACAAACGTTCTCATATGAACTCTAACACCTGCTTAACACAGTGAAACACTTTTTGGCTCCAAATATTTACTTTTATTGTATAAAAACTTTATTCAAATGGAGTACAAAATTTCATGACAATCTTATAATTTATTCAATTATCTCCCCGAAGTCCGCTATAAACAAATGCTAATCTAATACTATACAAACGGAGATCAGCCAAGTTCAAATCAATCACTTACAAATTATTAAATTTCAACCTTTCTTATAAGTATCTAAAATATTGTCTGCATTTTGAATTGTCAAAATGTCTCTTTGCGCTACTACATGTTTTATTATTTGCTTTTCTCTGTTTACTGGCGTAATTGCACTGATCCTTTTAAAAAGTTCACTTCCTTCATAAATGCTTTCGATGTCCATCTGTCTGCTTTTCACTCGTTTTTTCCCTGTCTTGCTGTTTGCTTGTCACTCGCTTTATAATGTCTTGTCTACTTCTCACAATTGCTATTTTCTGTCTTTATGTCTGCCTTCTTAATTGCTCGTTGCAACATTATTATTTTTCTGGCTTTTTACCTTTTTAGATTGTTCACAATTTGACCTACTTAACTATATTGAAATTTACGCTTTATTGACCTGCACATAGCAAACCTTTTTGTGATTATTTATTTCTTTTTGTTTGGCTATTCATTCTGCCCAAACCAAATATTTAATTAATTTGAACTTCGACTTCAACCCTGTGAAAAACAAGCTTTGCCGTTTGCGTTCCTTACTCAATTCATTTATTAATACTGGCATCTCTTTTCCAATGCATTTACTGAATGAAATTTAAGCTTAGTATTGCAGCTACATAAAACACCCCTACTCTGTGCTTATTGACTTGCTTTCTAAACTGTACTGCAAGTAGAGTAGAGCATCAGGCATAAGACCATTACATTATATGTATATGTACGTACTCTGTATGCCTGTTATTTCACTGATGGGATATTACAAGTGTAGTTTTTCTAACTGATGGGAATTACATCAATTTCAGGATGGTTCCCTGGTCTTCATAGTACATAAAACGCTCTGAAATTTTATTTAAATCGTCGATGTCCACGCAGTAAAGGCTGCTGCTATGCAATAATAATTGAACGTAAGTATACCGTGTCACAAAACAAAACACTTCTACTGACGCCACGAACGGAAGTGACGCTCAAAACCGACGCCATGAACACATTCACAAAAGCGACACCTTTTAGGTGGACAATTTAAACTTTAGATAGCTGCTGCAATTATTCTAGGGCTATTTGCACTGAGATGGAACCCCACGATGCTCTGGACAGGATGACGTTGCCGGCCTGCTGGCCTGCTAGTCACAAATCTGCACTAGCTCCCACCTGGATGCCGGCTGCATCCTCGATGACGTTTTAAATCGCTTTCACTAAAGCTAGGGGCCTTATTGTATGGCTCCGCTACCCCACACGTACGTTTCTTACTTATGCACTTGTACACGCAGTTATAAAATTGACTGGACCTCCGTAAAATAACATCGAAATACTCTGACTTACACTGGACCAAATTGATGCCTTGTACAAAAGCCCAGTGCTAAGTAAAACTTTCCCAGATAACCCAGGACACACTCTCGCAATAAAACACAACTTCTAATCAACTTGAGTATTTAATGGAACATAAAAATCACTTATATTGGGGGAGCTTGGCAAAATACAACTAACCTCTTGAAGAAGCTGCCCCCAATTGTTTTGTTTGCAGTTTTTGTTTTAGTTGCATGAAATGCCAAGCCTGCTCTGATTTTAATTTGTTTCCCATAATATTCAAACTGTACACCAGAATCTTGGAAAGAAGACTAACAGCCAAAATATCGGATCAGTTAGAGGATGAGCAAGGATCGTACTGGGAAGCAAAATAAACCACGAACCATATACAGGTAATAAGAAAATTAGCTGACTCAACATTAGAAAGATGACCCAAAACTAGGGATACTAGGATACTTGAACATGATCCAGTTACTAGAAACCTTATTATATGCTGATGATGTAATACTAATATCAGATTCGAGAATACAAATGCAAAAACAGGTAAATATTGAGATGGTCTTAAGCCCTGAACCGCACATCTAGAGCACAGCAAATTAATGAATAGGTCATAAAAGCTCAGAATGGGAGATAGGATTTAATGGCAACAAATAAAATAAAATCAAATTTGAATTAGCAATCATATTGGCAAAGCAATGCCTGTAATAAGTATTAAAATCGTAACATAAAAGGAAAGGCAGAGTTCTAAACCTAATAGGAATGGGACCACAATATTTAATTAGTTTAGAATATTAAAAGGGGATGGTAAAATACATTTATTAGCATTGGAGGCTCTAGCTAAATTTTATTTTAAATATTAATTATATAGTAAAGCCGAATAACCATCACAACAATATATGGACAAACAAAATTAAGAAAATTGGAATGGAAATAAATATCACAACGACAAGCCTGATGCCCATTGAGAAAGAAAGCAACGAAACAGCAAAAACTTAAATTAATTGCAACGAACACACACTTAAAGAAATATCGACGGTAGAATATTTAGAAAGTATAATAACAAAAAACGGAAAAATAGAAACGGAAATATCATACAGAATAAATAAAGCTACCAAAATTTACTACAGAATAAATAAATCGATCCTAGGGAAAAGAAAAATCACATAGAACACAAAGAAGATAGTTTACAACTGTTTAGTTATTCCAATATACAATCTAAAAGCATTACCCACCCAACTAAAACATGAAAAGAAGTTACGAGCCGTAGAGTTAAAATTTTTGAGGAAAATTTTAGGAAGAACAAACTTAGACAGATGGAGAACCGAGAAAATATACGAAGGAAGCAAGCAAGATAAAATTGAAATCAAATTGAATAAAACCAGTTAAATTGGTTTGGACATATAGCAGGAATTAAAAAGGAAAGAAAAAAAACACTACATAAAGTAAAAACCAACAGAAAGAAGAAAATAGTAAGACCAAGAAAAACTAGGGAAAGAAAATAGAAGAAATAGCTGAAGAAAATGAAAGAAAGACAGAAGAACTGCGACAAATGGCTCGAAACAGACATGAATGGAAGAGATGGCTGATCTCTCAATAATCGACGCCGTAATTAGGCAAAAGGGAACCGAAGAAAGAACGAAAGAAATTCTAGTAAAAATGTATGTTCGTGTTTTGTATAAAACTTGGATATTTTGCAATGGAACCAGCACAGTCCACCTAAAGTTAAGGCGAAGGAAATTAGATATACTATTTTGCAAGGCAGGTGCACATCAGGATTTTTACCAGGATGTGACTTACTGTTGGACTCGGACAATAATGACAGGGACTACCATAACTGTATGACGAAAACATTTTTAGGTAATGGGTTGAAAAACAGTTAATCCATGTTTTGCCCAAATTGAATGAGAAATGTGTGGTAATTATGAATAATGCACCATATCATTCGGTTCTTATCGATAAACCACCCATTCCCCGTCGAATAAACCACAAATTCAGGAATGGTTAATTAAACGTGACGTACAATTTGACGAAAAACTAACAAAGCGACAATTATGGAATTTAATTTTACATTTATTTAATGACAAAAAGTAATCCGTAATTGAAGATATAATTTCTTAAATTTTGAGCCAATCATCATCCCTTAAATTTAAGACATACTGGCAATATAGCGACTCACGATTTTCGATTTGGTATGAGCTAACTTGGTTTTGTTTCACGTGTCGAATGAACTAATTTAGATGTGTCAGCTGATTTTTCGAGGTTAGAACGTGCGTTTTACGCATAAGAAGTTACAAAAAGTGGTTTTTGGGCAAACATTGATCATTAGCATTGATACTCAGGTAATAAAATAGTATTACGCTCCATCTTCTATATATTTTAGATCATTATATTCTCTTTCAAAATATAATTCGTAGTATGCCTAATAATCTATAATTTTTTAAGAATATTATTTCATCCTACGTACTCGTTGTATTTGCAACTTTGGGATATATAATTCATAATATTCATCAAAAAAATATCGATAATACGTATACTACTCATTATATTATCCCTGACAATATTTTAAAACGACATGAACATGAAGTTCCTATATTACTTCCATACCACTGTCAACAATCCGATTGAATTGGCATGGAGTTTATGTAAAAACTATTATAATAAGCACATAAATTCTCAGCCTCTATCAATGGACAGAGTTGCTAATATACGGCTTAAATTTCTATCACTGTGTACAGCAAACATATGGAAAAAAACGTTGAACATTGTGACTGTGAACTACTAATACAAAGTGAACTGGGTGAAGAAGATGGGCAAAATTGGTGTAGATGGTATACCTCTTCTACGACAGACTATGAAGATGAAGAGGTCGAAAGTTTTTAAGAAGAACTAACTGCACGTATAGAGAAAAATCACATGCATTATACTTTAGTAATAGGAGATCTCAATGCGAAAGTAGGGAAGAAAAAAGGTAACATGTTGATTAACTACCTAGAAAAGGAACCCTTATACGCAATGATTACCTTTTTCCAAAAGAGGAAAAACAGAAAATGGACTTGGGATAGCCCCTTGGGACAAACGAAAAATGAAATCGCTTTCATAATATTTTCACATAAACACACAATTCAAGACGTTTCGGTTCTGAATAGATTTAATACCGGCAGCGATAATCGTTTAGTAAGATGTAAGTTACATATTAACTTGAAACTTGAACGGCTAAGACAGATTCGCAATACAAAGAGATGCAGTGAGAGTAAAGTAAATAACAACAAATACAGAAAACAGCTGGAAAGAGAAATTCTAATAGCCAATATACAAGAACAGGAAATAATGGAGGAAAGATGTGACAACATAGAACAAGCAATAACTAACGCTGCAAACAAAGCAAACAAAATAAGAAATATAAACCAAAGAAGAAAAAAGACTAAGCAAAGAAACTGAAATATGATTGAACAGAGACGTCGTATCCCTCAAACACACATTAGATACACAACAAGATTTACAGAACTAGATAGAGCAATTCGGAAAGCAATAAAAACAGATTTAAGGGTACGGCACGAAAGGAAAATAAAAGAAGCAATAAATAAAGGTGGTAAAACTAAATAATGGAAACGACAAACAATGCTTGGCAGAGCAATCATTACAACCTTAAGAGATCAAAGTGGCAACTTAATTAACAACCAAGAAAAGCTTTTGCAAAGAACTGAAAAATTCTATAAGCAGCCGCATGATTCTAATTCACAACTAGCGATCAACTTTAAGGACAGAAAAATAACAAAGGTAAACTCAGAAGAGATTCCAAACATAGAGCTTTACGAGATAGAAATTGCTTTAAAGACTGTTAAGAACAACAAAGCAGCTGGAGAAAACAGCATACTACCCGAAAGGATTAAAGAAGGTGGAGAAACTTTGATGAACCATCTACAAATACTCTTCAATGAATGTTTACGTGAAGAAAGGATACCTTCCAACTGGAATAATGCCATAGTCATATTGTTGTATAAAAAAGGGGATAAAACGAAATTGGAAAATTATAGACCAATTAGTCTTCTAGCACAGGTATACAAATGGTTTACAAAAATCTTATCTAACACACTCACAACTAAACTAGACCAATACCAATCACTTGAGCAGGTCGGATTTGGAAAGGGTTATGGTACAAATGACCATTTGCAAGTGCTGTGAACCCTAATAGAAAAGACCAGAGAGTACAATAGGTATGCCACTATATTTGCCCTTTATCGATTTTGAAAAGGCATTTGATGCTCTTGAAACTTAAGTTATTCTAATCTCCCTACAAAACAGCCGCACAGATCATAGGTATACCAACTTAATCCGAAATATATAGGAAAATGCCGTAAAACTCCATGCAAAAACAAATGAAACAAAAATGAAAAAAGGAGTGAGACAAGGAGATACAATAGCGCCCAAGCTCTTCACCTTATGCTTGGAAGATATTTTTAAGGGTCTTGAATGGGACAAAAAAGAAGTAAATATAAACGGAAACCAATTAAATCACTTAAGATTTGCAAATGACAGCATGCGAATTATAGACAACATTCAGGACCTTCAAGAAATGATGACCAATCTACATGAAAAGTCAAGCGAGATAGGGTTAAAACTTAACATCGAAAAAACTAAAATTATGAGCAATGGAGAAATAGACATCGAAGATAATGTAAAGTTAGGCAACAGTGTCACTGAAGAGGTCGAAAGTTACATATATTTAGGACAAAAAATTAGCTCAAAGAAAAATAGTCAAGAAGAAGAGATAAATAGGAGGATTAAATTAGAGTTGGCAGCGTACAGCAGTTGGAAAGACGTATTTAAGAGTAAAATAGACCAAAAATTAAAAACCAAACTGTTTAACCAAAACATTCTGCTAGTCCTCACCTACGGAGCTGAAACGTGAACTTTGACCAAAATGACTAAACTAAAATTAATGATAGCACAGAGAGCGATGCAGAGGTCAATGGTGGAAGTATCTGTAAAAGATCGTAAAACGAAAATGTGGCTGAGAGAAATGACTAAGGTGGATGATGTGTTGGGTACTAAAGCAAAAATGTAAATGGCCTGGTCACGTAGCCACGTTGGAAGATGACAGGTAGACAAGAATCGTAATGGAGTGGAGACCTAAATAAAGAAGGAGATTTAAAGGAAGACCCCCCATGAGATGGACAAATGACATAAAGTGAGTGGCGGACTATGACTGGATGCAAAAAGCCAGAGACAGACAAAGATGGAAATTAGTTGGAGAACCCTACATCCAATATGAATCGATATAGACAGATAGATAGATAGATATACCTCCTGTTATTATTAGGTTGGAAGAATCTGATACACGAGTTGTATTTTTCTTCTGAATCAGATTCTGGATGATCGAAATGCCTGCTATATGTTTAGTGTAAATAATAACTTCTACAACAAAAATTATCAACGAGTTGTTAATAATATATTTATTCGACTACCATTTCCTAAATGAGGCTATTATTTGACACTTTCCATATGTCAAAAGCGTGTTGTTATTGCATACTATGCAATAAAACTATTATTACACACATCTGTTACTTTATTGCAAACTTCTGTCAAAACTGTTTATTAAATTTGGTGAGTTTTCAATTTAAAACAATGAAACTACCCTAACGTGATTTTTAATGAGTCTTAATTTGAAATGACGTTGACGTTTTGTAATCTCTTTTAGCATAAATATGTGGTAGTCGACAAAATTATGTATATATCTCGTATCTAAAGCTTCTTTTTTGCACTTGTCAGATTTAAAGAATTTGCCTTCGGTTCATTCTTTAAACTTTCTGAACCGTGCAAAAAAGTGGCACTTTAGCTACTCCTTGTATAAACAACTATTTACATATAAGATAAATCGATGGCTAGAAATTTTATGACGTCTCTGTACAGTTAGAGAACAATCATGCGTTTATACTATCATGTTTAAATAAACGTTCTTAAAATAAAGAACTACCTTATTTAATGTCAATAGTTCAGTAGTTTTAGTTCTTATTAAGTATAATAGTGTTTATAAAGTTAACACAATAACAGTTGTAATAGGTTTTTTACATTACTAATGTTTTTTTTCTTTCTAAGCAACTACTTACACTGTTACAAAAATGCAAAGCCTGCTCTGAATCGTAAAGCAAAAACAAACTATACGTGGCACACGAGTAGCAATAAATTAAAATCCATCTCTCTGTATTTCAAACAGCGGGGAATCAAATACAAATTTTGAAATCATAGATAACGTTAATTTAATAAATCTCCATTATTATTAAAATTATAATACTACTAGCAATTTCACTAACATGATCACGTCCAGTTCACTAATTACATGAAGTATTGGATTATAGGTACAGGATCTTTAATAAGTAATGGCACAAATTACAAATTACTTGCCTATGATACGAATAATTTTAACTACCAATGTATATGTTCACTTGTCAGAAAACAACATATTTAACATATAGCCTAAATTCTTTCGAAAAAAGTTAATATTTATTATTAAAATAAAGTTTAATTGCAGCCATCTCTATGAAACTTGAACCAGTAGTAGGAATGTTTAATATTTAATCTTTAATCAGACATTTATATTAGTTTCTAAGTTTAAATTTTAATTATTGATTTATACTTTTTATATATTTTTTATATTATACCAGTATATACAGTAAAGGGTTTGAACTAGTGATGGGCTTATTCTAATGAACAATAACCTCATGCTGATACGTACTACGCTTTGAATATAAAACCTCTATTCAAAGGTACTACGTGCCCATATCTCAGCGACCCACGCAGTGTTCAAAATTCTGTAAATATAAATACTTCATAACTCATAAACAAAGCAGGTTGTACTGAAAACACCATTTGGTTATCGCGTACCTACCTCCTATCATAAAAAATATCAAATTATCAAATTCTGGGGACCTGAAGCCTGAACGCCTAGAAACTGCAAACGCATCAAGCTATAAAACAATTTTTTATTTGCTTACATCCCCAAAGGTTCAAAACAAGACGCGGCGCCTTTAACCCGCCCGATCGATAAAGATAAACGTTTTACCCCTGTTTTTATTGCGATTAGCAAGCAGTCCCGCATATTTCTTTCTTTCTACACTTCTTAATAAATACCTCTTAATTTCCAATACATAACACATAATATACGGTCGGCGCCTTAGAAATTGGGCACTACACACTATTATGATATATTTTGCATGTATTTTTTAAGTGTATAAACTGGGTTTTTACAGTTATTATGGTTTTAATTGTTACGTTAGATTGTTTATTGTTTGTCAATTATGAAATGCCATCTCACATTAATGAAGTAACCGGAGCAAGAATACTCCAAAGACTAGAACAACATATTACGTGTCCCGATTTATAAGGCGCCGACCATACATATTATGTTTTCGTTCCTCTGCTATCTGCAAGTTACGATGTCGATGCAGATGACGGTGAACCGCCAACCGGCAAACCGGCTGACTTAATCGAAACGAATCGAGAGCCAAAATTTATTCGAGTGATTATTCAAATAATCATTCTGTTATTAATATCATTCGAATGCAAATAATTCGGTTATGAAAATGGTCCGGTTATGCCCATCACTAGTTTGAACCACCAATAATGTAATTGGGCATGCCCCATTTTATTGGTGTAAATATATAAATAAATGTGAACTGTACATTTGAAAGATGAAAATTAAAATTTAAGCTAAATATGCCTTGATAAAATGTTGCTAGCTAATGAGATACTTGGTGTTAAAGCTAAATTTATTTTTAATATTTTCGGCAATAAAAAAGCTATGTTAGGTATCAGTTACACAATCTATAGATGCATATTTTCGAGGACAAGAAAAATTATTTATTACCTATTTTTAGAATGCTGCTTACGACGTACTGAAAATTAACATATAGTGCCAAAATTATTCCAGGAATTTCATGGTAATTTTGATACAAAATAAAATAAATGAACTCGAGTAGACATATGCCATTTTCCTCAAATTAGTTTCATTAGAATCCGTTATTAAAGTTTTTTTATTATTTACGCCTGCTCATGTTCCTCTTCTCCTTTTTCAACGAAGGAAAAGGGAAATAATAACAATTAAAACTTAGCTTTTTACTAGAGCTGAAATACAGCCAACTCACAATAAATGCTTGACTACTGTGTTGTGGTTCAAAATATATTTTGTAAAATTGTTTTACAAATAGATCCCCCGAAGACATTGCATTAACATTTAAACTGAGGGTTTTAAAAAAGTGGTTAACTTAAACGACTTTAATCAAGTATATATTGTTTATTTAGAAATAATGGCTACGCAACGATTTCATGTCAAAATGACTACAGAATAACAAAAACAAGTTTGGATTTAATGCTGATGCCTATTGCGTCATATGTAAGGTCTTTTAGAAGCAATCTAAAAATAACTAACAAGCAATTCGTTTAAGATAAACGGCCAATTAGTAAGTGAGAAATTTATAGTTACATTCCCTTATAAACAATAATTGTGTGGCAAACCCTAGTCAATAAATTAAACGATATGACCGTTGCTTGTAAGAACTAGAAACAGTTGAGAAAGGTAACAAAATTATAATAAAGTTTTGATAAACTAACTAACGACTAAGCAACTTGTTAGCTTTTTACTTACCTTTAGGTCGGCGTTCTATATTTTTAACTCAACAATTGATCACCATAAAAGTGTACTTGAGGCCCGTCTCTAGCAACAGTGAAGACGTCGCGAATTCTTTGATTAAGATGTTAAAGGGAGCGGCAACAAGTTATACTCAGGTACACTGATGTAGGTCAAGAAACTTGTAACTTCACTTTATATCTAATGAAACAATTATCGAACTCAATGATTGAAATTAAAATGAAAGAGAGTAATACCTTTAACTAGCTTTATTGTTACTCAAACGTTGATCATTATTCAATTACTCTACTATTTGAACGGGGTACCTCACTTAACTTAAACCACTAATATGTTTAATGTTTACACAGCGTTTTTATATGCAAAATATCTTCAGAAATCACTTATCTGTTCGTGGTTACACTTGTAGACGTTTAGTGCCTCCAATGACTCCTATTAAATGTCAGCTTGACAGCCCCAAATCGTCAGCTGTCATATGCGGCAAGTAGGCCCCAAAACTGCCTGATGACTCTCAGCAGACTAAACTTTCTGTAGGTTTTCCCGCCCAATACTAGTTGCTATAATTCGAATTTCAACATAAAATGAGGCAGACGCCAAAATTACTATACGTACCCTGTTAACAGGCAATAACTATGCAAAACGTTAATTCGTGGTTTCCTAAATCGCTTCTAAGCTCGAATCTATATTCGTCGGAAAAGCGATTCTCGCTTCTAAAATCTCCTACCAGGACGGTTGGCCAGTAATATTCTCTCCTATAACCAAACCATTTGAAATGGCGAGATTATCACCAAATAACCCACGAAACTTCTTGCACGTTCAAATGCTGTCACACGTTTTTTTCCAAAAACAGAAACCGTTGTTTATTTTCCCTCTTTAGTAACGACCATTGACAATTTGATATTAATTTTTATAAGCTTTTATCGCATTAATTCCACTTGATCTTTTATTCTCTAATTATATAACGTAAACTACTAGTATAGTGCCAAAATGCTTTTAGCACGTAACAAACTGATCAAACCATCAGAAGAAAATGCATTAAAGGTCATTTCGCAGACTCTAGTCTGGTGATCTAGACATTCGTGAATGGAAAGCAGAATTTCAGTACGTAAGTATCATTATTTTTTTAAAAATTGTTTAATGCCAATTTGCAGTCTACTCTTTACATCAAGTAATCAGTAAATTTTATGTTTTATTAGTCTTGTGGGGAAAAGCCTTCCGGCCACGAATCGTTTGCTAGTGTCTTAGAAGGCTAATGTTGTTCGGTCATTATCACTTTAGTCTTTTACTCATTGGATGCATTTATCAGTTTAGTGACGGATCTGTATACCTTTGAATTTTTTATTACAATAGAAAATAGTAGATTTGCATGCAGCTTTTGATTTGTAATTTTTTTATTTTCGTAATAGTTACAGAACTATCAAAATGTTAAGATGCTTTATAAACAAATAAACAAATATGCGTTGCTGATGAACGATTGGGTCAAAGTATCGTAACTACAGTGTAAACAGCCGCAGTTGAAAAAAATCTGTAAAGGGGTTTATACGAAACTTCCACGCGCGACTTAGATCAATTTGCAAATAAAAAAAATATAGTCCGTTGGGATTTGAACTTTAACGGGACTTTGTGGTTCGCCGCTAAAAGAACTGCGATACGGGCGCGCTCAAATTGGGCGAATTTCTGCTGCGTTAGAAAGATGCAATATTATTCTGTCCTATTTCTGATGTTTACCCTGTATCTGTTAGGTCTCATCTTCGTCAATGATAAAGCTTGAGCTAAATGAAAATTATTACTTTTATCCTTTGCAAATAAAAGAAGTGGAAGTTGTAACATTAAACTGTTTCATTCGAAATCAAGAAGATTTTGCAGAAACATTGTTTAATTAGTTCAAATAGTAATATTTTTGAGAATATAGTATAGTACCTACAATTGTTTCCACTACAAAAAAAAGGAAAAAAATGTAATGCTAACTTTAAAACATACATTTTTTGTTAATAATTAATGTTAAAATTTAAAAAGAAAAAAAATGAAATACACTTCTACACACAAGTTTCTTCAACTTTGTAGAAGGTTTCCCAGGGAAGTAGCTTTTCGCTACAGTGAATTTATTTAAATTGAAGAAATATATACAGACTGCAGTAGGCCACTAGGACCATAGCAAAAGCAAGGGGACCTTACATGTGGCCGTAATTGTGTTTAACGATAGCGATATATATACATAGGTGTGTAACTAAATTGTTTTCAGTGCATTGTATAGTATTGTAAAGTGGGAATAAATGCTATTATTATAAATTATTTTGAAAAATTAAAGGCAATTGAAACAGGGCTAAAATATCGTAACGAGCCCAATAATATTGGTACAATAAAACGAAACAGTTCGATATGCAAATTACATCAATTATCCATTAAAAAAAATACCGATGGTGAGATTTGAGCTACATCACATGTGTATGCGATTGTAACCGCATCATTATGTTACTTTGAGCCATGCAGGCCCACTGGCACGTGTACGACGCGCGGTTGTATTTAAAATAATGGTCTTATTGTTGAAACGTTTTGAATCTTTAAAAAAATAAACAAAACTTAATTTTTTTAAGGTGCTTTATGCCAGAGGTAGACATAGAATCTGCATGCAAAATTTCGTCATCCTTCAACAAATAGTTTTCGAGTTATACCGCCAACAGACAGGCAGACAGACAGACAGATAGACAGACAGACGGAATTGAAAAAACTTGATTTTCGTCATCTACAGACCCTGAAACGTGAAGATCTGAAAAATTCTCGAAAGGTGATTTTTTCACGATTACAATATTTTCTTTATCTTTTAGACGAGATAAGTAAAAAATATATAACGGGAAATTACTATAAACAAAAAATGTAATGAACGGAATTACTGCTGTGTTAGAAAAAACTGTAGGAGAATAAAACACTACATTTATTTATATGAGTCATATGTAATATACTATTATTAATCAGATAAAGATAGATAATCAATTATTCCTAAAATAATTACTACGAACTCCTTCATTGTTGCAATTTTCATAGTCATCGCCATTATTGATGAAACAATCTATAAACAGAATTGCCTGGAGGCTGGGTCAGGATTCTGTTACTTGCACTGGTTCTTGTCCCCAACGTTTTAAGCACAGGGGCGAGTTTGTACCCCTGTTTTAAGACAATGTAGTCAAAGTCCCTTAAAGAGACGATAATTATGCTACCCTGAAACGCAGCCTCACGTTTCATAGGTTTATGGCTTGGAAGGGTAACATCGATGTAAATGAATCCAACTATAATAGTCGATTGATTTATTACAAAAATAAACGTTTTATATATACAAACATAATTGATTCATGATTCATAGTACAAAGTATATTTACTGTGACGATATAACATTTCATAACATATGTCAGCATTAAGCAAGTATGTTACACTGAACTCTGGGTTGTAGGTCGTGCCGTAACGTAATATGCTTACTTGCAGGTGCGGTCTTTAAATCTAGTGCATTATGAAATCAGCATTGCGTTTAAAACTAAGAACTGGCTTTCGTAAATTTTTGGAACTGAAATTTAGTCTGTTTAATTCAAAATTAAACAATCTACATTCATAGTTTCTTCGTTATTGTCAGGTAGTAGTATATTATTTTTTATTATGCGTCTGCCTTCCGATCTTAAGCGAGCAACCTGCTTTGAAGTTTCCATTTCGGCTGTCTAAGCACTGTTATCGACACGAAAAAGCAACCCATTTCTTTGAGTCGGAGAAAAAAGTGGTTGATGTTCGAATTTGTTAACACCCTCGCGTTCTCAGTAAGAACTTCTACCAAGTTGGCATTTCGACATTGTCGAAAAAATAAACGGGACGAGTGGGACATTCCCGAATGTCTTTGATCTATCGCTTCTCGTGAGGCACTCTATATTCGACTTACACAGGATTTGCATGTCTGCACTATCCTTGGATAGTATCTCTCCTCTCCCCCTGCGGTTGAAAATTTTCCAACTTACTTCCTCTCCCACGAATAAATTTTACCACTCGCTGTTGGACAGAACTGCCAAATTTTCACTTTCAAGTTGAAGAACGCCCGGAAAATTATGTTGACAGACTTAAAGGTTTCACATTAATACTGTCACTTCCAAGTCGCAGAGCTCATGGAAAATCACGTGGATAGGCTCGGAAGCGTCTCATTAATAATTAATTATGTTGACTGGCTTAAGGGGTTTTCAGCCAGCCGCAGCTCGAAAATTATCCTCTAAGAAAACGCCTAAGGGGTTCCTGTTATTTTTACCATGCAGAAATTTCCGTCCATGTCGCCAGAGCGAACTGCCGTGCCTGAAAAAAAACCGGATACCGCCAGATCTCAACATTTAGCAAGAGTGAAGTTTAGGCATCGAAACCGTTTCGTAGGTACATAGAAGACTTTGATAGAACACCTGTAGTCCAGCAATAATATATATGAAGACGTTAACTCAGCTCTTTCGGATCCTGCACCCTCAAAACACTCTCAAATCGGCCACCTTAAAGTAAGAACTCGTCCGCCATTAACTCAAACTGATTACAGGCTGTCGTTATTGGCGTTGGAGTTAGATAAGCACTAGCTTTGCGCCACTTGAAAAACCTCTTAAAGACGCATGTTGGGTTGCAGCACTACAAGGTGTTCTGAACTGCAGAAACTTGCAGTTTCAGGCCTAAGAAAATAGTCATTCGTTATTTATATATACATACATTGACATTTAGCATTAGTAAATTTTGTATTTTAGAATAAAGAATAAACGTTGCTTATTCCATTGTATCGCTTCAGTCACTCCAGATCTCCACCATTCAGAGAAGAGATTACAACGTACGTGGAATGAGAGTACAAGTGAAAAGGTAAATCCTTGAACACGGAATACACAACTTTAGCCAAGTGAAAATTTATTAGATAAATTTGAGCATAGGTTTAGGTGAAATACTGCGATTAAAGAAATATGAGAACATCTATTTTACAAAAATCCATCCACTCTTAAGGTTTCAATTGACAAATGCAACATAATAAAATCGATACATTTTTTGAATGGAATATAATTTACAGATGCCTCTCTTAAAAATAGTTTGCGTAGTATTAATAATATCCAGAATCAATTCAAGAAATTTACGACCCAAAAAATGTTAATAATAACACCTAAAGTTGTGTCAAAAATATGTTAATGTAACAATATGCTTCGAGTTGAAACTGTAATTCAGGAAAGCTACACCTTCATTGATCTGTGACTCACAATAAAAAACTACAGTTGCAAACTTTATGAAATAAATGTGTTAATGCATAGAAATACACGTATTTATTAATTTTTTCTACTCCTGTAACTAAAATGGCATTTAACATACACGTCCCTAAGTGACCGTTTAATCACGCCTTCATAACCTGTGACTAAAGAGCCTCTTAGTCACAGGCTGAAGTTAGCAACCATGTTTTAGTCATGGGGTGAAGTTAGGTTCAAATATTATTAGCTTTATTAGCCACAGCCAAAACTAAAATCAAGTTAGTTTTCAACAGTCAACTTTGACGTTTGTCAAGCGTAATTTAACCTAATATAATAAATGTCAAAATTTTAATGAAATAATATGATGTTATATTGTCTAAATTTGTGGTCGTAGAAAAATTATAGTATGTAACACATTATATAAACTCGTCTAGACACTCGTTTATTAAACATTCGCTGCGCTGCGCTCCGCTCGTGCCTAAAAAACTCGTAACTAAAATGACGTTTATAAAACTTGTTACATAATATACTATTATGGATTGCACTAAAGAATTATTGGACACTACTTTCAGTTTTCTCTATTCGCCCTTTTAAATAATATAGGATCAAAGATGCATTACCTACATGAAAACTGGAGTAGTTTAGTTTACCTCTGCGGCTAATGCCTGGTTAACGAAGGATCGAGGGTCGCAAGATTAATTTTTGGTCCAGGCTTGCCAAATCCTTGCCACAAATGTAACATGCAAACTTCTCTACATCCTAAATTCAATTGCAAGGGACATCTTCGATACGTGCAACGTCAGAATAAATAAGAGCAATAAAAGAGCTAAAATATATTTCGCTGCCCAGCCCTGCCGATTAGTTTGATAACTAATTCAAAATTATTTGTACGTCGATTGCGACGTGCCCGGGGAGTTGAAGATGTCGGAACATAACTCACATTTACATAATTGAGTTAAATTAGTTTTCAAGATCAACTGGAAATCATGGTTTAATTTTCGCCAATCTGCATTAATGCCTCAACTGCCCTCGTCGCATCCGTTTGCTTTGACTGACATTGCAAGGAATTGACATTTAATTTGAACAATATAACTCTAACGTAAACTGATTAGGCTTTCCGCAATCGTGGTCGCGATTTTTTTTGCAGTTGACAGCCGAGGCAAAGCGTTTATATCATAACTATAGGTCGGTGGATGAATTCCGCAAGAGGTACTACAGCATAACCTATTTTTTCTGGCGATTATCCAAATATTTTCAAATTCGATAAATAGATCTATGTGAGTACTTTTAACGCCTTATATAAATTATGAAATTGTTATTACATAATTAAAATGTAGGTACCTAATAGTTCGTATTCCTAGACATTGTCTATAACAAACAAAGAAGAATTTTGAAACAAACCTATGTTGCGATGCAAATAACAACTCATTATGCCGCTATACAAATGCAATAATCCGGAGCATGTTAAACATTTTATTACATAAATCTCCCTACTCCTTACTAAGACTATTTGGAATTGATTTCACCTTCAAAGTAATATAATATCTATTTGTTCCAATAATTAATTTATAGCAACAGATGTATAATGTACAAAGAACTACAAAGTGTTATGTAAAATAATTATATTAACGCGGTATTTCTCGAACTTGCTGGGAATGAGCTGCGTTGGGATGGTACAGTTTTCATCTTGACTGTGCTGCACTCCACACGCAACAAGCTACACTTTTTTCGAGTCAAAAAGATTCTAGTGTTAAAGCTTGTAGATGGCCGTATGCCGATCCCTGAATTTCTATCGAAATTGCTCCTGTAGACTTTGTTTTAACATTTGTTGGATTAACAACACGAGACTTGTGGGCCATCCTCAAAGTGTCCTCTCCTGAGACACTTTTCTGGGGCGCTTTCTTTTTAATTGCTTTGGATTTATCTGTTTGCTATGCTTCACATCTTCATTCAAGAGCAGTAACTCATTTCCTGCGCATCGTCTGTTAATCGCAACGGCCCTCCTCACTTCCTTCCGCTTGAGGTTATAACAAAATTACCAGCTGTGGATTGGATCATCGCTCGGCAAATTAAATGCAGCAATTTCTATCCTGCAGGGTAATGCGATTGTTACGCGATTGTTTGCGTGCCAGCATTTGTTTACATTGGTAAGTAAATAACGACCAATACTACGACTCAGCTAAACAACCATTGACTCACGAAATCAGACAACTTTACAAAAACGAATTGCTTGGTTACTTGCATTTTATACAAATGGTCAGTTTTACGATAAGTATGTGGGTGTGCATCAACTTCAAATAAGAAATGCGTGATTCGTAATTGCAGATTATATGGCTGTCGATCCACTTAGATTGCGAAACTTGAAACGAAAAGCCTTTTCTGGAGGTAAAGTATCTGTAGAATTTACAGACAAGGTAATTATATTTAACGTGTCACCTGAAATATCTGTCAATTCTGGTTTTGCTTTCTTTAGAACCGGTCTTACAAGTTGCTTTACAGAAAATTTAGCTGAATACATGCACAGAAAACAGTAAAATCAGCGCTCCTACACATTGAAATTATCAGCACCTTAAGTGACGGCAGTAAATACAGTCTAACTCATAATTTTTGTATAGAAATGCAAGCGCCGGATTCATTATTCAACAACATTATAGTATGGAAGGGGCTTCTTAATTTACCCATATTATGGCATTATAGAAGACTCGATAAATATTAAACATCTTACTTCAAATTTAACTGAACGTGCGTAACCATATAAATTTATTGATTATTGACGTTTAACTTAAAAGTTCACTGCACACTATCCTGATTCAGTTTTTTGAAATTCGACGCAACACTTTATAACTACGCATTGTTATTACATGCAAAGTGCAGTTCTAACCTGGTAAGCAACTTGCAGTCCCTTCACTCAGCGAAGGGCGTCTATTGTCTGCTGGTTGACCTGCCCAGCATCTGCAAACGAGAAGTTGTTTTTGCAGGTCATTCATCTTTCACTTGAGCGGAATCCAAGGTAACCAGAACAAAATTCCACCAACGGGGTCGTAAAAGAGAGAAGTTCCGCCACGGTGGCAGTTCGAATAAATGCTTTCTAAAAATCCTTGCAAATTTATTAGCGGTTGACTTTGTGCAGTTTAAATTAAAAAAAAAAAATGAAAAGAGAGCGATATTTTTACGCAATGTATTAAGCATTTTGAGGAGTTAATGCAAGTCAGAATCCAACTAGGCCCATTTGTCCGCAGCAAGGAAAAGATTTCATCCTGTTGAAAAGCTTACCCTTATATAATCATGTCTTGTGACTGGTGGAAGTGGGATTCTTATTAAGTGGGACTTGTAGTCAAAAAGTAAAAAAGGAGCCGTTGCCTACAGGAAAAGCGTGACGTTGGCATCTATGCATTAGGTAAGAACCTTACAAGGGCCTTGAAACAAACGGTTTCGTTTCACTCTAACACGTTATGCCGCAATTATATAGTACGACGTTCCACTCATTTCTTCAGTTTTGGTTGGCCTTCATATAGGTATTGTACTGAAGTACGTTCCAATTACCTCTGTTCTTATAACTTTCGCATCCCAATCTTTTCGCCGGCATTTTCAGCTTAAGGACGATTACCTTGCGGGCCTGGTCCCAGTACACACGTTTGTGCATGGATCTTATACTACCTACCTGCGGCAAAATGAATTTTACCATACGACGAGTTAAAGAAATAGAAGCGCCTAGACGCCTCGCACTGGATGCACATAAGCAAATGCAATTTTCAACTGTATACCGAGTGAGAAGCAGCCCCATATATTCGTGGCATCCATTGTGGTTATTTAATGGCTGCAGTCCTTGAGGTACCTGAGTAGCAGAAGGAATTCCCCGCATCGTGTGTGGTAATTTTCCACACATCACACCGTTTAAGGCTTGGGTGACGTAATTTAAGAGCGAGCCTAATATGCAAAACAGTAGTTAGCAGATCTTGAGGATCAGAAGGTAACCGGAACATGTTTTCGGTTTAATAAGCGATAAGCGTTTGTGTTCAGCTGTGTGAGAAGCGTGCGTTCACGAGCACAACAGAATGTGTTTGTTTGTTTGTTTGTTTGTTAATGGACAAGGTCTAGGCATGCAGAGTACCAGGTACCTTAGACACCGACTGCTGTGGTCATTTGGTCAAAGTCCTATTTAGAATTTTGCCGAGACTAAGGAGTTTCAACCCTAGCAAGGGATCTTTTACATGCTACACATCGTAGTAACATGGGACCCACAGCTTTACATCACTTCCGAATGATGGCATTCTGAAGAGGCTTTCATCTGCATTTTTTATTTTTGAAATCCTAACCGGGACCGGGAATCGAACTCGCGACCCTTAGATCAGTAGCCAGGATGCTTACCACTGAGCTACCGACCCCGGCTAATGTGTTCGTAAATTAAGAAAACGGGTAAATTAATTGGAAAAACAAAACATATGCGAACATAGTTTTACAAAAGAAACGAAAATGGACCCGCGTAAATTTTAATGGTCAACATAAAAGGGGAATAGACTGTATATTATCGATAAACAAGAAAATTGTTAAAAACTGTGTTATTACAAGAGGTGTGTTTTACGTGGAATTTTTGCGCACAAAAGAATAACTAAAATGAAATAATCGGTATTGCTTTTTTATGTTACAACACGGTGGTGCAGGAATTGTCTCTTGAGCAGGATTGGTGTGGGTTGTCTCGAAGCTCCACTGAAACCACATAAAACCTACAAGTGTCAGTGTAAATCTTTAAATCACATAGTTGCTTCATAAAAACAATCAGTAAAAGAAAACACCAGAAAATACATGTTTATTTACAGTATGTACATCTCTGCATGATACTCAAACGGGGCAAAAATTAATTTGCAATATGTTACACTTCTTGGGAACTAGCACACGTATTAGTAAATGAATCAGCTCATAATTGTGTAGATCTTAAGCTAGTCGTGGGATTATTAGTTTAAGTTAGGTAGTTTTAAATATTCTAAAAACTAATATGGTTGTTATTTTAATAAATGGCATGAAAAAAGCAAACTGTACTATTTTTCTTTACAATTCGGTCTCGAGCAAAAGTAACCCAGCTATCAAAGTGACTTAAAATATTATTCAGCGATAGCAGAAAATAGGAGACCCATCAAGTTATCTAACGATCTAAATTATTGGAACACGAAAACAAATGGTAGCATGCGCTCAAGGTAGATGACACACTTTAATTGGTATGTTTCAGGGTTTATAAGGGTTTTAATTTGCTCCAGTAATCCCTCGCATCGTTATTAGTTCTAAACCAAAAAGTAGTGAGACATATTGATTCGCGAGTTGAATGCAACTAGAAACCGCAGAACAGAGCTGGCACTATATAATACATATCAAGAGAACTACGCTAATTCTCACAACCAAACGCTCAAAATAAATACATCGCGGCGACAGATTTCTTAAATTCTTTGTATCTATGGCTAGAAATTCGATGGCACAAACCGTAGATAGAACGCTTAAAATTTCGTAGAAACTGTACAAATGGTATTTCAGAGTTTGAGGATCAAACATGAGAGTTTCATACACCAAAGATACCTGGGGGAATATGGTAGGCATCGTCCATGAAGAAGTTATCCAGAGTTGCGGGCTTGGGGGGGGGGGGTTCCTGCTGAGAGGCCGTTTAAGCAAATATCCAAAGTAAGGTGGAGTAGCCACTTAAATTGAGGGATACAGAACCGCCTACAGGTTGGTGTTCTACGTCTTGTGCAGAGCCCAGGAGGGAACATATGCGAGCGTGGCACTAACGAGCCATTAGGTGGTACGAGAAAGGCCTAAAATAACACAACATCGAGATCGATGTTCAAAACGGAATGATAAAAACGTAGCAAAGTTGGCCAAGAGTAGGTGATTGCCCAGAAATGAATGTGTATCCTAGTATAATCACAAGCAATCTCACATACAATTCCTCAAGGCTCAAGGCAACAAAAATTATAATAATTCTAGAATTATAATATCCACATGAAGTGAAAATTCAAGATCACATCTATAGCTCTAGAAGGAACAAATCTTACTAAATCAGTAACGTAAAATGGCCGCCGGAAGGTATACTAGCAATCTATTTTCAAAATTCGGTAGAATCACTTAAACTTCAAGGATTTTCAGAATACCAAAAATGAAAAATGAGGGTAGGCAACCAAACATACAGACAGGAATTGCGGAGACTCGAGACATTTCTTAAACTTGCAATTTAATTTTAAAAGCAAGAATAGGAATAAATAAAAAATTGGAAAGCTAAAATTAGTGAATAAATAATTTCCAAGTATTAGCACATACATTTTAAAAGTGACAAGAAAGGTATGAAAAAGAATTGGATAAGTAAAATCCTCATGTTTAGAACTTAAACTTAATTTATCGATGTTAGATACAGGTCAAAACGTGGTTAAAGCACCAAAACCGAAAGAAAAGTATAGAATGACAGAACAAAAGATCTATCTGATAAAAGAAGAGAAAGATTAAAACATAGAAAAGCAGCACTATATAGTATATAATTCACGAAAGTAAATGAAATGACGAAGTGATTAAAGGAAGGCAAAATGAAACAATTCGAGCACACGTTTGAAAAGCTAAGTGAAGAAAATAAAAATATAGAAATAATGTTTTTCTTAATAAAGACCGTTGCTAGCAACACAACAATACTAAATACACGATATTAAGTTTGTGTTTTATAGAGACCACCTTTTTCACTTTGCTTAATGTCCTAATTCTGACGATCGGGTTATAAACCACCAAATAGGTAACGACGCTATCACACTAAAGTTGCAAATGGCCAAACCCAAAACATCTAGAGCATGATGGCATGAAATCAAAAACTAATATTCAGTAGAATTACATTCACACAAAATTGTGTATAACTTATTAGATCAGTTTAATTTTATAGTAAAGAGCAAAAGTAGTAGACTTTTAAGTAACTAATCTACAGGATTTTCAGGTTAAAAGTAGATTTTTAACTTTTGAGTTAAAGTACATATTTTCTTTCCGTTTTTAAACTCCTCGTTTCTGACAAAGCACTTGAAAACATTCCAGGAATTGGCGCAATTAAATATTCAGTCGCGAGACTGCATTATGGCGCATCGGATTCGTTAAAGCCCGTAAAATACTTTTACATAAAACATGAAAAGTGTCAGATTTTAAATGCAAATTCAAGGAACTAGCAGCGTTTACAGAAATGAAAAAAGCCTAACTTAATAAAAACTAAAATCCAATTAAAAGTTGAATTTTTAAATACTGGAAAGTGTAATTAAAACTAACGCTCGCCCTCATTAGTTTGCGTTTATTCTAGCCCCTAGCTACAATTATATTGGAAATAGAGGTTGACTTACTAAATTACTAAAGAAAAACTGGAAAGATCGAAACAATTCGCGCCACAAGGTAAAAGCTTTTCAGCTCGGGCATTCAAATAAGGCGATGGAAATTATTTTTTATAATGTAGGCTATGGAAATGATTAAATTTTCGGCAATATTCGTTAAGTTTTTCATTAAGGGGCATTTCTCTCCGATAACTCGAACCTGTTTTCCGCAACAGTGGACAGCTTTGGGAGTAATCACTCGGAAGACAAATATTTCATTAAAGGAAAATTATATTTGATTAATACTTTGTTGATTAGGGCAGCTAGATGATAAGAAGCGCTTCCGGAGTACTTTATTGATATCAATCCAATGTCAGTACTCTCTGAAATAGGTTTATTAGATGCATTTTTGTAAACTTAATGCTTTAAAGTTTTAGCAAATATGTTTTGATTTAATTAATAATTCGTGAATAAATAAGCTAGATTCTTCAGGCAAATGTCTGTGCATATAAAATTAGTATTTTAGTCTGTTGGCGGCGACAGAAAATTTACTCTTCTTGACAAGTAATGAAGTAATCAAATATCGGTGTATGTTTGTGGTACTTTTTAACGTAGGATATGGGACTTGACTACTCTTCAGGTTGGCCGAGTTAAAAATTAGAGAGAAAAATATTCGATATTAATAATTAAGCTGTTGTATTTTAATGAACAGTTTGTTAGGAGCATTTGGGAATTCCCTCTGCGCTGTTAGCTTTTGAATGCACACACCAGTAGGGAACGCGTAAATCACTTCGTCGAACTGCTTATCCCGGCAGATTTCAGGTCGCAGCGAACATATCAGTGGTTGATCAGATGTAGTTAATCACTTTGTTTCCGTTTTCGAGTCACGAGCTCGCCTTCATCGTTCAGCTTTAGCGACCAACGGTTCAGTAGACCCGTCCAAAATTTTGTGCAACGCTCGGGGTCTATAACTTCCTCTCATTTTAGCATTTGCTGGAGGTAGAACTGCACTTCAGCTAAGTCGGAATTATGCTCCTATTATTTCCAATTGCATATGTAAATTACCGCTAATTTAGAATGTAGTGGAACTGGATTTTGTACGTGTAAATTGTTGTCGGTTTTGTATGAGTTGTAAGGGTGACACATGGGAACCGGATGTTTTTTAGATGAACTGTACTTGGCCGTTAGGAGTGGTAGAGAGGTGGGAGAGTTGTCATTCTGCAAGTCATAGCATACCATTTCAGTAGTGTTGTAGTTATGGAGCAGTGGACGGTGCAACACCTCGTGTTTGCGCATGAAACCTATGTGCTAAATGGAGAGTCTGTTGTCACAACACAGCGGATCTTTCGTCGCCATTGCAATATCGGTCGGAGTGGCTCAGTCACAAGCCGGAATACGATCCTGAGATGGTTTGAACAGTACAGGGCAACAGGAAACATAATGAAAAGAATACCTCCAGGCGCTGCACGAACTGTGAGGACGCCTTGAAACCTGAAACCTCATTCAAACGGATGACCGCCACCTGAGTGACAATTTTTCATACGTGAATAAAATGGTAGATGTTGTTCTTTACTTTGATAAAAATAAAATCAGTTTTCCTTGAATATCAACTTAGTACTGTTCATTTAAAAAACATCCGATTCCCATGTGTCACCCGTTAGTAAATAATTGGAAACATAGTTTTGGGGCATATCGCTGTTTGTAGTATGACGTTGATATCTGCATAAAATCCAAGCATAAATAATACTTTTAGATTTTGTACGCCGCTAATAAATCACTATCGGCGCTCGAATCCTTCATGCAACAAGTGAAAACACCTAGCGGGGCATGGGTCCGCGTGAAATCGAGTACCGCGCAACCCTTTTGAAATTCCTCCAGAAAATAGTCTAGATAGAGACCCAGAAAGGTATAAAACGGATATGCTTAGCTTGCTACCAAGCTGTAGGCTATCTGGGCTGCGCCGTAACCGCCTGGAGCCCGAGAAGGATCTCCTGTCCAGACCGGAACTTCAAGATCTAGACCTGCCCGAAGAAACCGTCCAGAACTATAAGAAACTTGAGTTCCTAGACCCACACGGTCACTTACAGAAGCACTTATTCACAATTGGAATCGTAAATGATGCCACCTGCAGAAAGTGCCAGTTGGAGGAAGAAACCTCAATTCATGTTTTATGTCAATGTGTGGCTCTCCTAACACTGCGACATAAACATTTTGGAGCCGGCCTGGTGGAACCCCAGGCAATAAGGGACGTTCCTATGGGTAGGATTCTTTCCTTCGCGTTGGAAACCGGCCTCTTCGAACGAGACTCATAACAAATTAGGTGGGAGCACAATGGACCAATAGGTCTCAGTGCAGCTTACAGCAAGCCCCATCAGAAGAAGAAGAAGAAGACCCACATGGTTATACGTTATACCTTCCAAATTTTTCTTGAACTTCGAAACCATTCTGAAATTGTTCTCCGTCGTATTCGTGGCTTACTGGAAGCAGTAATTGAATTCGACACTCAAAAACAATTACGTATTTGTGTGGCTTGCCAAACCCGAACTTACAAATATTACCTTGAAACTACCTTTCGTCGCATTCGTGGCTTGCTAGATCGAGCATTTGAATACGACTCCCAAAACAAACTAATCTTCGTAACTTGTCGGAGCCGGTACCTCGGGTTCATTTATTCTTACCTGCATCCCTGCGGTTCAGAACTTCAACCCTACACCACATAAACAACAACATGCTTCCAATGAAGCTAAATCGATCCCTCAGATTGCTGCATGAAAGCCGCTCACCAGGTCAATTCACCGCACGTGGGAACTTTCCTGACCCTTGACGAGGGCCGAGAGCATCACCATATAACAATTATAGCTTCTGCCCAAACCACGGATATAGTTACAGACACGACCCCAAAAACACCAAGCGAAGTTTCTTCGTTGCTGTGAGTTGCCGTTATTTAAAGCAAAATACATTTCACCCACTATGCGATATATTCCACCCGGTTGTGTACGATTCAAAGCGAATATTTATTTTATTTCCTGATATTGTAAATACATATGTAATTAGTTTTAATTTGAGAAAACTTGACTTATAACATAAAGAATAAGGTGCACGTTCTATCTAACTTCTTATTAATCTATACGCTTGAGAATAAATTGGAAAAGGTGTAATGGAGCAAATCGCGTCACCATACACATAAATTTCATATCTTTTTATCATATCCTTTCTTTATGTACTGCTACTAAGAAAGCTGAACCGTATTTCTTACATGTATTAATTAAGTTAGCACGCACTATAATTGTCTCGCGAGTGCGGAAGTGAATATGCAAAACAGCTAATTCCAGGTAGCGGAGTTAAAAATAGAACGAAGCTAGCGGGTGCGTAAATGACCGCGGCAACAAAGAGTCACGCATAAGTTAACGACTGGGCGTGTCGTCCTAAAACCCAAGGTACGGCGCGGGCCAATAATGGCCCCAAAGTAGTAATGGGCTTATTCGAATCAAAAATAACCGGTTATCCGGTTATTGAAATAACCTGTGTAACTCGGTTTTCGTTCCAAGTATTCGGATGAAAAATAACCTCATCCTGATACGTACTACGTGCCGCGTCTGAGCGACCTGCGAGTGATCGAAATTCTGTAAATAATACGGCATTCATAACTTATATAACCTTTTCTACGTATGTACTTGATTGACCCAAGTGGGGCCGGGGCTGCTTGTTGATGTTATTAAGACATTTGATACTCCCTGTCGACGAGTTAAATTTATGGGGCCGTTCCTATTAAAGATAACGTTCTGCTGACTATGAGATTTACCGAAGGTTGGTATTAATTTATAACGGCCTAAATTTTTGCTTCTAAACGCTGTTGATTGTGCCTAATAAGGGATAAACAGAAAGAAAAATAAGATTTTCCAATATCGTAAAAGATTTATATTTAATTTTTAATAACGGAGCAGTCGGGACAAGAAGTGGATTTCGATGTTGAAAATTTTAAGTGTGCGTTCTTAGAACCGCGGAAGGCTGAACGTAGATAAATTATGGATTCTAAAATATACCGGTATGATGTGCAAGCGAAAAGGGAAGGGTGACTATTAGAGAATATTAGGAACTAAAAATAGATTCAATAGATACTTTGTATTCGCATATTTATAATTTCTTTATGATTAGTATTGATATAGCTATTCTCAATGGTTTAAACTCCTTAGAAATCAAATAAAAATCATTTATACAATTATTATAATTAACGATTAACTGAGTTCCTCTGCTATCTGCAAGTTACGATGCCGATGCAGATGACGGTAAACCGCCAACCGACAAACCGGCTGACTTAATCGAAACGAATCGAGAGCCAAAATTCATTCGAATGATTATTCAAATAATCAATCGGTTATTAATATGATTCAAATGCAAATAATTCGGTTATGGAAAATGTCCGGTTATTCCCATCACTACCCCAAAGTGCACAGAATAGTGTTGGGTTGGCCCACATCAAGCTCCGCCGACAACGAGAGCTTCCTGGGTGCAACCACAGCCTACGCAAGTATCGATATACCTGGGTGGCATCACCAAAGTGTTCCTGCATCTTTCATAGAAGAAAACGACCCAGAAACATCGCTCCTGTCCAAACTCGAGGACACAGGAGCAACCGAATGCAAAGTTAGTTTCTAGTTAAAATTGCAATACGAAGCAAGGAATCATTGCGACATCTTTGGCAATTGTTTCAATAAATGATGGCGTGCCCAAGATAACGGGGGCTTACCAGCATCCAACACGAAATTATTGCGTCATCTGATAACCCAGCGAGGCAGCTTGAATTGGACGTACTCAGGCAGCATTTGCATTACGGCATGTTCCAGCAACAAGCGCATTTAAAGAATAGACAGCTTTGCCTAGAGAATTTGTGGGCTGAATTTAAATAAATTTCGCACTATCGGAGTCGACATTTAAACATTAGCGCACTATTTAAAATGTTTTCATGCATATAGCGTACAGTCTATTAAATGAATACTGTGTATTTTTATGTAGTAAGGCGAGTAGAAACAGCTTTTGCTCGTAGATACTTAAAGTATTGTTGACAGCTTCACTGTATGTTTGCACGTCGTTTATTCTTGGTGGTTATGTACACATATTCTCTTGTATTTGTGTTATTCTTACAGATTATATATCTTTTTATGTAAACTGTTGGTTTTTTGCTGGCAGTGTTTGCATGCATAATTTTAGCATTCCAGGTGACAACGAGCAACCCCAAAACAATTTTAGCTTACCCTTAGCAGCACTGATGATCTAAATAAAGTTTTATGACTCTACGACTGTTTAAGCTATTGAACCTAGGGCAATATAGATTAATAGTACAGTAAAGTAATAAACAATTGAGCATAAAATGTGCTAGATGGAATGTACCCAATTTTATTACATGTTCTAAAACTGTAAAAATTTCTCTTTACAACGATATAGTAAATGTCATAGTTATCTGATCAATTAAAAACGGTAATCGATAACTAAGTAACAATTGCAAGCTTACGTAGGTTAGAACTTTATCCGAAAAAGTGGGCGGTGAAACTAATGAAATGATTTGTCAGCTTCTAGTCTGTCTTGACAACATATGCTATTCAACATAAATACAACATAACAACATAAATAAAGTAACAATAAATTAATAAGTTTAATATTAAGTTTAAAATTTCAGTTTATAATACCTAGAGCGTTTGTCTAAAGTGACCTCCGTTATTTGCAATACATTCTCGAAATCTGCCTATTAAGTTTCTTTCTGCTTTTTGCAAGATGTATTGTGTTATTTGGCTACAGGCCCTATGAATAAGATTTTTAAAAACGTCTAGATCTTGTGGACAAGTAACATAAACTTGTTGTTTGAGAAAACCTCACACAAAAAAATTTAAAATAGAAAGATCTGGCGATCTTGTTGGCTAGTTGAAGAAGCCATCATTTCCTATCCATTTTGCACCAAAGTTTTCATTTAAGATATTCCTGACATTTCGTGCATTGTGGAGGGAAGGGGAGGGGTACTCCATCCTGTTGGAACCACATATTGATACGTATTTCAAGGGGTATATCATTCGGATAATCTTAGAATTCTGTCAGAAGAAAATAGGGATACCGTTCTGCATTAAGCAATCCTTGATAAAAATAAGGACCTACTATAGTGTCGCCTAATACGCCAAGCCACATATTAATGGAAAATTTGTATTGGAATCTGCATTCCCGAAATTGACGAGGATTCTACGTATCGCAGAATTGATAGTTTTTCTATTAGAAATCTTGTTATTATGGAAATTAGGTTCATCACTCCAAAGAATTAAATTATTAATAAATATTGAGTACAGAATTTCGCTCTCCTGCCAAAATCGCCGGCTCTTAAACCTTGTACTAATTTAATTTTATAGGGAGTCATTTTATATTTTTTTTCCACGACCGGGAGTAGAAGTCGGTTTCTATAGCATCAAAATTGTGATAGAAGTAAAACATTTACTCCCTAGAGACTAAATAAGACAAAAATTTCCCTAGACTTATTATGACTGACAATTATGTCAAATTCGAGGTTATCAGTTTAGGTTTTGCGTCAGTTTTGACATAAACTGAAGCAAAACCTAACCTAGAATTTGACATAATTGTGAGGTCTTGTCATAATGACTTACAGTGCCACCAACTTTAAAATTTACCATAGTCTACTAATTTTAAAATAATTGTAACTAAAATGTCATGAATAATTTTTAAAAAATACAGGTTTTTCGTTTTAAATCTTCCTGCAACGTGAAAAAAATAGTATATGCAACTAGCAGAGAATGTTATTTTGCTTCAGTGCAATTTCTCTCCCTCATTGCATAATCTACTATTTTAGTATAGAAAATGTTTTATACTGACAGTCCTAAATCAGCCACTGCTTGATGTATTGAATTTCGTAGATCTGCCCTAAAATATGCAAATACTAAAATATCTTCATCATTTGTCAATTTCTTACACTTCGTACCTGATCATTAAAACAGCAATTTCTTTGTAAATTACTCTCGAACCTTGTAGTACGAGTACAAGGATGTGGTTGCCTATGTTCTGGATACCTAGCTTGATACATCACACAAATAACAATACGTAGGAATTTACTCAGTTAGTTTGGCACTAAAGCTATAGCAATTGTTTTCACCGCCTACCTTCCAAAAGCGATGCGTTCAATTCACCTAAACATGCATTTGTTACTTAATTATCGATTTGTGTTTTTAATTGATTAGATAACTATGGCTATATCGTTGTAAACAAATTTTTTTACAGTTTTAGAATATGTAATAAAACTGGGTAGGTTCCATTTAAAATTTTGAATGCATTTGCTACTTTTAACACATTTGATGCTCAATTGTTTTTTTGCCTATAGCAGGTAATAGAAAATTAAATGTAGATCAACTTTTCTCCTATAACATTTTGTCATATCTCTAACAATATCCGAGATATCGGCTGTGTCAGCTAAAATAAAACAGACTGTATACTGTACTATTTTCATTTATTAAATCAGAGTGCCGTTGGGATCCCAGTAGCCTTGTGGACCTTAAGGCTACCACCTAACAAAATAATAAAGAAGCAAATAAAATATCTAGAAGTATCACCACGCATTTTAATTTCGTGCTTCAAATTGTAGTGATATCTTTAAAAAAATAGAAGATTACTTATGCTTAACATATAACCAGTGATACCCTTAACCATATATGTATTACTTACTATATTGCTAGTACGGCCTGGGAACGGCCGAAAGCAATACGGCACCGACATGGTCTTACTCTGAGTATTACGCGTCTCGTGCGCATGCCTGAGAATTCGAACTCCGCCTTTAGAAGCGTATTTTAAACTTGACTGTGAGGTTCACTTCACCACCACACGGACGACGCGATTGCGCACAGCTCACCAAATACATCGAAGAGTTGGCTGTCTGTCTCACTTACTTTGTGACCTCCCCACTCCCCACTAGCAATATAGTAGATATTAAATATATGCCCTTAACATTTGGTGACCCCGAAAAAATTCTCTGTAGCACAACTGCACGTCTGCAAATCCATTTACCTTCGAATACAAACAAACATTGCCTTCTTGCAACCAATTTATTTTTCACCTTCATCGAGTTTACGTTCTCAGACATTATTGTCTTGTTATAACGAGTTTGTCACTGAACCTGTATGTAGGTCATTTGCATTTACATACACATATGCAATGCCACCTCGTCCTGGCACAAATACTGTCCCTAGTTTTCCACAGCCTGCTTTCATTGGTAGTGCACATCCGTGGCCTACGTTCGCCGAACATATGCACTACCAATTTCCGCAACCTACTATTGTTGCTCGCACGCATTCACGGCCTCTGTTAACCGAATGTGTACATCAACCGCTTTTGCAGCCTATATGTTGCTCATATATATCCACGGCCTCTGTTGACCGGATGCGTACAGCAACTTCCTTCGCAGCCTGCTAATATTGTTTATATGCATCCAGGGCTTCTCTAGGCTGGGTTCGTACAACAGCTACCTCCGCAGTCTACTGCTGTTGCTCGCGCGCGTCCACTGCTTATGTTGACCGGATTAGTACAACGAATGCTTCCGCGGCTTGCTTTCCATGGCTTACGCTAGCCAGAGCGGTGCACCGACTACTTCTGTAGCCTGATTTTAATGTTTATGCACATCCATGTCCTACGCTGACCAAACAAGTGCACCATTTTTTCCCTTGCATGTAGTCCAAATACATCGATTGCCAATTTTCTTTGGTGCATCAAGTATTGGACCTGCATGCAAACCATGTACATTTACATGTAAATATGCATAGACATCTTCTGGCAACTTTATGTTTTCCTTGCATGTTTTGCACCTTTCTTTCGCGGCCACTTCCACAACCTGCTTTTGACGCTTACGTACAAATATGATCCACGCTGGTTCGGTACGTGCAGCAACCCTCGTGCTCGGTCGACCCTTGTACATCCGCAGTGGCGTCCGCAACCTGCTATCGCTGCCCACGTTTCCATGACCTACTCTGGTCCGGTACGTGTTGACACATGTTGACCATCGCACATCAGCAGTTGCAACTGCAACTTACTCTTGCTGCCCATGTTCCTCCACGACCTACGCTGGTCCGGTACGTGCAGCAAACCTTTGTACTCGGTCACATGTCGACTTCTCACATCCGCAGTTACGAAGATACTTAGGATTGTCAACACACGAATAACTACATGTCACTGGAAGACATTGCCGGGACACTCAGTTTTTTTCGGCTGATCTCGCCTATTTTTTAGATCAAAAAAGCTACCACGCTTTTATGTGTTTATTTGTTTGTTGCTCATATTTGACGCTAGATCAACGACAAGGACTAGCGCAACCAATGCCAGCGTATGTTCAGTGTTGTGTTCCGTTATCAGTTGTTTTATTATTATCTTTTATTATTGTTATCATTTTCTGTTATTATTATGAATTTTATTGTTATTAATATTTTAGGGATGTTGAAAAGATCCAGGTTTTGTAGCTAAATATAATCCTGCTACTTTTATCCGGGATTGTATTAGCTTTCCTACCCGTCCTCCGTCCATACCTTTTCTTTTTTTGGAGAAGGAGTAATGTTGGGATCCCAGTTAGTAGCCTTGTGGTCGTTAAGACTACCACCTAACAAAATAATAAATAAGTCAATAAAATATTTAGAGGTATCACCACGCATTTTAATTTCGTGCTTCAAATTATAGTGATGCCTTTAATAAATTAGGGGTTACTTACGCTTAACCTATAACTAGTAATACCCTTGTTAGTACTTTCGCGCAATTTAAAGGCAAGTAAGTATTTTCAGAGATTAATATAATAAGTTATGAAATAGCTGAGTAATTTCTCTCTGAAATTTTACAAGTCAATAATTCATTTCGCTTGATGTTGAGTACATATAAAATATAAAAGTTAGAGCCGCTTTAATGCGGCCAAGTATAAAATAAGCGATGGAGCGGTGCAACTACGCTGCTTTCACTATCATATTTTGTGTGGAATTATTCAATACATATAGGTAAATATGGGACTAACAATTGTAAATATTAATTATTAAAGGGCAGATAATAATTTTTATTTGCTCTAATTACGAATCTGTTAAATAAACCACTAATACTTAAACATTCTGTATTCTAACATCGAAATTTGTGATTTTAACATTCAACTTTCATATTCTTCATCACCTACGTACATATGGATATTGCCTAACCGGTTCTCTCAAAGCACTATTTTAACAATTTTGTCAGCACTTTCTTTGAGACATTCAAAACACGCATTTTTTTTGTAAATTTTGACTTGAATATCTTTTCGGTGCAAGTTATTAATTTCTTTAATACAGTTCGGTGTATAGCTGTTGATTTGCGAGTTTCATTATAAGAATTGTATTGTAAAAAATTTGGTACTGTCCATTTATTCGGACCCATTTAAATTTCGATATATGTTGCAGTTGCAGTCTTGATCAAGTGAGTTGTAAACATCTCCTACAGCGTTTCACAAATTGATCCCGATAACAGGAAAATGCCAAGGATTCCTTTGACTGTGGGATTCCTTAAAATTCCGTTGAAGTAATTGACAATATTACCTAAAGTTGAAAGATTTATACAACGTGCAGTAAACGACGAACAATTGCCTGTCAGCAATAAAATGTATCTGGAAGCAAAGAGAAGGAATGTTCAAAGCTGACACCGAATGATCTTCATTGGTGGCGTAAGGCAGCGAAGTTAGGGATTTCTCAGCCCAACCGGAGAAAATCATACTTCGGGTTCGTGCAGAGAGTGCAGGAGCATGAAGGCTCTCTCGTACAATAAATTCCAAAATATATACAAAACCAAAGCGTAGCAGAACATGGGTGAACCTCCATTCAGTGTCAAACTCACATGGTTCAAATCAGGGAGTGTGCTCGATATGAACTGAAAGCGCCGAAAAAATCATTCCGGCCGATCTCAGATTACAAGCGGTTTCTGCTATGATTTTCTCTACCAGGAAAAACTATCGTGTTCGTATTAGATGTATATAATGCATAGATGCATTTTAATAAAGGGATTGACTTTATTCAAGGTTCGATTAATTTAAAAATATGAGTTTACTAGAATAAAACTCACTTTAAGTTAATTCAGGAATGGTAATGCGATACAAAAGTTCAAAAAGCTTTCTTTTAGTTATGTGCCTTAGAATTTTATTTAACTACTAGTTATTAGTTATTGGCTCAGTTCTTAAATATTATTAACTTTTTTCAAATGGGTTTCAATGGGTTTTTGTGTAGTATTTCTTTTGCATAAAAGAAATTGAAAAAAGTATAGCTACCTTTAGTGTTATTAATCATCATATTATATCACTATCAAATAAAAGATCAAAGCTTTGTTATTATGTCATATATTAATGTTCGATGAAATGTATAGGCCAAAATTCGATGCAGGAGATCTTAGGTCCTTGTTACGTTCACTGTGGGCGTAGTTGCTGTAGTTTCAGCAGTGCTCGACACACCCATAAGCCGGATTAACAACAAAACGTTAGACGTGCCAGGGTTATTAGTAATTTTTCGATCTTAATCGATTTTATGATAAATTAAGGGGGCCCTTTTCCTTGCTCCTAGTAGTATCTGTTTAAGCATATAAAATACGCACCATATGCACGTACTCACGGAATAGTTGTTCCTAGAAGATTAAATTTCCCAGTTTAACAGCAAGGGGATTATATAAATCATAACAGATAAACATACATCATAATCACGTGGGGTTTCGGAGCTCGAATAAACATGCGATCTGTATTTGGAAATTGGTGTGAGATTACTCGTGTGCTGGAATACAAACTAATATCTGAAATGTGCTAGAATACGCACAGGGCGGAACTTCTTGAGATATTTGAGCGTTCGAATAAGTTATTGTTTTTCCATATTTGCTTTAAAATTATGCTCAAGATTTATTTGTTCATGTTGAAGATTGGGCATTTTGAATAAAAATATGTAGCTTAAGGAATAAAATACATTCCAACTCATCTATATCCAAATAAGTTTCGTTAAGCTAGTATTTTGCTTTAAAGTTGTTTAAGAAGAATAAATTAATTTAAAACAAAGGACGTTTGGATCGTTTTGGTTGGTAAGGGTATGGGTGGAGTTCTAGTGGACGAAGCATGGGTGTCGCAAAAGCAACACAGCTCGGACAGTAATCTTCAATAGAAAAGCCGATAACTTTTGACCAGTGGTGGCTTGAAAAGAATTTTGTTGGTAGAGCCAACCACCAAATGTAATAAAAAATTTCCACACCCTCACAGACGAAGATAGATTCTGATCTCCCCAGATTTATATATTTGCCATATGGACTGGAAAAAGTTAGTAGAGTGAAAGAATTTACCGAACTTTAAAGTCTAATAAAATATGAACTAAATTGAATATCTCCCTTTTATTTTTCGGTTAAATGTATAATTCAGTCAAAAAATATTGCATCTTTACTGTTGGGATACATAAAAGCATGCATGGTTGACGTAAGTATATTATTTCAAGATGTGCGACAATTTACAAGTAAATTATGAGTATAATAAAAATCATATCGCTCGTTATCGCAGGGGTCAGGTCAGACTGAGCTTGTGTGAGGTTTGAGTTTACGCGGACGTGGCTCTTATTGAAAGTTAAAATATCTCTATTTTTCTACCTACATCTTGCCGCTGAACTCTGCGGCGGTCTATAAACTGTCAAAAAGCTGAGGAGCTGCTTCGATCTGGTTTCCATGCGTCCGGAAAGCAAGCAGTGTTTATCGTACAGTTACCTAATTTGCTTTAAATGAAAATTGTTCGTGTTTTACTTAAGTGTGCAAATGAGAACAATGGTGAAAAATAAGTACAGAAAATGTTTCCTTCAGAATAAAGAAAGCTTTAAAGACTTATTCGTTATGGTAGAGCTATGCTCCCTTGGCTCCTTAAAGCGAACCCCCACTGCTTTTAACGTTTTTAAAAGACGTTATGTTTGTATCTTTGTAATTTTTGCTATGGGTTATACAGAAATGTTTTTTTATATTGCTTACAATTTTACTTATTTGTCTAAACGAAAAGGGTGTTTTCAGATTTTTCCGCGTTAAAAGTAGAATTAGTCAGGTTGAATCTGCTATCATACTTTCAAATCTGTGGTTAAAAGTATATAAAAGCGAAAGGTAGTAGATACAATCTTCCAAATGTATCCTAAAAGCTAGTTGTGGAGTACCCTGTGCGGAATCAGCTTTAATAGGGTTCAGTTATATTGAATTTTATGACCCTTCAAGTGCCGCTTTGAGTAAACCTCGCCGTAGTTAGGCCTCTGCAAATTTATCTAATCTACAGCAGACAAAACGTGACACCAAACCGTATTGACAATTGCATTAAACAGATCGATGCTCTAGTGTTGCGTAATTACAGTAAAATTGTATATTTATCGCGCTAATAAATTGATAACTAGTCGGTCAGGAACAAGCATAAATTAAATTACTAATGTGATTATTATGTGAAGTGTCACTCTAAAAATAGCTATCTGCCGTCATCTTTGTTGATTCACTGAAAATGATGAAAATTGTGACGTAGAAATGGAAATTGTTACGAATAAATTTAATAAACAAAAATCTGCAATTTATACACCAAGCGCTTTATCGATACTGCACAGTATCGGGATACAGTAGCTTTTCCATCCATTCTTTGGGACAACCGATTCTTAATCTTTGTAAGCTCTTAAAACGGTGCTTTCAGGGTGGAGGGGAGACAAAAAACGCCAATAATTAAAAATAAATACAATCGGGTCTGAGTTTTAAACTCGTGTCCTTAAGCTCAGCAGCTCAACTGTGTGCCATTACACCACTGCGCTACGTAGTTATGCGGCCGCTTAACGGTTATTACTGGTATCATAAATCCACATCGGAAAACACCTCTAAAGAAAAACAACCAATCACGCCCAAAAGTTTTTTGGTTCTTTGCGTTAATATTCTACACAAAGTAGCGCAGAAATCATTCCGATAGGTTATGTTGTTCTTGAGATAGCATGTTTACATCCAACAGACGGGACACCTTTCCTAAACTGCACTTTTAGACATTTCTTTAAGGCCGAGGGCGTTTGCGTTTTCACAAAAGTGACGCAGTTTTTTGAGACCTTCCATATAATGTTGGTTTTGTCGAGATTTATTGAGCAATTGCGGCAAAAATTTCAAATGAGTAAAAATGGTCGAACTCGAAAGTAATACTGCGGCAAATCGTGCCAAAGTAAAATCTGCAAACTGCAGCATATCATTATATAAAATCATACATTCGGGAGAAAGCAATATTGTTGTCAGAGAAAAATTCTTTATAAAATCAATTTTCGTTTTGCCTCAGAATGCTTTACTGAAGAGTGAAATATAAAACCCTGTGTCTAGAGTACTCTTTGTTAAATTGCTGCAGATGCACTCTAAAATTACATTTCCTATTGAAATGTACTGTTATCGTTTATAGACAATTGGATGTGAGCGTCGAGAGCGCGCATTACAGATATTTCTAAAATCGTTCTCTTGCTGCAATGTTTAATCAGAGCTAAGGACATTCTTAGCGGTCGCACTTTGATATATTTAAAAAACTGATTTAAAGTGTAAATCACAAACTTAAAGTTGAAATTCGCTAAACCCTAAAAATGGTTGCACCATACACAATTATATTACTGGATTTGTTAAATCTTCTTGAATTCAGCAGAAAACACTCGTTGCTAATAAATTCTTCGACATTCTCTGTTAT
Organism: Agriotes lineatus; assembly: GCA_940337035.1. NCBI lineage: Eukaryota > Metazoa > Arthropoda > Insecta > Coleoptera > Elateridae > Agriotes > Agriotes lineatus. The sequence goes on along the minus strand of OW679198.1, from coordinate 34,748,109 downwards.
GCTGTTTGGAAAGAAGAGGATGGAGATATAACTACATTTCTCTTACAAGTAAAAGTGGGCGATAATATTTTACCACATAAAGTTGATCTACGCTTTGATTACCAGGTATCTCCTTGCATTCAAAAAGCGTATTATAATCTAAAACTCTATACGCAAGCAGGTAGTGTCTAACTAGGGACATAAACATTTTATTGTGCGATACATTAGTCTTATCTCACTTTAATTTCTCTGATACCCTGCATGACTCATGTATTATCGCTCTTGCACATTCACGTATTGAAAGAACACAAAATTCATGTCTGCGATTCATCTTTAGTTTGCGTAGGCAGCATCACATTTCGCAAAATATAAAAGCAGCAAAATGACTCAAGTGGCAGTGGCAGTGGCCTTTTGTTTAAAAATTAATAACAACAAAATACCTCTTTAAGTATTTATTTCTTTTATTTATTTATTAAGGCAAGCCGCGTGGCGCAGTTGGGTAAGCGCAAGGCTTGCATTAAGCAAGTTCTCGGTTCGAATCCCGCGGGGGTCGGAATTTTTCCCTAGCCTTTTCGATTGGAATCGGGCTCGGTGAGACCATTCACAGTTGGGCACCAAATTAACTGTGCTCTACTCAGAATAACAGACCTGAGAGATAGAGTAACAAGGTCAACACATCACCAAAACACACACCTCACATAATAGTTGCTGCGCAAGCACCAGAGGCGCGCTCCAACTCTGTATCCCGAATCTGGGGCAAGTTGAGCATTGTACCGCCAGATGCCAGCGCATAAAGCATCAGCCTTCTACACCGCAAGGTAAATGCGGTTGCAGATAATACATACATACATATATTTATTTATTTATAAAGAAGCGAACAGTACGAGTATCATATTAATATTTGATCGAAGTATAGTTTGTAATCGTAAAAAACTACCTTCCGAGATTTCTTAAGATCTTCATGTTTTAGCGGCCTTAATTGTCGAAATAGCTATTTATAAAACCAGTTAGGAAATGCCTAATTTTGTGTGACGTTTGAGGAAAGTCACGCAAGTTACACAAAATCCTATTTCCTAATGTGTTTTATAAAACTTTCTTTCTAATTTTGACAAAATGGTTTTTTAAACTTAATCGGTAAAATCATAAATGTCATGTCAAGTAAATGTCAGTTAATTGGAAATATAGTAGGTATGCTTTCGCTTTTGAACTTTGATACCAATGTTTTAATCTTTAATTTAAAAATGAAACCAATTAACTACACTACACATGCGATGAATTCTACTGCAAGAGTAATTTACTTAAGTAGGGCGCCAATGGGTCTTTCTGTACAACGCATTTGCTCGTTTGGTGACGAGTACTCATTAACTCAATAAACGGTAGCCAGCCACTAGATCAACTAAAACAAAAATCACATAGGCCATACCGAGCAGGGTGCAGTAATCAATAACACCTAATGTAATAGCATCATTTATAATTGACCAGAAATACGAAGAAAAAATGGTGTTATAAAATGCAAACCATAAATATATATGCATGGTGCCAGGGGTTAGTACAGGTACATACACAAGTAAATCACAGTTACTATAGTACATACTCACCGCTTTCACAAATTATAAGGAAATTATATCGCCAACCTAACGCCAAGGAATTTGGTGGCGTGAAACAGTTAGAAACACTTCTAAATAAATATCATTGCTTCGAACCCAAAAGTAACACTCACTAGACTCCCTGAAGGAAAGTCTCAGCGCCAAAATCAATGAAAGAGTAGCTGGGGCACACATTATTATATTTCTGTAATTCCCAAGATAAATCGAGGACATCGGAGAAATGCCTATCGAAGTCGCTGGCTCACAAGGCGTAACGATTCGTTTAAACACAGTTTTGATAGTGTAAAGTTCAACAAGATAAAACGCAAGCAGATCTGAAGGATCCGGCTTCCGAGAGGGTTCGTAACACATAGCTCGAAGATCTAGCCAGTCATCCACTAGAAAAGCACCAGGTACTCCACTCAAAAGTTTTTAGACGCCGGGGCAGTTGAATTGCTCTCAACCAACACCAAAAAGACAGAGGCAGCAAACGTTGCAGCGAGCGTCCAAAATGGAGTTGATTCGCCCAATAATGATCGATACTAATAACTTTAACGCAGATTGGTGCACTGATTACTGTATCTTCTTTTACAATAAGCACTAATTGCTAGGTTAACTTTTGTTGTAGTTATAACTGTCGATATGGAGATATAAGTGCCAGTTAACCTCACGTTTTATTTGCAAAGAAACACCTGAATCGCAGTTTTTTGTGCCCCAAGTGTGTGTATACACTTAGCACGACAAAATTCGATCATTTCGTGGTTTCTGGAGCTGCTCTAGTTACAGTTGATTTGTGGTTGCTCATAGAAACGTTTTCCGAATGTTTATAATAAGCTATCTGATTCGCAAAATTCAACTTAGGCTTAAATATAACGGTTAAATGAAAAATAAAAAGTCAAAGCAAAGGAAAATCAGCGATTTAAAAAATTATACTAAAAATTACGTAAAAACCACAGGTCTAAACTCAAAATGAAGACTTTTTTTAGGATCAGCCCACCGAAATGCCTCTGTGGTCCAAATTTTCCTTTGGTTTGTGATGGTTTTTTGTCATAATGTTTTCTCTCTCGTCCTGCAGCATGGGCCCATTTTCCATCTGCCCAGATGCCGGAATGTTACTTAGAAGGTCTTTGTGCAGTTGCAGTAATGTTATTTCAGTTTGGAAATGTAAATGATTCAAGATCCAATGATCCGCTACCTTTAAAAGGTAGTTCCGTATTTGAGCACTGTTAACAGTGTTTATTCCATTGACCGTGTTTGTGGCCCATCTTGAACTTCTGACCTGCTGTAGGCATCGATTTTATGCAATGAGTAGCCTGGTAAGGTTACTGATGGAAATCTCTCAGCATGATTTTAACCTTCCAAACTCAGCTATGGAAGCTTACCTGCGGACCAGGACCTTATTGTGCTAGTCATTCATCTTAATTGTACCTTTCGGCGCACATCACAAGCGTTTTAGCGTTGGTTCAATATAATTAGGCACACATAGAGTTAATTGAAGTTGAATTGTTATTGCTATCTTGTAAAACAGAGTTCTCTGTTTGGATGCTCGTTCTTTGGTTGTTTGCTTTATTGAATCTACAAGTTATTATATTGGAATTTGTCAATACAACCTTATTTTAGAGTTAAAAATGACCCGTAGTCCCACGTTGTTAAATAAGTGCTGTAACGCAGCCCGAAATTGTTTGTGTTTCTGAGTGATTCTTACACATATAGATAGTCTAAGGAAAGAGCCTCCTTTTAATGCTTATTTCATTACTTGTGGCATTGATAGAAATGATATGTTTTATTTGTAAGGTTATCTTTAGTGCCTGCCGTGTTTTTTAATATATTGGAATTTGTCAATACAACCTTATTTTAGAGTTAAAAATTATCCGTAGTTCTACGTTGTTACATAAGTGCTATAACGCAGCCCGAAATTGTTTGTGTTTCTGAGTGATTCTTACACATATAGATAGTCTAAGGAAAGAGCCTCCTTTTAATGCTTATTTCATTACCTGTGGCATTGATAGAAATGATATGTTTTATTTGTAAGGTTATCTTTAGTGCCTGCCGTGTTTTTTAAAAGATGGAGTTATTATTGTTTCATGGATGCTGTAATGCAATTGCTTGTTTGGACGGATATATTACAGCAACATATATGTATTTTTTGTTTAATATGTATCTGCATGACGAAAATAAATGTGGTGTTATCATTATTACATTTACTTTATGCAGTATATTCCTCATTGCATTTACTTAATGCCAAATTGCATAACATAAAAATAACATAAAATAAATCAAATAAACTTCTTTTAATCATTTTTTTTTATTTAACGTATTGGTAAATTTACAATCTGTTACAATCGAACAATATGTAAATGGTGTATTATATACTAGGAGATCTACAGACATGGCTCTATGAATTTTTTAATTATAACTATGACATATAATATATGGTTGTAAAAAGAATTTTTTACAGTTTTAGTACGTGCCATTTGAAATTTTAAATGCATTTGCTACATCTAACACATTTGATGCTCAATTGTTTTTTTTTTGGTATGGCTGATAATAGAAAATTAAATGCAGAACAACTTTTCTTCAATAACATTTTGTCATATCTCTAACAATAGCCGAAATATTTGCTGTGACAGCTAAAGTCAAACAGACTGTATATTAACATGTAACCTCTTGGGTCGTTTCGAATCTGACGACTCACTTCAACATAAGTGTCCATTTTAAATTGATTGTACCATTTAATCTCAGATTTATTTGAATTAATAAGACTGGTTTAATGTTTATGCGTACAAGACGCCATTTATATTTATTTTGTTGTTTTGTGCAACTGTATCTACACAATTTAGCAATAAAGCTTCGTTGTTGTTCACCTACTATTGGTATATACTTTATTTAACTCACCGATATCTGCTCGTTTGTGTTTTAGAGCAGAGGTTCTCAACCTAGGAGTCGAAACCCCCAGGGGCTCGCGAGGTCTGTTTCAAAGGGTCACGAGTGTTCTAATGGCAGTATTTTTACTACATAAATGAACACTTTATTTAAATACATATTTTAATACACGCCACAGAAACAATAAAAATATTAATCAAGGATCAGGGAAAAACTAAATACATCTAACATCTTTTGGGGTGAAAAAATAAAAAGTTAGGGCAAAACTTGAGAATGCAGAGGGATTCCAACGTGTTAACCAGAACATTTTCATTCTTAACTTTGCTTAGACATAGAGAGTCGCCAAGTTACAGCGGATGAAATATGGGTCACGCTTACAAAAAGGTTGAAAACACACTGTTTTAAGGTATAGGTTAGTGTAAGCTAAAGGCCAGTGAGTTTTATTGAGACTATTAGACTGGTTTTGTTGTTGTCGTGGTTAGCGTTCTTTTAATAACGCGTTTAGTTTTATTCAATTTTAACCTTAAGAATCATCACAACAAATCGCCGAGAGCTTTGAGCTAGTCCGGCTGGTTTACGCCTTTGGTTAGAGGGCGGTATACTTAGGTACTAGGTAATAATTATTTATACAACCAGTAGCTAATGTGCCGCTTTTTTTCACGCCTGAAAAAGTTTATAAAATGAGCTGAAGTCTAGGTTTGCTTACACCGTTTTAAAATGGAAACTAACTAAACTTAATTAGTATATTATGGTACTAGTGTATAAGTTCGCCTTTAAAGCACCTGCGACGAGTTTAAAAGCACGACGGGCTAGCGGAGTGCTTTTAACGTCGCTAGTGCTTTAATGGCTCTTATACATGTGTATCATACGCTATTTTTTCTACGATCGTAACACGAATATAAAAACTTAGTTCGGTGACACTTTTTCCGTCACATTGTGTTAGATATTCTAGGTTATGTTGACAGTCAAACTTACAACAAAGCGTGTTTTAATTTAGTATTAAAACATGCCTCCAATGGCGACGTGCGAATAAGACGTATGTCGGGCGCTAATATTAAGTGCTACAAACGTCGCTTTTGACAATAGAAACAGTGCAAAAAGTTGTCATTTTGACACGATCGTAGAAAAAAATATTTTTGACAGAAGTGTGCAATAAAAATTTTATAGCGTAGTATAAAATAACTACTTTTGATGTATGAAAGGTGTGAAACAATAGTCTCTTTCAGAAACATTTATTTCGACAAAGAACTCATACTTTTTTATCTCTCAGTTAATTTGGAGGTCAAATTTTGCAGGATATGAGGTTCAATTGAGATGTGCACTGATAGTGTTCTCTAAAAAATGATGCATAATGGAAAACAAAACAAAGGAACAACAACTTTAGAAAATATTTGAAAGAAAATGAGGATTCACATTTTTAAAAATGTTTGGTGCTATGTAAGTGGGTATTGTCAAATAGAAAATTAAGTTATCTAAGGAACACAAGCAAGACATCCTTTTAATTGATTACATGTGCAGTAAAACGTTCTTCCAAGATATTAAAGAAACGTAGTTAGAAATGTACCCAGCAAGGCTCCAGAGTGTGTTGTATGAAACGGATCATAACGTATGTTAGTATGGCACTTTCAATAAACCTCAATAACTCTATAAAGTTCTCGCTGCGGATAATAAAGTTGGTGCTTTTTGCAAAAAGTTTGACTTGGGGAGTTCAATTTTAAATACTTACATATTTTTTGTTATATCGCATAAAGCTTTTTACTTGTGGGAACCAACATATGAAAAGTTTGTTATTTCGAATATGCCCCAACCCGGATATATAAAATTAAAGATGATAACAATTTTGCAGGAACTTAGAAAGTTATTAAAAATTACTGTAATCGCCTGAAGAATGTAGATTTATGAAATAATTGACATATAAGAATAAGAGAGCATCGAGAGGTGAATAAAAAATTCCATAATTGGATGATATTTGATCTGATTTGTTGGAAAATCGAATTTTTGGTCTGATTAACTATTATTTACAATGCTTAAAATCGGAATTTAAGTAGGTATTAAGTAAATCTATGTGCCCTTAAATTTGATTGAAATGCAGTTTTGTAAAACTGAGCTTTTTCCGCTTATACGAGGTTGTAAGCGATTTTCTCGTTAATACTGTATCAAGGGACGTTGCTAGAACAACAGCAAATCTTGAGTAAAAAAAATCCGAGCTCAATTCATAAGCCCAAAATACAGTTTGTGGACTATTTCCCAAATATCGGTTGATTTTGTATCAAGTTGTAAAACATTTCTACTGATGCGCAATGACAGTTTAAATGGTGTGTTTGGAATACCGATTAAAACAACACATTTGGTGGTTGCTATGGCACAAGTGGTAAAAAGAAACTGATAAAATTTCAAGAGGAAACTGTTATTCTTTGTCACTATGCCTGATTGCTTGAAGTTTGAAAAGTTTGGCACTTGATTGGATAATAAGGGATGCGGAAAATAGAGAGAGAGAGAGAGAGAGAGAGGAGAGAGAGAGGAAAGAAACAACTTTATTTATACCCAAGTGAAGCTGCTTGCATTATACAAGTTGCTTTGTTACACAGCATACTTATCTAACTAAAATGACAAACTTTATTAGTTTAAAAATATTTACAATAATTCTAACCATGATGCTTAATATAGATTCTGAAGATTCTGTTAATGTCTTCTTTGCCTGGTAAAAACTCTAAAACTCAGGCAACCAAATATTTTATTGCCGGTCTTCCTGATGGATTTATCGTAATACCAATTTTTTCAAATAGACATTTAGTTAATTATCTAATTCTTTTTGCTGAAAAAATACTGTTAACAGTAACAGCTTGGTCACCAGAAAAACCTGCCAGACCTTTTTAATTTTACAACCATGTAAATTCGAAAATGTTGGTCACATAGTTCATTATACTGTATGTAATTAACAGCTATGTTAAATAATATCGGTGCTAAAGGACCACCTTGGAGTACAGAACACTTTATTGCTATTGGTTTTGAGTTTTTGAATTTCAGTTTTAATGCTATTATGTGACAGTAATACAATGATCAGTTTTCTTAAGTTTATTGAAACTACTAGTTCAGTATGCATGAAACATTTAAATACTCCAGTAGTCGTTAAAAACGATCACCATTTGTCAAAAACAGGAAATGGTCTGCACCTGTAGTGTTCTCAAGCTGAAACTGACTTCAAACATATGAACAAGAAAAACCAATTTGCTTACAGATATACAGAATGCGGCAGGCTACTAGGACCATTGCAAAAGCAAGGAGAATATGCATGTGGCCGTTGTGGTGTTTAACAAACGACCAATCAATGCACGATAGCGGTAGGTCGTTAGGATCACTATAAATACAAGGTATGTATTCGATTTTTAAATTTTTTAAATACAATTACGACCATATGTAAAGTCCCTTTGCTTTTGCTATGGTCCTAGTGACCTTCCACAATCTGTATATTGACCTTCTTATTTTTCCTCTTAGTGCAAGCTGAGAACATGTTATTGCCGCACTGAGTGCGATTTTATAAGCTATCCTCGCCCGCAGTGTGGGCAGGTGGCTAGCCTAACTCATTGATAGAAAAATGCCCTTTTGAGGGTTGTTAACTATGGTTTCCCTAAATCTACATATATCGCAAAGCTACGAGAGTATACTCGAGGGCCCATTAGCTAAGCTCAGTGAAGACAGCGTGCGGTACCTTATATCAACAAATATTATGAGCGCCAACAAGTCTTCACTTACAACAAATAATACTCAGACAAGCTGATAATTTTTGAAACTTAAATAATCGCAGGGGTAATCGCGCAAATGTTCCATAGAACAGTCAGTATCACAGGTTCTCAAATCATTGCTTAAGCCAGAGATGCACCCCCAAATAAAATTTAAACCAATAATTAAGCAAGTAATGAGTAATTAAAGTTAAACACATATGCCTATAAACTACAAGCAGTTTTACTCTAATTCACTCTACGCAAACCCTGAAAGTTTGTAGGGCGAATGTAATTAAACCAATTTCGAATCGGCTGAACCCTGAAGGGAACCAACCAGGAGCATCGGGTAAATAGCACCACACAAAAGCCAGAACGGTATGCCAAGAAGGTATAATTCCACAACTCTGATAGGGCTGCGGCGATGCAGTTCACTAGGTTGAAAGTACTTATCTGAGGAGCCAAGCTTCTGCAGCGAAAGGTTGAATACCCTTCAAGCAGGTTGTCATAGCTATGCCGGCAGTAGCTTGAGGGTGCTTTCAGAAATCACCAGGTTGCAAGTGAAATACGGCTACAAGGTGGGTTGCTCAGGTATATGAATCGATGTCAAATGAGGCTTTCAGGACGGAAGAAATGCACGCCACCCAGGGCAAACCTAGTAAAAAACTTGTAATGTAGCCTTTTATGGCAGGATGGCTAACAACTTGTAATGAATGATTCGACTAATAGACGTAGTCTTTATATGTTCGAAATACGTGCTTCAGGCCCACAATCCGCAGTAGCAAAGCATCCACAAGAAATCTTTCTAAATAATACACAAAGCTAACGGGCTAACTGCAGGGCACGAACATTACATACAAGTTGCCAAACTGAGGTCACGCAAAAAAAAACGCCCTTCGATGTGCAAAAAGCCGCATGGTATCTCGAAAACCGAAACAAACTGCACTACAAGATAGGATTGTATAACCAAATGACACGAACTCTGACAGAAAACGCAGCGAATTATTGGCAGTATAGCAGATAATCATTATCGGCGCGTTATGCAAGCGGCCAATTAAGGTACGTTTACAGGATTACGACGCTCCAAATAAAGAAGCGTTTATACGACCAAGTTTATGCAACAAAACAAGTTCCAACGCTAAGTAGGAGTTTTTCACGTAACAAGGTGCCACGACTACCAAAGGTGTTGGTATTATAGTGGGACTATTGACTTCAAAATACATTCATATGAAATAGCAGAGAAAACAAAAGAAAGTAAATGAGAAGATGCAGGCGTCTTATCAATACTTTTAAAGGTAGCAATGAATAGAAATTTGCATCCGTATACTTTTATAATAAAAATAAATCTGTACCCAATTTCGAACACGTCACCTAAAGCTCAGCAGCCCAAATTTGCAGCATTACACAACTGTGCTCCGTAGTTACGTGACCGGTTAACGGCTATTTCTGGCATCATGAATGCAAATCGACGAACTCATATAAGAGAAAACGCTCAATGTCGCCCAAAAGCTTTTCAGTTTTTTGCATTAATATGCAGCACAAATTGGCGTAGAAATCATCCTGATAGGTTCTGTTTCTTTGAAGATATCGTGTTTACATCCAACTAGCGGGATACTTTCGCGAAAATGCATTTTCCGACTTTCCTTTAACGCCAGAGCGGTTACTGTTTTCACAAAAGTTATGCAGTTTTATTAGGCATTTCATATAATTTTAACTTGGTCACGATTGATTAAGCGGTTGCGGCAAAAATAGCAAATTAGTAAAAACTAGCAGTTCAGTGAGACAAATGTCTCATTTAATAAAACGAAAAAGACCGTTTTGCAAATAGAACGCGTATTAAATAAAAACTGTACCCAGACCTGAAAGGTGTCAAAGTGGTTGCCTAACCGATCGACGTTTTAAGGCGCAGAGGGTCGCAGCTCCGTTTGGTTACTGAAACGTTTTTATTTAATAAGCGTTCTATTTGAAAAACGGTCTTTTTTGTGATTTATCGAAAACCGGAAGTGTCACGTGACTGAAATTCGGATCCTGAGCTGACATGACCATTCCAAACATATAATTTTCATAACTTTTTTCTCTATCTCTTACGGTTTGGCTGCTGAAACAGCGTCCCAGACAGACAAAACGGCGTCCCAGACAGACAAAACTGCGTCCCAGACAGACAAAACAGCGTCCCAGACAGACACGTCTATTAGATAAAGGATGGTCGGACCCGAAGTAATACTTCGGCAGATTGTGCCGAAACAACATTATTACATCTTTAAATTAATAGCCATTTCTAAACCAAATGCACAATACGATTAGATACCCAACGATATAGCTTGGGGCTACTCGCATTTATGTTTAAACATACATAAAACACTATTATAATAAAACGTCAAAATTAATGGTTTTTAAAAGAGCGAGCATTAAAGTGCATCGAGGTACAGTTTTGTACGCAATTCTATGCAGAAAATTTAGGTGAAATTCACGTATGTAAGTGCATTCCTTTCAGTTCGTGCAATTTTCACATAGCTGCAGTTACCGCTTATCGCTGAAGCTGCAATAACTTTCTGTAGATAATAAGTTACCTGGAATTGGGGCTTCGGAATTACATCATCACAACCTTGAACCGTGCAACGCGCGGAAATGTACCACTCACAATGTCTCCAATACCCCAGCTGCTAGCTCTGTTGCGGATATGATAGCCGATGTCACGCACCCACAATTAACGCTACGAATATAAGTGGCTGCTTCCCAAGATCCCAAGTGTGTAATTACCCTGTACACAATTCATATGGCGTATATTGGCAACATAGATACTGTTTGCTGTACGCAAATTTCTGCAGATAACATGAAACACTGCAAGAAGTATTAAGCTGTTTCTTTTGCCGTACGGCGATTTTATACTGGGTGAAGCTTATCCACGTGTGACTTGAAGCAGCGCACGCTGGATAGTAATTCTGTCCACCGCGAACGCCGTTGCAGGATTCATATGGAACGCTTCACACGTAAAACTAATCGATGCACGTACTGCACAGAACTTGATCCGAGCACGTTCAACTAACGCTAATTAGAATTTTTAGCTTAATTAACAATAAAAAAGTATGCGACTACAAAGTGGCTATATACGTTAACAGAAAAACTCCTATAGGAGGGGAGGGGAGACAGATTTTCGTTTAGAGTTCTTGTGAAACATTATTTTTGTCTCTTCCTGATTTTGTTGTTTGATCTTCTATTTGATTTTATTCATTATCCTAAATAAGAGATTACTTTTGAGTCATATGCACTTATAACTTATTCTTCATTTGTATACAGGTTGATACTTCAAGAAGTGAAAGGTGAAAATTCATTTTAAGGGGCAAATTTTGACGAAGAAAACATAAATTAACTTTTTTTTCGAGAAATTGAACTTATCAAACTTATTTCATTTCTTTCCATAAAATTAATAATACTTCGTGGAAATTGCTTGGAAACACAAAACCGGTTTTTGACAATTGTCACATACATTGCTAATTCATAAAAAAGGGAAAAAACAAATGTTTTTAATAACGCAGTTCAGTAATGAAGAATATCAAGACAATATTTTGGTTTACGGCTTTTGCAACAGTAAGGCTTGAGAAAGTTGTCAGGATGGCAAAGAAGCTTCCTGAATAGATGTCAGTCAACTCGAAAGTAAAACTAATCGATGTAGTCTATCGAAAATGCATCTGTCTGCAAGTTTCCATTTTATGGTCCAACGCAGCTACTTTTATAATTAACAACCCGACCAGGCGACCACATACTGTAAAATTGCAATTGATTGTGTAAATTTACAGTATTAGATTGGTTTGTGAAAAATTGGAATAATTGTTGCGATTTTCAAACCGCATGGTGGGATTTGATGCACAACATGTCTTTGACGAAGTAAAGAAACATAACATCTTCATCTCGCTCGTACCTTCTGCTAATACCATCCGTTTGTGTTTACATTTGCACTTGTATTAGTTATTTGCTTTATCTCAAATTCGAAGTGTTGCTACTATTCGTCTCAATGTTCATTGTACAAGAGTGATCTACGTACTGCAAAGAAAAGGAAATTAGTGGAAATTATATCACCGCATTAATTGGAATATTCACTGATCAAGTGAGGAATATATTTCAACCCGTATCTTCGCAATGCGATCCAGAGATTTTGCAGTTATATTGTGTCGAACTGTACCATTTTGATGCCATCATGGTCTACAAGTATCGAAATTATAAGCCTGTTACGTCTAGATGGCTCTTATACTATCTTCACAGCTCGGTCTGTGTACCGTCTATATTTTTAATGTCTGTGGTGCAGGTCTTCGTATGTTCGCTCACTTACGGCCTTTCTTGACTCGTATCTGCGTGGTCAAGCGACTCGAATGTTGGCTTTTCTTTGAATGCGTCTCTCTTTCCTGGAACGCTGTGATGGTGATTTGTTGTAGCGTGTTTAAAACTGCTCTGCGGCTTTACGGGCTAACAGAATATGGTTGTTTTGGTTCGTGCCCCCCGTAGAAGTTGCGGATTGTTGTAGATCTGGCAGTTCGGTGGAGAATTTGTTTCTCGTGCCTAGTTGGAGAATTTTATATGCTTTATCTGTCATTCAGACAGGCACGTTGGCCCAAGTTCATTTGGGGTAAATCTTTTCGAAACTGTTTGCGCCGATTGCTATCAATTCGGACGTTGACTGCTATTGTACAGTTTGCTTCACGAATTGTGTACCTGAATAATTGATTTCCCACCACGGCATTTAATTTTAAACTGTTGTGGATCGTGTTTATACATTTGTTAAGGCTGTTGTACAAGCCTTTGCCCTCGCAAGCCGAATGTTATTGAGGTAAACCTTAAATTGGCCAATAATTAATTGTAGTTTGTACTAACAAGTACTTACGATGTGTACTAATAATTATTTGCACTTTATGCAAATGATTAACGTTAGACCGGTCAATAATTATTTGAAACTCGTACTAATGATTACTCGCAATTTGTACTATTAATTATCTGATATTTGTACTGAATTCTACCAAATTAGGGACAATTATACTGAGATATTAGCATTTTGGTGTTACTATTTGTTACTGCTACCTATACGTGATTTGAGATTTTCTTTCAGGAAATTATAAGCTACTTGAGTAGTTTCGTTGGCGCCTTTCTAGATTTTAATTATTCGTGAGTATTTAAAGAGCTGCAAGCCGTTTTCCTGGATTTATCGGCCGGCAATTGTATCAGTAGTCATAAAGTTTGTTTGGTTGAGAGAATTAGCCCAAGAACCGTATGGATGTTAATAAGTCATGTTACTTAAGTCACATTAGTTAGGTTTTGTAGCACATTAAATTTCGCACATGTTGCATTACTTAGTTTCAAAGTTAAACTTCAGCAGTACAGTTTCAACTTTGTAAACGTATAACTTACTTGTAAAGGTAACTCGGGAATTTAATTTCAAGATATAAATTAAGGAATTAAGGAAATAAAATGGGACGTACCTATCTGTAAATATTGATAAATTCTTCATATTTTTAAATGACGCAAGTTGTACTGCTTGAATGTATCATATGTTTACAATTACTATAAAACACAGTTGTTTTCAGTAAGCCCTTACACCCACGTAAGTCAAAGATTTAAAAGTTAAACTTAATTAATAGAGTAAACAACGAAGACCTTGACGATACTAGTGAGAAGTTTAGCTTCCAGACTGTCCATTGTTCTTTGGCATTTGACTAATATTTATTTTTTGATTGGGTCGGGCTGTCTTAAAGAAATTTCGACGTTATCCTGCGACCACGCAAGAGCTGATAGGGACAAATTTCTTAATAACTGCGGTTGTCTTTCACTCTCGGACTAATTCTCTAGCACTCGATATCTCAAGAACAATATTCGATCGGAAAAAAGTTATTTAAAATTTAAAATTCAACCCTGAACACAGATTTTTATTTTTCGCCTCTTGGTGGATATCGTCTTGTACGGATTTAAATAACAAAAACATTTTTTTTGTTTAAGTGTGTTTATTTACAATCTGCTTTAATAAGCATTAAGTAAATTATCTAAGCGAAATGGTTCGACATGGGAAGTAGACGTTCAACGACATCTCTTCTGCGTCATCTTATATAGGTAATACAATTTTGATTTAACTAATTAATTAAATATCACAAAATAAATACGACTACGCTTAAATTAACTGCATCTAAGTCTAATTTAATTAAATCTAAACGGCAGATCCAGTGTGTCTTGTCCGTTTAATCGGCGGTTTTAGTATAAAACTGTAATTGATTAAGACATTTTTTACTGGTTTTCGTTATCTCATCTTTCACTACACTTATCCTCAATTCACCTTGTATTATCTGCATTCATTACTTGCATCTTAGATTCAACTCTTTCTAATATTGCTATGTTCAAGTTTGATACGTTTTCCTACAATTGGCTTCCATATATCCATGCTGGCTTAAAAATAACTTTAAAAGTAACAGCTTGTTGCTAGAGAATACTGAGAATTTCTATCGAACAACCCCTAATACTTGCGAAACTTTAAAGTTTAATTGTTGACGTTTTTTCCAAATGTATATCACCAGGTCCAGATGCATGCCTAAGTATTTAATTTGATCGCCGTGTGATATTGCGGTTTAATTGAGAGTAACTGGTGGGCACATGCTTCTACGTTTTTGAGAATCAGCTACACAAACAAACCCCGATTTTGACGACCCCGGGGGGTCGGATCTATAATTCGTAACGCGACTGCCTAATTACAATGATAAAAGAGAGAATAAACCAACAAATACCTTAAGATTACCGCTCACAACTCGATACGCTATGTAGAAATCTAGAATATGTAACAAATACGATAGGTAGACAATATTTGTTACATTAACTCAATTTTAAATTCGCGATTAGGTGAGTTGATTCAGGGCGCTGTTACGCCCACACAATCACCACTATAAACAACCCCAAGCTAGAAAAAAGGAAGCAACGAAATTCTAGGTGCCATTGGTACTGAAGACGCTAGAAAAAAAGGATGAAGCGTGAAGAAGTGAAGGTTCCCACGCGGGTTCAGCGACCTCAAAATGTAAACAAAAAATCGCTAAAACAAAGTTAACCAAATAGCACGTGATAAACGACAAAAATAATACGGAATCAAAACGTGGCGCTTTATAACCGTAACAGTCTCCGTACGAAGGTTGGTAATCGTATTGACTACAACAACTCTTTTGGTACATGCACAGAATAGTTCAATCCATCAAATTCTGAACCACTTACGTAAATTGCGTAGTCACTATATAGGGCGACTGCCAATGCAGAAAACTAGAAGGCACTTATAATATCGTGTGTTCCAAAAAAACTCATTTAGGGCAGGCCTTGGTAAGAGAAATAAAAATCTAGTCATGTCTTAACTTAATTTTGTAGGTGAATGTCAGATTGCATTTTGTTTATGAAAACAGTTGTCACTGTGACAGGAAAAAGTTGACACTGCATTGAGTTTACTTGTATCAAGCAAAAAGAAAAATAAGATGGCATTTACACAACAACGTGTGTTTTTGTTGGTCGAAGGAAAGTCGATAAAAATTGGATTTATTCTATTGAAGACACCTTTAGGTAATTCAACAAGGAGTTTTTCGCTGCAGCTATACAATTTAAGGTAGTTAGTGATGCTTTTTCAAGAATAGTCCATAACTTTCGTGAAACTGAAGGTGTAAACCGAAATCAAGGTATTGGTCAGCCAAAACTATGCACTGGAGAAGTAATTAATAATGCACATTGTGCAAGAACAACCACACGTACCTGTTCTTGCCAAAAAATCATAGCAGTGATAAATTAAATTTAAAAATTAATAATAATTTAATAAGAACAAAATATTATTATAACAGTCAATAAAAATTGTTTTTATTAAGTGTTATGTATATATTTAGGAAAATAGTTCAAGATCAAGATGTAATCTAGTTCTCTATGGCTTATGGTAGTTCATTTTCTTCAATGGGTATGTATCAAGTTATGGCAAACTTCAATTTGATCATGCCATGCTGCAAATGAGTTTTTTTTAACACACGATATAGTTATTTATTGAAAATTTAGAGGTCCTATGAATCCCTTTCAAAAATACAATAACGGCTACCGTTTGAGATTTGACTGGCTTTTCGAGGAGAACTAGTTTATTCACAGCGATAAAATGATGTTAGGCATGATAACGTTGTATTCCAGCTAAAGTCGAGGAATGGGCGGGTTCAATAGTGACAGAATTGTGGGTGTTTTAAATAACTCACAATTGACACCTGGGAGAAGTCAAGTTGGGTTACATTTCTGTAATTGGCGAAATGAAATCCGCTTAGATTATCCAGGAGGTGTGCTTCGCGGTTTTCGCCAGCCAGGAACTTACCTTTGCGTTAGCATCCGATGCAATACCTGTTGAATCTGAGCTGATAATAAAACCAGCCTACAGAAAAGCTTAAATTCTCAATTCCCTAAGCGACGTTACTGTATGTACACCCTCACTAGGAAATTAATATTTCCACCAGAAAGTTCAGGCTTCAATTTATTTAATAAACAGGAGCTCTGAAGAAGTTTTGTAAGTTAATTAAACTAAAACGTTAGAATGCAAAACCTGATGGGTTCTTAACATGTCTATTTTACAGTTTTCTGTTGGGAGGCAATGGCGCAAAGTTAATAAATAGGTTGACTTTACAATAAGCTAACGCATTGTTCCTGCATGCAATTACAATACAATTTGTTAAGGCCAGGTGAAAATCCTGCTTGCAATCGCTTACCCGCGCGCCAATATAGTCTGTTTCGATGCTACGGCGCCTGCGCGGCGGTCCGTTGCTTTGGGCAAAAGTTGCTGCCGGAAAGCGAAGTTAGAATAAATCCGTCGTTTAAGTGGAATGGAGAGTGCAAACACAATTGCCTCACGCCATTGCCGTTTATCGAGACAGTTGACCAGTGTACTTGCAGTTGTACATTTTACGGAGCGCATTAGCGTCCTGTCCGTACGTCTTCCCCCTCAATTTCGGGAGCGTTTTCTTCTTTTCTCGTGGTAGTTGATCTTATGCAAGCTAACCGGATGATTTCGGAGGCTTTCACGGTCATTGTAATTAAGTAAAAAACGACTTCCGGGATTGGACCAAGCCGAGTAGTTCTGTGCAAGCGGCCACCGAGTTGCGGCAGTTAAAGCCCGCCGTGAGTGATCTGAGTTCTAGCTGTCGAGCAGTTCAGTAGTGCACCAAGTGCCAAAGACGCGTTGATAACCCGTCGGTGAAGGTGATCGTACGTTTCGGTCCAACATACATTTTAATGGAATCATTGGGTTTGTTGTTGAATCGTGTCATCGCATAAGTTATCTATTAACCGTTGTTACAAATTTAAAAAAAAAACGGCTGGAGGATATCTAAAGTTTTGTTGCGGGGCACAAATTGTCGTTACGTGCTTCCGCAGTACTTGCCCATCCAAGGATCTGGTATGCTGCCGTCATCGTGTTGTGAGTATCTTTCTCCTGGGGCACCTTTCTGATCTCAAACTTCGCATTTTGCCATTCCTGGCTTCCGATGCTGACCATTTTGACTGCCTGCTTCAGCATTCCTGAACAACGGTTATACAGGGTCTTGCATAAATATTGTTCTCACACGAATTCAAGTCTGTGGCGCCCTGATACCCTTTTTTTTTACTTGTCTCGAGTATAACCACTCCTATACCAATGTCCTTAATTAACAGCCTGGTTAGATAGAACCACGCCCATCTCCTTGAGTGTAGTCGGAAAACTATTTTGTTACACAACCATTGAGGTGTGATTAGCGTGAATTCTTCTAGCCAGCATTTTTGCCCCGTAGTGTACCGAATGACATTGGCATAAAAACTGATTTTTGCTGTAACAAATTGGCTTTTGTCGCAATACCGGTTTTAGCGTATAACAAAGTTCTACTTGATAGCAGCTTGTAGGGCCTCGAAGTTCGGCAGAGATATTTGTGACTGGAGGGTACTTCTTATTGAATTTAAAGAAAAATCAACAGCCCCTTTGGGAAAAACGTCCACGTTGTATTCAGCAGGTTGTTAGTTGGCGATAGAATAACCACTACTTCGTCTGAGTGGCGAAATAAGGGCAAGGAGAAAGTGAAACCGGGGTTGGTAAAACTCACGCGTCGGCAAAAGACAACACAAGGCCTGTTACTTTAAAAATATGGGGAGGTAACTCTCATATCCGGCAAGAACCGTAAGTGGGATAACACCATTAATCAGCGATAGCGACCTTTCCAAAATTACTTCGCCACAAAAAATTTTGTCACCTATCGCTAGTGCGCAGTTCCCACTTAAAGTGAGACACAGCGGACAGAAATTCCATCACAACTGGTCATCAAAGAATAGCTACCCAGCGGCTGGTTTACAAATTTTAAATATCGTAACAATATGCAGGTCTAAATAATGCTATAACGGCTGAAACTCTCGAAGTTGTTAATGAAGTCTAATTATAAAGTCGAAAAGTGGAACTCGGTATACAGTGTGTTGTAAATTCCACAACCATTATTGTAATCTAAAAAAACATATAAAGGTTTGATAAAATAGAACATTTGATGACTGTCTCGGTTTCTAAAAACATTCATTGACCACTACATGAATACAGATATATGAAGCTATGTAAAATGTTCACTTCTTTATATCTTATATTATAAGAGCTGATGTCGGCCGCCGGCCGCCGCTCGTCCGGGCCGTAAGCACTGGCACGCGCGCACATGCCAACCGCGCACAAGTGGCGACGCAGCAAGCATTAATTTGTATTGTTACCGTTTCTTTACGCTGGCAGGGCCAGACGTAGGCTGGCCAAGGCGTTCTAGTAATAAAATATATTTGGAACTATTATGACATTGAAATCCACTTGATACTTTTGTAGTTTCTTATAAGCATTGAAGTTATGGTGTGTCTAATAATATCAATACGTCACTCGATGCTGTTCTACAAGTCTTTAATAGAATCACCTTTAAAAAAAGGTGGTAACAAATACAGAGAAACTCGTTCGTATTTGTTACGATAATGGAATGCATTTCGAACCGTTGTTTAGAATTTAAATGTTTACAGTTTCTTTTCAGTTTAATCACGGTTCCGTGTTTATGATATTTGTTAAAATACAATTTACACCGTTTGTATCCAAGGTTTTATATCACAGCTATTAAATACGCTTGAAATTAGTATAATGCTGTTTTTGTCGTCAAGGCACTTTTTGGTATTTCTACTTAATTTTATTTTTGTGCAATATTTATGTTAACTTTAGGCGTACATATATCAACCTACATATTATAAAGGCAAAGGCCTGCTATGGTTTTCATAAAAAATAAATATCTGTTATATCTCAGAAACAAGACAAAATCAAAATGTAAAAAGTAGGTAGGTATAAAGTCCAGCATTTGCGAATAAATTATTGCAAACTTAGTTCAGAGTGATGCCCACATCTTGAACTAAATAAAATACCGTTACAACTTTGGCCTTTTGTTTCCAAACAAGTTCCACTCTGAGGAACATGCGTACGTTTACCCAAATAAACAGACCTTTCTCTACATTCAGATCTAACCAACCATTTATTTTAAATGTTTACGGCGGGATTTATACAGCTTACACTACTTTATTTAAGGAGACAAACAAAATGGGATTCAAAGGGTTAGTTTTACAACTTATATTCAAAAGCATTCAGTTACTGGAAATTTTGACAACCCTTCATTAAGAAGTAAATAAATATGAAATTGAATTCAACTCTTGGTTTGATAAACATCGCTTTTATCCAAATGCTTTATAATATCAAGTTTCATAGACGCTTCTTTGTATTTCATGCATTATTAATATCATTTTAACTTTTGTTTTAAGAGAATACGATGTGCAGGAGTAATATATACAGCTTTAGCCCTCGCTTCGCTCTAACTACATAAATTATTGAAATAGAAATAGAATGATTACCATATGAAATTTTATGCAACAGCACGGCTGCCCTATGAAAAAAGAGATTTCTTTAAAAAATATATTCTACAAGGTAAATATCTGAAAAATATGAATTTCTTAGGTATTTTCTTTAATTGGAACGTTACAGAAAATTGATCTCAACGTATAGATGCTGAGAACATACTTAACTTTATATTCGTGATAATATATAGAACTGTTAATATTTTCAATAAAGTCAAATTGCAGATAGCTTTGCTAGTTTTAGGACTTTTCCAATAATATTTTGAAAGTGCAGGGGCATCATAAACGATTAAAGAGCATGTGACCAGTAAAATTTGGCTATTGACTGATTTAGGGCTGCATGTATGTGATACTGTTGAGCATTGCCGTTCTTGGTCTAGGTTTAAATTCTTGTATTGTGCCAATCTTCTAACCTATGACACCTTATTATGTAGTCATGTTGTGACGTTTCCCATTTCTGCAAATTGTATAACAAATGTGTTAAGCACATGTTTTAATTTGTGCGGCACTATTTCCGCCACAAAAGTTAACTGGTCCCAACAAGATGCGACGCGAAGTCACCTGGGCTTACATGAACCCATATGGTAGCACCAAGATTCAGGTAATCGTATCAGGTGATCTAGGTGAGGGCCAATACGCGCGAGTTCTTGCAACCCCCTGTTTGCTCCACTTATTCTCTCCCAGCTGAGCTGAGTGAAAGCAACGACTATAAGAGAGCGATATCAGGGCAGTCTCCGCTCCTTCTTTCCTGTCTTTCAGACTCGAGTCGACCTCCAACCGGGAACAGACTTAGGCCACCAGCCCACCAAGAGCTGGTACAAAAGGCACCAAGGGTAGCTAGATTCTGCAGTCTTCCACGAGTTGGACCTCCAGGCTGTGGGGCGGCATCGTCCATACACGAAAGACACCGATATGGAACCTATATTCTAGCCCATGTTAATGTGAAGAGGTTTACTCCACACTTCCGATTTCTGCACCCTTAGAGCAGTCCTGATTCGAACACATTAAAGTAAAATGCAGCCTCCATTAACCATCTGATTACAACATGCAGTTGACTATGTACGAGTCGGAACAGCGCTCGTTTTGTGGCCGCTCCAGCAATCTCTTAAAGACGCACGTTGGTTGACGCCGCGTTAGGCGTTCAGAACTATACTAACCTCCAGTCCCAGACCCCAGAAAAGCATTTTTATTTTGTTAGTTGTATATACATTTGGTTGATATGACAGACCCGATTTATTTTGTAGTTAGATTTACAAATTAAGGTTATTTATGCAATTGGCTTGATTTTATCACTCCAGATTTTTACAAACCTTGGATCTAAACTACATTGGGGTTTTGTAAAAAGTAATTTAAATACAATGAACCAGACGTAGAAGATATTGCAATGTGGTCATCAATATTTTTCGGTGTCCCTGTATTATAACTCATAGCAACAACTTAATGCCAAACGTTTTACTCTCGTGTTTGTGGATATGAATCAGACCAATGTAAAGTTAAGAAAGTTTTTTTATTTATAACAAAACAATTATATCTGCATGATTTAGCGAAAAGTCGCATCTTAAAAAAGCATTCTTCTATAGCAATATACCTCTAACTGCTTCTTATTAAATAGTGTGTTCATATATTTATTTCTGTTTCACTTCTTTCGTCTTTTGCAATTGTGGTTCCTAGGTAGCAGAAATATGTTACATCTTCCAATTCTTTACCTGCCGAGTTTAGTCTAGTGTTGAGATTTTCTGTTTTGCCACACGTCTTAACCTTCGTTTCGTTTTTATCTATTTTCATAGTGCATTCTTTGAAAGTTTTGTTCATTTCTCCTAGAGCCAGTTCTAAATCCTCCTCGTTTTTAGGCAGTACTACTATGTCAACCGCATATATCAGCACTTTTATTGCTGTAGCTTGATTCTTTATTGCTCTTTTTATTTTCTGACTGTTTTTAAATAACACTGAGTTGATTGAAAAAGCATAGAAGCTAGCAACAAAACCAAAAAATGTGAAGTCCTTAACATATAAAGAAACACTTCGATTGTTAAATGTAACTACACTAAGTGAACGATATGATTGAAACATTTACAATTTTGAACCATTATACGTTCTCGCTTATACAGGATGAAAAAATGTCGTACATAGGGAAAAGGCAATGTTAAAAATTACGATGGATCAACGCTAGTTTTCGCCAGAATAAAACATTATTATGAGTGCTTTGCTAACATCACAGTACACATATGCTGTTTGTTTTAATGTTTAGCCGAATTTATCTTTAAAATATTATTAGTTTTGAGCAAATATCTTTCATAAAATGAATGTCTTTATAAAAGTTTTGCTTTTCTTAAAATTTATTTTATGTAACAAATCTAAATTACATGACCACAGATATAGTTGATCCTTCGTAATTTTTAACATTTCCTTTTCCCTATGTATGACATTTTTGTTAACACTTTGTATGCATGTTTTATTATACTGGGCACACAACTGCGGAGCCATAGATTAAAACTTTCAAAGGCAAAAGTAGGCAAAGCAGCACGGCAGAACTTTTTCAGTGTTTGAATAATTAATCATATGTACGTTTAACTCTGTCTGCAATGAGTTTTAAACTTTTACAGACTAACTAACTTTATTTTTGGGTATTTTAAAGTTTCTTTCCGTTATAGGATCAATTTTGTTTTGTAGTTAGTGCACACATTGTAACGAAATAAAATGTGAAAGGGACCCTGACTCAAGGACAATGTAACGAAATGAATTTTGCAATGTACAATGCTCTTTCTGCCTCGGGAGCCATGCAGGGATTCTTCTTCTTCTTCTGGCGGGGCTTGTTGTAAACTGCACTGAGACCTATTGATCCATTGTGCTCCCACCTAAGTTGTTATGGGTCTCGTTCGAAGAAGGCGGTTTCCAACGCGAAGGAAAGAATCCTACCCATAGGAACTTTTCTTATCGCCTGGGGTTCAACCAGGCCGGCTCCAAAATGTTTATGTCTCAGTGTTAGGAGAGGGATTACTCGGATCTGGTTTATTTACTTTAATTACTTTTGTCAAGATTCAAGTTAGTTTATGGCCACGGTTCAAAAATTGCTGGAGTGATTTGAGTCGAGTCAAGGTTTACAATATTTATTTTTAATTATATGGTACATTTATTTGCAATTTAAAATAATCAGAAAATGTTCATCTGGTGCAATCTCAAACGCCCGCAGGACGGCCACACTCCTGACAGCATTCTTTGCAACTTTTCGAATTGGCTGCCTCAACTTTTGCGCTGACTTCAGTTCGCTTGCAGTTTTGATCACCTGGAAAGAGGTGTCTTAGTGTATATAGGCTTTCTTAATTGAAGGGTGCATAAATCGACACGGTAGGAGAATGAAAGAACCAGGAAGTGAAGTGAAGTGTTTTCTGGGTGATAGCCCGGAGCTCTGGTAACTGGCTTTGCAGCACGCATTTCAAACACGAGGGTGTCTGCAATTTGGGATGTTGGCGGCAATAACAACAAACTTTCACCGAGGTTAGAGCATAAATTCTACGGCATTTTTCAGAGGGGATTTTTGGTGGGCTTGGTGTACTGCAATGGAGCTCTCGTGCCATTAAAATTGGTAATTTGGGCTTACGTTTGCGAAAGATTTACTCTGCCAGTTAAGCTGCGATTTCTACGAATTTCTTCGGTGATCGGGAATCCAAACCCTAGAGCTAGATTACGGCTTGTGCTGGCCGATTTATGCAAGAGTTACATTTTCTTCAACCTTCAATTCAGTAGAACTAAAATAACGAATAAATACAAAACATTCATTATATAAAAAATGTAAGTACATCTCTAAGCTGCATTTTTACATAATCGCCATTTCTATTAAGGCACTTATCATACCGTGGTACAAGCTGTTCCATGCCCTCGTCAAAGAAGGTTGCCGTCTAGACACTCAGCCAACCGTTCACATGAAAGTTTAGCTCCTCCAATAAACTTTATGTAACATTCTCACATACAGCTGTCGCTTATAAACTGTACTCATCTGACCATGCATTTTGGATATGCTATGCTCTTCAGCGTTAAGTTTTCAGCCAGAATTCGGCGAATTACGGCTTCCTGCACCCGCCAAGTGTGTACTGTGCGTCGTAAACCGTAATTCGCTTCTTTTTTGCTGAAGACTTAGATTGTGAATGGAATAATGTAGCCAAAATGCATGGTCAGATGAGTACATGTTATGAGCGACGGCTATGTGCGAGAATGGTACAGAAAGTTTATTGAAGTAGCTGAAATACCAACCTTCTTTGACGAGGGCATAGAAAAGCTCGTGCAACAGTACGATACATGCCTTCATTAAAATTGTGATTATTTAGAAATAAAGCTGAGATATGTACACTGGCTTGCAAAAAATCGGTGTTGATTTTTTTATTTGTCAGTGTCAAAATCGTCAAATGCCAAGATTGACAAAAAACGAAAAAATTTTCATCGTTTCTAAGTTAGAAGAGGGATGGTCTGTAAGAACAGTAGCAAATAATTATGGCTTAATAAAAATGGCACTTTATTTTTTAAGTGTACGCGATTTCTTGCAACGCAGTGTACTTATATTTTGTATACAATAAATGTTTTATATTAATTCTTGTTTTTTATTTTTACTAAATCGGAGGTTGAAAACAAATTAGCCCTCATTCTCGCGTTTTTGGGCGTCGGGTTCTACGCGACTTGCGGCTAACACTACGAACTGCGAATTATACATTTAAGCGGTGGGCTATCCACAGGAACTCGGTTTTGACAGACTGACTTTGCAATCGACCTAGATCGATACTGGTTCGGAAAGCAAGCTAAGGAATATTTAATTAACAGAGGAAATCAAGTACACACCCGCCTTTGTGATTTTTCGTGGGTCTTTGATTCGAACGTGTAGCTATTCAGAGGAAAGATCTCTAAACTGAGTCAAGACGACCTTGCATCTTTGACTTAGGGATCCAATAGTTAAGTATCAGTAAATCACCTCCAGGCAGTCGACACGATCTTCTGCGCGTCTGAACACTGGACGTGAATGTATCTTTGAAAAGATTGCTACACGGGGAATTTCTGTACACAAAAAAAAATAATTTACAGCATGGCGGTTCAGGAATTGTCTCGTGGTGTATCAAAATTTTGCCAGCTAGTTCCTGAGTAGGATGGGGGGGGGGGTTGTCCGGAAGCGCCACTGGTTCGAGACTGTCTAAACCAGAAAACCTACAGATGTCCGTGTAAGTTACTAAACCACTTGCTGTTTCGTAAGAATAATAAAAGACAGAAAACACCATTGCTTGAAATAACCTAATTTTTTATTTACCGTATGTACATGTATAAACTCTGCACCATACTCAAAGAAGACAAAACAAATCTGTAATAGGGTATTTGTTTGTAATTGGAATAGTAGATTTAATTTAGTTTTACTTATAAAATGTACAAGGTTGTAGTTTTAATAAATTTGAGGTGAACAACAAAACTCTACGATTTTAACTCGCAATTCGCTCGAGTACACGTATATCAACTAGAAGTATATAGTGACTTAAAAATCAAGTACTGCGATATCGATAAACGGGAGTCTCATCAAATCGCTTCATCGATCAATTAATTTTTATAAACGCAGCCTAACGAATGGGACCTAGGGTCTTCTACACTTATCTGTGTATTTTCAGCGTCAAAGAGGAGTTGTTTTCAATGTGTAGCCTCTCGGAAACCCTCGCGTTGAATTCATTAAATTTTAAAAACGTTGAGTTCAGTTTCACGAGCTGAACGCGACCCAAAACGCTGACAGGGCAGCCAATCCAGGAATTAATAAATAGATATAAAGTGAAACTAACTATTTCGCATAACTAAATGACCAAAAGGAATACATATCGTAGCGAAGCATTTTTTAATTTCTCGGCACCATCGGCCAGGAGTTTCACCGGGACAAATCGTAGATAGAATACTTGATTAGATACTTGATTTCATAAGAGCAGCACTAACGATATTTTCAGTTTTGATAAAGCAGACGACGAAATCGCTAGCTGTACACAAGATACCTGGTGATGTATAGCAGGGCACAGCGGCGTCGTCGGAGCAGATATACAGGGTGGTGGACCTGAGGATGCTGTCCAAACGAGTATGCAAGATGATGTGCGACAGGCTTTTCTCCAACTATCGCACTGGGGAAAAGTCGTGTTGCAGAAGTTTTGGAAGCTACCACATGAGTTGAGGGGGGCTCAGAAATGTGTCCTCTAGGTGCTTCAGCAAGCGACATAAATGCCACAGGAGGAGCACATGCAAAAGATGGTACGAATAGGACGAAAAAAAAAAGCCTAAAATCATGCAATATCGCAACCGGTCTTGGAACGGAACGACAAAAACATACCAAAGTTGCAGGGTGGCCTTGACTGAGTGATCTTGCAAAAATAATTTATTATCCTAGTATAACTGGCTCCATTCTAGCAATCTCACACCGAATTTCGTACAGGTGAACGACGATTTACATAATAATTCTGGAATCGTAGACTTGCATGGAGAAAAATTCTAGGAAAATCAGCTACATTACCCAGAAACAATCACACAAAAAATCAGAGGCATTCAATGATCCCCGGAAATTGTACTCACAATCTATTTTGAAAATTTATTATAATCCCCTAAAATTCAAGGTTTTCCAAAACATCCCAAAAATGAAAAATGAGTATGCAACCAAATGTACACTAACCGCCGGTCTTATAAAGGCCACTAATCTGACGTTAACTTTAATTCGCTGTTAAAATAAACAAAAGCGCATCAAAATTTGTTTACTAATGAATAAAATGTCATAAGCACTGACGTTTTGATGCGCTTTTGTTTATTTTAACAGCGAATTAAAGTTAACGTCAGATTAGTGGCCTTTATAAGACCGGCAGTTAGGAACTGCAGGTCACTCGAAACATTTTTTCAGCTGCATCTAAATGTACTTTACTTAATCGGAATCTTCTTCTACCGGTATTTCCAGTGTCGAGGAACGAATGTTTATGTACTTCACGAATCCCTCTAACTTTTCACTAGGTTTCGCCACTTTTTTTTGTTCTTTGCTGTACTTAGGGCCTCTTTCCAGTTGGTCCCCTTTGCCTGGAGAATTTTACCGATTTCCTTTTTTCATGTAATTGGTGGCCTGCCTTTTCTTCTGCTCCCTACAGTCCCCATATTTAGAACTATTTGTGGCTGTCTTTCCGGCTTCATTCTTATTATGTGTCCTAATAAACGCAATTGATGTTCTTCGCGCACTTTGTTTACTTCTTTAACTTGCAGTCGCTGCCTTATTATGTCATTTCTTATTCTGTCTCTAATCCTAAACCCTAGTACCCTTCTTAAATATCGCATTTCCATTACTTGAAGTTTTTTCTTCTGTTTTTCTGTTATGGCCCACGTTTCGCATCCATAAAGAAGTGTAGGTAGGAATATTGTTTTCAAAATCGTTATCTTTGTTTTTCTGGAGACTTCTCTTTTACTAATACATTTTTGTTCAGTTGGAATAATAACTTATTGGTTATTGTAATTCTGTTATTTAATTCTGCGTCCATCCCACCTAGTTGGCTTATTATGTGTCCCAGGTATTTGAATGTGCTCACCTGTTCTACCGTTGTAATGCCTGTAATGTCTGGTGCCACATCTCCAGATTGTGTTGGAGTGCATTTAGTCTTTGGCTAATAAGATTAAGTCATCCGCATAGGCGATTACATTTATTATTACTGGTCTTAAGTTCAGATATCCACAACAGTTTGGTCGAATTTCCCTTTTTATTTCCCTCATAACTTTATTCATTAAAATGATGAACAGGTATGGGCTCAGAAACCCGCCCTGTCTGACTCCAACATTTGTTGTGAACTCTTCAGATGTCTGATTATTTATTCTTACCGCATGCCGAGTGTTTCTATATATTCCTTGTATGTTCTCAATAATTTTCCCATTTACGTTGTGACTTCTCAAGGCATCCCAAATTTTGTTCCTGCTTATACTGTCGAAGGCCTTAGGAATGTCTATAAAACATATAAACAGATCTTGTCCAAATTCGATTGCGATTACCGTTAGGCGCTTCAGTATGAATAGTGCATCGCAAGTTCCTCTGGCTGGTCTGAAACCATACTGTTCCTCTTCCAGTTTATTTTCCATTATCTTCCTTAGTTTTTTTTCAATTATGCTCTCGTAAATTTTGGCTGCCACATTTATCAAGGATATTCCTCGATAGTTGTTACAGTCTTTTGTGTTTCCTTTCTTATGTAGTGGTAAGATAATAGCTATCTCCCATTCTGTAGGGATACTTTTCTTTTCCCGTGCTAGGTTCATAATGCGCACCAGCCAGCACACTCCACTACTCCCCATATTTAATAAATTCTGGTGCTATTTTATCACTCCCTGGTGCTTTTCCTACTTTTAGCCTGTCTATAGCCTCCGTTACCTCCTCCTTACTTATGTTGTTATTTCCGTCTTGATCGTGTAAGTCATTTTCTTTCCATTCTTCGTTCCTTAGCAGATCCTGGAAATGTTCTTTCCAACGTCTTAATTGTTCTTTTGTGTCTGTCAGTATATTGCCATTTGAATCTTTTATTTGTGGTAACGTCGTTTCTTTTCCGTGTCTGAATGTCTTCAATACTTTGTACAGTAGCTTTTCATTTGTTTTTGCTTTTTCTTCCATAAATCTACCAAATTTCTCCCATGACTGAGTTTTTGCCTTTTTATTTCATTTTTTACTTCAGTTCTTTTCCTCTTGAATTTCTCATACTCATTTCCATTTCTTATCATTAGATATTTCTTCCACAGCTTTTTCTTTTCTTGGACCAGTTCTCTTATCTTATTATTCCACCATGACGTTCGTTTGCTGCCTTCAGCAATATCTCTTTAAATTCTGTCCATTCCTCATTCAAATCATTTCCTGTAGTTCGTTGATATTTCTGCGCGAACATTTGTTCCGTTGTATCTGTAAACCTTTTTTTATATTCATCTTCTCTTAACTTGTAGCTCCTTATTGATTCATACTCTATTATCTTTTTCTTGTCCTCCGTCCTATTGATCTCTAAATTTGCTAACATACTCTTGTATCTCTTATTCGGTTTATACAGTGTTGGGTAGTAACTAAGTAAAAGTAACTCGTTACTGGTAACTAGTTACTTTTCAGTAACTTAGAAACTTAGGAAAATATTTATTAAATATAATTTCAAACGTACAAAATTAGCTGATAAAAATTTTGAAATGCAGTTATTTTAAAAACCAATAAATTTTATACATAAGAAATCAGACAAAAATGTAGAACTAGGAATCTAATTTACTAGTAACAAAGATTAAACCCTATAGAATATTTGCTAATAAACAGTTGTTTATATGTATATGTGTTTCTGTTGATATTAAGTTGATAGTAATTGCATGTAGATTAGTAGCCTCTCATAAAAAAGGTAACTTAAAAAATAACGAGTTACTTTATGGTAACTTAGTAACTTATTCAAGTTACTTTTATAATTCTGTAACTTAGTAACTTACTCAGTTACTTTTTTGCCGAGTAACTGATTAACTTACTTAGTTACCTTTTTAGAGTAACTTACCCAACACTGGGTTTATATTTGTACTCCAGGTAATTACGTAATCTATTATAGATTTCTTGTTTCTGGATGGTTCATGTCTGGTAAATTTGTGTATGTCTTTATGGCAGAAAATCGTGTTAGTTATTATCAAATTGTCTGATATGCAGAAGTCCAGAAGTTTGAGTCCATTGTTATTGGTCGTACTTTCCCCATATTTTTCTATAGCCATTCCGAATTTTTCTTTATCTTTTCCCACCCTTCCGTTGGCATCACCTAGTATAATTATTATGTTGCTCGTCTGGTCTACTGCATCCTGAAGTTGTTCATAAAAAACTTCCAGGTCCGCTCGTGCTGCATTCTCGTTCGGACCATAGATTACTATAAAGGTGTAGTCTTCCTTATTTATTTCTATCACCACCGACAAAACACGCTCTGAAATTAAGCTCCAGTCTTTTATTTTGTCTTCCCATTCTCTGTGCACAATTAGAGCAACTCCGGCGCTGCCGTGCTCTTCCTTATTCACCCCACTGTATGTTATAATGTGATTTCCATGTACCCTTTCTAAACCTTGTCTTTTCTTTTTTGTTTCAGTTATTCCAATTATCTTGACTTTATACTTTTCCATTTCTTCAATTACCTCTGTTTCCTTGTCCTTTATTGCTCTAACATTCCAAGTCCCGATTATTATCGTTTTAACTGCCTTTCTTTCTCTCTCTACTTTTGTTGATTTACTTATATCCCTATTCATAGTCGGTTCCATAGCCAAAGTCGTCTTCCAGTTATTATCATCTCCTTTCAATAGTTTTTTGGGTTAGTATTAGTAGGTTTATCAGTGCTAGGGCGCTGACTTGTGTCCTTCATTTTCCCCAGATCTTCCGTGTCTTAATTCCACTTCTCCAAGACATTGTTTATGCAGATTTTTTGGTAACCTACATTTTCTAAATGTATTTAAATGAAAAACTATACGTAACAAGATCTCTAAGCCTAGTCTACATGATTTTATCTACATTTATTTCTGAAGTCCCTATTTCAGAGATTTTAAATCAAAAATTAGTTTTAAGCCACCATTTTAAGCTGCCGTTTTGAAACAAGATTGCGGGTGTTTGGGCCCTACCTCAAAACACATTCTCTTATGTGTGATTTGAATAGCAAATTTGGTTCTATTGTCCAAAAGTGCACGGTTCAGATACTTCTCCGCCCCACTAATCACAGCACTCTTTCGCACTCATTTCTTAAAGTCGACGAAAGCGTTGGCAGTTGGTGCTCTATGCGCTGCATTTGATTCGCAAAGGGATTCACTAAAGTAATGTAGGTTTTTTACTATAGTTTATAACATCACTGACATTTTATGATTTAAGTAACATCACTGGTCTTTAAACTTACAGCTGGCAGAATTAGCTCTTTGCTCTAATGTTGTAAAGGCTACGATCAATATATCTTTTAGAGTTATTGGGTATCTGTGTTGTCATGAAATATGTACGTTGGGTTGCAGTCTCACATAGTTTAAAATTTCGTGGTCCACACCATTCTCCGAGAATGCGTTAAATACCATATGGGTGAAACTTCCAGACTTAGGGTTAAAGAACAGACATATTAATGAAAAAGTATCAATTTAAAAAATTTAAAATTACAGAGCATGCCTAGAACCACAACTACAAAACACAATGTTATGAAACCCAGTTCTAATTTGTTGGGTTGATAACGGGAATCGATTTTTGTTCCCGAAATGTTCGTATATGGATTCATATAATTTTTTAGTGGGGCGAAAACCAAAAAACGACGTGAAGAAATGGGATTGGGGTTTGAGGTCAGGTTGTTGCCGAAGCAGATAACAAATGGCATAAACGTAAGGGTTGCAGGCATCATTAAT
The DNA here is from genome assembly GCA_940337035.1 of Agriotes lineatus. Lineage (NCBI taxonomy): Eukaryota > Metazoa > Arthropoda > Insecta > Coleoptera > Elateridae > Agriotes > Agriotes lineatus. The sequence goes on along the minus strand of OW679198.1, from coordinate 34,716,662 downwards.
CTGATTCCGTTGAAAGGCGAGACTGAACCAGGACGTCTCGCGAAGACAACGTTATCAGCGGGATTTGCGTAAAATCTGCATTAGCTCTGAATACGCCGTGTGTGGTTGCGATGCAACCACTTTACCCTTGGCCAACCCTGATGAAGTCATCACCTATCAGTATCAAGTAAATGACCGGCGCGCATGTCACAGGACTATAAAGACGCTCTTCCAGCGCCGCGACGTCCACAACCTGGGTGCTCTTTACGAACACCAGACGTAGGTCACACTGTCGAACCGTGCGTCTTTTAGTTCGTGCCATTCGCAACTTTTTAAGTCCAACTAGAGTTAGCGGCAGTGCGCGCGACCACTCACTGGAAGGAATCCAACTCCGGGCCCCCGTTATTAAACGCCACCAACCTGTTGAATTGGTCCAACTCGCGAGTCCAGTAAAGGTAAATTGTGTTGCATTAGCGCGTTAACTGCCACGTGAGGCTTAAAGTTCGACTTGGCAGTCAACGTGTTAAGTTAGTTCCAAAAGATAAAAACCAAAAGATCGTTGGAGCCGATCGGTCCAATACAGATAATTTGGACGCAGAAATACATAAATGAAGTATAAAAGCTATTTGTCGAGATTTCTCCAGAGAAATGATGCGCACAAATAAATATCGAGCTCTATCAATCAGCCAGGCGAGGGTAACTTTTAGAAATATAGAAAACGAGGCGCGAAGCCTCGACGAGCCAATATTGAGCTAATTTGATCAGTTTTATTGGGTAATTAGGGTCCCACGTACCTTGATTTATCTAATAGTGCGAAGGATCAATTTGGATTTGAAACCCCGCAGCAGTTGTAATTATGTCACTACTTGGATTTTTTTGGCCCTTCTGAAATGAATGAAAAAAACGAGACGTTGTTTTACAAATTTAAATATTCCACATTTGTCAATTGATTGGTCTTAAACGACTTTGGTTTGAAGAGCAGTCAAATTAAGTGAGCTGTTTGAAATTTAAAATGCCCAAATTGGTTTCAATCAACAAAATTGTGAATTACTGCCCTGACATGGACAATTATTATTAGTTGGTTGAAAGTTACAACTGAGTTAACTGTCTTTGTAAAAGAACATATATTGAAAAGCTCATCAATAGTTTACAGTGCAGAAACTTGTTATAATCATTTATAAATAAGCTTGTATTCTCTAAACTTTACTCTAGTAATAATATTTCAGATGAAATAATGAAAAACAATTGTAGTTCTTGTAGTACCTAGCTATTAAATCCCTTTCATTTTTCGAAAATTTCTTTCGACTGAATTTTGTATCATCTCGTACAAGACTTTTGTAAAAAGCAACTCTAATTCTACGGTGACTAGTCTTTTGGCTATTTTTATTACTTTTAGAATGCAACGATAAATTAATATTAAATAATGTACTCACCACTGAGTACAATTCTAATTTAGCTTTATAACTATGCATTTTTTCCAGATAAGCCCAAATGCGTGATAATTACCTACAAGTTAGAGATAGAGCTTTGGCTAAATTAGAAACTGTTACTAAGATTAATCGTAACTATAGAATGCAGAAAAAGAAAAGGGAATAGCTGTGTAAAATTTAATTGATATCAACGATAAAGCAGAGCGGTTTTGTAATTTTTAAACCATTTTCTGGGCACATTTCAAATTCAGCGTAAACTGGAAACAAATGAATACTCTTTTCTATTAATTTCCACATCTAGACATTGATATTTTCCTTGTTTTGTATTTTAACTATTTAATCTATAACCATTCAGACACAGGCGTGCGGGGTAGACCAAACCAGGTCTGGACTTGCCTTAATATTATAAGTAATTACCGCTTTATTTATAACCGCTATTATTGAGACTTCTTAGGCAAGTGAGTTTAATTTTTTGCTGAAAAAGAAATTACATACAATTTGTATGAAATTTTAGTAATTCTGTGTTTAGTGTTTTGGTTATAGTTCACAGTCACGATAGTTAAAAATATTAAAAAAACAAATATGAGATAATCTTTCCGGAAAAGGGCACTACGTTTTGCAACTTTACAATCACGGTATCCGTATGTAAATTATGAAGAACGGATTGTTCTAACATCATCAACAGAAATGCTCTAAAGTCGTATTACTAAAGCTGTCTATTTTTTAAGAAATAAAATGATGAAAAGTATTCTTCAAACGCCACTTGTGTTATATGAAGTAGTATTGCCGCCGAAACGAAACTGAAAATGATCTCGTTTTCTGGCAACGTTATTAGAAAAAGTCAGTAAATAAAGTATGATTAAAAATGGTTTTCATCTAGCATGGCTATGGAATAGTTCTTAATTTCTTAATGCAACTACGTTTACACTTGACATTTGCATTTAAATGACATATAGTTGCATTCATAAATTAGGAACTATTCCATAACAGTACTAGATGAAAACAATTTTTGATCATACTATACTTTACCTAATAGAGTATGAACAAAAATAATTTTCACCTACTATGGCTATGGAAAAGTTCCTAATTTATAAATGCAACTACGTTTATACTTAAATGTCAAATTTTACATTTGGTTTTTAAGTGACATATAGTTGCATTCATAAATTGGGAACTATTCCACATGAAATTCCATATTAATTAGATGAAAATCATCTTTGATCATACTATACTTATAAATAAGCTAAAGTTAAAATATACGTTTCATTGTATAAATTGTAACGAATCAGTACTACTATCCATTCACAAAACTCGTAAACTGTCAAAACGCTGTCAAGTTGGTACCTTGTTTAAATTCTGGTTTGGAATTTCTGCTTACTGATTTTAGCAGCACTGAAATTTTTGAAATTTAAAAACTTATGTCACGCCTTCTTGCAAAAAATAATCTCCAAAATTCTTTAATTTTTGTGCATACACTTCAATTGAAATGAAACAGAAACTAAAGAAGGTTTTATTATTGTAAAGGGAAAAAAGGCTATAGTTAATTATTACACAAAAAAACTTCGCTAACTTTTGACACATGTAACATAACCTAACTGTAATATTACTAGAAATCACTAGAATGAAAGTACTTACCCAAAAAAACTGTAATTTCCAGGTACACTCAGCAAATAAAAAAAAATGACATTGACAGTTCACGAGTTTTGTGAATGCATAATATGTAATCACCAATTTTCGCAAATTTTGCACGTTTCATGTATTGGTGCTTTTTATTTATTTGCTTCTTCTCCATCATCATTCTCATCCATGGATTTTGTATTATTTGTATGGTTAAATAATAAGCATATTTTCTAAATGCGGAAGTTTCTTCCGTAAATTTTCATTAGTAGCCTGTTTTTCAAATTTCAATATGTTTTTGCATATATTTTTTTCGTACACTAGCATTGAAAGAGCTACTTTGCCGTACAATTTATTAATCAGAAAGTTGCACTTTGCGGTATTCGTGCGGCAAGGTAGTATTTTGCGGTATTCGTACGGCAAAGTGGCACTTTGCCGTACGTTTCCTTAGTTACAACACATATAAAACGTTACGTACATAATAACATTACTCTACTTATTTGCTATATAGGAGGATAAATTTAGTATTCCGTTTTGTATGCTAGTGTACGAAAAAATATTGTACGAAACTCGTATGAAAGTGGCTTTTTCATACTCGTCTCGAAATTCCGGACTCGGCCTAACGGCCTCTTCCGGAAACATCTCACTCGTACTGAAAAGCTCCAGTTTCTATACTTGTAACGTAAATTACTATTCCACTTCTCATGGCAGCAAAATTTTGAGGTGGGAACAAACTTAGGTCTGTATATAACCGTCCGTTAGTTTAAAATCTTGTTTACATACTTTCGATTGCATGATCTAAAATTACTTCAATAGTAAATCTTTTATTTGCGTCTTGTAAATGATTATCATTTTTCTTTATATAACGCACTCGTTTACTAGTAAAACTTTCTCAATTTCTTCATTGACACTGCGGCTTGCAAATTCTCAGACTACCAAGCAATAAAACAAATTCAAATATATATTTGGGACAATACAATGGTATCATATTTTCTAAACGATTCTTTAAAGTTGATGACTTTTGCTCTAGTATAAGAATTGCATTTCCCAGTTTCGTCGAATTTTGTTTCAAACGAGCAGGTCACCGGAAAATCTCCCGGTATCCCGATGGGAGCACGCCTTTGCGATTCAAAAATAACTATTTTCCGCATAAAGCTGTATTTAGCAAGGAAGGCGTTTTAATTCCACTCTAAAAGAGCGAAAGGTTTTTCTTAACTTCAAAATCCTTACATAACTGACACTTGTGTAAGTTCCATGGCCTACTTAAATTGCTGTAGTCAACAGTGCGCACTAATTCCGAAAATATGTTTACAATAAAGATTTAAGTACCTTTTTTAGGATTAAAACCGCTTTCCAACCAACGCTTTTCCTTTGGGATTGTTGTGAATCAGAGCAATTAAGAAGGGAGGTTCGTATACCTGTTGTTTTCATGCCAGTTAAACTTGAAGAGATTGCAGTGTGTTTGCTTTTTAACGTGCTGACGTAGTTATTAAAAGTTTAGGTACGGTTTATTTCCTCTGCTAAAGAGTAGTACAATAAATAGCTAAGTGGCACGATTTTGTTAATTACATTATAATAAATGTTTCACTTTTTTACATTAGAACCATTTACTACTATTATAGACAGTAGCATGTTAATTATGGAAATACGTTGTAAGCATTGTATATTTAATTAAAATTTGGCTTTATGGAGTTATGAAGTTACACAATTTTTGCTGTGATTGGCAGGGAAATCTTCAGTGAAAAAGGAAGAAATGCCTAGCAACTAGAGAACTATTGCTGGGCAAAACCAAACTCTTCACTTTTTTATTTAGAACGATTAGACTATAGTCGAAAGATTTGTATTCTTTCGTTATAAGTCGATTATTAGGTTAGTACGAGTGATTTAAGAGAGGAACTCAAATCTGTCTTTACTGTTTTTATTTGTTTCGATAACTCTCTAGCTCTTGATATTAACTTTCTTTCTGGTTGCACAAGCATAAGATACTACTAGAAAGCATTATAAATACTAGTAAAAGAGTAAAAAGGAGCTCTTTGCAGCAGCGCCACAGCCCGTGTTAAAATAATAACGTTAATATCAATAACTCGTAAGATAGAGAAACAAATGAAAATTTAAGAACAGATTTAAATTTTTTTTTGCAAAGCTCGCGTAATTAAAAATAGTTTTTCTGTAATTTTAACTTAATATAATGACATTTTGTTGTTGCTTTCCACGTCAAAATGATGCATATATTCACACTAGTTGCAATATGAGATCTCATATTGACACTAGTGCTAATATGAAAATTTAGAACAACTTTGTAGATTTAAGTAAATTTATTTACTATAAAAATTAATATGACTCAAAATTACAGACAATCTTGTATGCAACGCGAAACCAAATTAGTGTTTTTCATACACAACTTGCATGTCTAGCGTGAAAAACACTTTCATTTTGCAACTTGATACATAAATAGCTGTATTCTAACTCAATATTCACTCACAACAAAAAAACGAAAAATGCACGTTTTTAAGCTGTCTGGTCTAAACTAAGTAATATTTAAGAGGTTTGATTGTGAATAATGATTACTGTCAAGGTACTACCCTTCAGTTTAGGTATCTCTTTGTTGTAGATTTGAATTTAGATGCATTATACAATAAATAGCCAAAATTATGTTGTTCACTTTATACTTTTTGTATACCATCTATACTAAGATAAATAATTTGCTCGTTTAAATGAAAAAGCTAAATTTTGAAACTACAGATGATAGCAGCGCAAGCTCGACTTCAAGAATATTGAAAATGGATCTGTAAACACTTAGACTTACAGAGTTCTTCAAAATATTCTTCTATAGATTTCTAGAATTACCAAATGGCTTTTATTTCATATTGGAAGCATAATCTTGTTTATTGGCCCTCGATAGCGTGCGTAAAATGGCGTTTATGGCCTTAGGGCTTATAAAGTTGCTAAGCACCAACAATGTAGTATGACAACACCAACAATCTGCATAGAAACCATAGCATACCAAAAATGTACAGCGCCAGCACAACCATGACGCAGTAGTCCGTAGCAAAAATACCAAATCCTTAAATTTTGTCCATTTTGAGAACTAAAATAAAATAAACTGCTCAAGTACAGGTCTAAAGAGTAGCTTCAGCACTGCGAAAACAGGTTGACCTTTCGCCAAAACCAAATAGCGCATGAAGGTGCTCGGAACCTTAGCAACAACTTTGCCCCCTTTCAAAATTTCGATATCTGTAGCCGTTCGAAAGTTACAGGCGATCCAGACAGACAGACAGACAGACACACAGACAGACGGACGGACAAAACGTTCGCATAAGTACGCTGAAGCTACTAATAAAGTATTGTATGTACCAAATGCATAATCACGATTATAGCCCTCGAAAATTTTTAGCTTTCCGCTTGGAGTCGCGCTTTAAACATACCCTCGCGCTATAATCTATTGATTATGTCCTTAATACGTAAATAAATTTTATAATATATCAATAAAGAAATATACAATAGTTTAGTAGCCTAAAATATTCTACAAATTTTGCGATTGATATCCGCTATAACGCCCATTACTTACATTTTCAGAGCATATTTGTAGTTTAGATTAAACGTTGAGCATCGTTAATTACGTATCAAAGATCAGAATTAAGGTAGGTTTCGGCTCTTGTTGTGTGATCTTAATAAGAAACATACTATTCGAACTGTTTTAATTTTTGACTTTCTCTATAATCTACAAATTACTTAGAACAGTAGACGCAAAAATTGTGTTTAGCCAATTAAATACAAATTTAAAGCAATAGACAATAAGTTCCAAATTTCACATAAAAAATTTCCTTAAATTGCAAACATGTTTTTCAGTAACGTATTACTTAATGTTTACATCTGACTTTGTAGTTCTTAACTAAATTAAATTATATTGATACGTATAGTGGTGACTAACTTAATTCACAAATACTGCTTTTAGCACTTTGGCTAAAGGGCGAAAGTAAAACCAAACTACCTTTACTTTATTTGCAACTTTTTATCGCAAAGCCTGAAAAACTAACTAATTTCAGGTCCAATTCTAATTCTAATATTACCCAAATTGTATACAGAATCATTACATAAATTGTTCATGTTGTCAACAAACAAGCACAAGAGCGTAACATAAATTTTAAGAGTAGAGTATGATTTTAACACTTGAAAGACAGGCACTCATTCAATGATTTATAAAAAATAAGAAATTTGACAGTATTGGAACCACTAACGTAATTATGGCTCGATTACATCAGTTTCGATCACAACTGTTTTTATCACTTCGACTACAAGCATCAAGTAGAAAAGAAATACATCTATTTTATTTGCAACGTTTTATTACAAAGCCTGATAAACTAACCCATTTTAGGCGAACGATATTTTAGTCGAAATCTGTAGAGGGAATCGTTCCATAAATTGTCTATACTGTCATAAAGCAAACATAAGAACAAAATGTATAACCTAAATTTTACAAGTGAAATTGATTTTATAATACTCGAAAGGTAAGCACTAATAGTCATCCATTTTGGATTTACTAGATCAAAGAAAGTTACAAGTATTTGAATCACTATGGTATTTCTGACGATTAAATCAATTCTGATCACATAAACTGCTTTCATCACGTTGGCTAAAGCGTTTTAGTAAAAACGAACTACATACCTTTAATTTATTTGCAATTTTTTATGGGAAGCCTGATAAAGAATGCGAATGCAGTTTTAGTCAAAATCTTATATACCTATTTGACACATGGTAGAGAGAACCATTTTATAAAATGTCTATAATGTCATAAAACAAACGTAAAAATAAATTATATAACATGAATTTTAAGTGTGAAATATGATTTTTAATAGTTACCCGCTTTGCGATTTTCCAGAAGGAAGAAATTTAATATTATTTTACTCGCTAACTAATTTTTGCTCGATTAACTTGGTTTTTATCACAAATACTGCTTTTATCACTTTGATTAAATGGCTCAAGTAAAACGACCCACTTTTACTTTATTTACAACGTCTTATTATCAAACCTGGAAACCAACTCATGTCAAGCAAATGATATTTCTAATTTACTAATTATAATCTATTATTCCAACTGTAGAAAGAACCATTACATAAATTGTTTATACTGCCATAAAGCAAACATAAGAACAAAATGTATAACATAAATTTTAACAGTTAAATGTGATTTTATAATACCCGAAAGGTAAGCACTAATAGTCACATATTTTGGATTTACTAGACCAAAGATATTTGCCAGTATTTGAATCACTAATGTAATTCTGACTCGATTAAATTAATTTTGATGACATAAACTGCTTTTATCACGTTGACTAAAGCGTTTTAGTAAAAACGAACTATATACCTTTACTTTTTTGCAATTTTTATCGGAAGTCTGATAAACGATGCATTTCAAGCGAATATAGTTTTAGTCGAAACCTTATTTAATACTTACTTGACAAATGATAGAGAGAACCATTTTATAAATTGTCTATAATGTCATAAAAGAAACATAAGAATAAAATATATAACATAGTTTTAAGTATGAAATATGATTTTATCTACTCCAGTGGGATAAGTAACTCATTATGTCACTCATTTGTTAGGGAATGAAGCTCATTACACCACTCAGTTACGTAATGGCTTCATTACGTAATTGAGTGGTGTAATGGCTTAATTACCTAACTGAAATAGTGTCAACTGAATGACATAATGACATTTGTCTACTAACATATTTTTGAAAATAACAGATCTGACATTTCTCTTAATGCACTTTTCTCAATTTTAGGCAGCTGTAGATAAATAACTATTATAATACCCGAAAGGTAAGCACTAATAGTTATAGTATTCCAACCAGAAATTGGAAAGCTATTTAAAATCAGGCCAGCATTGAGAACAGTAAGTCACTTCGTAATTTAATTCATAAAATTACTGTTTGATTGTCATTCAGTGACACTTCGATAGTAACCTTCAAATTTGACAGATGCATTGGGAAGTTTGGAAGACATATACGTTTTTCAACATTTTCTATGCTACTATACGGTTTTAAAAACTCAACTAGTACCTACTTAAATCATGCACAATGTTACAATGCCTTAACAAAACAGTTACATGTACAATTTGCAGATGAACTGTCATTACTTGAAAGCTGATTGACATTAGAATATTATTTACTGATTGTATGAAACCAACTTAGACATGACTTACACTTTTCATGGTGTACTGGATTTTAAATAGCTTTCCAATTTTTGGTTGGAATACTATACCCACTTTGTGATTTTCTAGAAGCAAGAAATTTGACACTATTTTACTCACTAACTAATTTTGGATCGATTAACTTGGTTTTATCACAAATACTGCTTTTATTACTTTGACTAAAAAGCTCAAGTAAATCGACCAACGTTGACTTTATTTGCAACTTTTCATTGCCAAATCTGTGAACAACGTATTTCAGACGAATGTAATTTCAGTCAAACTCTATATAATCTATTCGGCAAATTGTAGGGAAAACCATTACATAAATTGTCTATACACTCAACAAACAAGCATAAGAGCTTACTTAACTGAAAGTAATATCGTGGCCTACTAAGTGATACTTTTACGGAGACTAGTGTACACACTATTATTGATAGAGTGATGGCTGCTATTGTGTGGGCTGAAGCATTTTATAAATTATTATTTCAGAAATTCTTATAGTCTATTCTGAATTTTTGTGTTTTTTTGTTGGAAACACTTTAATTTTAGTAAAATATATTTAGTTGCGTACCACAATTAAAGCTAAAATGCTTATACAAGCGAAATGATCAAAATTGTGGTTGCACAGCTTTACAGCGCCGAAATTAGTACATAACGTCATGTCTATCCACGTCTTTTCAAAGAGAATAATTTGCTTCAAGCGTTTTTTCGCAAGCAGTCGGAGCATTTTTATGTACATTGTTTACTGGTAACTTGCCAGAGCGTCTTTTAAAGGTTAAAAATGACAAAGTTCAGTTCGTCTCAGTAAAAATATCGAGAACTTCAAGTTTAGAACGTGTCAATAGAAAGCACAAAGGGTGCCTTGACAGCAGTTTGACATATTTGTCATTTGCCAAGTTACGGGAAGATTATTTCTCACACTAAATTACTTTTCTCTTTGTCCAATGTTAGTAATAACCACTGAATATTTCACATAGCTCAATTATATGTTATACCATATCGAGATGAGGCTACATTGGCGTATAATAAATTTGATTAAACATTATAACAATTCATGGCTTAATGGTGGTCTGACACATATCTAAAATATAGCTACAACAATGAACTATTTTTGTAACTACAAAACCAATATACAATATTGCAGTTTTTAAATTAATATATTCTTGCACTTCAACCAAATTTTTGAAAATTTAAAATATTGATGTTTTAATTATAGGCCGAACAAGATGATATGATTTTTTAATGTGAGAAGGGTTAGCTATAAATCACACTTCTTTAGTATTCTTAGTTGGGCCAGTGAAGACATTGTAGAAACTCCTGTTTTGGCTCTTTATTCGTATTTGTTTGATTATATGATTTAATGGATTCATGTGATGAACTAGGTAACAAAAAGCAACAGTATCAAAAAACTGTAAAGGGGTTTACACGAAACTTCCCTCGAGCGAATTAGATTAATTTTCAATTTAAAAAATGTAGTCCGCTGGGATTCGAACTCCGCGCTCCCAGCCAATATTTGGAAGCCAGTTTCTCTTCCGCCGCTTGGGTCCGCCGCTTGCAGCCGCTTGAATAACTGAGCTACGGCCGTGCTCGAATTGTATGAGCTGTTGCTGCGTTATAAAGACACCATACTATCCCATTTGTGATCTTTACTCTGTATCTGTTAGGTTTCGTTTTAGCTAATGATAAAGCCTGAGCTATGTGAAAATTATTATTTTTATCTATATCTCAGTTAAAGCAACATAACAATTTTAAAAATCAAACGAAAATACGTTAAAAATATGTTGACGTTCGTAATAATACTGAAACAATATAGGAAACACTTGGCCATGCGAATTAAATCAATTTCAAATATAAAAATTACCGGTGATAAAATTCGAACTTCAGCGTTTGCGAACGAGCCACCAAGGCCGCCTATAATCAGTGAGATGCGGCTTCCTTAAATAAAACGCATTTATTGTTAACCCATGTGTTATTTCTTAGCACATTTATTGTGTATCTGTTGGTTCCCATTTTCGTCAAGGATAAAGCCTGAGGTATTTTCAAATTGCAACTTTTATCTATTTCTCAGTTAAAGCAACAATAAATAAATTATATTTTTTTAAGATGCCACCCTGTATGCGAAATATCGTCTAACTCCAAGAAATAGTTTTTTGAGTTATACCGCCAAGAAACAGACATACAGACATACAGACAGACAGAAACAAACAGACAGACAAAGATACAGACATACAGAGAGACGAAATTGAGAAAACTGTTTTTCGTCTTTCCCATGTGTATCAATTTCGAAACCATTAAGAGTGTCTTGCACGCTTTTATTATTTATCAACGATTTGCCCCATTTGCTTCCCTTGCCAGCTCAGTATGCACGAAACTCTTTTAAATACTCAATCTGTAGCTGTTTTGCAAGTTGTACATACTCTGTATAAGATTTAATTCGCGTCTGTCAGAGACGCAAATGCTGCTTGCTGAACACAAGCTTATGTACCAAACTTTAAACACGGCAATGCCTATTGAGCCGTTTCTCTTTACTTCGTCGTAAGGCGATTTTGAAAATGCAGTGGGGTAGTTTACCTGCGTGTTGTTTAGAACAACGCCCGCTGGCTACTGAATCTGTCCTCAGCGAACGCTGTAACTACAAACTGGCTATGCAGTTAATTTATTTTAAGGCGCAAAGTGGTCTTGCCGCCCCCTTAAGGATTTGATTGTCACCTAGTGGTTTCTAAGGTTACGCTACGCCCACGCCATGTGTAAATGTGTTTATTTTAAAATGCAATATAGAAGGGTTACTGATAAGGTAAAAAAATAATGTATTCTACTGGGGAAGAATTCTGTTGATCAAATGCTATTTGTATTTTAAAATAAACGCATTTACACATTGTGTGTGCGTGGCGTATACTAGAAAGCCAATAGGTAACAATCAAATCCTCATGCAAACAGTAAGACCATACTGCGCATTAAAATAAATTCACTGTATATGTTAACATGAAAATAAACAATACAGGCGAGAGATCCAAATTCCCGTTTCAAAGGGATGTACATATTACTCAACAATAGAAAGTTTTGCATGCTAAATATGAGTACTCCGTGTGAAGGCGCTCTTTTATTAATGAATTTAAATATTATTTTTTTTATCTTTAAGATGCTGTAAGTCATTAAGGGTACAACTTTGTACTAAGGTATGTTTGGTTTAATTTTCATGTCATGTCCCAAGTATTCACCCGTATCGGTAGTACTTTATTTTAAAACACCCTGCATAGGTCTTCTCCCTAATTTTACTTGTGCACCCAGGTACCCTAAGCTTTTCATAACGAAAATTCTACAATATCGCATAGCAAATAGTTTTTTTTATATAATACAATAAAATGGTACTCAGTTTCAGATATTTTCCGGAATGTCTTGATCGGCCAAGTTAAAAGTTACGCCAACATAATAACTATAACTATTTTTTGCATTTCTAAAATTGAATTTTAAATAAAGAATTCGAAGAAGAAAATGTTTTTCACATCTTCAATCATGAAACTTTTTGCGAGATAGAATACAACTGATGAGTATTCATCACTATGTACAGAATACGTAAAAGTATCATGTTTTTGATAAGACTGAAACAGTCAAGCGAAACACTTAATAGGGTGATTTACATAGTTCTCAAAGAGAAAAAATATCGCAATCGGTAAAATTCGAATCTAAGAGGAAACCTGATTTGCAGTCAGACGCCTTCAGACGCCCTTGGCCAATGGGATGCTACGTAACGTACATGCTTATCGTTGTATTATAAAGGGCACTGTGAGGAAATAAGAAAACGATGAAAACGCGACACACGCAGGCAGCCTCGCAAACACAACACACGTTTATATTGTTTATGTTATTGTAACTGAGCGTAGGTCCATTGCAAAAGTAGAATCTTTTGCCGCTTTGTTGTAACTGTTTTAGAGTTATGAACTATGATACTATCATTTTAAAATTTTCTTCATGTTATTGTTCCTTACTTGTAAGATTATAATTGCTTACCGTTTTTTTTTTGTTACTAACTAATGTCACCTATACCGTTAGCTACCTCCGAATCACAAAGGAAGTGAATAGGGTAAATTTGTCCCCTATTCTGGTAATGGTTAATTACGCTACATGTCTGGTAAATTCATTTTTACAGTACGGGTTCTATGTTTACGAACGAGGCCACAAAGGTGACGAATCTAGAATTTCGAAACGAGTATTGTAAAACATTTTCCAGCCGTATAACGCACATGTTATATTTCATAATTTTTTAATTTAAATATGAAGGTTAATACAAATTAAGTCTCAATGAATATAGTACATTGTGTATCTAGGACGAAAAGCGTAACATTCCCAGACGACTGTGAATATTGTTGGGCGAGGCGAATGCCGAGCCCAACAACACAGGAGTCTGGGAATGTTGCTTTTTGTCCAAGATACACATACTATTTTTCCGCCGATCGATACGAGTAATTAAAAAAATTAGAAAATAGTACTCGAAAATTCCCTGCCTAGGCCGGGAATATTATTCCTGTACAGTTTTATTGTAAATTACCTAGCTTGTCTGTCTGGGACGCCGGCGCCGTTTCAGCAGCCAAACCGTAAGAGCTAGAGAAAAAAGTTATTAAAGTTATATGTTTGGAATGGTCATGTCAGGTCAGGAACCGAATTTCAGTCTCTAACACTAATTATTATCTTAATTATCCTAATCCTAACTTTTTAGGTTAGATTCTAGGCAAATTTTATCAAGGCGAATGCGACTGGTAGTTTGCTACCAAGAATGACGTCAATTGCGCATGACCTGCGTACTTAGCTAAGTTGAGTGTGTGCTCGTGCTCAGCAATTTTAACTATTATTAGAGATCAAGTCATAAAATAATGGTGTAATTATAAAGTATAAACAAACACATATGTGCTGCATCAGTTACTGATATACAACTTTACTATTAACGAGCAAAGAACAGTTAAAGTGTGTGCATCGTTTACAAGACCAAATCGCCATTTTGTGCAGTATGCCTATTACTACGCGTGCTGGGTCGGTACCTGAAGATATGTCGGACGAATTTATTGACAAAATGTGTAACAGGCTTAAGCTTATGATTACACCTGAGATTGAAACCGCGATCGATAATAAGTGCGACAAGGTCCTTAAATCTATCAACGAAATTAAAAATATGGTCGCAGATAACAGTGCTCGCTTTGCTACCATTGATAAACGCTTAGACGCGTTAGAACAGTATTCGCGCCGAAATAACTTGCGGATTTACGGTATGGAAGAAACTCTTGGTGAAAATACCGATAATTTAGTATTAACATTATTTCAACAAAAGCTGAACCTCACATTATCTCCTAGAGATATCGACAGAAGTCATCGAGTTGGGCCAGTTGTTTCTGGCAAACCCAGGCCAGTTTTAATCAAATTTGTATCTTATCGGTACAGATCAGAAGTCTATAGCCGCAAAAAGCTATTTAAAGGATCACATTATTCCGTAAAAGAAGATCTGACCAAGTGTAGGGTGAATGTCCTGCATGAAGCGGCAAAAACTTTTGGATCGTCCAACGTATGGACAAGTGATGGGCGAATTATGATCAGCTATCAAAATAAAAGGCATGCAGTTACTACTTTAGAAGAATTTCCAAGTAAATAAACCCATCTGCTTTACCGATACGATCAGGTATTCTTTTCTAGTAGATAGCTTGCTTGGAAGTGATAATGTTTTTGTTAAGATGGCCATTTAAAAATAAATTTGAAGTTTATTTACCTTATTTTTGATAATTCGTTCTTATGTTGAATTTATGTAAGGAAAGAAAGGGAAAATTATCAAACCTTTGTTAATTTTATTATCACAAATTATGATTTCTATACACTTTGAAGTGTTAGACACATGTTTATTTAGAACAATGTTTCTTGTTTTTTTTCTGTTTATGTTGATATTTAAGTTGTTGTTTCCTTTGCGGCTTATTATTATTGCACATATACGCAGCAAGTGTGTTTGTACTACTTTTTGTTACCTGCTGGCTGTATTTCCTTTGATATATTTCTATGCTCGTTAAACTAATGTTATTTTTTTTCCTTCGTATTATTGTTCTATTTAAAATTATATTGCTTTGTATACTTTCTGTAATCTTGAATGTTGCTATCGCTATAATTTGATAGTTCTGAGTACGAGCCGCTCGCCGCTTTTATTGGTCGCTCTTTGGTATTTCATTAATTTAATTTTGTAAAAACAAAATAAGTGAACCAAGTTATTGTTACTATTTTTAAATTTTTATTATAGTTAAGATTTTTTATTGCTATGAAAATAGGGCATATTAATATTCAATCCTTTGGTACAAATTTCCACGAATTTTCTGATCATCTGTTAACAAATGATTACGATATTTTAGCTGTCAGTGAAACTTGGTTGAAACCTAATTGCAGTTCAGATGTTTATGAAATAACTGGCTATAAATTGATAAGAAAGGACCGTAAGGAAGGTAGAGGAGGTGGAGTAGCATTTTATGTCAAGGAAAATCTGCCATTTGCTCTTATCACTAAAGAAATTTTTTGCTCTGCAAAATCAATTGAACAACTGTGGTTTTCGTTTAGGCTTGGGCTTATAAATATTGCGGTAGGTGTGATTTATAAGTTAAGGGGCGGCAGTGATGTAGACTTTTTTGATGAATTTGAAAATATATTGTCTAATACAGTCATGGAATTTGATAAAATTGTTTGTTTGGGAGATTTTAATATAAACTGGTTAAATAATGTTAGCAGTACAACAAGAAAATTGATGTCTCTAACTACAGCTTATGGTTTTGAACAGGTGGTTAGGAAACCAACCAGATGTAATAACTTAATCGATTTAATTTTTATTTCAGACGTAGAAAATTTCCATATGGCTGAAGTGTTGGACATGCAAGGTGTTACAGATCACAGATTGACTTACTGTCATATTAATTTTCCACCTATTAAAATAAAACCAAAGATTATAACGTTTCGTGATTTTAAATATTTTAATTATGAAGATTTTAAGTCCGACTTGATTGCTAAACCTTGGTTTATGATTTATTACTTTCAGGATATTGATTCTAAAGTAAATTTTTTAAATAAACAAATAATGGAAGTGATGGATAGGCATGCTCCTCTGAGGACAGTACAGGTAAGAAAACCACCAGCACCTTGGCTAACTGATGTTGTTAAGCAAATGATAAAACTTCGTAATCAGGCACGTGTTAAGGCAAAAAAAACTAAGCTTCCTTCTGACTGGGACTTTTATAAGACGCTAAGAAATTATACCACCGCAGCTATAAGAAGGGAAAAAAAAGCTTATATAGAATTTGTATCTAAGCACACTCCGTCGAAAAAACTTTGGCAAGCACTACGCTTATTTAATATAAATAAAAAACCTGAAATTTGTGTTCCAGATAATTTATCTGACGTAAATTCCATAAATAACTACTTTATTAATTCTACTAAATTTGATCTTCCTAGCAATATCGATATTATTGATGGTTATAAAACTAAATCAAAATTTACAAATACTATTTTTTCTTTTAAACAAGTAACTGCTGGTGAAATACTCAAAATAGTTAATCAACTTAAATCTAATGCATGTGGGGTAGACGGCATCGATTTAAAAACTATACAACTGTGTATTCCTTATATAACTGAATATTTGGAACATATCATAAATTTTTGTCTTACAAATGCAGTAGTTCCTCAGGTATGGAAGGTAGCTTTGATAATTCCATTATGCAAAACTAAAGAACCCAAAGAATTTAATGATCTCCGTCCCATTAGCATTTTACCGACGTTATCAAAAGTCCTTGAAAAATAATAGATGTTCAAATTCGTTCACATATGGATAACTGTAAAATAATGCCGAGCATACAATCTGGATTTAGACGTCATCATAGTACGACCACTGCGTTACTCCATGTGACTAATGAAATTATTACTGCTTGTGATAAAGGAAAAACTTCGGCGTTGGTATTACTTGACTATAGCAAGGCGTTTGACACAATCAACCATGATGTGCTTATTGCGAAATTATATTATTATAATTTTGATACAAATTGTATACAGTTTATAAGAAATTATTTAAGCAACAGAACTCAAAGAGTAAAATTAAATAATAATGTGTCAATTCCTCACTCTATAGTAAAGGGTGTACCCCAGGGGAGTGTGCTTGGTCCGCTGCTATTCTGTTTGTATTTAGCCGATCTACATGAAAATATTAATTTTTCAAATATACATTGTTACGCGGATGATACCCAACTTTTGTATTCTTTTCCACCAGCTCATAATTATTTAATAAGCAATTTAAATACTGATTTGGACTCTCTGTTCAATTTTTCAACTAAATTACATCTTAAAATTAATTTGAATAAGTCATTCGTTATATTTTTTGGGAAAAAATGTGATCATAATTATAATGTACAGATGAATGGTGAACGGTTACCAGTCGTTACTGAAAGTAGAAATTTAGGTTTGGTGATCGATTCGGATTTACGGTTTAAAACGCATATTAATAAACTGTTACAACGAGCTTACGCATCTTTAAAAATGTTATATTCTAGTAAGACTTATTTAAATAAAAACTTAATTCTAATGTTGTCTAATGCACTTATATTGTCATTATTTGATTACTGTGATGCAGTTTATGGTTCTTGTATCGATGCCGAAACGAGTAACCGAATACAAGTCCTGCAAAATTCCTGCGTTCGATTTGCTTTAAAGATAAATAAGCGTCAACATATTACTCCAGTTTACAAAGAAATTAAATGGTTAAAAATGGATGAACGGCGACTGTATCATCTGCTATGCCTAACACATTCAATACTTCTTAAACGGTGTCCTAGCTACTTGTTTCAACAGCTAACATTTAGACAAGATAAACATGGTTTAAATTTAAGGTGCTCAGGTTTAGATATTCCACAACACTCCACGTCCTTTTACCATAGATCCTTTGTTTATAATGCAGCAACTGCTTATAACGCCATTCCGCAGAGTTTAACACAGTATTCACTGACAAAATTTAAAACTCATTTATACAATCATTTGTTTAGCGGATGATCTCCGAAAACTAAAATGCATTTCGACTAATGAATTTTATTATTAATGTACCTGTTCTTAACTGTAATTAAAAATCGACTTTGCATTAGTATCTAAGGATTTATATATTATGATAAGGTAGAACACACTCATTGTGTATTTTTTTTTGTTATATTGTGGTTGGTTAAGTGGAAGAACGGCTTCACGCTGAACTTCGCCAACGAAAAAATAAAGAGAATTTATTATTATTATTATTATTATTATTATATACGTACGTGTGGTGAATACGCGTTCTATTTGCAAAACGGTCTTTTTTGTTTTTTTAAATGAGACATTTGTCTCACTGGGTTGCTAGTTTTGTCAATAATGTGTCAGTTCTAGTACGATTAGCGGAAAATAGTTATTTGTTTCATTAGTACAAAAAATGCATGATTTCGGGACAAGTAAGACAGATCGCCGGACGACGCGCAGCGGAGTCCGGCGAGTCTTACGCGTCCCGAAAACGCATTTTTTGTGCGAATGAAACATACTATTTTTTCTCCAACTACTCATAAATTCGGTAATATAACTTATTATTTAGAATCAAACACTGTAGGTTATATTGTAGAACTGTCATGGCTCAAATAAACAATCACTATACGGGGAAAATAAACAACAACGACGGCGAATGCCGAATATTGACGAAGCGATTGTTTTTTATTTAAAATTTAACATGTAAAACCCTATCTTGCGTCCATTTGTGTACTAGTGCAAATATGAATCGAAAAGTGTACAGTTGCCAAGGTAATTGGTGAACATCCCGAAATGGCTTACTTTTTATACAAAATTATTCGACAATATGGCGTCTTATCAGTGTGGTTGGAGAAAAAAATAATTTAGTTACAGTGAGTCGTATTTCCTTGGTTACAGTACACATTATAGTACACTGTACATCGTACTGAACTGAGTTTCCGTCCGGTAAATGATACAGTATGAAAGAAATGACAACTACGCCAATCTGACTCCAAGGAACTCTAAACTTTCTAGCAATTCGTTATGTTAACACTTTGTAAACCTTGCACCTTTTCTGCAACACTTATGCATGTAAAGGACTTATGCCATCAAAGTTCGAACTGCTCTGAACAATACTAACTTGTATCGGTTTGTGGGCCCAAAAAGACGACGCGGTCTAAGCCGAAATTCAACTCTGTAGATTTTGCTACCAATTCTAATAAGAACAAGCTTCAATTAAATAGAATTTACTAACAGTACTGCCACACGTGAGACTGATCTCAATTTACTAATTAGTGCATGTATCGAACAATCCTGTTAGAAGATGAATAAAGGGAGGATGAAACAAATCTGCTCCTGCTCTAGGTTATAACAATCACGGAATAAACTGCCATTTAGCCGAGATTTGGTTCCGCGAGATTGCATTGCGAACGCACAGGCCTGCAACAGCCATTTCTGCAATTAAAACTGCGGGGTGTTGACCCATTTTCAAGATGGTGCAATTTAATGACAGGCCGCCTGTTCGCACGGGACAATAATGTGGCTGAATTGCGTTGTAATATCCGGGACTTTTATGAGCTATTCATCTGACAATCACGTTCACTGTCCGCATATTTAAGCGATGCAAGGAGCTTGCCTAATAAATGTTTTTATGAACTTATTACATTTTGCAAAAACCAAAGAGCCAATTTTCTAAGAGACGTGCCATCTGAGGAAGTCCGGTCTTCAAATTAAATTACATAAAAACTTGGCGAAATGAACATCCAGAAAGATCGACAGCTGCGTAAGAAGAGTGCTCGCAAATAATTTATTGTTACTTTATTGCTGGATCATATCGGTTTGGAGGACCCTAAAAGTTTGAGTTCTGTTCACATGCAATTTTCTTGATAATATAACGCTCCAGTAGGGCTCTGCCAGCAAAAGCTGTACCAACTGACGGTTCCTTTTATTTTCATACGCTTTCTTTCTGATTGATTTTTTAGGATTCTTTGCTAAATATGTTTGTTAGCTTAGTCGTTATAGAGTGGTGCGCCTTTTTATTGTAGAAATAATTTGGCTGCCAGCGCAATGCAGCTTTAAATCGACAGGGTTAAAATGTAAAGGAGTATTCTATAGAAAACGAAAATAAAATTGAATAATATCTCTTATTTATATTTCGTTTAACTGTATAATTTTCCCAAAACAGTAGCATTTTCACTGTTTGATATATATAGATGCATATGTGACTGACGTGTGATAATTGACCAGTAAGTTATGAATATAATAAAATGGCAATGGTAATTATTTTGCGAAAACACCAACGTGCAACGTTTTTTCTGTCGGAATTGGACACACTTCTTTCCGTTGCGCCCAAAATTAAAATATCATTATCTTTGGACCTACTTCTTGCCGCCATACCTTCGCTGCAATCTATAAACTGTTGAAAAGCTGAGAGCCGCTTCGATCTGGCACCAATACGTTCGTGAAAGCAAGCAGAGCTTATCGTACAGCTTATATTTATCAAAGAAAAATTACTCGTGTTTTGTTTGAGCTGTAAAATTATAAAAATAATGAAAAATAAGTAAAAAAGTGTACTTAAAAATTAAAAACAAATCTTGAATGGTTTGTTATGCTCGAGCCATGGCTCTTTGGCTCTTTATAGCAAGCCACCACTGCTACATTGCACAATTTTACAGATTTTGTTTATTTGTTCATTTTGTACTGTCAGATTTAATTTCACCATATTCATAAATATTTTGATCGTAGTTTTACTTGTAAACACTACATTTAGAAACATATTGGCCATTGCAATGTATTTGGGTTGTATGTGCAGATATTGGGGTTGTGATTTGGCATATTTGCATTGATTAAATTGCAAATGTTATTAATTTAACTCCATTTACGCAGAGGCTACACTGATGCGACCGTTTCAATTGAAATTACCAAACTATATTCTTCAATAAACTCAAATTTGTTACAGCACGACGTTGCTATTAACTAGAAGACTCCTAGCCAGACCTGCCACTTCTACGAATATTAGTTTGGAAGTTCATTATTGTTCAAGACGTTTAATTTAATTATCTGCCGAAAATTCGCTCAGTTACTAAAAGGGTGCAACAACCTGGTAGCGCTGAAGTGTAATGCGATACAATTCGTCCATTCTCGTTTTGTGTATTTATTGGAGCTTTCATATAGCACCAGGTTCGAACAATTAGCAGCGCAGTTTTGATCAACCCATTTTTCAACTTGTCAAAACAAACACGCTGCTCTAATTTGCCACAATGTGACCAGATTGCAATTTTATTTTTTGATGCAGCTACGATCAAAATGTGCCCATTCATGGAATCCCTGTAGTGAGTATCGGCGAATAGGTACTCACGAAAATGCCCTGCTAAATTTGCTGCCATTTTCAGAAATAGAATTGAGACCCTTAACCTCAAAAAGGGCGCGCCTGAATGCCCTCAAGCCCGCAGCTCCACCTACCATTAAATTTTTAGATACTAGGAGCGTAGGTGAGACATCCGAGCCGTCGATAATAGACCTGATGAAGTAGTGTCAACATTGGAGTTTTCGAAATCTCGCATTAAATCTAATTATTATAGAGATTTAAGCTTGAATGATAAAGTTTTTAGTATAATATTGCTAATTCAAGCAACTTATATGGGAAGAATTTAAATATAAATAGCACGTCAGAAATAGCTATGGATGTTTAAGTAACTGTTTTGGCGGGAATGAAACAAGTCCGAGTCGTAATTTTTAGTTTATGTGGCCACTACTTGCTGCTCTAATAAGCAAGAGTGTCGTATCTGCTGAGAACTAAAAAGCTAAAAACCGAGTAAACTCACTTAAAGTAATTTATCTGGATCTTTTTATTTGAAATGTGCAACATTAAGGTAAATAACGGTATATAAAATTATTGGCATCGTCAAAAAATATTCTTAAGTATTGTATAGACAACATACGCAGCAAATACCTTTCTGTTTTTAATTTAAACTCATTTTGAAGCCAAATCAGTCTGGGTTATGTATTTCATTTAGAGTATAAGTAAACATATAAGATATTTCAATACTTAAACATAAAATTCCATAAAAAGCTTTACCCAGAACTTCCTTCGTCGACATTGTGACACTAAATAATTTTAAAAATCAAATTAAGTTAGGAGTAAAAATATCTTCACGTATCTAATAAAATAAATAAGTTTTCAAATAAAAAGAAACTTTACTGGTGGTCGAATTCGAACGGCAGGCAGACCACATATGCACTCCCAATGTTTTGTGGGATATTATTGCAAGGGAACCTGAGCTACGGAGCACCGACCGTTCGAATTCTTGCGTTGTAGCTATATTAAGTAACGCACTAATTTGTTGCTATTTTTTGTATCGTACAGCATTTATTCTGTATGTATTGGGGCCCATTTTTGGTAAGAATAAAGTCTGCGCTATGTACAACTGATTACTTGTATTTATTGCTAACTTAAATAAAAAATAAACAAAATTTATTTTTTTACGGTGTTCACCCTGTTTATATTTGTCTGAAATTTTCTCGGTTTTATGACAGGTAGATATATAATGTGCTTGCAAAATATTGTCTTCCTTCGACAAATAGTTTTTGAGTTATACCGCCAACAGGCAGACAGACACACAGACAGACGCAATTGAGAAAACCTGTTTTTCATCATCAAGGGACCATCTAGGAAAACGTGAAGATCTGGAGAAATCTCGAAAGGTAATTTTTCGCTATTGCGACAGCTTCATTCGTCTTTTAGATGAGGGAAGTAAAAATACTTAAAACAGTTGTTGTTACATAATGTCAATTCCAGCTGATTTTTTTTCTTTAAACGATTTGAGACAAGTTGTGTCATAGCTTACTCTTCACGCTTTAGTTAATGGCATAGGAAAAGCAATATCTTTTTTACTTCCCTTGTCTAAAGACGACGGAAGTATTGTAATCGCGAAAAAATCACCTTCCGAGATTTCTCCAGATCTTCACGTTTCAGGGTCTCTAGATAATGAAGAACAGGTTTTCTCAATTCCGTCTGTCTGCCTGTCTGTTGGCGAAACTCAAAAACTATTTGTTGGAGAAAGACAATATTTTCCATACACACTGTATATCTACCTGGCCTGAAACCGAGAAAATTTCAGACAAATAAATACAGAGTGCACCTTTAAAAAATAAAAGTTTGTTTATTTTTTATTTAACTTAGCCATAAATGCAAGCAATCATTTGTACATAGCGCAGGCTTTATTCTTACCAAAAATGGGACCTAATAGATACAGAATAAATGTTGTACGATACAAAAAGGAGCAACAAATTAGTGCGTTACTTAATATAGCTACAACGCAAGAATTCGAACGGTCGGTGCTCCGTAGCTCAGGTATAAATAGCCTGTTCTTTTGCAATATCCCACAAAATATTGGGATTGCATACGCGGACCGCATGCTCTTCGAATTCGACCATGGGTAAGGTTTTTTTATAAGAAAATTTATTTACTTTATTAGAAACGTAAAGATATTTTTACTCCTATCTTAATGTGATTCTTAAAATAATTTAGTGTCACAATGTCTACGAGGGAAGTTGTGGGTAAAGCTTTTTACAGATTTTTTTGATTCTATCTACTTAGTTACCATGAATATAAGTGAATTCACACGATTTTACACTAGTGCAATATCAGCAATAGTTTACAGAGGTGCAAAATTTCAGTGCTAATTTGTGCCACGTCAACGTGTTAAAACTTTGTTTTACAAATAAGACTATTTCTTTATTTCAATATTTCTGGTCTTGAAAGTTTTGTCTTCTTGTTGTTTTCCATAAATGCCTCTCTTTGTGAGTGAAGGTTTTGTGAAAATGTTTTATTGTCTTTTCATTTATTTTCTACCATACGCAAATGGTCGTTCAGTATTCTGCGTGCTATTTTAAGTCACTTGCAGTATATTTTCTAATATTATATCTGACCTCACAGTTTTCTGTTTCTGGAGATTATAGATATGTCACCGTTGCATTACCATTTGATTTGCAAACGTTTTTAAAACGTGTTGGATGATGTTATATACAATTACTGCATTTGTAGTAAGCACATTTTCAGCTGTAAATGATTAATTACTATTAATCGGCCAGACTTTTCCTGTAAATCACAAATATCGAAAACATTTCGTTACTGTTAATTTGTAACTTGTCATTAGACCAAGCGACACTTTGCTTTTAATGTAGGAATGAACTATTCTAATTGGACGTTTCCTTAGTTACCACAACTGACCAACGCACTTGACTAAAATGAAGGCAAATACAATTCTATACAAAATAGACTTGAATTTAAATATTTAATGAAATTTTAAAAACTCTTATAGACAACTCGTGTTAGCGTGCTTATTTTCAGGCGTGTGGAATATTAAACTCGGTTGCGCCTCGTTTAATAACCCTCCACACTTGTGCAAATAGTTGCACTTCTAGCACTTGTGGTCTAAATAACTAGTTCCGACAATAACTCATTCTCTTTGTACAGTAAAACAGTTTTTCTTAAAACTAAAGCTATTATAGTTAAATTCTCTATAGAGAAAGTTCTATACCCTTTTTCCTAACGTCTATGCGATTTGCTGCTGAGTGAAGTCGAGAAAATTGTATTGATTGAAGGAAATGTCAATTTTTCCTTCTAAACCTACTTTCAAGGTGTCTCTCCCACATATTGATGGTTGCAAAGTTTGTTATAGAAATTATATATATTTTTGTAACGCTATTGGTTTCTTCATTTCGGTGGCGGCGTAAACTTCGTATTGGAAAGAATAAACGTCTTAAATTATAATATATTATTTCACATAGTCGCCTGGCTGAAACCATTAGAGTTACAAAAAATATGAAATGTGCTGTGTTCTAGCGAAGTTTATCACCAAAAGTATATTGATCTGAAGCATTTTTTAATTAAAAAAATGAGTTTTTGTCACTTTGCAACGAGAACTTTGCTTCTACACGCGGAGAATGTAATAACACCTAATCACTGGCAGAGAGGTGAGAAAATCGCATGGGACTTTTTTGTAGAGAATTTGATTAGATTTAATGCACAAGACTATTTTTTACAAACGGTAAAAGGAAAACAACTTGTTGACGAAAAATGTTTGTATTATTTCGGCATTATGGTGAGTGTGGTAGACCTCGGGGAATGGAGCCGAATGGTTCCAATTAAAGCCAAACGAAGTATGAAAACATATTTTTGTTTTTCCTCTGGTCTAACCATGGTTATTGCAAATAAAGAATCTAATTTAGAAAACGTTGTTCTTATACTCGAACAGCATTGGATAACAAGTAGCAATAGTCGCAAAAATTACACTTTTATACGGTGCTGCCCATTGTAATTTTTTTTTCGGAATATTGCAGGTTGTTATTTGCCTGTTTGCCTTGCGTAAAACAGCCCCGGGTTTCGAAATATATGATGTCGCCGAACTATTACATGGACCGTTGCTACAAACATAGTCTATCTTAATCAAGGTGATAACCCTGTAACAAGATACATAGCGGTATTTTCATAATCGGAAATTGTATTTGTAGGAACGCAATGGCGCCCAGGTATAAAAATTTTATATTTTTGTAGATATATCTGTCTTGCTTACATAGTGACAGCAGTAATAACTATTGTATGGCAAATGAAATAGCAAAACCGTTTTGTTTCTTATAGTGCGGCATGTGCATTTATACTGCGGGATCTAATTCGGGAAAATTTAGGGATTGTTGGAATTTGTAATGCGGGTCATCTGCGAACTTGCTAATTGCTGTCCCCCGAGAACAACATTCGAAACTTCTTGAAAGTCACGATCCAAGAAGTTTAAATTTTTTTCTGTGCATCCGTTCTTTGCTCCGACATTTCTAATGTTTAAGCAATTTCCTCGAAGGCCCAGTTTCGTTACTTTTTACGGCGGTCCCCAAATCTATCGGTCTGTCGACTGTCGAAATAACTTTTTACCTGTGGAGCTTTAATTCAGCTTCGGTGACAGCTCTGGGCCGGAGGCGCCCTTTGAAGCACGGCTGCATTTCGTAGCAAGAATTCAGCGAGATGCTTCGTCGCGAGGCTCTGCATACTTGGAAAACTATTGTAAACTCGATAATGGCAAAACTACGTACTTGTTTTTGGTTACAACGTTGTAGCAGTTTTTCAAAGTAGGAATCCTAGAAGCAGTTGCATATTTGGTAAGCAAGTAAAGGAAGGTTGCTAAGATGGCAAAGCCTCTTAATTAGTATGAAGGAGTATTGATATATTCTTAGCCTGCTATAGAAGCAACCAGAATTTGAAACTCAAAATATTTTATTATAGTTTTCTCTTAATGTAACACACTTGTTATAGCAAACCTGCAGCGCCTTTAAAACTTAAACATGTTTCTTCTTGTTCTGAAAAGCAGCCCTTCACAGCTTTTTTTACTTTTTCGTTAGAATTTTACGCCCTTTTCATTGGAGGGAAGAAAGAATAGTCTGAGGAAGTTAGATTTAACATATAAGGCGGGTGTTCAAATAATTCGAACTCTAGATCAAAAATTGTATTCATGGAAATCTGCAACTTGTGTGCAGGTGCGTTGTCTTGCAAAAAACACATTTGGCCAACATGCCGCTTTTTTCCACTGTTTTTATTGTAGAGTTAGTAACGTAGGATAATATTTTCTAAATATTTTTTACCCTTACCCAAATAATTAATTATAATTACTTCACAACTATCTCAAAAAACTAAGGCAGGATTTTCCAGCATATTTTTTAACATGAAACTCTTAGGCCTTGGAGAATCAAAGTTTTTTTCTGGGTTGTAGAAATGTACTGAAGTTTTATCCATGGTAACACAAGGCTCAAAGAGTCAGCATCTTCTTTAGAGCGGGCATAGATTGAACGCCATGCTTCAATTTTTGTCTCGCTTCTGATCGACATTTGCATTTGGGGATCCATTTTATAGATTTTTTCATATCCAAATCGAGGTGAACTGTGTAAGGCATGCGTACGTATTATATTTATTTAGTTATTTACTTATTTGGAATATATAAGGACAACAAGTGAAGCTAAATATCTACTAAAACTATATATAACTTAAAAATATGTAACTTATTGCACAGAAAAATAAAAAAAATTAATAAAGTTGCACAAGTAATGACACTAAATAATAAACGTATTAATATTTTAAAACATAAAGAAAGAAAAAAAATTATGAATACTTTAGAGCGACATAAAATAGAAGAACAGTAGGTAAAATGAAATAACTGTAATACAGGGTAGTAGTGATTAGCGCAGCATCCGCCTCAGAGTAAACTTAAATGTAAGCAGTGACATTAAATAAGCCTAAATGTTTAATGAACAAGAAATGATTTAGTGAGCCCTGTTACTGGTGAATTATAGACGGAGTTAGTTTTACTAAACGCTTGACGAAGCAGTGGGGATCCTTTATATTGTGAAAAACACCATTTAAATTAAATAATAGAAGTTTAGGCGCATCTATAAATTATCATGAATTTTCTAGAAGTAATAATAGTTATTTATTATACAAGACATTGAAGTTAAATTTTAATTCACGAATAAAGCTGTTAACGTCGAGACGTTAATCATTCAAGGGAGGTGCCTACCAACAATGCAGTGTGAGTGACATAAATAGATAAAATCCTATTTTATGCTTCTGAAATAAATAGTTAAACTACAAATTCAACCGTAAGAATTGAATAAACGATAATAGTTATAGTAATTTTTGTAATTAGAAGTGCACATTTAAAAAGCAAATAAGTTTTTTTTAAATGTTTTTATTCTACTTATATAAATGAAATATTGTGGGTTCCATTATTCAGTGTCCTAGATATTCTTTGCAGCCCAATTCGACGGCATGATAATTTCTTGTCGTGATTAGATACAAGGTAAACCAATACCACCTGAAAAACAAAGCCAACGGTCGCCAGCGTGACGTTAGCATAAGTAGGTAGAATGTTTAGCTAATCGCATAGGCGCAGAGTGACTCTAATAAAAAATAAGGAATTCTTGTGAAAACGGGGTTACCAGTCGTGAACTGAGGCTTTAGTGGTACTCAATTCTCTGTTTTCTGTAATAGAATAATTTTGAAGATCAATACAGTTAGCACAATAGTAATCCCCAAATTTAATAACTCACTTTTCAATATACGTAGTAAATAAAAAACTCGTAATTCAGTTTATATAACGTACTAAGTTTCCGAGTCTTGTCCTTTTTTATCAATCAGTTATTATTAAATTTACCGTAGTACTTCTTAATCAAAGTATTAGTTGTAGAATTCATTATCATTTTTGATATTCTTTGATGCTTATGATATTAGAACCCAATAATATAAACTAAATGCTTTCTTCGGTAAGAAAACTTGTTTCTCAAAATACTCAAGTAATTCATTGAATATAACATATCTAATAAAACACAATTCCTCCGGTTTAAATTATTGAGTAAACTGTAATTGTCTTCTACCGCAGAAGCCAAACAATTATTATTACAAGAAGTACCTATATTATTGATGTTTGTATAATTGCCTAGACACACCAAAATTGAATACCTATTTTCATGATCAAAATATATGACTACAAACACTTCTAAAAATATGGTATGCAATTGTAATTAACTATGTTTACTTTATTCGGCGGCAAATATTTTAAAACGCTAGCATCTCGCCATTCCGGCGGCAATGCAATAACTTGTTTGGTAACGGTCACTTACGTGGTTATTTATGCAAAACTTATAGTAAATAACTAACGAATGCACTAAGTGTCTGTTAGATAACTATTAAGCGTTTCATTAACAGTGATAAAAATGCAAGAATTCTACAGATTTTTAAAATTATTAAATTGTGTTAATAACAATAATATTTTATTATACCGATTTCTATGCAGTATTCTGCAATTGCTCTCTAAAACATTGTTTTTAAATCCATTAATCGCAAACGTCAGGCAGAAAAACTTCGTATGTAAAAAACCCCGAGGGAAATTCGATTCCTGTAGCAGTAAGTAGCTATTTTATAATCGCCAATACTAAACATATTTGCAAGGGAATTCGTCTGTGGAAATAAATCAAATGTGAGTCTTCATTTAAAGCGTAACGATGGTGGTCGGCATTGGTAGTGAGTTTATAAAGCTCAATTTAATTTCTACATCATTACTTCGGTTGTCAGTAGGTACAATTTTAATTTAGCAAACGATTGCTTCATAATTTAGTCTGAATTCGCAAAAAATATCGCAATGTAGCTGGCAATAATTTTGAATGTAAAAGAATGTTGTTTACCCTTGAGGGTCAAATTTAATTTTTAATCTTAATTTGTATACTACATAAATTGCACGTTTGGCAAGGCAACAATGCTGTTTGGCGTCAGCCATTTCTAACTTAAAAATTTAGAATTGTTAAACCCAATAGTTAGAGACTTGCATAACACAACGATACCTACTGCAAATTTCATTCTAGTAAATAATTCTTCATTTGATTTGTATTATATTTATTTTGGACACGCAGCAATGTATTTCTAATCTAGCGTCTTCAAAACGAATTTTATTCACAATCACCTTATAATTGAAGTTTTATCCACACTTATGAACCGTCTAAAGTACCACTTTATCCACTAGTGGAATAAAGAAATTACTTTATTCGACTAGTGGGATAAAACCATGTCACTTACTACTGCATTGTTAGTAGTACTGTCAAGCTATGCCAAATTCGAAATTTGTAGGTTAAGTTTTGCGTCAATCTGTGTCAAATAACAAACAAAACTTAACCTATTAACCTCTCGAATTTGACATAGACTGACAATACACTTCAGTACTGCCAAACGTATAACATTTGATCTTTCGGTACTTTCCAAATTGTTACTATAACTTTTCATGGCTGTCAATACAAAACGTATGTTTTTTTACGTATTCATTGAGTTGTTGGGTAAAACGTTGTATTGCATTCGTGTTTAATTGCGTTTTATCCACTTAAGAAAATTAAACGCTCGAACTGCGTTCTCCCGTTTAAACATTCTTGCGTGGATAAAACGCCATCTAAAACACGTATACAATAAATAACTATTATTCACCTAATGATGCAACAGGATTTGAATATTATAATTAGTGCGATTATCGGTATTAGAATTCATAATCGAAAAGGGCAGCTTTTGCTACGTGCTTGCTGGTAGAATCTGTTTCATATTCTTTATATTTTTCCATTTAATTCTGCTGTAAAAGACGTGACGGGAAGAGGCCGGATAGAATAAATTATAATCGTAGAAATTTTGAAGCCATTTTATTAACTTTGCCTAGAAGGATATAGCAGAATAATATGGAGGGTATCCAATATAGGAACTTAGAGAACGAGAAATTCGTAATAAACGGATTCGGTTAAATGTGAGAAAATGTGCAGCATTTTACGAGCTGTTGTTGCTGTGGACAATCTTGCACATCTTGCTTAATAATCAATTAAGAAATTTTTTCGTTATAAATTGATATTAAGTGAGTTAGAACGGTTTTTTTTATTATCAAACAATGATTTGTCTAATGAACCCAGAATTAATATTTCTTTAAAGTAACAGGACAGAACTTGAGCCTAATGTTTGTTTGTCCATTGCAAAATTTTTGATGATTGCTTGAAACACTATACATTTGTACCCTGCTTTTGCACCCTCATGCTACATAAACTTGAAGAGTGTCTTACAGTTTTCAATATTTCAGACTTAATTTCGGAAAGTTTTATCATCGATTAATATTGGAAACGGTTTTTGCTTGCTAATATTTTTGTTTGTTTAATTGTATCTTTTTTGCCCAACTCCTAATTTCATTCCAATCTTGTTGTAATTATTCTGTCGCTTCTTCACCCTTTTTACTTATTGCTAAGATTGCAGTATCATCTGTAAAAGTACCTGTGGTGATATTTTGTAGTTGTGAGAAATCACAACTAAGTAAAGAACTGAACCAAGAAAGCTACCTTGGGGGAATCCTACCCTTATTACTTGTTACATTATTTCTTGCCTATAATCAACAGAAACATACCATTAACTAACTGGGGACAATGGTTCGGGATCGACTTACCTTTGAAAAAGGAAAAACGAAACTACAGGGAGCACATTTCTTGATGATTTCTTGAGGCAAAGAACCACTACGTCGAAGCAAAAAAACGAATGAAAGTTGTAGCAAAGATCGAGAACACTTAATTGTATAAACAAATATCACAAAATAGTAAGCCTCGCTTTCGGTACGTTACTTATTCAAAACTAAACAGGAGTAATCGCTGTGTAACGCTGCTGAGTAAGAGTGCCCAAAAATTATCACATTAAGCAGTGCCTTAGTGACTTCGTATCAAATTATCTTTTTGTTATTTGTTTTTCAGCATGCAATGTTTATAAAAAATCATGCGTACTAACTCAGCTTTTTTTGCTTCAAATCGTAACAAAAATAAAATTTAGACAAATAAACCTACTAACTAATGTCACTTTCTGGAAAACTAAATTAACTGATCCGCCTTGACAATTAACGAGTTATTATTTGATCTGCGCTGTGACACCCATGTTTCATCTACTAGTAGTTCATCATAAGAATCAATATAAACTCAAAAGATTCGCTCTATTAGTACAGAGTGATATATTAAATATCATTCAAATTGATCCAATTATTCTATTGCTACATGCAAAATTGTTTACGACATTTTTTGGGCTCAGAAATCTGTGGTCAAGCCATGTCCACATATTTTAGCAATACCCTGTATACGATTTGAAAAAATCTTCAGCAATAATAAGAAAAGATTGAATTGTCTGAAAGGAAGGTCAATATTTTAGGAAATCAGTTTTTTTATCGATAATTTATTATTGTTTCATGAAGTTGACGTCATTTTTATGTATGGTAACGACAATAGAAAAGGTTCTTCACTGATCTTTAATTTTCTTAATAGTATTTCTAAATTCATTTCTTAATACTGTCATTATTACTTATAAAGTGTAGGTTGTGAAAATGCAAGACCTCTATTGCAGTTGATAATAGTTGTACTCAATGGCAAGTCAGTTTTGATTTCAAAATGCCTATGCTCTAGTGAAATAAATCTTGGTTTCTAAGGCTAAACAAGTAAACACCTCATATAGGTAATGCCATTCGCCATTGTAATTGCAGCGTAATTATTGTCAGAGCAATTAATACCTAGCTGGGCGATCTCATCAACAGCTACAAGCTACTTTAGTGTGCATTATTAGGACATTTGCATGCAAATTGGAAGTGCTTTTGGAAATATTACTGTTCCTGAGCTAAGCATGGTGCAGATGGTAAAAAAGATGAGGCAATAATTTCATTAAATGAATTTATATGGCAGTAATATTATAGTTAGTAGAATTTTTAACGAGAAATGTTTGTTATTAATTACGTATATGGAGCGATTAGACTTAGCATAGATTACCTTTTTACCTTTGCGTATTCGCTGTCCTTAAAAGTTTTAAAATCAGTGCAGCATTCCCAAATAAAATTGTCTGCAAATATCCGACTGTTGAAATATGTAACATATCTTGTCTAATAAATTAGTAAAAATATCCTAGCTACCGTAATTATTCCTAAACAGCATTTTAGAAACCAAATACAAAAAAATTAGTTCTGACGACATCACTACTGCATCTTCCCTATAATTTATTTTTGACACAGAATATAGAGGTGATAGAATATGATATTCAAAACGGCACATTCTAACTCTAATTAACAAAGCTCGTAATTATTAATACACTTTGCTGATCGGAACATGTCAGATGTAAAAGAATTCGATTCCATACCCTACGCAACAAACCGATACTTGGCTGCACAAGTATTAAAACATCAACTAGAAAGTTCAAATTAAAAAAAAATAATAAGAAACATCATTTTACTTCTGCCGGGAATCGAACCCATGATCGCCGCAGAGCTAAGTGGACCTGTTGTGCCCAGGATCACTCGCTCCACCTACTCAGATTGCTTATTATAAACAAATTTTTTGGTAAGAGATATTGTTCAGTAGCAGATCTTGGACCAGGTTTTAACAGTTTTTTTAGAGAATCATGGAATATAACCTGGAAATGATGATAATGGGTTAGGTTAGAATAAAAAGTAAGGTTTAGTTAAATTAGCTTTATATATGTTATTTCATAATTCCTATTTCGATGTATAAACTTTATCGCCTATTTCGTCTTTATATTCCAGATATTTAAATTTTAAAGACCTGCAATTTCGCAAATGCCTGCTCATGGCCTGATACAAAATTATATTCTTATCCTCGTTATTGCACCAGTATAGAGAAGTTTGAATTAATGCTATGTTATTAGAAATGCATGGGTGCGGTTTAAGCCACATGGTAAGACTCTTAGAGGCATAGATTTTTTAAAGTACATCCGTAATTGGAAATGAAGCAGTCCAAAATATGTACAATCTTGATGACGTAACTGCTTTAGAATAACATTTGATTATTGTTGTCGTCAGCCTTGTTGTAAACGTCCCCACCGCTGGGAGAGTTGCCTCGTGTTCTCGAGCCCTGAGTGGAAAATTCGTAGTTTTTACCTGTTTTGGGTGCTGTCGAAGGTAGCTGTGAGGGTTCTGGTGCATTTCTGCTCGTCCAGGATAGTTATTCGATACAGCGATTTTGGTCCAAGATCCCTTCAGGCGTATAGCCAAGCGAGATAAGGGCCTGGTTTAGTTCTTGCAGATCTTCAGGTATCCGGGTTATTGTTTGAGATATATTTAGAGTAGCTTCTTTATGTGCATCACGCAGCGTAGCCTGCTAGTTAAACAATTATAAATAGTATTAGCAAAATTATTGACGGCTTCTCCCAATGTGGTTCAATTTACATAACACATCTACATAGTAAAATATAGTACACTAAAATGATGTCTTGCTTTTAAGAAAATACTTTTTGGTGTCGTAACGGGGTTACATTTTAATTTTTTTGCCAGGGGCTCCTTTTTGTATTGTAACGTAACGGGAGTGAGTGGAATAATTTACAGATTTTTTTGCTGCAGCTTGCTCAAAGGTGAATCCATTGGGAATGACTCTTCCGTTTTCTCCTCTGGACTTTTTAAAAATAAAATGCGTATCGTATTAAAGTGTTTTTCCAGAAAATCAAGGTTGTTGGGCCAGCTTAATATTAGTATCAAGGTGGCATATGTAACTGTGTTTCAAGGAGGTCCAAATTCACGTTTTTAATTTTCATGAATATGATTTCGTCGTTTCTTTAGTTATCTTGGAATTTTTAGATTAAATGCAACGTACATAACCTAAACATTTTAGGACAATCGGTAATACAAAACAAAATCAGTACACCTATCAGTATTAACGAATTTAAAATAATAGAAAGGTAACTCACCACTCTTGAAAATAATTACTTAAAAATACTTATTTTTTATAAAACATAGTGAACTGCTGTACTGTTCAGTTAACACATCCCCACCACAACTGCAAACGCTCTGAATACAGCGGCATCGGCAGCGGTAAACAGGCGCAAATTTAACATTTTGTGTGAAGTTGCAGGTGTGGCAAAGTGGTCCAGTCTCCCCTATATCCGCAATTGAACACTTTTTTATAACTTATAATAATAGATGCCACAAGATATCAAATATATATCTCCCAAAACACTCTGTAAAAGAAAGAATAAAACTGAGCATTTCCTGGTGACGCTCATTGCGGAAATGACCTTTCAGCACAAGTTTGTTGAATGCCACTGCCTTTTATAAACATGTGGCCATACATTTTGATTAGGATCGGATTTTTGGGCTGCTAGCTATTGACTTTTCTTACTTTATTTGGTCCATTAGAAAGCAAATTTATGAAATATATTCGTTGGCCGAAGAAAACCAATTTAATACTGGACCTTATTACCTGCTGCCCACCGCGAATCGAGTTATAATTTCCCCTGGCACTTCTAAGCGCGGACTTCGGCGCATTAGAGCTACGCTATTTAACTTATCGCTTGTTCGCTCCCCCGAAGGTTTGCGTCCTGAAGAACTCCGTCCTGCATTAATTACCTGAAAACATTTAGGCGTGAAATCGCTAGAGGCTGCTTTGTCACTCGCGAAGAGTTTACGCAGCACTTTACTGAAACCCTACACCACCGCTACACACTCACTGACGCTGCTGCCTTTCTGGCGTCGTGTTTATAAAAAGATGAAACAGTCTAGTCCTCCATTCAGACACTTTTCGGCCCGAACTAATGCTTGCTCGGCTAAATGACGTCTTTGAGAAACCCTGAAATCCGTTGAATGCTGCACAGCCAACTTAGCTGCCGCTTCCTGCGACCGGCTTCTTAAGCCTCGATTCCCGAGAAGGACGGCAATTCACGTCCCGACGCCTCGACAAAACAGATTTCGGTATTAGCATAAGATTCACGTCTCAAAGCGCTGCCGTACATACGCCGATGCGCACTACAAAAGGTTCGTAATTCGGTGATTATAAATTAGTGTTTCTGCAGCAAACTTAGTATTTTGACAACTGACCTGTGAACATATTTTAAAATTTGGAGCAAACTGGAGGAATTAGTTTGCTAATTACAGCTGGCACAGAGCTATCGCGACTTGGCTGGCGCAGTACGACCCTAAAACTGTTTCAAAAACCTGTAAAGGGCTTTAGTCAAAATTTCCCTCGCAAGTGCACGTTGTGACACTAAACAATGTTAAAAATTAGAGAAAAGTAGGATTAAAAATATCTTAAACTTCGTAATAATACAGAAAAAATAAAAGGAAACACTTGACAACGCGAATTATATCAATTTCAAATTAAAAAGAAACATTAGCGGCGGTGGGATTCGAACTGAAGCGCCTAAGAATGCAATTTCAACGCTCGACCCACGCTGTCACGCCAGACCGTCCAGTTCTTTGCGAAGCAGCTCCATCAAAAGATGATCTATCGGATTTTTTCCACTATCTCAGGTGTTTAGATGTTTACCACACGACGTTTTGGGAGTATTTGGTCTACTCCCGTCCTCAGGTGTATGAACTCCTGGTTAGTCCTGAGAAGGACTGTTTTTGAAACGTCTTTTTCACGTAGACTTGGTGCTTACCCCAGGGTTTGAACCAGGGACCATTGATCGCTGTGATTACGAGACTGTCACTTTTACCACTAGGCCACCAGCGCGTGAAAAATACGTACAAAAATCAGCCCTTTACAGGACTAACCAGGAGTTTATTCACCTAAGGACGGGAGTAGACCAAAAACATCTTAAATCCCGTGTGGTAAACACCTGAGACAGTGGAAGAAGTTCGATAATAGACCACTGTCAAAAATGACAACATTCAGAGAACAGCTCCATTAAACGCAAGTCACTTATTCGTTACCTTTTTTTTTGTCTTTTACAGCATTTATCCTTTATCTGTTGAGCCCCATTTCCGGCAAGGGTAAAGCCTGAACTATGTGCAAATGATTACTTTTATCTATTTTTCAGGTAAAGCAAAAATGAACACAATTTTATTTCTTTAGATGCTCACCCTGTATATGTTGGGTCTAACATATGTCCTTTTCCTTGAAGGGCAAAAACCTGAGCTATGTGCAAAATATTACTTCCACTGAAGTAATACTGGAGTTAAAGCAAAAATAGGCGGAATTTTATTGTTTAATGTGCTCACCTGGTATATATTTTACAGAAATTTTCTCGGTTTCATGTCAGGAAGGCATAGAATCCGCATGCAAAATATCGTCTTCTTCCAACAAATAGTTTTTGAGTTATACTGGCAACAGACAGACGGACAGACAAGCAGACAGACAGACAGACAGGCAGGCAGATAGACAGACAGACAGACGGAATTGGGAAAACCTGTTTTTCGTCATCATGAGATCCTGAAACGCAAACATTTGAAAAAATCTCGCTAGGTGATTTTTTCACGATTACAATACTTCCTTTGTCTTTTATACGTTTGATCTATTTTTCATTTTAATCAAAAGCGGTATTCAAACTAAAATCTCAATATTATATTATGTCTTTTTTAAGTTAAAAAATATTTATATGTATATATTTTATGGAGATTGATCGGTTAGTAATAATTAAAAAGAAATCTGCAAGTTTCGTAGCAAGTGAAGATTTTGAAACTAAAAATTTTTAAAATATCAAAGAAAAAATATTAAAGCAATAATAATTATATATCAAAGGCACGATGTAATATAATAAAACTACCGTTTGGTATTTGGCTGTTTGTCACATATTATGCCAAACCAGGAATTGCATATGGATTGCTTGCTTAGAGGTCAAGTGGTTTAAAGGTAGCGATTTCTTGGACAAAACAAAACACTAAATTCTGCAGATTGACTAACATTATGAAGAATACTAGAAACTGCGGTTAAATATAGTTTACAAGAAATAAAGCTCATACAAAATTAATTAGCTACTATTCCAGCAATTCGTTTTTATACGGTAGAAATGTCTTAACGTTGCTAATAATACTCAAACTGTAAAAAGAGACACTTAGCAATGAGTATTATATCAATTTGCAAATAAAAACCCCAAAAGCAGATGGAATTTGAACTGGTATTCTGGCGGAATCTGATTACTAGCCAGACGCTTATATCACTTCATCACCTTATTACTTTGGCTATTAGCTGTTTTTTAAAGGACGTGTTTAGTTGCAGATGTTCACCCTGTATCTGTTGGGTTCCATTTTCTTCAAGGGTAAATATCTGAGTTATGAGGAAAACTACAGACATACAGACAGACTGACAGGCAGAGGTGCAGACAAGCGGACAGACAGACTGAATTGAAAAAACATGTTTTTTATCTAGAGACCCCAAAACGTGATGTACTAGCTCGGACATAAATGCTTAGCTACAGGCTCATTTCACAAATAGCTGTTCGTTTATTTCCAGTAAATAAGTAATTTTATTGTAACTCTGAAATTGTTAAATATCACCCTTCAAACTAGACCCACAGTAATTATCAACACGTTTATGTCGTTTTAATGATAATTGTGTTGTTTTAGTCCGCGATTGTGTTACCATATGTCTAAATATATAAATCAACGTAAAAGTGTTGCATGTATATTATAAATATCTGATTTTATGTTACACTATTAAGGTGTTACAATTAAAATCGAGCCAAAATAATAAGACAGAACTATGATAAAGAAATATGCAAAGATCTTGTAGACAGATAAAAACTAATGGAACCAATAATGGAACATGGAATTTCCAGCATTTACTAAAGTATTGCCAATAGTTGTTGTTCAGTTAATTTACTTACAAATTATAAATAATACTTGTTGGATTATATATATAAAATACATACATTTATTTTGTTTCGAACAACAGATAAATAAGTAAAGTTTCTTATGTATTATACGGAAATATAACGTATGTGCCCTAGCATTACTACTCTAGAAGATATAAGTATTCGATCATATCGTATATAAATTAATTGCAGTATTTGTAAGTAAAATAAACTGTTTCTAATAAGTGTATTAGAGCATTAGATTACATTCACAATACCTAGCAAATGAAATAAGTAAGATTACTTTTAACTTACTTTGGAAGACGTTCTAACACATTGAACAATGCATGTGCATTTTATATTCCTTTTTTCGAAAATTGCAGAGTAGAACTATTACCAGCTTCAATTTTCGGAAATTTCCGGCCATTAAGGGCACTTAAACCTACTTTTGATACTGTACAAGGTCCGGTAGCATGAAGTATCCATTTTCAAAGTTAATTCATTTCGTAATATAATGAGATATAAGTTCAAATCAAGTCGCCATGCTTTCGCAATAAATGGAAATTTAAGACAGTTGTGAAAGTGTTTGCGAGAAATGTCAGTTTAGCTGTGAATATGGATCATTGGTCAAATATTCAACATTCTTTTGCGGTTAAAGCTTATTTTAAAAATAACAATTTTGTTGTAACCACCCAGCGTTTATTTCGTCGTCACATTCATTTAAATCCACGAGATCCAGTTCCTAGTCGAATAACAATTAAAAAGTGGGTACACACGTTTCGCAGTGCTGCCTTATGCGCCAAAGAAAAACCAAAAGGAAGAACTCGTTCTGTACGCATACAAAACTTTCGTGCTAGGCTTCAAGAGTGCCAGCAGCGAAAAGGAGGTCACTTGACTGATGTAATATTTAAAAAATAAAATTTCCGTGTTTCCTTAAGAACCTTTTGTTTGATTTTTGAATGAAAATTTAGCCATTAACAAAAACCACTCAATTTAAAATAGATACTTCATTCTGCAGGACTTTGTATAACACATTTTTCGGGGCTGATTTTGGTGACGTCATGTAATCTGGTGATTTAGTGTTATGGATTAGTGAATTGCTACACGTGTCTGATTTATTCAGGATTTGATAGTATTAGGAAGCAAAACGCTCGTTGGCTACCCAAAGTCTCAAGTATGAAACTAGGTTCTACCAAAGAGCATATAATGCATTATATGCTCTTTGGTTCTACCTTAACGTGATCTGACCTTTAGTCTAAATTATTCAACTAGGAACATGAAACGCTCATGCTAGTGACTGTTGTGACAGATACATACAATTTCTATATTTTATAATAAACCAATAATGTAGACAGAGCTACTATAATATTAAATTTAAACCCCGTTATGACTTCTATGTAATGCTACCAAAGTGCTGCCTAACCAAGTCGCTGATTTATGGCTGCTTTTATTTATAAGTTCAAAATCTTGGCGTATGAGAGCAACATTTGTATTAAGTATCACAGCTTTCGCCGAAGGTGAAATATTGTCATTTGCCATCGTGTAAAGATCATCTTCTGAGATAGTCGAATGCAGGCTTTCACGGCCGTTGTCCATAATGATAGGTTCTTCCGGGTTATGCCGTGGTCGTCGATTTGAACTTGAGGTTTCGCTGCTCATGCTGTCAGCTTCTTCAGAAGTTCTTCTGAGATGACGAAAAACATGTTTTCTCAATTCCGTTTCTGTCTGTCTGTCTGTCTGTTGTCGATATAGCTCAAAAACTATTTCTTGGAGTAAGATGTTTTGCATGCCGATTAAATTCTACCTCGCCTGAAATCGACTATACTTTCGGTCAAATATAAACAAATATAACAGGGGAAGTATCTTAAAAAATAAAATTGTCTATTTTTGCTGTAACTGAGGAATAGATAAAAGTAATAATTTGCACATAGTTGAGGTTTTTGCCATTACTAAAAATGGGCCCTAAGCGATACAGGGTGAATGTCGCAAAAGCGACGAAAATGAGCAGAGCTTACCACGTCGTTTACAATACAGACATAATCAAATCGAATTGCGACTCGGCCTCAGACTAATTGTTAAAACGCCGGTATAGTAATCGAAGCCGTATGGGAGCGCGAGTTCAAATCTCACTTTCGGAAATGCTTTTTTATTTGCAAATTGATGTATTTACATTAATATGTATTTCCTTTTACAGTTTCAGTATTATTAGCAACGTTAGGATATATTTCTCTATTGTATACATAATTTGGAACAGAAGGTAAAGCATTTTATTTCTTCTGTAGCTTTTTTATTTGGAGTTGAATTTTAAAAATATAGCAATTACTGTAATTAGAGTACCTACCTATGTGGTCGACTCTTACGAGGGAAGTTTCTTGTAAATCCCTACAGATTTTTTTGTATTCTTAAAGTAACAATGGCGTCAGTTACAATAATATAACGTTGTATATACATTCCTATGTTTTTATAAGCGCAGAAATTGTTTACAGCCTATTAAAATCGAACACATTAATTTGCAAGCAAAATTACGATGTGAAGGGATATTTTAAAAATTAATATGAATAACTGATGAATTACAACAACATGACTGGTAGAGAACTCAATGTGGAAAGGTTTCTAAAATTAAATTAAGTGTGTGTAGTCATGAACAAATTCAACAATTTCATATTTCATGCGAAGTGCAAAGCGTTAAAAATTTCATAAACTATTTGAAACACAGCAATAAGCTGTAGTATTAAATCAATCTTATAACAACAAACATTCGAAATTAAACAAAATGTATATACGTGAATATGGCAGAATAATAAATTGTGGAACAGTGCAGTGTCAAAGTGCGAACATCGCTGGAGGATTCGGTCCGAGATGTGTTTTCTTCAATCCATCGTGGGAACAGCGGGAGAAGCCATCTACAGGTGATACAGCACATATTTCAATCGCTGGTGAAGGAAGAGGACCTGGGGGACTCCAGTAGCACAGTTGCAAGACAGGAATGTGGGTCGACATAGTTTACAGCAAACTCCATTGTCGTTGGCAATTATTCTGGGGCAGTAAAAGCATTCCAAAGCGGTTTACGGCACAGCTGGACCTTCCTGAAAACACAGTAACCACACCAAAAATTATAAAATAAAGCCATATTCATATAAATTACATATCTGGGTCAACTTTTGACGAATGTGGGTCATTGGCTCTTGCTGATAATTTTAGCGATAAAATCATACGGACAGCAGTGGGATGGAGCACGGTGTCATTGCCTTGGCAGCAGAAAACATCAGGTACAGAGCTTGGCAAGTGTATTGGGTAGCAAGTCTTCAAAGGATTTAGTGCAGAAATGTGCCAAGGTGAGATATCAGCTGGGGCCGTCAATTTTAGCATTTTTTTGTAACGAATGCGCGGTCGCCCGATATTACGTCATCAAATCAAATACGATTTGGAGTAATGGGAGCCAATCAGGATATTGTTTAAAACAATTGAAATGCGTTTTAGGGCGGTGAACTTCCGGGATATATTTAAGGTATTCAAGAGTAAAGATAGACCTAAAAATTTGTGTAAATTTCAATAAGCCTGAGAATGAAAGAATCCATTTTAACTTTTGAGTGAGATGCAAGTTTGTGGTATTCTAAGACCGTAATCATCGTACGTACTAACTACAAGTAATTCAAGTGTAGCTCTAGGTTTATAGCAACATTTTGGTCCAGTGGATCTTTTTTTTTTTAGATACGGTGTAAAATTCAGGTACTCAGCCAAGCATTTCTTATTATTCAAATCGCATACAGAATTTTATCTGCTCGGAAAAATTTATAAAGTAATTGAAGATACAAATGAACCAAAAAAGGGAGTATGCTCTGTTAGCCATTTCGTTAGTGATGAATTTGTTATTTACAAACGACAAAATATTTTAAAAGGATTTCTCAGTGCTGCTAGTTGTTATAATTGTGTTAGGTTTTCAAGCTAAATATGAGCGATTCCGATAAAAATTTGTTTTCTGGTGTAGAACACACACCTGGAAATGTAATTTTCTCTGTTTTACCGAAAAAATGAAGGTTATTTTAATGTATTGATTTGATTTGTGCTGATTCTATTACAATACTAATGTGATTAGAGTAGCCAGTCCCATAAAGTATACCAGAAGGGAATTCAAATTGATGCTCACGTTATTATTATGACACGCCAGTAGATAAATCAATTTAAAAAAAACTATCAGAACACAAATCATGACTTTCTAAATATAGTAAAGGTTTCTCATATTTTAGTTTCATGCTTAATGATAAATAACTTAGATTAAGTAGTTTCGTTATTTCGTGTTTCATATGATTTGCAAATCAGTCTCAATTTTAAACGTCGAATTTATTTTTGCATTATTTTTCAAGATATACTAGGTTCTGCATCAATTCACGCGTTTTCCAAACAATGGATGTCAGAATATGGATAGTGCTTGATTTATAATCTTCTATAGCGAAATACTATTTAGAATTAAGTTAAGACGTTAACGTTTTAAATTTAATTGTTTCAATTTCTTTATAAGAACAGATAATTTTTAGCTTTTGCTTTAACTGTACAAAAAGGCTTTGGATTTGTTTAAATATTACTTCAATTTAATGTTAAAAGTTACTAATACAAAAGCGTTAACATTTCAACTGGAAGCTTGACATTAAGGAACTTCTTTATTATATGACAAAAAAAGTTATGTACAAGTGTTCCACAGAAATGTATTTTGTTTTTTTTTAGTCATGAGACATGAACAAAACTTAGAAAAGAAACTTTCGGCAATTCGTCAAAAGGAAATTAAGAATGGCTTATAGAACCTTGGGTGAATACCTTCTAAACAGAACTTTACTACATGCTAAATGTATCAAATCTCTCAGTTAATGAGTTCTACTTCATAGAGCGTTAAGCGCAGCTTCTGTTTAGTTGTGTATATTATGGCGAAGATTCGCTTTATTGTGGTCGTATTATACTAATTAAAAGGCTTTTAGGGACCATCTTAGGAAGTAGAAGCGGACACACTAAAAAATATCTAAGCATGCGAATATCGCGCTTAAATTTGTCTGCTGCAAGTTTTGCCAGTACTTATT
Organism: Agriotes lineatus; assembly: GCA_940337035.1. NCBI lineage: Eukaryota > Metazoa > Arthropoda > Insecta > Coleoptera > Elateridae > Agriotes > Agriotes lineatus. Next base: position 34,673,260 of record OW679198.1, on the reverse strand, counting down.
AGTAATAACACATTTGTAACAAGAAGTTTATTATAGAGCTCCGTCTTAAAATTTAGTTTGGCCAATTTTAAAACTAAAGGATTAAGTTAGAATATATACTCAATATCCAAGCTTCAAAGTATCATAAAAGACTTCTTGGATGAAACAAGTTCTTGACGAACCACACTTGCTGATTTGTGTATCTTTCATTAACCTGCAGAATGTTAACATCGCTGATGTTAAGCTAATATTGTTGCAAGCAGCTCGTATAAGGATTTCATTCTTTATTAAATTCTGTGAATTTTAATTTTATTAGCGGTGCAGCTACAAAGAGTCCATCGCGAACAAAAATGTAAAAGTCGGAGACGATTGAAGTAGAAAACGTTCCTCGTATTTAATTTTTCGCCTTATTTGCTTTGATGTCTCCGTTTGGTCTCTAAACACAATTCAGTCGAATTCGGCTCATTAGAATCGTCTTCCGCTTTATTACAGCATCTCGACTGTACAGCAACTCCCTTATTTAAATAAAACATTTTTGCAAAAGTTGGCTGAAAGTAATAATGCAGAATCTATTGGAGCGACTCTATGCGAAACGACGTTCAACACTATTACAACGATATTGGAAGAAAAATATCTCGATTAGCTGAAAATCTGATATATTACTCACATATTTGCAAACCTACGCGATGCACGTACGTATTACTGAATTTATAGAAAGTAACTCACTAGTTTTGAACTTTTTGTACTGTGTGGTTACAATGTTTATCCATTCATCGCACATCATATGATTCTTTTAGCACATCACATTGAGCGATTTTTTCAATTTCTCGTGCCACCAATTTCGGGTATAATTTTTTTACTACGAATAGCAAACGAATTTTAGACTAACGCCATAGACTGAACAGACTCAATTACTCTAACCAGCTTCAAATCGTATCAATGAAACGTTCAGGCTACATGGACATACCGGAGGGCCGACTAGGTACAGTGAAAACGGTGTGCGGTTCTCTTCTGTAAATAGTCAAGGGCATTAGAAATTTCAAAGGTGCACCAAAAAGTCTCTTAGTACAACCGATAAGTTCATTAGCTTACGAGAACTCTCAAGCTCACTAAAATACTATGCGTTACCTATTCGCTACGACTTGAAACAGACTTCAGTAAGCTTCGACACCTCAGTTGCTTGCATTAGCCATACACAAAACCATAAAAAACATGAACAGATTTATTGATTTGTAAATAGTTAACCGCACATTAAATTAGCGGACAGTGACAAATTTGCGCTGATGTCGCAAACAAGCACAATATAGTATCCCACCAAGTACGTAGAAATTTAAAATGTTGAATAAATGTGGCAGTAATGACTGGCAAACTCGACGGTGATGCAAGACTAGCCAGTGATTTTAAGCTTTCAATACAGAAAAAAAGAGCAATACACCGATACGTTTTACCTTAAACAACACACATTCGTGTTTTAATACTCATAGCAATTATGTAAGCCGGAGCCGAAGGGCAAACAGCAGCAAATTACACAATCAGTCACCAGAAGCAAGTAAAAGTACAGCAAGGCTTTGCAAAACAACGGCATGGAGAAACGCAGCAAAAACTTCCAACTTACAACGGAAACTAAGCAATGGCACTACAAACTGGGCTGCCAAACCAAGTAGCACTAACTAACAGCTCATAATTTTACTACTCTAAGGTTGACTCTAAAATGATCAAGTGCCTAATTACAAAGGTAAACGAGAAAAGACGAATGCAAGACACACCTTTAGCTTAGAGCTCCAAGACTTAAATCGCGACGCCAGACAAATCCGCAACTAAACAACGCTCAGATATCGTCGATAATTCAACCATACTAATGCAAGCTATACGAGTGAGCTGGGACACTGATCTTGCCACTCTAAGTCACTATCAAATAGCCCCAAACTACAGCAAAAGGTTAACTTCAAGTAAACGCGTGCGATCAACTTAAGAAGACGTCAAAGAGATCGAGGAACCAAACATGATGCCCCATGTGCGAAAACATTTGCAACCTGGTCCTAGTTACGCCTAACTACGAATTGATAATCCAGATCTCGTGACTAAAAGCGTCAGAGGGATAGCGACCTGAAAATACTTTAAAACGCTGGCGGTAAGACGAAGATGTCCGAAAACGGACGATCAAATGTAATCACTATATTGCACACGAAATTCGCCAGGTAAATCTAATTTTGATAATCCAAAGTTTATTAATCATTTGTGTTTAATGGGCACTCAAACTAATGTTCAATACGATGAGTGTTTGTTTTATTGTAATTAGTTTTTAATAATAACTTAATAATTGAAGGTTACTGATCAATATGGCAGTTTCTGATAAAAAAAAAATCATTATCATATTGCCTTGACTTTTGAGGGTTGGCTATTCTAACGGGAAATTTTAAATAGTAAAATGATTTAATACAGTGTGCCAAAACATATAGAATAATTTCTGTCGTTTCTGTCTCATCTGGAATAAAAAGTTCTAAATTTTCCCTAGTTTGGACTCGAAACTATATCAGGTTAGAGAAGTAACCGAGCTGACAAATTATTTGTCTAATTTTTTTTTCACTTTATATTAAAGCGTTATTATTATTTATTACTACTATTTCCTTTAAAAACTAGAATACGCAGTAGAGATAAAGAGACACAAGTAAGTGATTAGAAAGTGGCCCGGCTACGTGTGAAAGTTTGTTTAAGCTGTGGCTTATTTATTCGGATACTAAATGAACTGCATCTTGTAACTTGTATAGCCCAGTCTTTGCATTGTTACTCCGGAACACCGACGAAACGTATTAATGATTTACTTAAACTGGCGCCTCGCGAATCAATCCTGCCACCAAGAGTTTGTTTGTGTTGTCTGCTAATGCTGCGTGAATGCAGGCTAGTGATTTGGTCAAACAGCTTTACCCTAATAAAGTATCAATTACTCGACCTGGTGTAAGAACACTTAAAATACGAAAATTATTCAAAATTTTATTCCTACAGAGTGTGTTGGTTGGAAGGAGGTTTATGAACTTCCACAACAAGAATTATATTTTTGGAAATCCTTTTTTGTTCATTTCCCTTATATTAGGACAACAAAGTGGTTGTTCTATGAGCCCTCTTTGCTCGTAAGCCGGGTAGGTGGCTAACCTCGCCCATGGAAATTAAGGAACAGAGCATGGGGGTGGATCTTACACTGAAATGAAAGGGGGTTCGCTCGCAATAATCAGAACTGTTGTACCTGGAAAGATACTGGGACAGGTTTGTGTTATTTTTAGAAGTGCAATCCGATGTCTATCTACAGGTGCTCAGGTATGTGTGTGCTTAGCTCCAAGCTTTGGACCTACTCTATTTCGTGATCCCCGAAAGACTATTTTACCGCAAGAATATGCAGAACTGCAATTTGCTTCACAAATAAAGATCATACGGTAAATTACAGAATTCTATCCAAGGATTCGATAACGGAGCGACAACGGGCGATATTGACGTCAATTGGCAATCGATGTAACGAGAGGATTTTTAAGGGCTTCGTAGGTAAGAACGATTAAATGTTACCTTGAGATACCGGGGGTTATCATTTCTACTGATTTACCTTATTCGCCGCCTGAAATCTTGGCTCGGGAAACACTTCGACAAAACGAATTGCCCACCACAGAAAATACAAAAAATACGCGACTATGAAAATAATACAACAAAGAAAAAGACGGGAGAGATATTCGAAGATATGAAAGGAAATAGAGTGTTGTTGCAAAGGAACGGCTCAAGCCTTGGCAAGAATATTTTAAAAGTTTGGTTTCCATAAATATGAAAAAAGTATAAGCAATAAATGAAGCTGTTACATCGACAACAGACATAAATGCGGTGGCAAACATTAAACCAACCAAACCTTGAGCAAACTGAACACATCGTTAACAAATTTGGAAACAATAAATGAACAGGATCCGATCAGATTGTTGCGCAAATGATCAAATATGAACGAAATGCGCTGCAAATTGAGGCACAAGATTATTTAACGATACTTAACCGAAGATCATATTATTGTATAAAGCTACACTTGGGTTAAGGATAGCTGCAATTTAAGATCTGTATGTACTTTGGTTGGCTAAAATGCAGTATAGTAGACCACTTGGATTTAGGTTAGCTGCATTTTAAGAATTGTATGTACTTGTACCCATCTATATTACTCTGCGACAACAACTTCAAGGTGTTTTAGAGTGGTCCATCGTACTGTATTTATCCCATTTACACAACAGATTCTAAAATTAGGTATTATTAGTATAATGAGCTGACCTCTAGCCGAGGAGAATAATGAATATCACATTGATAACCACAATATGTTTTCTACTTCAGAAAAGTATTTTTAAAAAATGGGTGAAGAATGACTGCGTAAAAAATACATTATTGATTATTTGTTGATGACATGGCAATAACCTGTAGAACCTAAGAAATAATAAGTTTTTACGAAATTTGCAGAGGATACGAAGCAGTAAGGATTTAAAGAAAACTAAACTTTTAAATTTTAAAAGAAAAAGTCTAAGCACTAAAGAAATTAAAACCACAATTAAAATGGTTTTGTTTTCTGAATATAAAACGTTATGTTATCATTAGGATCATAGAGTATAAATATGGCACCAATTAAAACTGTTGGAGCATGGGTTTAGATGTAAAATACAAAAATTAAATTTGGGTCAGGGAAGCATGTGTCAGGCATAGTCAATTGATATTCAATGACCGAGGCAACTGTATGAAGGCACCAGGAAGCGTTATATGCCCGTTAGATGGCACTACTTATAATTAATTTTTGTTACAGATGTCATTAAAACTGGCATGCACACTATTTTACAACGTCTAACAAGACGGTAATAATTATAACTCCTTTTAGTATGACAATTAATAGCGCTTCGACACGACGTGATTTTTTTTTCAGGTAGAAATTCAAACACTCATGCTTATGTCAAGTAACATCTGGTAAAGATAGTAGCGCCTTTCCTGGAAATTTTATCGATCGCTAGTGGTGCCTTTTTTCGAAAATTTGTTCCATTAGTACTTGATATATTTCGCCCACTTTTATTATGATAATTAGTAGCTTCAACACGACGTCATAACATCTTTTCTTCAAATTGAAAATTCAAATTCTCGTGTATATCAAGTAAAGCAGCGTTTTCCTCCACATTCGTCAGTCGCTGACGACCACGACCGAGTAGCCGCGACCAAGTCGTTGAGACATCTACAATGCATTTAAGCGGGTCTGTTTTCCTAGCTGCTACTAATTCGTTGCTACCAAAATCCGTTCGCAGGTCTCCAGTCGCCAGTCGCTTGACATGTTTTTGAGCTGACAAGCGACTTATTCGTCGACGAATTTGAATGTTTTTGCATCGCGTTTGTGAAGTATTGTTTTTAAATAATACATTTTAACTTGGTGAAGTCAGAAAAATATAACTATAAAACTAGCAACATTAAAATTATTGTTTTTCTATTAATATTCATTTTATAAACTGCAGCTAGTCGCGAGCGAAGAGCAGTAAACCGCTGCGGGAGGAAAACAGGCAGACATCCTGACGAATTAGTCGTGGCTACTGGGTCGCAGTCGTCAGCGACTGGCGAATGTGGAGGAAAACCCTGCTTGACCGCTCGAAACGATAACAACACCTTGGTGGTGATTTGATCGATCATTAGTGCTGCCTTCTTTTAAACATTACTAGTCCCATCAGTGCTTGCTGTATCAATCCCACCACTATTATGACAATTAATGGTGCACCAACTCGACGTCATAACATTTTGTTCTGAAATGGATTATTCAAGTTCTTATATGTATAATAAGTGACAGCTGCGAACGATAACAGCGCACCTCCTGGAGATTTGATTGTTACGTTGGTGGTTCTCTTTTTAAACGTTGTCCCGTCGGTGGTTGACATATCGAACACACTTTTCTTATGACAATGAATGGTGCTCCAACGACGTGATAACATTTTGTCTTGAAATTGAATATTAAAAATTTTATATGTACGATAAGTGACAGCTGCCAACGATAACAGTGCATGTGAATATTGTAACGTTCGTGTTCTCTTATTAAGCATCGTTCGGTCAGCGCTTGATATATCGAGCCCACTTATATATTATGAAAATTAATAGTGCTTCAACACAACGTCATACACATTTTCTTCCAATTACAAATTTAAACACCCGTGTGTATGTCAAGTGGTAGCTGGTAATGATAGTAGCGCCTTTCGCGGAGATTTAATCAATTGTTAGTGGTGTTTTCTTTTATACATTAGTTCCATTATTACTTCATAGATTCAGCCACCTTTATTATGACAATTAATAGTGCTTCAACACGACGTCATAACATCTTTTCTTTAAATTGAATATTGAAATTTTTGTGTGCATTAGTGGTGGGCTTATTCGAATGATAAATAACCGGTTATCCGGTTATTGAAATAACCTCTGTAACTGGGTTTTCGTTCCAAGTATTCGAATGAAAAATAACCTCTTCCTGATACGTACTACGTGCCGTATCTCAGTGACCTGCGAGTGATCGAAATTCTGTAAATAATACGTCATTCATAACCATAAGCAAGATAGATTGTACTGATTGACCAAAGTGAGGCTCGCGGCTGCTTGTTGACCTCATTAACACATTTGAGACTCCCAGTCGACCAGTTAAATTTATGGGGCCGTTCCTATTAAAGATAACGCTCTGCTGAGTATGAGATTTGCCGAAGCTGTGTTGGTATTAATTTATAACGGCCTAAATTTTTGCTTCGAAACGCGGTTGATTATGCCTAATAAGGGATAAACAGAAAGCGAAATAAGATTTTCCAATATCGTAACAGATTTATATTTAGTTTTTAATAACGGAGCAGTCGATGCCCATCCGTCGTCATATGATATGAACGTAGGACAAGAGGTGGATTTCGATGTTTAAAATTGTAAGTGTGCGTCTTTAGAACCGCGGAAAACTGAACGTAGATAAATGATGGATTCTAAAATATACCGGTATGATGTGCAAGCGAAAAGGGAAGGGTGGCTACTAGAGAATTTTAGGAACTAAAAATAGATTCAATAAATACTTTGTATTCGCATATTTATGATTTCTTTATGAATAGTATTGATATAGCTATTGTCAATGGCTTAAACTCCTTAGAAATCAAATAAAAATCATTTATACAATTATTATAATTAACGATTAACTGAGTTCCTCTGCTATCTGCAAGTTACGATGCCGATGCAGATGACGGTAAACCGCCAACCGGCAAACCGCCAACCGACAAACCGGCGAAACGAATCGAGAGCCAAAATTTATTCGAATGATTATTCAAATAATCATTTGATTATTAATATCATTCGAATGCAAATAATTCGGTTATGAAAATTTTCCGGTTATGCCTATCACTAGTGTGCATCCCGTGACAGCTGGCAACGATAGCATCGCATTTCGCGGTGATTTGATCGATCGTTAGTGCTCGATACATTCAGCCCACTTTTATTACAACAATTAATAGTGCTCCAAAACGACGTTATAACGTCTTCTTGTTCCATTAAAAATTCAAACACTTTTGCATATGTCAAGTGGCCCCTGGTAACGATGTCAGCGCCTCTCGCGGGGATTTAATCGAGTATTGGTGAAAGTTTTTCTAAAAATTAGTTTTATTGGTGCTTGCTACTATATGCAGCCCACCATTATTATGACAATTAATAGCTTCAACATGACGTCATAACATATTCTCTTCCATTTAAAAATTCAAACACATTTTGGGTATGTACTTTATACCCATCAGTTCTTAAATCAATTACTCTAGTGCGTAGTGATGATAGTGTGATAACTCAATTATACATAAGATGCCGCTTTCGGCGTAAATGCAATAATGACAGCCTTGGATTTTTCCGTGAAAAGCGGATTTAGCATTTACTGTTGTGTGACAACTGCCAGCCGATGGCAGATTGCGTTCGTGCGAGTTTTGTTATCATGGTTGCAACAAGGGAACTTCAACTGTGGATCCCTTTGTTTTGTAAGTTCTTGGTGCCATAGAGTCGCGCAAAAACTAATTCAACCGGACTGCATAACGCATTCCAGCTTTGAAGCTGCTAGAACTCAATCGGTATACTCCTTGGAGAGGAGTTTCGCTAATCAAGCATTGTCAAATAAATAGCATGTCATAGTCCACCAATCTGGTGCAATCATCTGATCGTCCCTATTCCCGTCTTGCGAGTCGAAATTAAACGAAGCGTCAGTCTTTAAGTTTTGCTTCCAGATGGCAATTATCAAAAACACCCAAAGTAATTCTGACACGTTTTCACAGCCACTGGGCGCGTAGCCTCGCGTCTGGGGCGGCTTGTTGATTCATATGGTATCCGCCCTTTCCCGTCACAACAAGTTGCAAGAGTTGGCTAAAATACCTTGGTGCAGAAGGAAGCATCTTGCCGAAGTACTGACATAAACAACTCCGAGTCGGGGTGTTATCCTGAGGGTTACGCTGCGGACTTGAGATTCCATACCGAAAGACCAGTCTTCAAATTGCATTTAAAACGGGATTAGCAAAGAATCCAGTGTGTCAAAGGTTGTTAAGAAAGTGCTTTTGTCGGAAACTCCAGATTCACGTTGCACGCATTTCGTACTCTTCTTGAGGATTTCAACTGCGTCGCTTTTGCAAACATAACACCGGTACGTGAGGTTCTTCAATTTCCGCATCTACCGGATTTTCTTCGACTTGCTTGGCCGAGGTTGGAGGTTGCTGACGGCGAGTGACGGGTGCGACAGCTACACTTGTCAACGGACAGCGAGTCAGCAAGTTACAAGTCGCTAGAATTTCTAGAAGGTATTGTGCTGTAGTAATTAAGCGCTCATTTCGATTTTACTGTAAAAAGTGTAGCTGTTAGATAAGCAAGTAGTGGCGTGTTTTAAGAACACCGTATAGCACCGACAGTGAGTCATAAGCTTTAATTCAAGTCAAACAATAAGTAACCTAAATTTAGTTTGTTGGCGAGAATTAGTAAGTGCGTTTAGTAGTATGTAAAGCTTCTATGACGTCATATAGATGTAGGGTCAATAATTGCTTAAAGTCTAGTTGTGTTTAGTGTACCTCTACATTTTTAAATTTAATATGCTTAGATTAAATTAGCCCTTGCTTTTATTTTATGGTGTTTACATGCGACTCCCTTTTATGTTATTTGTTGTTGTGTAAAGAATTTTAGCAACGTCAGGAGATTAATCATACGATAAGTCCGCGGCTACAGAAAGCGGGACCGTCTCACACACACGCCGATGGAACACCCAAGATTGTTCTCTCTACCAACTTAAGGGAAATTCTTTTCTTTGTGAAGAAAAACAAATCGAAGTCGGTGGCGTCCAATTCTATCAACATCTTCCGATTTTACAAAGTCACCGTCCTAATTAACAAGTTTCGAGTTGAACCACGACCTACCCGGCGAGCTAAGCTGGCGTGCTATTGTTACAGAAACACTAGATCACAATCACTACCCATTTCTTTATAATCATGGCTACTTGATAATTACGCATCTTAATGACAGCCGATAACCTTTGATATGTATTTTAAGGTAAACGGTTGCTTATACGAGTTTAAACTAAGAGCACTTTATTTTAGTGTTTTTAATTCTCTTTTAGATAATAACCTAAATTTAAAACAAAAATGTTATAGATTACAAAGTCTTCAAAGATAGGTAAAGTGCCTCTTACAGTCAAGTCTAATTTATGAAAATTTTTGTATTATTGCAGTACATAATAGTAAGCATGTGCACCAACATTCAAATCGGTGTCTTTATATTTACGGAAATACATACAAAGGAGAAATAAAAAATTGAACTTCAAAGCTCTATAACTTCTTACTGGAGGGAATTTATACAAAGGTATCTTAGGTTTAATCGGTTTATTATAACTTAAGGAATCTATCACTAATCGGTTTCTCATTTTTTTGGGGCACCCTCTATACAAATATTTGCTATATAAAATATTCGGTCAAAATTTTAAGGAATTGCAATCGTTATCAAAAACTGCCTTGTCTATCAATATATCTTTGGTTACTATGCATTATTATATTATTATACAATGAAACCAAAATGTGTAGTATTGAACATTAGTTTGAGTGTCCATCAAGAACAGTATAGTATTATTTGGCCAATTATACTAATTGAACTGACCGACACTTAGATTAATGGAAAAACTTTGGCTAATCAAAACTAGATTTACTTGGAGTATTTCATGTGCAATATAATTAGTATATTCACAACGAGATATTGTTTATTTACTCGTAACACCGTAAACCATAGCATCAAAATTATACTTTAGTTAGAATCCTAGCGGCACCGTTACTGTGTCGGGAGCTGATTAAGACTACTTAACAATGAAACTTTTACATATGGCTGCAACAAGGTTCAGGGAATTCAGATTCTCAGAAAAAAGAAATTAAGGATCTAAGCACTACGACGATGACTTGACCACTGCCCGCTTTCAACTGAGCACGATTGGGCCTTCGAGTTGTAATTCGCACAAGGCATTTAAGAACGACCACTTCCAACAAGAACGCTTACCACTACAATCCCCGCTTAACCCTCTAATAAGGTTACCACCCCTATGCCAAAAACAAGTTCACTTGGCGGCAACTAGTGCTCACCTCGATATGCTTCGAGTAACTGTCGAAAAGTAATTAAAACTAACATCACTACTATGAAAAGTAAACCTAGGATTCTGGCGCAAAAAAATTAGCGGATCCTTATCAGCTCAAAAGTTGCCGAGAGATGTACATAGCAATATGTTTAAGTTCTTTAAGTGTGCTCTAGTAACAGACTTAGGAAACCGGTAAAATAATGCATGTGCGCTACACGCATTGCCCAAGATTGCACCACGTTTAGCATGAAAACATACGCTCAAAAATGCACGTAAGTCTCAATAGAAGCTGAGTCTTGCCGCCGAAGCGCGACAGCCTGGCACCAAAAAGTCGTTAAGAAGTAAATAACTGAGCGCAAACCTTCAAAACGTGATGCAGGATGACCTTTATTACTTAGCAGCCAAATCGACTAAGCATTACTTGCGCAGAATAGGACCGGTAAGATAGGATTTGCATTTGCAGAACCCTGCAATATTATTATAGAGAAGCAAAATATGTCGCTATGTCGTAAATAGGCTACATTTGCAAAGAGGGCTAAAATTTAAAAATTATCCTAACAATAATTCTACTCGCTGGGCTTAGTTTTTTTTACATTTTTTAACTTTTTAGTCCCTAATGTGAATGGGAACAAAATGTATTTGACAGTTAACTGAACAAACAAATTATGACACACAAACTACATATCAACTGTTATTCCCTCCCTTTAAATTTTAAAGTTATGTTGGGTGGTTGGCACCGCAGGTTGATACTTAGGTCTCACTTTACTCACTTCATTAAATATTCATTTAAATGCAAGATTGCAGAAACTCGTATCAATTTTAATTATTTGAGATTATGGCGTAGTAATTATTTATTTAATAACATTTTGGAACCTGTTCAAATCCTTCAGCGAGAATTAATTCTTTGTTAATAAAATTATTTTAAATGAAAATGTTTCTTGATACAGTGCATCCAAATTAGCGAGTCTAAGAGAAACAAACGTTATTAAAGTGCTGTATGATCTACATTCAATTCTTAGATTTTCTGTATCAACGATAACCCAAAACGACTTGATTTTTGCGACTGACAGTGTAATAACTAAGAACAAACTTTTGCATAACAGAGATGGAAAAGCATTAAATGAAACCGAAAGAAAACAAATGTGTAGTAGTGGAATTTTTTCGAATTAATTGTATTATTTAGTTGAAACTGAACAAATATACAAATAATGTAGATAAATATTAACCAATACTCTACGAATCGTCCTCGAGCACACAGCAGGAAAGCTATGAACATGCAACGACGAAAAAGCAAAAAAAAAACGTTGAAACCAGTATAAACTGGTTCTGAATAAAATACGAGTTTTTCCTCTAATCCCCTTTAAGCTGTCAATGTATATGAAGATACATTTTTAACGTTTGTTTTAGTTACTGGTATTGATTTGTTGCCGATATTTGCATTCTTCTACTAGTATTATTTGATTCTCATTTGTTTTGTTCAATATTTTTATGCAGCTTAATATCTTTATTATTAGCAAACGGGAATCTTTCAAATTTTATAATATTGATTACAGGATATAACCAAACGTTCTTTAAAAGATGGTTGATAAGAATTGATTTATGAGTGAAAAGTAATAGCTGCAAATTTCAATTATTTATCTTGTAAAAAAACTACTTTTGCTTCTATTAGTATCCATACGTATAAGTCGAATGTCAGTGTCAAATTTACCACCATGACGTCAGATATTAATAACACCCTAGCACATTCTGCGTAAAAATAAAATTCTAGAATAATATATTTAGTGTAACACATGCTACCTGGATTTATTTTACCTTAACAACTTAAATAACGGTCGGAAAAAATGGTTGCGAGCCAAATTATTTTCTATGCAACTTGGAAATTTCCTGGGGTCACCTCTTCAGGGCCCAAGGGAATGGACAGGTTCTTCTAAACCTTTCCTACCCTTATAATCCTGCGGGGTTTGTTTCCTTTGAGGCAGCATATGTCATCATGTCGTCTGTATTTCAATGCAACTTTGATTTCTGCTCCGAAATAGATCAGAAGCCTCCGAACGTGAGATGCAAGCTGAAGGGGTGGCTATCCGAAAGCTCTCAGATTTGTAAGGTTAAGGTGCAACAGGAATTAACGTTGTTCCTTCTGACCACTTCGCAATTTTATGAAAAATACCGAATATTGTATGAGTTGCTGTTGTGGCGTTTTGACATTTAGTCATAAGCTATTAAAAGCGAGAATGAAACGTATCTCGTTTTTCATTAAACGAACCGTACAGCCCAAATCAGTTCAAAATGAAGTCGAGATAAGGCATTACCGCCTTCGCATGTCTCCGGAAGAAAGAGTGGATTATCACCGGTGAGATTAGCGAATATATCTTGTCAGCCAGGAAATTTCTGATGTATTTTATACACATTTGCAGTGATAACCACTGTCGCTATTTGAAATATTGCATCTTTGGCACTCGAACCTTAGCGCCTTAATTTATTGCGTGCTTTTATATCGAAAGGTCGAATGGAAGTAAACAAAGAAAAACGAAATTTGCAACCCTGTCATTTATACGATTTCCTCTATAAAGGAAGCATAAACTTTATACGATTTCGCGCTCAATAAATCATTGATTACCGGGAAAGCTCAGCTGAAAATTGAAACGTAATATTGCCGTGCGCCCAGTTATTTAATATTTTTTTAACGTCTCTGATTTTGTTCGTACAGGAACAATTGCGGGACCGAATTATTAAAATCTCATTAGGCACTTAAAATTGTCAATTAGGTGTAGTATGGACTGACGCGGTAATTCATCTTTCGCCTGTCGGCACGTCAGCTTTTGACATCACGGCACTTAGGAAAATTAATATCTCATTCAGATAACCCCATTCGGAAATCAGGTACTCGGACAGACTTGTTTGTAGAACAGAACTTCTTTTGTACTGAACCACGTTCACATCGAATTTAAATTTTCACTGCGCAAATAGACCACTGATCATATTTTACAATTCGTGCTATAATCGAGTTAACAGCTTCGTCCTTGGATAATGGGTTATTGCAGTATTTCAGTTATTAGATGGAGTAATCCATACAGTAACAGAAACAGTTTTCTAAATATATATTAAGGATATATTACTTTTATGAATATAATGTTTCAAAATAAATAGCAGCTATATAATTTGAAATAATTAAGCCAAACGTCTGCAGCTCTAGTAATTTGCTTAATTTACATTTCGTTCCCGTTATAATTATACTGTAACATAACGACAATAGTAATACTGTAATACAGTACGGTCACCACAGGACTGAATCACAACTATAGGTTGGGATAAACATACCACAGATGCAATGCTAGATGTATACAATATTCACATCATACTAAATAGAAGTAAAAAAATGTTCGGGAAATGTGTTTACGCGGTATTCAAATAGGACATTCGGAATTTACCTTGTTTTTATGGAGCTTTGAAAATGCTTACCTAACTGCAAAATATGCGGAACTGCACTGCGCTTTACATATAAAAATAATACAAGAAATTTCAACACACTCTATTAATAAGAGAACATTTACTCAAGTGGGCCCCAACTAAAGATCAAAACCGCAACGATCATTAGATTGTAACACAGAATTTATACCTGATCGTCGTGACATCCCACAATAACAAACTCGTCAGATGTCTGCAAATTAAGTCCTACAACGAAAACCGATATATTTCAAAACTTTGTTCATACCTCACAACCTAGACACATACAAAAACGAGTGGTTATTTACGCATGAAGAATTCTTATTCTAGGTACTAAAACTCATTATATGTTGACAGTAAATAACTCATTCTTTATTAGATAATAAACACAAATAAGACTCAGCTGGGTGTAGTCCGATCAATGACGAAATGCAAAACCAGAGAAAGTTACAAACCTCAAGTTTCGTTTGTAACATACTGAATCGATCTTGGCCAAAGTTAGAGGTGGACGTGAGCTTGAAGACGGAAGCGAAATTAACAGCTCGTAGCGTATCTACGGAGAAGGTTTACGGAATGCCGGAGGGTAGAGAAATCATAGATTGATTTACAGGCTGTCAGTGACGCTATCACTATACAGAGCAAAGCGGGATGCAATACAGGGTGTTTTCTTTGAATGTAGCCGACCATTGGTCGATGTGAATTTCCACTGAACTCAAAAATGAGACAATATTTCAAATGTATAGATTGCAATTTGGAGATGTAGATATTGGTTACTTGTCGTAATTTACCTAAAATTAGGTCGGTAAAACTTCTCAACACGATAATATTAACGAAGCAATATAACACTCTGCAAGCTCTGCTATGCTCGATTGTACTTCTAACGATGTGTCTTCATGCACTCTAACGCGATAAAAAGTTTGACGACACAAATTATGCGGTTTTCACTAAAGCACGCGTTCAAATTATCAAAAAATCGTAACATACAGCAACGTACGAACTCAATACACTACCAACTCCGAAACTTCTGTGTACGTTAATCATTATTTAGTGAGAATTTTTAATAACAAAAAAAAATGTTGCAAAATGTCTCAAAGAAGCGAAAGGCCGAGATGGTAGTAACAGAATAAGCTACATGTGCAAAATATGCGGAACCATGTTCAATTTGTTACCGGTAAACTAGCTTATTAGGTTCTCAATAGGTCATCGGGAGGGGGCGGGTCTTAAGCTAAAATAAGAACAGGCGTTCAAAGCTAAATCGGTTGTAAGAGATAGAATGCTTTTGTTATTGCTTAGAGCACCGCTATAGTGTTTTAAATACCTGTGATGGACCTTCGTCCCACCATAAAAGACCACTGGGCGATGCAAAATGTGTACGGTGCGCAACTCCTGTGTTTGGACTTTCCCTCATTTCTGTACCGTCGGAAATGCTTACTTAGTTACTTAGTTTAAGCGGGTCGGACTTGAGTTACGACTGCAAACAGGGTTTTCATACAATTCCAAAGAATTGTAACTGCGCGTTATAGATAAAATTAGCTGACGGACAGCGTAAAAAAAATTCCCAGAGGAAAAAAAAATATTCCTGCGAATCGCCCTGAAGGCGCTACTACATTAAAAGCGCGGATGTGCGGCAAAACTTATTGTACAAGTCACAATCGACGACAATTTAGGATATTATAACATTCTTAGAGTTAACAATAAACAATACTTGCAATAATAGACAATAAGCCATAATGACTTAGCTGAATACAGCGAATTAAAACCTGCAGGAAAACAGATGGTTAATCACCGGGGCTGAAGGGAAAATTCGCCTTGATGCCGCCAAAGTTAAGCGAGATTGGCGGTTTGCAACTCGAAAACCCTACGATTCGAGGAAGCTGAATAAGTCCTACAATCGTCGTGAATTGGTCAAAGCGGTACGGTAAGACGTCCCAAATAGCAACCACAAAACGGTACACACATACTACAAACACAAAAACCCCTAGCATGATGATCAATTGACTTCAGTATCATGAACACAACCCCTTCTTTTTTCTTCGTTTACGCGCCAATATGTGGTATTCACTTTTCAAGCAATCCTAATAAATGCGTGGGTCTACATGGTCATATGTAGTGCAAAGCTACTTTTATAAGAATAAAAGGATAAGGCGAACGCAACGCAAGCATGACGTAGTCGAAATTTGCTCAAAATTAAAGGTTACGTACACGTTTAAGTGGCTTAAAACAGACATATTCCATCTATTGACTTGAACGATCAGTTATTTTGAATAGGTGACATTTTAAAATAACACTAAAATTGAGTTTGTGTGAAAAATGGATACAAATATGAGTATTTCCTTTGGGAAAAGTGCACGTCTTATTTTACGCTGAGTTGCAACATACTTTTACACCAGCTGTGACTTAGAACGTAAACACAGGCGTAAGGGGCTTTTATTTTTTGCAGCAGATATATTCTGAAAACTAAATCCAGGTTTATGTTATAATGTTCACGTACTGCCCATTATAAATTCTACACTGTTAATATTTGAAATATAGGTCGAGTATAATTATGGGTATAATTATTTGCCTTTGTTGTGGGTGGTACTTGTTATTTGTAAAGTAATTTTGGTAGAAACCGTAAAATTAAGTTATATACAACAATTTCGTGCATTTTTAATGAAACCATTTCTTACGCCACGCAATTTAGTGAGAAAACGCTGTCTAGAAGGCAATTTGCTTAACGTACACGACGCTGGGTTTGCATTTACCTGCAAATTTAGCGGTAGTGCTTTAAATAATAATTTCGCCCGAAATACCAGTTTAATCAATTCTTGCGCAGGTGGGCTACATCAAAGTAAAAAATGATAACAGAAACACGTGCTTCCTGCTGATAAAGAAGTTTTTATTTTAAACCTGTCAGCGCGCACTGAACGCCTTCTCGCCGGCATTTAATGAAGTTTATACGAAACCAACCTCATTACTCCTCATCCACGGCCGTTTACGTACGTATAAATGCAGCCCCCCGCGTTAAGGATGCGGGAAACTTTACATCTGATTTAGAATCTGCAGGATGTTGGATATTCGAGAAGCAAGCGTTTTACACGGAAGGGACGCATGAATAGTTCTCAAAGCCATTCCAGTTGCCTGTATAGAGTATGACATATGCATCTCGCGCGCCATTCCTATTGTGCGCCTTAACAAAAGGGTTTTTTATTAAGGTATTGAAGTTTAGGTAAAATAGCTTGCGAATGACTCTAACTTTATGCCGAAAAACTGAGCGTATTTTCATAATTTCCCGAAACTTTATACTGAATGAGTTGTAGAAACGTAAAAGTTAAAAAGACGGGCCTGCGTGATTGGAGGACAAATAGTATAGGATGCCCCATTTTCAATGTGGTTAAATTACAATCTTTGTCTTATTACAGTTTACAAACAAACAACGTTGAAATACTATTGGCTAAGTAAACTAGGTATAACGCCCAACAAATGCGACAGTATATATGTCACATAAATCAGAAAATAAAGAAAATCAACCATTAACTCAATCAATTATACTGAGAAAGCTATTGACAAACATTTACGATGTAACAACGTTATTATATTCTATCAAAAAGTAGAACCCAGAAACCCTAAACGGGAAGTACCACGATGTTTAAAATTGCAACTATATGGACACACTCAAAAATACTGTTTTTCCAACAAGAGAGTAATGTGCGGAAACAGCGGGGAAAGTTAGTTATTCAATTAAAAAGACTGCATTGACATAAAGCAACTGCAAAAGAAAAAAAATTACCCCGTTACGAAACCGACTATAATTAGTGCTTTGCAGGACAATAAAATAATAAAAAAGTACCAGGAGTGAGATTTTTAACCGAGGCGATGCGGCATACACAGTTGTTACTTTTTGAGGATTTATTAAAAATTTTAATAAAAAAATTCTAAAAAAAAACGAGTAATTTTTGGTCATTATGGCAATTATTGTAAACATTATTAATTGTCAGATAAGAAAAAATGGGAGTTCGTTTGGTTGTACAGGTGTTTGAATGTGTTTTCGATTAAAAGTCTAAAGACGCTGAATACTTTCCTAACTGAAGAAATGTAGGAATATCTATTTGCCAACAACAAGAATCTGGTCTGCAACTCGTAGTGTTGTCGGGCTGACACTGACTTTGAACATACACAAGAAGAGAGCCAATTTGTCTACACAAATATCTGGATTTTAAAACACATAAAAACAAAGAAAATCAAAGAAAAGAAGATTAAATCCTATAATGATTGACCATTCTTAAAGACACATGTAACACACAACTGACAACCTACGTACGACACTTACATTCATATTTCATACACAAAATAATATTAAAATATAACGTCAACATCACCAAAATGCCTGAAGCCGTTTCTGACTGAAACCGACCCTGATTGCATAAAAACCCGACACAATTCACACACGTAAGCGTATTCTTTTCTGCAGGATTTTAACACAGCTGTAGCGACTGCTTGTCGCTTTAAACTGCAAACATTTCCTATATCGGGGACCTTCCGATGCTTGAGACCTGCGTGTTGCGTGTTAGGTTCGTTTTGGGTTGCGCTATACTAACTTTGAATCACTCGTAATTGCATTCCACATGAAAGCGGAGGAAAGTCTTCCGCTGTAAGCTAAGTACCGTGATGGCGGCTGACGTTACGGAGTTCTTAAAACGTCTCAGAAATACGTTTGGGTTTAAGGGTTACTCACTCTGAATACAATAAAAATTACACTTTAGGCAGCAATTATTTACTGCATGTTTTCTAAACCTTTTTATTGAGCGCGGCTTCTAGCGATTTAGATGAGTCTCAGGGACATGCGCCTTCAATCTTGGCGGGCCCGCGATTAATGCTTACATTAAAAATTCTCGCAAGCCGTCGTCGAAGTTGCGTTTATCAACGTGCCCTCGAAATCAAGCTCCACTGCTCTGGATTGTATTCTAATAGAGTACAACGTTAAAGTCTAATGCTTCTTCTTCTTCTGTTTTTTATGCTAGGCCAGTGGCCTGTGTAGTTTTTGAAAGTTGTGGTCAAATTAACAATAAAAATAAATCATGCAAATAAAAATTGGCTATGAATGTAAACATAAAAACAAACCAGACAGATCGAAGGTTTTTGAAAAACTTTTCTCGCGTAGGACGAAACATATAATTCAGGAGGGGAGTGTCATCCCAAATTATTAATTTGGGTACCCATGCCAACGTAGGCTCTATAACAAATAGTAATGACGAGAAAAGAAATAATTAGGATACGTTTTAGCTAGACATATAATTAATAGTAAAATACTGAGCAAAAGAACAAATTCAAGACATAAAAAAGCTTAATAAGAACAGTTGTCATTTATGGAGTGGAAATATGAAAAAATGACAGAAAACAAAGAATAGCTGTTGGAGTAAACGAAATAAAAATATTAGAAAAACTGAGCAGAAATAAAAGATGAAGATGTAAAATTTATAAAAAAATGTTTTGGCTTGGACACAAGATGAGAATGGCGAGAACAGGAACCTGACACGAAGAGAAGAAAGGTAAGGTCATTATTAATCTGGTTGAATCATCGAAGGTCTGATGGAAATGGGGGGTGGAAAATTGGAGATAAAAAGCAAAAGGCGGAAGAGAGTAGAAAATAATAGTACAAGAAGCAAATATCGGGAAGAAGATATAAACACTAGGGCATTGGAGCTATTAAAAACCAATAACCCTTGTTTACTAGACCTTTCGCAAGATACTGTAGCCCTATGGGCAGGTTATAATGCTCTCAGGGATTTAAAGTCAAAGAAGAAGAACAAGTGCAGATCTTTACATGATAAAAGTAGTTGTAGTTGTTTCAGTGTTTAACACCTTCGAATGTCTAATTTGGAATGAAAAATTTCGTATATTGAAAAGGTACACCGAATAGGGACAATCTACATCGATTGCCAGTAATTATGCTCAAATGCAACAAAGCTCTATAGTTCTGCAATGCCATGATCTACTAGACGCGCATTAAAGGGGAAGAAAAAAATTATAACTTCCACATTACTTAAGTAGCATTCATGAAATGGCAAGATTTGAATATATTATTTTTGGAGCTAAAAAACGCAATTCAGTTGCAGTTCTCAAACTACTTAAGCAAGAAACATCGCTGAAAGCGTAAATTGCTTAAAGGAATTATTGTTATTGTTTTAATATCCGAACTTATACAAAACGCTTTTGAAATAGTCGCTCAAAGTGGAAGTGGAAGAGGCCAGAATTAGTTCACCCCAGTTTCAACAATTAGTATCTATTAATTACCGAGAAAATGGGTAATGCAATTACGCCAGAAAGGCGTTATTAGCAGAGGGCAATAATAGCAGTTGTTCCTTTAACGCTCCCGATAATTGTCTAAGTCTGTCTACTTTAGAGCTTCAATTAGATAAGTAAAAGCTTCTGTGGAAACTAGTAAAAACGACGTCTTCTATTGTACTAACTTAAAACTTATTATAACTTAATATTCATAAATTCATATATTGGCAAACTGAATGTTATCTTTAATATTCCCGAAGTTATTTGGCAAAAATAGAAAAATGTCAGATTTAAATATGGTATAGGTAAATAAGCACACTTCAAGGTGCAACGATGTTAGCAGAATGTCCTAGTTTTAAATTTAGTGACAATACTAAAAAACAATTTCTTCTAGATCACTTACTCTCAACGTATGGGACGACCCCTGGGGTGCTGGAAATGTACCAAGGGAGGCGTGAAATGTTTCGAGCTGTAACGCATTGTATCACAATTCGCAGAAAAAGTGATTAAACATTAAACCATGACATTATTTCCTTGATTTCAGTTTCGGATCTCTGTGCACTTGTTGATGTCGACGCATTATAATCGTGATGCCCGCTTACTTTCAATTCAAAATGTATCCATGCTCCACACTCGAAACTACCGAGTGTGTCACTTAAGGTGCGAACATAGGGAAATGGTATATATGTGGATTCTCGCTTGCTGCTTGAATTGATAGGATTTGTAGAGCTTAATTTGATACTACTTTACTTGAATTTGTTGCTTTATAAGATAGAAATAGCTTAAAAACTGTAATAAATATTTTGCATTTTATTCATAAAAAACAGACCAGCTATGATCAAATTTGTTTATGTCAAACTAATGTTATTTTCTGTCAGTTATCAATTCATGTATTTAACTAATTACTATGAATAATAATGTTGAATATTCTAATGAAGAGAGATATGAAC
The DNA here is from genome assembly GCA_940337035.1 of Agriotes lineatus. Classification (NCBI taxonomy): domain Eukaryota; kingdom Metazoa; phylum Arthropoda; class Insecta; order Coleoptera; family Elateridae; genus Agriotes; species Agriotes lineatus. Next base: position 34,652,002 of record OW679198.1, on the reverse strand, counting down.
AGTCAAGACTATTATGTAAAGGTATAAAGAGGCTGTTCCGCGTCTAGTTGTCTTCTTTGTCTGTGGTCATGATCCAGTAATTGTACGCAAACGGTAGACGAGTGATGAAAAATTATCGCGAAGCATATTTTATGACGTGATTGGCGATCTATGCATACTAACGAAAGTTACTAAGTTTGACAAAACAAGAGCACGTAATTACAGTACTAATTACAGAACATGTCCCGGCCTTTGCAATTTTTAGTTGGGCACAAGAAATTGGTTAACTCGATACTCTCAACGAGTTTCTGTTGTGAGTTGTATTAAAGAAATGGTTCTTGATAGCTACTAAACCTTTGGGCGCCAGTTGCCGTTTTGCTGCAACACCAGGTACAAACTAACCAAAAATATAAGCAAACGTAACTTATACGCAGTCTAGATCTCTCTTCTTATCTTAAAAACAACAGGAGAGGATATCAAAGGGTTAAATAAAAGAATAAACCAGACATAAGTTCAAGTACTAAACCTTTAATTGCAAACAGGTGGATAGAATTTCTTAACTTCAAATTATTTGACTGGACTGCTTAAATTACAAATAAACCCTCAGTTTATATAAGGTACAGGCATTATGCAATGTGAAAAAGAAATTAACTAAATATGGCGCTTGAAATCGATACAGCGAAGTTTATACCTTAAAGTTGAACTGCAGCAGACGCTCAAAGAAAACATGATTTATGATTGTAATTTGCGGAATGCATCGCTATCATGGTAGAAAAGGTCTCTCGACATAAATCGTCATTAATAGCCGACCTAATTATTCGCTGTTAATTAAAATTCAAAAGCGGGTAATTACCAAATGTTTATTAAAAAATTTCTGTCCACATTGCGCACTTTAAGATGCCCAAATCCATAAATGGCTCTTCTGTTTGATGTGCTGTATTTGATGAAGTATTTCATAATTTTAATTTACCTTGTCGGCGTGTTCAGTTAATTATTAACCTTCGTAAAAACACGAATGGGCGGATCATTAAAAACTGAAGCGGTCTTGCAGCTTCACAGAAGAAATAATGTTGAAGCTTGAAATATGATTTGATTTTGGAATATTCCAACGTGATATAGTATATAAAAATATACAAGTGCAGTTAAGAGTCAATTTGACAAATTGTTAATAAATATGAATTGTTGGAGAGACAAATTAATAAGCAATCAAGAAATCAGTAGCTCGGATATAACTGCAATCGCGTTCAGAAACGAAATCTACTCTAATAAATTGAGCGAGTATCGAAAATATTAATAACTGTTGCATGGAGCTTCTGCAAACCGGTTCGGCGGAAATAAATTTGGGAAAATATTGGACGTTGGCTATTCAAATACGATATCGGGTTTTGTGATACTGTCCTGAGGCGGCGGGGCTTACGTTTAAAAACGGAAACAGGAGAATATTTGTAGACTTCTCCAAAAAAATGTAAAGCTGCTGGATGCGTGTTTTAGGGATGTTTGACCACTTCGACCCTAGCATTACAGCACCGCGCCGTCCCTTTCAAAGCCCCTTTTAAGCCTTGATATCACTCGATACTCTTTTTAGAGTGGTTTAAATGCGGACGACAAAAGCACCTGTGGGAAAGTGCGGTGAAATTTGCAAAATGTATTTTTGCAGCTTTAATTCGTAAAGCAGGAGTATTTGCTGTACATTGTACAGATATTGACGCATTATTATTATTATTATTGTTAATAATTAATTTTTAAAGGTGAGCGGATTGCCCCGCTAGCAGATGCTCGCCTCTCAGGCGGCCAGCCCGGGTTCGAATCCCGGTGGACTCTAGAAGGATATTAAAAACGTACGCTCCCCGGCTACCACACTAACACCTGTAGTAGTCGTTAACCCCTAAAGAAGGGAACTCTTTCTTACTTTCGACGGGCAAGGTTAGCCACCTACCCGGCCTAAGGGTAAAGAGGGCTCATAAAATCATTTTGTGGTTAAAACAGGCCACTGGCCTATAATAAGAGGAAGAAGAAGAAGAATTTAATTTAAACAATTAATATTATTTTCGCAAAGCTTTTATTAACATTAAATGAAATAAATGTGCACATTTTCATTTAACATCGCTTGTTAGGTATATTCTTGCTTACTTAATCGCGAACCTGTCCAGCTTTTGGTGCAAGATTACAATGTAGTTGCTTCGAGTAGGCTACTGCTTTCCATATTTTCTTCCGTGTCTTTTCGTCTCCTGTCAGTTGCTTTACTTCTCCCCATTTAATTCCCTTTTCTCTTGTTCTATTTTGCAGCTTCAGATACTCTTACCCATAGTCTACCCTCTTCCATTCTCATAACATGCCCAAGCCATCTCAGCTGTTCTAGTTGTATTATCGTCTCTATTGGTATAACTCATAATCTTTCTCTAAAGAATTCGGTTATTATTTCGTTCTCTCTTGTTTGTTTATTAAATTCTACTTAAAAATTTTATTTCCATCGGTGTAAGCCTGCTTTTTTGTTCAATTTAATCCAACTAAATTTTCTTCCCGTCTCTACTATTTTCTATTTTTCTTAGCATTCGTACTTATCCAATTGTTTCACTTTATTTCTAGCTATTTTTACACCGTATCATTTCTGCGATATAACTCTCACTATTGTTTTTGTCTTTTTCAGATTTATTTCATATTTTTTATGGTTCCTTATTAAACAAGCTAAAGTTAATTTGCAGTTCTGCCTCTGATTCTCTCAGTATAGCCATATCATCTGCATAACAAGGCTCTCATAGACTAGTTTGTCTCATTTTCCAGTACCAGATGTTAAGGTGTCCGATCAAAAGCCTTCTCTGTATGATGTATTTGTCTTGCGTAACGGGTAGGAACTTTCTACAAAGGTAGTCCTTTTCATGGTAAATGAGTCGATTTTGGTCATCGCAGACTCCGGGAATCTACTGACCCGAGATCATTGCTGAAGACCTCAATGGCAGCAAAGGCGAAGAAACTAACGAAAAAAGCACTACTGATGGAGGGCAGCAGTGACCATTAGTACTACGTTAAGGCAGACAAGGAGGTTCTTAATACTGGATCAACTTGATTGCCATATGTAAAAACCGCATACATCCTGCTTACTAGTCTTACTTGCCCTAATTCCAAGTCACACAGCGAGGTTCTTTCAAAGCTACATATATTGAAGAGAGAGAGCATATAAGACAGAAGTGGATATATTCTGACAGAAATTGGAAAGATTATGGCCATTTAAAAATGAAAAACTACTTCATATACATCGCAAAAATGGAGATATCACCCTAGTAAACAATAAGATTTAAAAGTATGTACTTCAGTATGAAGCAAGCAACGATGTACTTAGTTCTAATAACTATTACGGAAGGGAGCTCAGACTATAGTGTAGCTAACCAACATTCAGAGAGATATGACTATAACAAAAGACCCCAAAGTTATATTAATCAATGCCCACGTTTTCCCAGTTGCTAGACATGCCGTGGAGACCTTGATACTCAAGTAAAATGGCAGAAAACAGATTGACGCTTTTGAGAATTGGATCTTCCGCATAACCCTCCGGAAATTAATACTTCAGGAACTTCCGAAAATAGAGAGAGAAACAACTTTATTTATAACAAAGTGAAGCTGCTTGCATTTTGCAAGTTGCTTTGTAACACAGCATACTTATCTATCTACACAAAGTTTTGATTTAAAAATATTTTCAATAATTCTAACCATAAATATCATGGTGGACTATATGAATTGAATCGCTTAATATAGATTCTGAAAATTCTATTAATTTTTTCTTTTCTAATCGAAATGTGGTAAAAATATCTAAAACATTTTTCGAAATAGTTCCTCGAGCACCGAACCAAAGGCCATATACCTCGAATTGTCTTTTCCCATATTTTGTACTGTATCTTCTATTAAGCGATTCACTGCAGCTTTCATAAATAGATTGCTTTTCACGTTGCACTTTTTCGCCTTGGTCTTCATTGTTCGTTTCAAACCGTATCGTAGGGTCCACTATTATTGCTGTCTGTGATTTATTGTCAAATGCTACAATATCGTTATACCTATGTGTCTGAAATGCTTCTGCCATATTGCTAAAAGTATATGAATAGTTATCCATTGTGGTAGAATGAAAAGTAAAGGGCGGACCATCCCGAGGAAGAGGACCAGATGGACGAATCTGACGTAGATTCCAATGGGAAAGTTGTTATACCGCTATAGTTTGTATAATATTTTTATCTTTCCAATTTGCCGACCTCTTGGTGCTATTTGATCTTATTTAGTTTGGTTGAGTATACTTAATGTAGTTCTTATTTTCTTACATCATTCATGCATTTAATCATTTTGACAGTTATATTATCAGTGATCGGTGCTTTAGCTGCCTTTATTTTTTGAATTGCTTCTTCTAGCTGTATTATCGCTATGTCTGTTACCTTGTTGCGGGAAAAACGATAATTACTATCTGTTAACAAGAGAAAATGGTACAGATAGCTTAAGTGGGACATAGAGGTAGTGACTCTATCATAAGAAGCGTAAGTGATTTTATGTAATTTAATTCGAGAGGGACATAAAACGTCAATAATAGTAACTTGACGGGTGCCAGTGTTTTCTAAATTCTTGCCTAAGGTAGTGATGGCGTTTTCTAAGCCAGAAGTCAATAACCTTGGCGTGGACGATGTCGTTGTAATTAGTCAGATGCGTAATTATCTTTTCTCCACCTATTAACGCTTAATCTACTCATAATATCACCTGATGTCGTTGTACAAATTCATTTAAACACAGAGTGTACTACATAATATTCATATTGAACACAGAAACTATAGAGTAAAACATTGTATGAAAAATGGCCCTAACGGTGACTTCACGGAATTACGGAATGGCGGTAATTCACAACATACATTACTTAGCTAATAGAATATATTCAGCTTATCTAGAAATGCAGCAATTTAGATGAAAAGAGCTGCACTTCAAAGCGTCGGTAAATGAGTCAGAATGGTTTTCAGAACGATTGATGACAGGACAATCGGACTTCCTCCAAATATCTAACCAGATCTAGAAATGAAATTTCAGTGCGGAACAAAAAAACGGAAAATAAAATTGAATGTTTGTAAACGGTGCCTTAAAAATTATTAAAACCGATCACGTAGAAATTGTCCCAAAGGGCCGCTAGTGATACCAAAATTTCTTAAGGTTTTGTTCATACTCAAATACGCACGCCCTGTTTGCTAGAAGCTAGCTGACTACTTCCCTGGCACTCACTCTGCAATACCCTTCTCTGCATGCATAGAAAGGCAGTGGCGGCATAAATTTTTAAACTGACCTAATACTATGAATCCACTAGGTAAAAACGTCGTGAACATACATTCCTCTATTTTAGGCAACCGGTATTTTATCTGAGCTTTTAATGCCTTCAGTATCAAGAAATTGCAATTTCAATGGACATGTAAACAATTGAGTATGGAAATAATTTTTAAATTATGTAAACTGTAACATTAATTGAAGACAAACGCTTCAAATTGCAAACAAGTTATAGATCGATGATCATGGTTTTCTAGAAACCCACAGCGGAATTTATTATCAGGAGTTTTCAGTTTTCAGTGTTTTGATTAAAACGTTGCTATGGTCGTCCTCGAGTTTGGACACGTGCAAGTAAACACTGCTGTAAAGAACTGGTTGAGGAGGTCGGTAAGTTTGAAAGAAGATCTGTTGTAAAGTGTAAATGCTAGTTGCTGTTCTAGGATAAATTAATGCCGCTTGATATATCGAAGGTCATAGAAGAACATCGTATTGCAGTTTTCCTCCGTTTATCGCTATTTGTTGAAGGACTCTGATAATCTACTGCAGCAGTGTAATAAGTCAATTAAAAATGAAAGACATTACGGCAGTGCGTATACCTAATGGAGCTTTTGAAGGCCAAAAACAGGAAATTTACATTGGAAACCGCTTTTATGCCTACTTCTGCTCACAGCAACATGGTATACAAAAATTGTGTATTTACAAAACAGATATTCAATTTTAAAAAGCGGGCAGGCATATGCTCGCAAGTAGCGTGCCAAATATTTTTTAATATTCACGTTCATAATCGGCGTTCATTTTACTCTCTTGACGAAAAACTCAAACCCGAATTCACAAGAAATAACCTCCATTCACCTAGCAAACTTCAAATTCGATTTTGCGTCAGTAGATGTTAAACTCTTACACGAGCATGCATAAAGAAACCAATAAACGCTGTGAATAGCTCGTTTTGAATTCAGCAACTTGTATCTGTCGTTTTTCCTATAACCGTTACAGGACGCTACACCTACGCGCGGTGTATCACTTTGTCAGTCGATATCAACTTCGGAGTAAATAATAATGTGTACGTATATACACAGTCGTGTAACGGGGCTGGTTATAACTATGATATGGGAAAGGTGAAATTACGGACCGGTATTATAGAAAGAGATTTTAATATTTTGCAAAATATAAAAGAATTTTTATTAATCAGGTCACCATGAACAGCAGAGCCTATTTTCTGTTCGAAAATATACATTGGAGAACCCAGTTATTAAACTTATAAAATTTAAAGAGGTTTTCATATGTAACATTCTCTTGTCGAGTTATGAACTTTGACTGGCATTTTGTTTAAGAAAATGATGCTCCTTACATGACAACATTAAGGTAGTGAAATATCACTTAAACAAATTATTTTTTAGACGACCACGTATGAAAGTAACATTATCGCGATAGCAGCCTACTACAGAAAGTTGACAATTTCATACACTAGCACGATATTATATCGTACTATATCGTAACGGCACAAAGTTATTCACATCACGGCCTGCTTAATTGTGTGACAAACGTCACTTTGACGTTTGTCACACAATTCAGCAGACCGTGATTCAAATAATCCAGACGCTTTTGCTTTATTCGTTGCTCTGCTTCCAACAAGCTCTAATTTTTTATAATTGCACCAATAATAATATAACGATCAATTTTGCAAACGAAATAAAAACAATTGTTAAAAATAGAATTTACTTTGAGTGGTCGTCTAAAAAATAGTGTTCATAACTCGCCCGAAAGTTCAAATATCTGTGCTAGTGTTTTAGATCCACTCGGGCTTCGCTTCGCTACGCCCTCGTTTGTCTAATTAACACTCGCACGATATTTGCTACTTTCGACGCTTGTCATGAAAATAACTATTTCAAACTATTAAACTATCAAGGTTGGCAGAATTTTACAGGCAATATAAACTAAAATTACAAGGTACACAATAGCAGATTAAAAACTGTGAAAGGTAAGTCGCTTTATTATTGGTAAAAGCCTAACTTAATCACAAATATTAAGGTAACAAATGGATATGGGGCTTCGCTTTGCAGTATGTACAGCGCAGAGTTAAGGCAAAAGCTTTTTTTTTATCTTAGTGAAAGAATTGAGAGGAGGAGGTTTACAAAGGTCTTTGTATATTATATGGAGTTTGCAATATGAATAACACTTACTACTTGCTAAAATAGATTTTAATATAGCCTGGGTTTTTCTACTTAGGATTTGGGCTACTACCACACCAAGTATTGGTTTAGCAAGATATTGATGTTCTTAAAGCGCTTTCTTTTATTAATATTAGATGATTTGAATAACAAACCATATACCAAACATAAAACACGTCAGATTCAAATTGACATACAACATCTAAGTAGGACTTTGACCATATGACCAAAGCAGTCGGTGTCTAAGGTACCTGGTACTCTGCATGCCTAGACCTTGTCCATTAACAAACAAATAAACAAACAAACAATTGTTTTTGATCACTTGCACCGCATTCTTCCTTGTATATATTGTCAGACTCAATCTGCATTACTCGGTACCACTCGCACTTTGATTTAATAGATTAGCAGCAAATCCTTGTTTACGACATGCTTATTGGATGCTCAATAGCTCGTTTTGACCTCTATCTGATAGAAGAACGGGCGTTCGCTCGCGAAAGTCAATTTAGTGTATCTTGAAATATACGAGGATACATAAGTAAATGCTTTATTTGTGTTCAGGGCGATATTGTAATATTTTAAACGCTTGTTACGGAGTGAATGGGCCCACAATAGATCTCCTCTCCTGGTGATGGGAAATGTGTACGGTACGTGGATTCGATATTTGAACCTTACCTTCTTTCTGCACCTTTGGAAATGTTTACTTTACAGTGTTCAACTTTGGAATTGGTACCATAGCTAATTTATGTACCTTTGGAATACGTACTTAGCTGCAAAACGTGCAGAACTGTACTGGCTTTACAAATAAAAATATTACAAAAAATTTTAGAGAATTATATTAAGGTAACTTTCATAATATCACATTTGAGCAGGCCAGCTTTGTAACTATGAGTGCAACAACACTTTTACAAACCTATTTTTAAGAATTATAGCTGAGCGTTATCAGTAAAGTTAGCCAATAAATTTCACAGAGGAAAACGAACGGGACTACCCCCCACAATGGTAACTACGTATAAATACATGCACAATTGCACAAAATGTCAAAAATAAGGAAAGTTATAAACCTCGGAGCGTGAAACAAAGTTGACCGATGAAAGACGGGCTTAGCAAACGGAAAAAAAAGCTTTTCCAGGATTTCGACGGCGAAAGTAGCGTTACTCACACATGTGATGTAATGGAAGATTTTTCAGAGCTTCGTTTGAAGAATGGACCATGGCAGTTCAAAAATTATAAGTATTTAGCTTGAATCCATACGCGATAAACTGAAAGGGCTGCGTCGATATGCAGAAATGGCTACGATAGGGATATCTCAATCCAGAGATCCATATGAATTTTCTGCGGTACTTCAAGAGGGAAATTTGGAATTTGAAAGTTACTTGCCTGCGATTTAGGGAAGCTGAATAGATTCGACAATCATCGTTAATCTGCCAAAGCGGAACGGTCAGATCATAAACACAAAATTCAGCGACAATGGCACGGTATGAGCGTCATGCTTGCTGGTGAATCACTTAAATTGAACTATCAAAGTGAACTTTCCTGCTCGGCGTTGAGTTGAGCGTCGAAGCTGGACTATACTAAAATACTAATCCCTTCTTGTCTTCCTTCGTTGTGCACCGAACACGTCGGTATTCAATTTCTAAACGGAAAAAACCATTTCTGTATGTTTATTTTGGTTATTTGTAATTTTATAAACGCTTGTATGATTCTTAAATGAAAGGTTTTAATTACCACTCATTTTCTTCATAGTAAACAGTAAGTTTACCGACAGTTTCTGCTCAAACGATCACGCTGTAAATCAATGGCACCTCGGAGTAAGTAAATCTAGAAGTACCTCCTGGTAGGGGTTGGTTATTAGCATAAATATTAAAAACAATAGAGGCCATTACACTGTCTTGGGTTATTTCGTTCTTCTGTTGCCTCCAATAGTTTATGTGCTCTTGAAATTAAAAACAAAGTCAGTTATGGAACATCGATCTATTACTTTGAAATATTATTTTAGAATACGTTGTGCAATTGGCACAGAAGTGAACGAATCTATTGTTTTTATGGTGATCCTACAGTTTTATGAGACAAATTTAATTGGGCTGGTGTGAAATATATACGAGTACATAGGTCAGTAGCTAATATTTCGTAGTCTCGCTCTATTATGTATTTTTACTTCCTTCGTCTGAAAGACGAAGGAAGTATTGTAATCACGAAAAAACCACCTTCATAGATTTCATCAGATCTTCACGTTTCAAGGTCCCTAGATGACGAAAAAAAGGTTTTCTTAATTCCGTCTTGTCTGTTTGTCTGCCTGTCTATCTGTCTGTCTGTCTGGCGGCAGTATAGCTCAAAAACTATTTGTCGAAGGGAGACGATATTTTGCATAAATATTATATATCTATCTCGCATGAAACCGGTACAATTTCATACAAATATATACAGGGTGAGCACTTTCACATAGGTCAGTCTTTACATTTGCCAAAAACAAGACTCAACTGATACAGGACACAAAAGAGTAAAAACGTTTCAACAATAAATCCGTTCTGTTCAAGAGAGACACGCGTCGCACTTATTTCTATAAGGCTTGATGGCGCAGTTTAAATTTCGCTGCAGTTACATCCGCTGCGGAGATGCGGTTACGATCGCTATGCAGGTGCTGCGGGTTCAAACCCCAACGGAATAATTTTTTTTTTAAATATGCAGATTGATCTAATTCAGGCGAGGGAAGTTATGGGTAAAGCCTTTTGCAGATTTTTGATATTGTAATGGTGGCTGGGTTGTTCGTTTTTGAACAGTGGGTATACGTATCGAGTGTTTTGTAGAATTTTTGGTGTGCAATTTTACTAATTTCGATCCTTTTAGACTCTCTTTACCACGTCTTACTGCTTAGAGACATTTAATGTGAGTCAGACATTGTTAGAACGGCGTTTTCGTTTTGGTGCTCTTGGGAATAGCCCAATCTATGACTGTTACTGTTGAAGTGACCGCTCATAACTGCTATATTTTGGAATTTTCTGTTCTTACATAAATTTGCATTTCCGGATTCTACACTAATTTCACTATTGAAATCCATCGTGATAATCTCGATATTGTTCTGTTATGTATGAAACGACGTGTTCGCTTGCAGGCTTGGCAAAACTTGTACTTCCGTATTATGCTGTTTGTTTTGTTGCAAATCATCTTTCTTAAAAACACTCAAACGAATAAGAGCTCTTGACACTGTAGCAAAATATACATTAACTCTTCCACTTGTAATAAGCAGATTGCATTCCATTACAGCCATTCTTAAGTGTCTCTACAGTTAATATATTCAGATGGATACCTGCATTATTCCGAATTGTTTGGCGCGACCATAACACAAATGTATGTCAGTCATCCCCGCCTAAGTGTAATTTCCAGGCATTTCGATAAGAACAAAATTTAATGAGACACTTACATTTGACAAGCATATACTAAAATAATCTCTAAAACTTCTTTGCGGCGCTTCAATACCCATAAAAGTAAAATAACCATATACTAACCATAAGTAAATTCTAATAATTGAACGTAGCTTTAAATAAAAGTGCTATACCTAGGAGCATGTTGGTTTGCCGACATAATGTATTCAGCGTTTTTTATTTGTTTTGGAGGGTAGAATCACTCCTCAAATTTTGAGACACATTTTAGTAAACACCCTGTGTAAATAAGCAGGTAGTTTTTCAATTATTGTTTTGTGGTATGAGCAGGTCGCCAACAACAGTCTTCTATTCTGCACATTCAGCCATTTCAAATCAACAAGTTTATGAGATACGTGGTCATATTTCCTAATATAATTTTGAACTCTCTGGATTCTTTGAGTACTGTTAAAGCAAATTAACGGTCCATAAACTTCAAACAGTACAGAAACTGAGACAGGACTAACGTATCACATAACATTATTTTAATTTTAATTGATAGACAATGACGATGGGAAAAATAAACCTGATATTCATGTAGGCGCGTTTTATACAATTAGAAACATGAGCAATAAATTTAAACGTATTATCCATCACCAGGCCAGGATTCCTAGTTTCATTAATTGAAAGGTCAATTATTTACTTTAACAGATATATTCTGTGGGCATTACTAAAGCGAAGAATGACCGATTTAGATAGATTAATATTCAGTGCGTGATTAGATAAGGCTATAATTTATATGGCGTTGTATGTCTTGTACAAATTGGATATCACTATCAACGTTGAAAGAGTGATACAACTGGGTGCCATCGGCATACATAGGTATTTTAGAAGTTTGTAGTTGATTACAGAAGCTGTGAGTGTAGATGGTAAATAACTGGGGTCCCAGTATAGAACCTTGCGGAACTCTCTGTGTTACAACTCTCCAATCAGAAAATCCGCTAAGCAACCTTACTCTTTGAGAACGATGAAACAAAACGCTGCTTATCAGATAGCCAGAAGAATATTATGACTAAGAGTGTCAAATGCCTTGCTGAAGTCCAGTAGAATTAAAATACTAATTTTATTTCGGTCTGTGGCTGCAAGCAAATAATCTGTGATGTTCACGAGGCAGTTGCACAGCGATGTCCCGATCTGAATCCCGATTGACATTCTGGAAGAATATGGTACTTATCTAGATGTCTTAACTGTATGTTGATTACATTTTCAATGATTTTTGATAAAGTCGGAAGAATACTAATTGACCTTAGATGTTTCTGATCAGTAGGATTTGAAATCCTAGGTAAAGGGATTACAACAGCGTTTTTCCAGTCGTTTCGAAAACTATTGTTAAGAAGGCAGTAATTTAATAATGTGAGTTAAATATGGGATATTTGATACTAGAAATTATTTTGGCAACATCAAGAATATTAATTGAAGAAAAAATAAAATGTTCATTTCTATTATGTTTATCAGAATTACAGTAATTGTGTATGGTATCAGCTATCACAATATTTCTAACTCCATCTGCTATGCTGCCTACAAAACATTTATTTATTTAGTTTATTTGTTGTAATATGAGGAATTTGTTTAAAGGGCAATATATTGAGTTTTTACTAGTTCCCTCCAAGTATCTTTAGATTGGGCATTTGCAAATTTACATTCCATATAAGCGCGTTTTTCCTTATGACAAGCTTGCGTAGCAATTTATAATAACCTCAGTGGGCAGCAATCATAGTTCTTTTAAAGTTTCGTAAGTAGCCTAGCACTATCCGATAACAAGGGACATGCTTTCTATTAACTCTAATATTTTTAACGTGGTATGTTTATTTAGCACAGTTAAAACATTAGTTTAAAGAAGTCCATTTTTTCATTTACGGCATTGAGATAATAGTTATGTCTGCTACACCTGAATAAATAGGCATTTTATTCATAAGAGGGAAACTTTTGTGCACGAGGCAAAGCTGAGTGAGATAAATATCCTGGAATAGATAAAATCTTTTTATTCACGTGTGTCATGTAACATTTTTTCCAATGCCTACAATTAATTATATAAAGAAGTTTTAAAATCTAATAAATACTATTTTACCCACCCATTTTGAAAATCATGCATTACTGTTGAATTTTTAGGCCGGAAAGTATTTCTTTAATGGATGATTTTGGAAAAATTTTCTTTACAGGCTTATTCTATAAAATTAACGTTCTGATTGGTTTGCAATATTTGTTGACTGCAGTTTCTAAAGAAATTAACTACAAATATGTCTAGATTTTTGGAAAGGTATATAGATTGTTTGTTACATTCCAATATTAAATAAAATTAAGAAGAAACGCGAGTGCCTAAAAAATGTTGTACGTAATGGGCCTGAAATTTACCTACGCGTCTTGTAAAGATGGTGTTTGCGAACATCACGCAATAGCTATTAACATATCTAGGAATCCTATGAGTATCATAACTGTCCCAGACGTTGTTTTGAAATCCGAGCTCATCAAGCGAGAATTTTAAGACATCTAAGGCTGTTATGATTTATAACATCCATGGTGTGTTCCATAGTTTATCGGTTGCTGTATGATAATGGTTGCCATGTAAGGTAAAGGAATAATATCGTACAGATCCAGATGTGTCAGTTTGGTGATGGTTGCCATGTACGGTAAAGAAATATTGTCGTACAGGTATAGCTATGATTTAGTTACCAGCCTACTTTTATATATGTAAACAAAGTCTTAATATCCTGAAACCGGTAAACTATTATTAAATAAGTACTCACGTTTTCTGGTTGTGTGGTAGTTACCAAGGATATATATGTATTTTGGTTGTTGCTGAGGATTGTTTGTAAATAAAAACAAATAGAACTGCAAGCACTGAATGTAAGCTTCTATACAATTTTGTTGAAAATGAGTATACTAACTTTTGTGAATGGAGAACTCTGAAAGTGTAAAAGGCGTCACCGAGGAGTTACTTTTGGCATATTTTTTGGAGAAATCAAACGGTGGTACTATTCTAAGCTGAAGGATATTGACATTTCCTAGTAAGTAAATCAGTGCTTTTAACTATAAGGGTATTATAATTTAATATTTTCACGTTTGCGAAACTTATAGCCCTGATAAAACGGCAGACAGCAGTATATAAACCCAAGAAATCAACAATTTTTGAGAGAGACGACATTTACAAATTTTTGCAAGCTCTGGATGAGCAATATTTCCTTATCTACTTTGATGTCCCAATATGGTTATTATAACACCGAAAACACTGCTACAATGGAGTCCATTATAACATTGTTTTTGCATTGTTATTTTCTGACAGATTGTCACATCTATGAAATGTCAAAATAAAAGTTTTTGATGATTTTTTATGCAAAGTAAAGGCCCTCTTCTTAAACTAGTATAATAATATACTATTATGAAAGTAAAAAATTCTTATTATGTCAAGGGTATAGCAGGCGGATGCAGAATTTATGAGTTGCACAATTCACGATAGAGGTTCTGTTTTGGTAGTTCCAGATATAAAAACAAAACAGAATCGTACTTTAATAGTTTGTTGTCAGTGAAGGTTGTGAAATAAATAATCCTCTCGAAATATTTAGAATATTGTGAATCTTCGCTCACGTACTGTGAACCACAATAATTCGTTTATCTATTATCGAGATGCGAAAGGCACAGTGCAACAGGTAGGAATTAACACATTGTCCAAAGTACCGAGAATTAATGCACATATCTAAAGTTGCCGAACCCTGAATCTTATAATAATAATAATAATACTTTATTTATTTCAATGGAAATAATAATACAGTACAGCATTTACATTGAGAAAGACAATCACATGTTTCATAAAAAACAATTAAAACAACAGCCTATTCTTATATGGCAAAATAACAATAATCTATATTATAATTATAACAATATACTCTATGTAATTAAAGAGGAAAATTAACAATAAATTTCTTATCTTAAACCAGTGATTCCCAAAGTGGGTGATATCGCCCCTTGGGGGGCGCTGGAACGATCCAGGGGGGCGATGTAGCTTCGGGTGCATTTGGGGGGCGGTGAATAAAAATAAGGGGGCGGTGAAAGCTTAAAGAAGGAAGGGAAGATAAAAAGAATTAGAAAAACCATTCGTGCATATTTCATCTGTTGTATAACATAGTGTAACATTATTTTCAACATAAACACAAAAAATGCAAGTTACAGATTTATTTATTCCATGAAGACTATTTACCATTTAAATGTTCTTATTCTTCTTCATATCATTTGTTGCTTTATTTATTCAGTCTGTTTATTCTTCGTTTCTTTAATTTTACTTTATCACACCCTTTAATACACCATCCAGAAAGTAAATACCATTATAATAAAGGGTTTTTATTATTCAAATTTGCTTTTACTCAAAATACATGTTACAAATTCAGAAAAGATTTGTTTATTTTAAAAATAATGTTTTCTCTAGCAATAATAATTTATACAAAGTTTCTATATGGTATATTTTATTATAACATTTCATAATTGACTTTTACAGATAATCATTTGAGTTGGGCTTTCACTTTAGTTATTCCGATTGTCGGTTAATACCTACAAATTAAAATCTAAGCTCTGATGTTACCAAACAACTATCCCAACTAAATCAATTTATATGCTCCAACCTTTTTAATAAACTATTCACAATTAAACAGTAGCTGCATCTAATGTGTCATTCATTAAACAATTCTCAAATATTTATGTTGTACTTTTAGTGTAGAAATCCCCCCTTGCATTTTTTAATTGTTAATTAATTTATTCTTTCAAAATAATTTCCTACCTAGAAATACTCTTATAGATAATTATCAGTCTCAAGAAGCTACCATTATAATATATTTCTGTTTGTTCGCTTAAAGAATGTAGATTTCCAGGGGGCGCTAAGTAATTTTTTTTTCTGAAAAGGGGGCAGAGGCCAAATAAGTTTGGGAACCTCTGTCTTAAACAGTTTAAAACGTATTTTAATTTAATCCTTGTTTTGAACTATTGACCCTAATTTTCTCTTAAATATATTTATATTTGCTTAATTTTTTATACCTCTATTTCGTAAGTTAAATAAAATAAATCCTTTATTTATAACTGAGCTACTGTTTCTTGTAGTTGATATCATTTTTACATGCAAATAATTCGTTTGATATCTAAGAATTTCATGATTATATTCAACGAATGGTTGGAAATAATTAGAGAATAAATTATTTACAATCTTATATACAAAAATCATAACTAAGTAAAACGTTCTATTTTCTACAGACATCCAATTTAATGATTTCAACATACAGTTTATGGGAGTATATACCTACTGCAACGTAAAATCACCCACATTCCTCTATTTTGCAATTTTTGCAAGTCTCTTAAAATAGTTTTATTCATTAAATCATTGATCACAGCACAGTAAACCAAGTGCGGCTTAATAATTGCATTGTAAATATTTATTTTAGTTTTTATTGTTAACCAATTAGATATTCTCGTAAAAACGTATAATTTCTTACTTATTTTTTTATGAATATATTCAAAATGATTATTGAAAGATAGAGTGTTATCAGTAATCACACCCAGGTATTTATACTCATTACAAAGTTTCATTTTTTCGTTTTGTATGTACAGGTTAATTTTATCCCGTTGTATATTTTTACATTTTAAGTTACTGGTTATTATCATGTCGACAGTTTTTTGTGTATTTAACTTAAGCTTGTTGTTATTTAAGTACGTTGTAATTTTATTGGCACCCTAATAGGGTGTCGTCTGCAAATAGCTTAATTAAATCACAATTATGATAAAGATCGATATCATTTATATAAATTAAATATAACATTAATAAACCTAATATACTTTCCTGCGGGGCGCCAAAATTAATATTCTTTATCGTTGAAAGTAATTCCACAATTTTAACGTTTTGCCCTCTGTTTTCCAAATAATTTCAGAACCATAGTAAAACATTTCCACCAATTCCGTAATATTTCAACGTTTCCAATAATAGTTTCCTTTCCACAGTTTCGAATGCCTCTTTCAGCTTTGAAAGCGTAAACTGTATTGGAGTGCGATGGTACTTATTCTTAGATTCCATGGTATTTGTCCGTTTGTAATGGATAAATCTATTGAATGCAATAAAACATGACAAATGGCTTCAAACATGCTCTTAAGTACTTTATGTTTAATTACATCTAAGCAACTACTTTTATTATTTATTGTTTTAGTAACTAAACGTAACGCACTCGTTTCCAGTGGCTGAAATGATAACATTAAACAATTAAAATTTTTTGGCGTGATAGTATTAACTGATGCAGATTTTTGCATAGATGCAACTAATTCTTATATACTACTTATAGAATAACTAGTATTCTAAGTATTCAGTTTTTCCTTCAATACTCACAAGTGATATTACTATATGCATTAAATTCAATACTGTTATTCAATCAATATTATCACAATCCGCTCTAATTAATTCTTTAATGGTTTTCCACATACGCGTAGGATCATTTCCTACATTACCTATTTTTGTTTCATAGTACGTAGTTTTTTTAACTTTGCGCATATTTACAGTTTCATTTCTGCTTTTTTTATATTTATTCCACAAAAACTCTGTCTGCTTACCGATGGGAAACGACATAAGTAACCAATTAACCTGTTTAACCCACTAAAAGTTTTACTTTCACTATTTTGCACCAATAGTTGCTATTATCTTCCAGTTCCAAATATTCTCTAAAACGATTTTTTTTCTTATGTAGATAATGATATCCCCTGTATGTCTGCTGTTCGAATCGCATCTCATTATATTGAGTTCCACCTCTTCTATGTCATCCACTGTTCTAGTTTCACTAAGTAAGATTACGCCGGGGTTAGTCACTTTAGTAAATTTAATTAATTACGCAATATTAGCAATCAAGCTTTGTATGTTTACATATATAATTTTACCGCTTTTTATTTTATTAAACGAGTGCGCATTCCACGATGCAGAATTTAGTTTTTTTATAGATTTTGGAAGGATAGTGAATAGTCCGTTTACATATTTAATTTCAATGATATCCTCACCCTCTTCAACACGTTTTTTGTGTTCCTCCTGTAGATCCATGCGTACTTTTTGTTGCATTCGCGTCTGGTCAGATTGGATCTTGTATTGCAATAACATCATATTCAGTTTCTCGAATGAAATCTTTTAGTAAATTTATTTTAGAAAGGAGTGAGCCTATGTTAAGGTGAGCAATTTTTATATAATTATTTGGTATTAAAATATAAAAGTAAAAAGAAATACGTACAGTCCCGCGTCCAATTCTAAAAATTAAAAAATTTATATAAAAAGTTTCCTTCCGGCGATATAAATTGCACCTTATACTGATAGCAAATAAAACAAAAGTATAAGTTGTGCTTCTAGGCCAGACTGTAGCCATAGAAAAGCGAAAGTGAGTCACATAACTAATCAGACACCTTTAATAGGCGAAATTATCTTTATACTATCCGCAGTTTCACAAACACCTATCCTTCACTGCCTCAAAATACTTTTTGTTCCAAACTTTATGCTGGCTTCTTTAAAGAGTTGGTGTCTCAACTTGGTAAAATTATCCCTAATGCTACCTTGCTGCCTTTTAATAGTTCCTGCTTAATATAAACTAATTTTTTTACATTTCTGCGAACAAATTTGCATATTATAGGACTGTGGTGAGGTTTTTTTCTTTGCAGACGATAAGAACAATCTATATCTTTAGGCGAGATGTTAATATCAAGCTTATCCTTACACAGTTTTATAACCCCTTCATCAGTTTTTTTTTAACTTCCGGCACTCCGAATATTCGTAGGCTGTTCTGACGAGTATATTGTTGTAGATTGTCAGTATCAATTTTGACACGTTCTAATTCTTATTGTAGACGTACTATCTTTATTCCATTTTATCGATATTCTCCTGAATATTGCAGCGAATTTCTTGCACGAGGGTGATCTTTAATGTTTCAACAATCGAGTTGACTAATAACGGAGCACCGAGTACTCTCTCTACAATCCTTTGGACTAATTTGTTCTCAGAAGTCGAGTTTGATCGAGTAACATATTTATCTGCTATTATATTATAATGAAAAACTAACACAATGCCAAACAAACGCAAATAAAAGCTTGGAGGCAAGTTAGATATTAGCAGAAACACGGTTCAGTATACTAGAATGCACCTCTACTCCAGTCCACTACACATTGAGGAATGAATATGACACTAGCTACTGTGAAATGCATGATCTGAGTTTTTTACCTACTCAGGTTTATCAAAATGTTAATTAGGTTTAAGATTAAGAAACTAAAACTTTATTCAAAAAACTCTATTTTCTTTCTTTTCTAAAATTCTTTCAACTCCTACTTGCCCTTATTTCCTTTAATATAAACAGAAGGGATTAGATACGGTTTTACTGTTTACTTCCTAAATTGTTGCCAAGTTACTTAATAATATTTAACATTACTAGCTTGGTAAGAGGGTTTTTACTGGCGAATAGAAGGATATGACTGGCGAACCAAAGGCGAGCCAGTCACCTTCTTGAGCCAGTAAAACTTGTTACCTTGCGTGTATTGTTGAATATTTTATTTGTTCCTCACTTGTAAATAACTAGAAATTCACCATTTATTCAAAATGTCAAACTGACAAGCAACTAAATTAATCAATATGACACATACTAAGGAAGACAACTCTGGCTTTGCAAGCTATCATTTATCTATGAGCACGCCAGTTAAGAAACATTTTCAAGGTGAATACAGTGACTTGATAAATTGATGTTTACAAGTGAGGAACAAATAAAATACTATAAAATCCAATAATTCCAAAATTGTGTTGCATTACAAGGCAAAGTGTGCACGCATGATTTGGTTTGAATTTTTAAAGTGCATTGCGAACAAGAATGGAAGACAATTTGTGTCAATATCCTTTTAACAGTCTGTCGAATATACCTCATTTATAGAAATCACACAACGAGTGTAGTACATTTGTACAGCTGATTGCAAATAAAAGTGGGACAAGTCTTGAGACTACTTTTTGCGTTTTTAATAACGTGTGAAACTTTCTCTAACTTATATTTCCGTAGGTAAATACATAAAATATTATTAAAGATAGAAGCATAAGAAAAGGAACATAATTACGAGTATTTAATATGTTATTGTACTTCATATTACAATATTACATATTATCTGTCCCAGTTTTATTTGCAATCAGCTGTACGTAATTTTCTTCTCTACAATGGTACTCAAGACGACCCAAAATGGCAAAACGTTGGGAAATATGCAAATCAAGGAAAAACATTTTTGATTTACGGTAAAGATAAACGTTTTTGTATTCAGCGCCCTTATGGGCTAGTACAATTCCTTCAGTAGGATGGTTGAATTTTTAGGAATCCACCAAAAGTTTGTAGAAAACAGGAAATTATTTAAAAAATACGTCAAACAGACCAGTACTTTTTTTTTGATGGGCCGGCGATTACAACGAGTTAACTGAAGTAATAGGAAGAAACATTAATATAAGGTTGGCGTCAAAACCTTGATAAAAAAGACAGACGTCTGAAAGTATATTTTATAGAAATTGTTGTAGCACGTAGTATAAAATGTCATTAAAACCAGTTCACGCACAGACCGTTATAAATAACACTGTGTTAACTGAATTCGTTTTGAACTAACATGCACTATCTCCTATTTTTATTTCGAACACGCCAGGAATATGATTAAAGTTGAAAACAAGGTGATAATATGAGCCAATGTTTTTAAAAGCTTTACCGCTGAAAATGCGTATTTATTTATTTTTATCTTCATCGGAGTTGTTATAGACTATTAATCTAATTAATTTTAGTATATAAAAAAATATAGACTTTATTGATGAAGATAAAATATTGAACAATACACGTTTGCTTATGGCACTTAACGAGACTCGTTTGATTGCCGCAAAACTCTGCTCACCGCCTATAACAAAACTGATAGTTGCATAAGCGTAACTTGGAGCATCACTTTGGGGGGGGGGGGGGGGGCAAAATCAGGACTTCATAAAATTTTTAAACCTAAATTGCAAAAAATGCTGCACTTGCACTTTAAAATCAAAATTTTGGGGGGGACCACCGCCCCCTCCCCCTTGCCCCTCCTAAGTTACGCATATGAATAGTTGACTATTAGTACTGAGAAATAAACAGTTGAACAAATGATTGATGGGTTTTTAAAACAATAAAATACTCATGCTGTATTTGCTAAACTATTATACTGTTCCGAACGTATTCGGCTAGCAATGCAATATTGCTCTTCGCTATTTTTCACTCTAAATTGTTCCGGAGCTACAGCTTTGAATATCAAAAGCTTATTATAATAATTATATACGAGGGAGGGCGAAACATTATTGCCGTTGTTCAGCTTGTGTACGTTGAAACACAATATCTTGTTGCTTGTCGATCCATATCCTGTTAAAAGTCTCATTTCGATTTATGTAAAACTTTAGATTTTATAGTCGATTTAGTAGAGTATGTTGTGATACGTTCTGGAAATGGAAATCGAACACCAGCCAGCGATTCAATTCTTGACTAGGAAAGGTTTTCGTTTCACTGAAATAGCTAAAAAGGTGAAAACAGTTTTGCAGGATGCTTCTGCGTCAGAATCGATCATTCGTCGACTGACATTTGGGTTTAAGGGTGGCAGAAAAAAACCTTGAAGTCTTCCAATGACACAGAATCTGGAATTGTGGCCAAAATAGATAGGTTAGTGATGGAAGATAAGGTGAATTATGGTTAAATCATTATCTTAGGCAAAGGTTGAAAGAAATCGATCATATCGATATTACATACTTGTTTGCATAGGAATAAGGCCTCACTCCGATGGGTGCCGAATGTTGATACCCGTGCACAAACAGGATCTGGTGAAAATTTGTCACCAATTCATAAGTCAGAACATCGAGTGGTGGTAATTCAACTTTGCAACTCCAAAAAAGTTCATAACAAAACCATCGGTAGGCAAAATGATGCTTTCGGTTTTCTGGGATTCTCGCGGCGTCTTGCTTCTCGACTGTTTTGATAATGGTCGTAGGATCGTACCATCAACGACGTGTATTACTTGGATCTTCTGATCAAACTGTGATACCTATTCAAGATCAAACGTCATGGACGATTGCTAACAGAAGGGCTTTTACAGCACGACAATGCGTCTACTCACAAATGTGTTGCAGCGACATCAAAATCGGCTGAATTGAGCGTCGAAAGCTTTTACACTCTCGGATTTCCTCCTGTTCGGGAAATTAAACACTCTTACTGTATACAACATCTGCGAAATCAAATTGACAGTCCTTGACATTAAACGTTAAGAAACGTGTACTGTACGTGCTAAGACTTAACAATACGTGCTTAATAGAAGCACATATTAAAATAACTATTTGCCCTACTCTAACTGTTGTACCACTGAAACAATTCTTAAAGGGTGTTGAAATATCAAATTGCTGATAAATTAGAAATAATCTCATCTGGCTGATATGGGTTAGTAAAGGCGAAATCGATGACTGAAACAAGGCGCAAAGCATAGTCGAGATGCATTATATTCTGGGTTGTGAATTAGTTATTTTCGACGCGGTATCGTCGGAAAATCTTAGAGTTATAAAGACGATTTAAATGCATTAATTCCCATAAATGTAGAAGCTTAGTTTAGCCTACCGTTACAGTTGCAGGCAAATCGGACGCGAACTGAAAGGAACGACTTGAAAATACAGGCAGATCACGTAGGCGAGCATCCTAAATACGATGATCCCAGTCATATTCAAATTTTGTCAAGTCTGCGTATTAGCAATAACGTTATAAGCATATACACAGCACTAGGTTTGAAACTTGGTGAATCAAGTCAACATTGTTATACTCGAGTTGCTATTGTGAAAAGTGATTTATAACTTTTGTAATACCCGATAGTATGTCTGTCTTTGTAAAATCTCGTAAACTGGGGTACTAATATTACGCCAGTTTAGAGGGCATTTAATACAGAAATGCCTATTTCGTAGCTTCCAAGGTTATCTCGTTATTCGTTTTCGAGAACTACGTACTAAGGCTTCAATTTTGCAATTCTACACATTTCCGTAGTCCTTGCTAAAGTCCATCGATGTTTCAGCTTCATAATCGCCTCATTATAGAAGTCCGCACGTTGACCTTCTGCCCATGAAGTAAGTTCAGTTTATAAGCTTTCGTCGTCCTTGAAATGCGTTCCTGAGTTTTCAATTTCTCAGCAGAGAAAAATCCGAGGGTACGTTATCAGGCGAATAGGCTGGTTATGGAATCTCAGTTTATCCTGTTTTGATGTCGCTGTAGCGCATTTATGCGACGACGCATTGTCGTGCCGTAGGAGCACTCCTCTTTGCAGTTGCCCACGGCGTTTAATCTTGATTTGATCTCGCAATTTGATCAAAGGGTCGTAGTAATGAACACTGTTGATGGTACGACCATTATCAAAAAAGTCGATAAGCAAAAATCCCAGAAAACTGAGAGCATCACTTTGCCTGCTGATGGTTTCGTTCTGAGGTGTTTCTTTCTTTCAAAAGGTCATCGGCGAGGAACAACAACAAATTTTCACTCAATCCTGTTTATACAAGGCGGGGCACCCATCGGGCTGCACCTATTTATATGCAAACTGTCATGCACTACCGATTTACCAGATGTCCTTTAATTTTTGCAGTCTTGGCTACCGTTTTAATAGTAATTCGCCTATATTTCATCACTAAATTTTTCTCTTTTACCACAATTTGAGAGTTATGTACCATTGCAAGACTCTACCTCTTGGCTATACTTGCCACACTTAAACTCATTTGCTTATCGATGGGCGGTCGCTTCTGATGGGAAAGCATCGTAGTACATAGTTTTCAACCGTTTAGCTAATTCAGTAGAATAAACATCCCCATAGTCACTGAGCTGTGATCACTTTTTTCCAGAAATTATTCCAACACACTCTACAAAATCGACTGCAAAGTCTAAAGTTTTATACGAATCGGTACGAAACTTTTCAAACTGACTTAAGACAAGATAAGCAATGGCAGATGACATAATATTGTTCTTTAAAGTACACAAGATGGAGAATGGCAATTTTCCTCTTGCTTCGTATTATGATTAATTACGTCCTTAGTGTGATTTTCGTTTGTTTTAATAAATGTTTGTTTGTTTCTCACATTTTGGGTGTTCAGTAGCAACTATTAGTCATAAAGCTCAAGCAGTGTATGTATATGTATTGAAAACACAATGAATTGGTAAAATCCTCGCATTTTTGAATCTCAAACACACATTTGGATATCAAATTATGATTTTTGTCCACCTTTATTATTTCAGAAAATGTATCTACATCATATCTGATAAACGGATAATGAATGACAGACCATTTTAGAACAAAATATTTCTAATGTGTTTTACTTCGTCGGACAAGATCACTGTTTCACAATGTCCACAAAATGGTTTTACGTGTTAGTGGTACACTTAAAAAGAACTTCTTCCCATAAATTTAAAAGAACTCCATTCCATTTCAATAGAGTTATATTGGCAATGGTATTTAGATGATCTAAGAATCTTATGACGATATTTTTACAAAATTATATTGTCAATAATTAGCAAACATTTACTCTACAATTTAGCCAAAGCTGAAATCATGAAATACTTATGTGTGTATCTGTTTTATGATAGTCTCTATCATTATTATCCGATTCCTGCACCATGTCCTATTCTTTCAGATACCCTCATTGTTATGAGCCAAAAGTCGCTTTTAATTACCTTTGTAATTATCTGCCCTATTTTAGTTAAAGCTAAATTTTTGCCTACGTTTTAGTTGAGCTATCAGTCTATTTTTGGGTTTCTAAAGATGAAAATACTCTTAAGTAATTTTCTCCAGGTTAGGCCTCACTTCATGCTAATTCTAGTTTGGTTGTATACCCGATATTTCCCCCGTTTCTCAAAATGTTTAGGTCTTATCAGCCCAATTAGGCCATTTTTGCCTTCGTGCTTTGATGCAGAAATGTTGCTGAGTGATCTACGTTTGTGATACCCACCATAATCTAGGTTTTTCACTAGTAATCTTACATTGAAAATTTCCGTTTTTGATTCCGTTTTGGTTGGAATATTTGGATGACGTGCCGTTGAGGTAGATTTATAGGAATTATCTGCATCAAGCACATGGTTACACTTCGACAAAGTTGGGAGCGGAACATCAAAGAGCTCCCTTTTTCTCCCCGTACGGCTAAATTCAGCTCCCTTGCGACTGCATGGCGCCCTTGGATTACTGCGACTTCCTCGTCTAAGGCTCCAGTGCTGCAAGTAGCCCGAGTTCAATCTGCTCCGCCAAAAGCTATTTGAAGCGCCATCCTTACGATACTTGCCTGTCGTCGACCTTAGTGTAGACCACCTATGACTTCTTATGCGCCAAACATTAGGTTGCCTTTACAATTCACTTAAGCTATCAGCATAACCTAGCTACTGTTTTGAAACATTTAAGCCGACTTGGATGTGTCTCACATACCATCCGAGTAAATATTGTCCGTTAATTGGTTAGTTGTGAAGCGAAATTGCATAATCCTAATTTCAAATTTGGATATCCACGTCATGTTAATGACCGAATAGTTCGGTTGAGTTGAGCTAAGACAATCCCGTACTTGCAAGATATTTCAGTAACGAACCCGCTTTATCTGACGTCTTGAAGTTTTATCTATGAATTTGAAATAAATTATTTCGGAGGTTTTCACGGCTATTGTCATTAAGTAAAAAACGACTTCCGGGATTGGACCGCGTCATTATTGAGGTCGAAGAACCCGACGTCGGGTTTCGCCTCTGACGTGGTTAACACGTTAAGTTATCGTGCTCTTTTTGCTTTTTCCTCATGAAGAAGCCCCTTACGAAAGTGGGCGAAACGTAGAGTTCTTCAACCTCAATAATGACACGGTCCAATCCCGGAAGTCGTTTCTTACTTATTGAAATAAATTACCAGGTGACTTCCGGGTTATATAGCGTCCTATCTGAACAAAGATCTTGGGTCATTAGGATCATTTTAATAAATATGAATAACAACTAACAGTTTCTTGCATTTGAGGATTTGGGATAATATTCAACCCGATACCCTAAATTCGAATATTAATAATAATACCGTCGCCGTCGTAGGCCTTACCTAGTAGTCGTTTGGAAGGACAATTTGCTGCATGAAACGTGTAAATTTGTACCGCTTGCTACCATATTTGTTTATATTAAGCTCCCTTAAGCTATTTATTTAATAATATAAATACGTTGGTAATATTGCCGATATTTCGATCTGGTTTGCCGTTATTGTAATCTGTGTATGTATGTACCGCTGAGCTGTGTTATTGAGATAAATTATATTGACTCGCTATCTACTTTTGAGATTTTTTGTGCCTTTGTCGTTACCCTTATTTTTCAGGTGTAGTTAGTAGCGCCTCCCGACGAATATATTTTGAATAGCAAAGTGCTGGGTTACCTGCTACTTAATATTTTTTTTTCAGCTAAAGATCTGAGTCTTTTGTTTTACCCACGACTTTGCTTTTCGCCTTTTACCATCAGAGTGACGGTAACAGCATGTAAAACTGTAAATATTTACCCCCTTAATTATGTTGGATTGGTTGATTTTAATATATGATTCGCGCATTCGGGGATAAATCGTAGATCCAGCTCAAAAACTTAAATACTTAAGCTTAGATTATACAAGATGCTTCTGTTTACAGATAGTTTTCCACCCGTTTCGGTATTTGGATTTATAAGTTTTGATAACTTGAAATAAGATACTACAGCCCTTAAGTTTCAAATTATTATGAACGTTAGCCAACCGTATATCCAAAGTAAGGAATTTGTTTTACAATTATAATCCTAAAATATTTGATGTTACGACCAGTAACCAAACTAAAAATGCCTCGAGCTAGCTACAGTGGGGCATAAGCGCGATTTTCTTCTGAAGTGGAGAGTGTTCCTGACCAAATCAATTTAGGAGGAACTTAGGTAATTGTTATTTGTTGGGAGTCACTGAATTATGAATTCTCGCCGTATGAAATGATTGGTATTCCCTAATATAAAGGAAACGACCACGGCAAAGGAATGAAAGGTGTCGTCGATGTAACTGCAACTGCAAACTTACATGTTCCCATCGGTTATGGTTTACTTCGGTTATAAGGTCACCTGTAGGCAGTAGTACAAAGTACAAGTAAATACAGTGTACAAATAATAACGTATATTAAACATAGAAGATTGCAGGCATTACGGGAAAAATGGCCATAATGTAACGTCACAATTATAAGCCATACTTTATCAAACCTAGTAGGCTGCTTACAATCCAACTTGTCTATTGACAATATTCAAGGATTCTTTGGGCTGGTGTCCGTGTAGCGAACACTTGAATAACACACACAGGTACATAGATAATATCGATTTCCTTCTAATATCGACAATAACCGTAACCGTAACGATAACGAACAAATGCAGAATTTAAATTAATGGGAGGGCCTAGATTACAGAAACCTGTTTCACGTTAGAAATTAAGAAACTCGAAAGAACTAAAAAATTGTTTCATTAAATAAACGTGAGCTGCGTACAACCGGCTAAACAATACCAATATTCTATTCAGATTTAGCACTCATTTGTGGGAAGGGCTTCTACTAAATCTGTTGGTTAAACGTAGCATAGTACCCCACAATGGCGAATCCGATCAACATATTAAAGCAGCTCGAAGTTTATTTTATATCCAGTTAAGACCATTCACATATGATAGCATTAATTAATTCCACTGCATTGCACTGCACATAATACGTAAAGCAAAAGCGGGTGAGTTCGTACGTGCAACTGCGTTGACGCCTGCTGCTTCTCTCGGAGGCATAATTTCAGTTTCGAAATTCAGTATAGAACAAACGTAATGCTCGTAATTTGCAGCCGGTTCTTTATAGAAATTATCTAGCACTGCCAGGAAAGAAACTGACGGTGTCGCGCCTTTGCAAGCAGCGACCGGAATAAGAACTAAAATGTCGCTTCTTCTAACGACCATGAGAGCGGAAATTTAATTTAAAATGTTCTAATAATCTTTTTTACAAATACGCTTGTAGACTAGCACCTCCTTTGCATTCTAATTGCTCTAAGTAATTGCGTGGATAACTGTTATTATATCGTTAAGTATTATTGGTTCAAGAAACTAAGGTTATCTAACTTTAAGGTTTAGACATTCATGCTGAAGTTTTGCTAGTGGGAAATTATCACCGTACTTCAATTATCTTCATAAAAACTAAGATGCTATTGGTTGACTGATAATTTGTATAGCTAATCACACCTGCGTTTGACAAAAGCATTTGTAAAATAAACAAAATTGTCAACAGTAATTACATAAGTGGTTATAATTTTTTGATAATTTTAACTAGATTCACGAATCTTTGTTGCTATTAGAAATCTCACGAGTGGAAGAAGCAACAAAGATCAGTGCTACTCTAGTTAAAAGTATAAAAAAAATTATTACCACGAATGTAGTTCGGCGTGATTATTTTTTAAACATTCCAAGTTGTTGATAGGGTTTGATGAAGCTTCAGATGAGTGTCCTGTTATTTTTAACAACTGCTGCTCATCTACTTCACTTTTAGATAGTTGTGTTACAGCAGAACGATTTGAATGGTTTGTGAAAAAATAGTCGCTGTAATCAACTACTAGCAAATAGGCAGTGTAATTTTAATGCTATTGGTCGATTTGAATTTTTTCTCTTTACTATTGGCTGATAGGACTGTTTAAAAAATAATCAGTAATATTAACAGCACTAAGGATCATTTATATACTTGTAGTGCTATAGTTTTTACCACAAATACACCACACAATCTATTAATAAACTCTGATTTATGAAAAGTAGGCCTATCTCTTTTATTATGGTCGTAAGCTTTTTGAATTGATATTTTTGTTGTTTTTATTATAAATTTCGGCATTGTGGTACAGGTATAAAAGTTTTTTTTACATTAAAGCAACATTATTTAAATGTATGCAATATAGCAACTATTTACCGATGCATATATGATCTGACGTTGAGAATTAATTAATTCTTTGTCAAAAAAACTGATTTATAAATTTTAAAATTTTATGTCTACACCATATTTGTTACTTTAATAGTTATACAATTGATTGAACCAAGTTACTAGTGTTTAAAATTTTTCCCAAACATAATATTGTAGGTCTGCGGGAGGTTATTTTAAGTCGCATTGGAAGTTACTCGAAGCAATTCCAATGAAGCCAACAAAGCGGAGAATAATATACGGCAAAATAATTTCCCAATAGGTAGTCGCGTGCTGTAAAAGATTATTCTCCTAAGAATTGCAAGGTAAACTGAAATTTATTGTGTTATTAAACCGCAATTTACAAACCGCCTATACCTACAGGTTTCCGGGATTCCGGTAAATTAATTTGGGTTTCGTTGCGTCGCGCGGAACTTCACTAGCGACAGTACTTATTACTGGGAAATCACAATTATGTGCTGGGAAAACAGACATTTCCGAGCTGGAGTTCCTAGTGAGAAGGAAGAATCAAATCAATATTTTCTTGGAACACCTCCTCAAGTTAATGGAAAAATAAAAACTAAAAGTAGTTCAATTGAGGATCAAATATTGGGGGTAGTAGTGTATTTATGTTAAATGTTCAGTTACAGTGAAATTAAAAATAACAGTTAAAATTGAAGCAATTTAATCATACATTTGTTGCCTAAAGCTTCCAACCTCGTCAGCAGCAGATTTTGCGTTCAGATTAATTTAGTTCTGATGTTGCAAGCATCAATAAAACCATTATTTCACTAACGATTATATCAAGTTTTGCCATTTGGATTATTTTGTCCAATAAAAATTCAGTTTTTCCCGGACCGTCGCAGGGCTTTATTGGAAAGCGATTTATTTCAAACGACAACATCTATATTTTCATTAATTTCACAGGTTTTAGCACCTATGTTTTTACTTTTTACATTGTTAGAAGCACAAAAAATGAACGCGCATGTTATCTAGTTTTGCTAAATCGTGAAAAAATCGAATCGTCTACAGTAAAAAAATTATAAACCTCAACTTGCAATTAAAGTTTGAGTCAAACAAATCCAATTTGGTTAGGCTGCACCTTACAATTAATTATTTATAGCACTCGAGTAACTCACAAGCGGTGACACTTGGTTATTTTATTCCACCAGACGTGCGTGACGTTGGAGATATGTTACAATACGTCTTACCTTGGGGGGTGTAGTTATCGAAAGCACATTATTGGCTGTGAATGTGGTATTATCTATTCAGATCAATACAGGCAATGACGGACGGATGGCATATTTTTGAATATCATTTCTTGCATGTAAGGAATAGTTCGATTATTTGGAGATACATAAATAGCGAAGAGGTGGCCTTTTTCTTATTTACTTATTACATCATATAACAAAAAGGGCGACTTCATTACTTATGAATGTTATGATGAATCTATGGATGCGTGGCTGGGCAACAGAATACACTCAGTAACTTTTAAAACTCTCACAATTACTGTACCAATAAATAGACGTAGAGAAAGATATTTTAAAACCGTTACTATCCCCCTTTCTTGGCTTCTAGGCTTCCCTAGATATTTCAAAGAAATTAACAGCCAAAAAACCATTTGAAAATACAATGAGGAGATGACTTCGAAACACACAAGAAGCAAAAGACGAGACGTCCCAAAAACCACCAACCCAAATGTACGTTAAATGTAGAAGAAACCAGAGAGTGCGATACCATAGATGCCGCGTTAGGTTTGGGCATAAAAACTACCCTTTGCTGATAGATGGAAAAGATTATTAGACTGGCGTCCTTTAATAAAAGCCAATTTCCCTACAATCATCCACTCCAATACTCAAATCATGAGCGCTCTAAAAACATATCACAAATGAAGTAGAAGCCAAACCAATCCTCATCGCAACCATGTCTTGGTCCGTTTGTTCACATTTTTGAGGTGAATAAAAAATGCGCCCTATATTCAACTTTCAATCTATGCAAAAAAAATGGCCAGCCTACGAGTGGAAGTTGTAGATGAGCTGAGTACAAACGAATGAGAATTTAGGGCGCCAGGTTCTAAGGCTTACCGTGACACACTCCGCAGAACCATTTGGGGTAGTCGATGCACAACGGTTGAAAACGGATGCAAGGTGAAATATACTCTCAAAGATCAATAGCAGTTAGTACTGAAGATAAACGATCTATTTAGCTAATTATAGACTTTAATACACTGAAGATATGCTGAACGATCTTAATATCATTATCATGTAAATAGCTGCAAAAGGATCAATGAACGAATAATGTAGAGGTACGGGGGTTTATTACTAGCACAAAATTATAGACAGTAAAAGGTTTCATCAATTTATTAGTAATCATTATTGTTGAAATTAGTTTTCGATAATGAAAATTTTCTATTGTATAATATTGTAAAATTGAGGTTCACACAAAGATATTACAACTTTTATTTTGTTAGCAACTGGCAAATGTTTAATGAGGAGTTAAATTTCTGATGGGAGTTATGCATAGCCGCTTTATTGTTGCTTTTGTTATAAAATTAAACTGTGCCTGTACTCTTACGACATACACTTTTCTATAAAATTAGAAAATAAATCTATACATTTAAAAACTTATCAACTTGATTATAAATTTTTCCAAAACCTCCTTGTCGTGAGTTTATAGAAAATGAATATGTCTATTGGTAAGCTGGTTGTGCACAGATTAATTTTATTTGAAATTAAGCAATTTTTAAATTATTCGAGTCTTTAATTCGTAACGTGTAAAACAGGCTTTTGCAATCTAAGCCCTGCCCTGTCATTTAAATTCTGCTCTGTTTGTTAGACGAAGTATAATAATTGTTACTTAAGGTGCAAGTCCAAAATGTGGTTGGTGTGAAAGACAATACGCTGTATACCTTAAAGATTATACGCTGTCTCTGCCCTATTGTTTACTCGATCTTACTTTATAAAGATTTAAAATAATGGTATCAGTAATATTTCATATGATAATTTAATTCATATGTATAAAATCACATAAATATTCATAGTTTGGTTAGGAAAACATTTTTATCTACTTCTACTGCACAATGGCAATGAATTATGATTCATAATTCACGGTTTGCAGCCAATCATATAATTCTATTTTCATTATTCAATAGTTTGCAAATTGCAACCAATCAGAAAATTCTATTTTCATTATTCAATAGGTTGTAGCCAATCACAAAATTCATTCTTATTATTAAATGACTTTTGAAGTTAACAGCTGTCACAAATGTCATAATTCTGAAATATGAACACAAGGCTCATATTGCATAGGAGTAGATAAAATATCGTATTATATTCGCGATTATGGCCATTATTCACTCAGATGACTTGCGCCACGCGCCTTCGGCTTGTGGCGCAAATGTCATCTTCGTGAATAAATGCTGTCATAATCGCTCATATAATAATATACTATTATCAGCCAATAAAAAGCGAAAAATCAAACAAAACCGAGTAGCTTTATTTGTTGAGAATTACGTTTCATTTGCATATTAGCAAACTTCTTCAGATTACAGTTGATACAATTAATGTAGATACATTATAAACATCCTAAAATGAGAGAAAACGGGTTAGAATACCAAGCAATGTTTTGATAAAAAATCTTACCTTGGATTGTTTGAAAAGTTAATAATATAATAAAAATACTAAACAATACATAACAAAAATTATTATGAGGGGAGGAATTAAAAACTCCCCTTCTAAATGTTTAAATAGAGCATTTTTTGGCTAATTCAAAATTCTGAAAATTTTTAATAGCTGTCACCACAGATTAATATATAAGTCTGATGTGAAGTTAGATGGGAAATCCCGTTGAATCAAAAAGTTAAATATGAAAATATTTCCAAAAGTGGGCCAAAATAAAATTTGATAAATAATAATGAAAAAGACATCAAGGAATTAATATAAAAATATCAAAGCAAAAATCCTTTAATAAATTAATTTGATAAAAATAATTTCAATTCTTTTTATGCTTTTCTCTTAAATTATTTTTATCAAATTAATTTATTAAAGGATTTTTGCTTTGATATTTTTATATTAATTCCTTGATGTCTTTTTCATTATTATTTATAAAATTTTATTTTGGCCCACTTTTGGAAATATTTTCATATTTAACTTTTTGATTCAACGGGATTTCCCATCTAACTTCACATCAGACTTATATATTAATCTGTGGTGACAGCTATTAAAAATTTTCAGAATTTTGAATTAGCCAAAAAATGCTCTATTTAAACATTTAGAAGGGGAGTGTTTAATTCCTCCCCTCATAATAATTTTTGTTATGTATTGTTTAGTGTTTTTATTATATTATTAACTTTTCAAACAATCCAAGGTAAGATTTTTTATCAAAACATTGCTTGGTATTCTAACCCGTTTTCTCTCATTTTAGGATGTTTATAATGTATCTACATTAATTGTATCAACTGTAATCTGAAGAAGTTTGCTAATATGCAAATGAAACGTAATTCTCAACAAATAAAGCTACTCGGTTTTGTTTGATTTTTCGCTTTTTATTGGCTGATAAAAATGTTTTCCTAACCAAACTATTTCGTATTATTAATATTCAGCCGTTATAAATTTGTTTACATAAATATTCATGTATTTGTCACTTTGACAGCGAATAAAGTTCGCTTTAACTTTTAAATCGACCTGTTTCCCGTATGTCTTATTATCCAATTAAACGCCATGATTTTTCAAAATACGACCAATCACGTGTTTTTATAGCGGTAAAAATCAAAAATTTCCTTGGGATCTTGTCAGTTTTTTCTACCACTTGTAAACATGGCAAACACCAAAATGTTTTATATACTGTTTGAGGCTTTCGCGGTTACTCGAATTATTCTTGTTAACATAGAATTTCGACTCAGATCGCGTAGTATTTGTGGATAAACACCCAGAATTCTACTGGCTTAATGTGTGCCTCGCACCTTGTGAACTCGAGCAAAGGTCAACGCGATTGGTGATGCTCTTTGGTGGCACGTGTTGTTTGAGTACCTTGAGAACGAATATACTTCGATTTGGCCTTGTTGCTGTTTGTGCACCCATATTGTCTAACGTTTTGCAAAATCTTTCAGCTTGCCTCATCACAGCGAAAGTCGCACTAAGAACTGAAGGTCGGTGTAGAGCTATTTATTTATTTATATAAACACGGAATATGATTTTAAGCTTAGTAAAACGTGGACTCCTGTGATACACGATATAAAGCATTACCACCACTGTGCGACGTCATACAGCGACGCCCCAAAGATTATGCTTTACTTCAACCACCAATCAGCGTTACGTCGCTCCAAACAGCTGGCACAGAGGACTAAATATATAAACTAAACTCTAAAATAAACTATATAAACTAAAAATATTATAATGAATTTGTTATTACATTTGACTCCGTCACCGATATTTGCTTCAAAGAAGCAAGAGATGCAAGAAACACTAAAAGGCGAACGTTGCAAGAACTATCCCAGAAAAGAAAAACTAGTTCTAGTGCTTTAAATAGAGTGGAGGTGTTCACAATGGCAAGACAATGAAACGAAGAAGAACCAGAAGGGCCTCAAGAAAAGTTGTAGCAGCTAGCAGCATTTGAGTTAGCCTAGAGAGGTGGGACGCTACAAATTGTAAAACGCTTTATTTCAAAGAAGCAATACTTGACAATGAATGCAGAGAATAGTGATACTAAAGAGGTTGTTTGAGAAACGGGGAGAAAATGTTAAAAGTGAACGGTTGTTTCTAACTCCCAATCTTTTCTGAAGAAAATAAATTCAAAAGGTTGGTACAAAGACAATCCTATTGGGCAGAATAAAATCACAAAGTGGAAGCAATCAGTAGCACGGATTTGTCTCGATGTCAAAAGAATAAAAGTAATCTCATTCTAACCGGGCAGCTGAGCTTAGTTATTATGCAACGCATTAATTAGTGAGCAGCATCTCATAAAAATTACTGGTCATTCTTTCCTAATTCCATTAAACCATATTCACAATTGAACCCAGAACTCATGAGAAAATAGAGAAAGCTTTGAAGGGAAAACATGTAGAAACCACCAGCAGCACTGCTGTAGTAAGTGTAGGTAACGCGAATTCAGACAACCAGGAAAATCAAGTTTTCTATAACAATTGTTTTTTAGTGGCAAATAAATATTTTAATTAAAAGGTGTATTATTTAATTCACTAAATTATTTTACGAAAAAAGGCTTTATCTCGATAAATTTCCGATTTGCAAACTCAATTTTTTACGTATCAGTAATTTAACTCAAAACCTGTCAGCACAAAGAACGGTGTCGCGTTTTTGTTAACTGACAGTTTTCCTCGTCAACTTATTGGGCAACAAGATATCGTTTCAAATAGAAATTTATCGATAAAATAAAAACCTCTTGTCTATTTATGTGCGACAAATTCATTTTTACTTGTAAATTATAATCAAAATCGGAGTTTTATGTAAAAGTACTTTAGGATGGCGCACCCTTATAGAAAAGGATGAACTTTTATTTAAGGGTACTTCACCTTGAGCTGCCTCAGTCACAAGTTTACTAATTGTACAACAGTTTTAGTTAATAATTTCAATCGAAAAAGCGCTGACTAGATTAAAATACCTTAAACTGAAATGCTTCCTACTACAATTCTTGAAGTAACTAGTCGGTGAATACCGAGAGTCAAGTAGAATTTCAAATAGAGTAGATAAATAAATGCTAAAATAAATATTAAAGGTTGGGTAGATGCAGCTTAGGTGTTTGATTTCCTTGATTTTGTTAATACGTTTAGTACAAGCTTTAGTTCGCGATATTTAAATAAATTTGTGCAAATATATTTATCAACACCACCCTTTGGCCAGCAAGCCTCAAAAAATTAATAAACGTCATTCCTTTTTACTTTTTATTTATTATGTATTTATAACACATTTTTGACAAATGTAGACCATCGAAACTACATGAGCAAATTTGAGGTCCGAACAGCTAACAGTGAAAACGGTATGGATTCGTTGCAAAAGATAAACTTTATTTTAATCAGGATAAAAGAAACTCCACTGTATGGAAATATATTTTTTGCACTTCCGGGACTAAAGTTGATACTTTAGTCCCCGTAAACAGGACTAAAGTAGCTCATTTAATCCTTAGCGACTAAAGTAAAAATGATACCGTAACTATGGTAAATTTATGTACACACGAGGTTAGTAGGTTAGGTTTTGTACGTCATTTGACACACACTGACGCAAAACTTAACCTGTAAATCTCGAATTTGACATATTTTTATTTTTATTTTATTTTTTATTTTATTCTGTACTCCGCCAACAGCCGTTAGGCCAATTATAGGCGTCACTGTACATTTTATGGGGACTTCCAACCCCACTAACGACTATCATGATGTTATTATGATATCCGGGACCAACTTTTTTCCGTGATAGCCGTACCACGAGGTGCCGGGACAAGCAGCATACTGACAATACACTTCAGTACTGCCAACTGATTCAGGCTATCCACGACCTGCTGCAATTCAGTTTTTAATAAATTGTAATCGTCAGTTTCCAAATTGACAGATTCCAAATTTTGGAAATGTTTGACGATAATGTTCCCAAAAGTGCAAAAAATAGAGTATATACCTCGGGACTAAAGTGCCTAAATCCCTTGAGTGGTTGTTGCCCTCGGGCTTCGCCGTCGAGGCAACAAACTCCACTCGCGGGATTAAATGGTGCACTTTAGTCCCTCATGATATAATATACTATTGTTTTCTGCTGCCTTGCACATCTAGTATCTTCTTTTTAGTTTTTCTTTAAACCTATAGTTCTATCTTTTTGTTCGTATTAATCTTTATCTGTTCCATCTACTCGCCAAATGTTGTTTGTAATTTTCTTCTGCTATTCACTGTGAAAACTACGTCACTTGCTTAATCTCATGTTCTCGCCATTTATTTTCGTTTTTTTTTGTCTTTTAATTAAACAGTATAAAATAACTAGTATCAGTCGCAGAGAAAATATATGACGTTGTGTTTGCTTTCTCTACAGATATGGTTCCTGTTTTTTGTAGTTCATCTTCTATCTTATTTCTACTTTTACTTTCTAGTATTTTTGAACATGTGTTCGTGGTTAACGGTTTTTATTGCTTTGTATTTTGTATTTATTAATTCTTCTTCTATGTCTTATCGCTATTAAGTTCTTCTTTGACCACTCTATGACACTACCTTCGCCACATTGACACATGTTAGGTGTAATACCATCCATTCTTGGGTTATTTTTTTGTTCTAATTATTCATGTTTTTTATCTACTATCTTAAATTTGTCTCCATGGTCTATTCTCTGAATTTCCAGAATGCTTTATATATCTATTATTACCTTGTTATTTCTGTTTTTGGGGGTTCTTACTAGTTGTACTTCCGCTGTTTTGTCAATTGCTATTTGAATCATGTTCATATTTTGAGTGTCACTGAACATTAGACTTGGGAATTTATACATATCTGCACTATCTACGATTTGCATATAAATACTAATACATATTGTAACCATTTCTAGTATTTACTTTAAAAATATATTTAGAGTCTATATAGTTTTATATGTTTTTACAGTTTACTGTTTATCAAGATCTATTGTGAATTTATAGGTTAATTATGTAAGTACATAATAACGTCTGTTGGAATGGTTTTACAATTTTTATAATTCAACTGTGAATTACAAAAACCATGTATTCAAAACTACTACATATAATGATAATTAAGCAATTTACTACATAAGAAAGCACTTTAAACTTTTATTAAAGATTCATTATCTTTTATGGGCTGCAGTTGCTTGCGCTATGCCACATCAATCTTTGGATGGTCACGACATATATTTCTCAATATCCTTCCCAGTTCTTGTTTGTTTCGGGCTTCCAAACCTTTGTCATTAACCTCCCTACTAAGCAGGGCAAAATATTCACAATGGGGTCTAGCCTTAGCCTGAGGTACTTTTGGCGGGCTGTCATCTTTTGGAACATAGGGTATGTTATACTCCTCCAACCATGTGCATATGACATTATACCAAATCTGGCCAAAACATTATTTCATCTTTGGCATGGTGGGTGTTAATAAAAATGACTAACTTAGGAAGGCATCTTTGAGTATAGAGCTCTGCAGTTATTGCTTCGCCCGTAACATATAAGATTGTAAGAGAGCTCCTTCTGATATGGCACACCAAACTAACACTTATAATGGTGCTTTCGTTCAGCCCTTTAATTGGGGACTAAACTGAAATGAGCCATTTGTCGACCCCTCGCGAGCTTATGTTCAGTTTGAACAACACTTCTCGTACACTTCAATATTTAATTATTTGCGTGTACCTTGCTAGCTCAGCGAACATGAAATCCTCTTAATAACTCGTTCGCGGCTTATGAAAAATCACTATCTGTCAAAACAGAAAGATGCTTTCCCCTATAGCGTTGTCAGACCGAAACTGCCCTCAAACAGTTCACAAGAAAACCAATTGGTTTAAATCAATTTATTGACTTCAAAACACATATAAGAACTCAAAAATAGGATTAAATCCTCAAACAACCTACGTACGATATAGCTTGTGGCCACTCGCATTCATGTGCCAAACATACATGAAAAACGTAAAACATCATAACAAATTGCGTTGAAGTAATAGTCTTTTAAAGAAACGCAAATAATAAAATGTCTTCATACGGCCTGGTTTAACGCCGATCCTGATCACGCTTGCATATATTCAAATCGGGCGGGAAGTACACACCTTTCATTTGTCAAGGGAGTACATTCTTTCGGCTTGCAGAAACTTCTTGCAGTTGAACGCAACTTTATTACGTTGATCCGAAAACATTTTACCTGGAACTATCTGCTGCATACCCTTGAATTTAGCACGCCTCAGATTGCGTCTTGACCCTAGACGATACAAAGCGTGAGATTCCTACACGGACTACTATGGGAAGTCCCGATTGCTGCTTAACGAATGCACCTCTGAATGTGGCGGCTCCAAATGGACGCTTTAATAGTAGATTATATTATAAGTGAGAGAAATGCATCATTATTTGCGAGTGAGAATTTTGAATCGCGGGTGCCCCAGTACGAGCGATACAATTTCTCACGAGCTTATAATGGCATTTCACTCACGTGTGATATACGACGTTTTATCTTACAGTAGCAATTCTTTTGCCTAAATAGTTTGCGCAGTCAGAATATGTCGTGAAATAAATTTATAATTAGTTGCCTATGATTTGTGATATACGTTTGACAGTTGTACTGAAGTGTATTGGCAGTACTGAAGTGTATTGTCAGTCTATGTCAAATTCGAGGTTCGTAGGTTAGGTTTTGTTTGTTATTTGACACAGACTGACGCAAAGCTTAACTTGAAAATTACGAATTTGACATAGCTTAACAGTGCTGCCAACAATGCAGTAG
This sequence comes from Agriotes lineatus, assembly GCA_940337035.1. Classification (NCBI taxonomy): domain Eukaryota; kingdom Metazoa; phylum Arthropoda; class Insecta; order Coleoptera; family Elateridae; genus Agriotes; species Agriotes lineatus. The sequence goes on along the minus strand of OW679198.1, from coordinate 34,612,816 downwards.
TATAAATAATGAAAACTTACTTGTGAATAAAACTTCATTTTAGTCACTGAAAACAGTTGTATAATGTATGGTAATAGGCGCTACTGTAAGATAATAGTTACTTGTTTCATTAGTACAAAAAATGCATGATTTCGGGATAAGTAACTTCAAACTGGCATGGCACAAATATACAATCACTATACGGCGATATTAAACAACAACGACGGCGATTGACGAATATTGACGAAGCGTTTGTTTTTTATTTAAAATTTGCCATGTAAAATCCTATCTTGCGTCCATTTTTGTACTAGTGCAAATGTGAATCGAAAAGTATACAGTTGCCAAGGTAATTGGTGAACAACCCGAAATGACTTACTTTTCTTATTTGTGTGGTTGGAGAAAAATGTATTTTATCCACAATCACCTTATAATTGAAGTTTTATCCACAATTATGAACCGTCTAAAGTACCACTTTATCCAGTAATGGAATAATGAAATTACTTTATTCCACTAGTGGGATAAAACCATGTCACTTACTACTGCATTGTTGGTAGCAATGTCAAGCTATGCCAAATTCGAAATTTGTAGGTTAAGTTTTGCGTCAATCTGTGTCAAATAACAAACAAAACTTAACCTATTAACCTCTCGAATTTGACATAGACTGACAATACACTTCAGAACTGCCAAACGTATAACAGTTGATCTTTCCAAATTGTCATTATGACTTTTCATGGCTGTCAATACAAAATGTATGTTTTTTTTTAGATATTTATTGAGTTGTTGGATAAAACGTTGTATTGTATTCGTGTGACAGTTGCTTTTTATCCGCTTACGAAAAATTAAACTCTCGAACTGCGTTCTCGCGTTTAAACATTCTTGCGTGGATAAAACACCATCTAAAACACTTATACAATAAATAACTATAAGTATGGCACAAATTGTGTACTTGCATGCACACTAGATTGTGTTTGCGTATTAACAAATACTTATTCGCTGTACTTTTAACTTATATGTAGCGATTATTTGCTGCTGGCTGTTCGCCGTATTATTTAACTTAGCTCTGCTTTGCGAATTCGCGTTGGAGTATCAACAACGTACAACACTCAATGGAGGCCCAGAGGCTGTATGCGATTGCATGCTTCTTTGCCAAATCCGCCTCCCGCGTGCAGGCTTGGATGTGCGTTTCTCGCTGCATCCAAGAATTTCATTTCACAATGTGCTCATTAGACAGGAACGGCTTTACCAACATTTATACTTCTAGAATACATTGCTTAAATGTAACATACAATAAAATAGATGGCTTGCACTTTAACTTTGAAAACAAAGCCCATTTTCCACTTTGCCTGAAAATTTGGCCGTTGTATTTCATATGGTTAAAACAATTTTAAATATCATTTGCATAAAAGCCATAATTGGGTTTAGTTCAGAATTAGACAAGTGAAATATTTTTTATCTTACGATTTTTTCTTTTTTGATATCCTACTTGTTTCTTTTAATTTCCTGCGATATTGTAATTGCATGGACGTGAAAAAGAAGAAACAATTTTCGTGTAGAAGTTTATACAGTATCTTTGCGTCATTGCACCAACCTGTTACGAGCACGAAGTCCTATCGCTCACAGGCACGGTATTCCCTCTTCACATTCAAATTTAAACAGGAATGTATTTATAAAAAAAGTTATTACAATATTACGACGATGAAAACTATATTACTTTTCGACGTAATGGAGGAAAGTGATTTTGTTCACTGTACATAGCTATATGTCAACAATTTCTCGTTTTGGAACCTTTCCAACCAAGTTGTAAATTCCTCTTTTTAGCTTTTTAGCCACAAAATAGCTAAAATAGCTATTAATGTGGTTAGATATGTCTTGATCAATTAAGATATATTGATATTTTTTACGATAAAACGATTAATAAAACTTTTGCAGCAGACATTATATTGTTGCAGTAAAGCAGTAAGGTACAGCCTTTCTAAATATGAAAAATCCGAAACTAAGCTAAATTATCTTGTAAAAGATCCTTTGAAATCTCTACTATTTTTATGCAAAATACTCCACATGCGCCGAATCACAGTTTTTAGTATTTCCTGGGCGGTGATCAAAGGCAGTGCCACTAACACTACAGCTTTGTGTCTGCTAAACTGACTGGATTTAGAATTCAGAGAATGTAACAAGCAGCTGGTTGCTTTGAGAGATAACAAGGCATCTAAATCTAAGGCTGTAAATGATACGCGCACACTTCCTTAAGTCGAAATAATGACGAAAAAGGAAAAATAATGGCGAAGTGGTTACATACAGTCAAGCAGCAGGAGTGCTAGCAGTAATTGGCGGAATTTTAAGAATTTCGCAACCAAAAGCAAAGACAGAAAAATTGTCTTTCGAGTGTTGCCACATTTGTTCCCATCCGCTACCCTCCCAGGTTGATGAAACACGTCAGTATTGACGTCATATGAGCTTTTATAACTAAACGATGACAGCGTACGCGTTGAGCGTAACGACAGTCACGTTGAGGTGTAATCGGAAAGTATCGAACGTTTTGGAAAAACTTTAATTTATAGCATTTTTAATGTATGCTCTTGCACTGCTCCAGCACACATAATGTCGCAGTGCTGAAAACCTAACCTGAAAAATGTAGCATGCGGTCTCATGTCAGATTACTTCAGGTTCGTAGGTTACTTTGAGGGTTCGGACTGAAAGCGTTTTAAGTTGAAATATGTGATCAAATAGCTTTCTGGCCTGTCTCAACATCATGCCTTACCTCGCAAATAACGATAAATCAGTTTGACAAAGATTTTCCCATCGTTTTGTGTACTGTAACAGTGACTTCATAATTAATTGAGCTTTAAAAATATTTGCAGATTGCAAATTAAAGTTGTGGTTTTATTAATATTAATATGTATTTATTAAAGTTGCTTAACCATAGTTTTATAAAAAATTAGAAACTCATGTGATGTATCCGAATGTGGCACGATTGAAGTCTTTTATTTAGATAAGCTGTAAATCATACAAAGCAGAATCAACGCCGTTATCTATTTTTATTTTACTTTATCGCTTTATTAGTCGATTCGTTTGTAAAGGTAAGCGCGTAGTAGCCTTTGACATTCTAACTAAGCCGAAAAACAACTCACTCGTAAATGTCTCTGGTTCATTGTTGTCATTTATGCTAATGAAATTCAGAGCTGGTTATGTCATTCCTTGTAAAATCGTATTTTTTTATGTCGAGGGTATAATACTCTGAAGAATGAAGCATATTAAGTCATATACAGAATCGCTGTAAATTGTGAGATATACAAATATGGAAATAACAAGGAATTTGAAAGTCCCATGGGAATTTTTAAACTACCATTTTTCCACGTTTCTTATAATACCTATGCCAATCAGTAGCGTAATTTTTTCAAAACTAGAGTTTAATTATTTAGTTAAGCTGAATTTTTATGATCATTTTATATGACTGCAAATTTCAAATTACACAAAACGAGAAAGATTATGGTTTTCTACTAGATTTTAATACTGATATAAGAAGAAACGTAACAGTGTAACATAATTGAATAATATTAGAAATCTTAAACATATTTAAATAATAACATTATGAATGTAGCCATCTTCACATAGAGAGATTTTGAAATACATATTGTATAATAAGGTGTTACGGAGGTTCAGGTAATAGTTTTAACCAGTAATAGAGCTCACTAAGTGAACAACTTTTTCATTTATCGTTTTTTTTAATCATATATCCTTTCAATCATTTGTTTCTCCTACATTTGACGAGCCGCCCAGTAAGCAAATGTAAGTTAATAATAAAAAGGCTGATTGAAACGTTATGTTTCGTTTTTTATATTATGGACATGCGGAGTAGCAGGTACCTTAGACACTAACTGCTATGGTCATATTGTCAAACTCCTACTTATAATTTTGCCAAGATTAAAGAGCTCCAACCCTAGCAAGGGATCTTTTACATGCTACACATCCTAGTAACATAGGACACACGGCTTTACAACGCTTCCGAATTATATCATCCTGTGAGGTTTTCATCCGATTTTTTTAAATTTTTATAATCCACACCGGGATCGGAGATCGAACTCTCGAACCTAGATAAGTAGTCATAATGCTTAACTACTAAGCTATCAAGTCCGGCTATATAGTTTTTAAGTGGTATAAAATGGGTGTAATACGGTTATCAGTTAACACAACAACATGCGGCAAATAACTTACCTACCTCAATTAATTGACTGAACGAACGCTTTCGAAACGACTGGGCAGAAATTCATTTGTGTCTATGTATGTACCTATAGCCCAGTCGAAACAAAGGCTATCGTCTATTATTTACGGTAGAATACTTAAGTTTTTTGGGCACATTACACGAGGAGAAAACTTAGAGAAACTTGTAGTGCAAGGAAAGCCTGATGGAAAACGCAGACACGGACGGTCGCCAACACGATTGATCGACACGATCAAATCGACAATGCAAATTAATGTCGAACAAGCCATCAGACTATCGAGCAACAGAGAAAGATGGCGAGAAGCAGTCAGAAAAGCAACTTATAAAAAAGAGGAATATAATTAAATCCATAATCACCACCCATCTGCCAAGATGGAAGGACTTAAGGAGGAGGATAGCCCAGTCGACTAAGGAATAACAAGAACAAAAATTGGAAGTTTTGAAATTTAGCTTAGAGTATACTGTTGATTGTATCAAGGTCCCGGATGCTGTAGCTTGAACAAGCGCCCACGTTCGATCAGTAGAGTTAAGCAACGCTCTTTCTGGTCAGAACTTGGATGGGAGTTCCATGGCTGCTTCTCTCGGGGCCTCGTGGTACGGCTGCCACAAAAATAGTTGGTCCCGGATGTCATAATAACATCATGACAGTCGTTAGTGGGGTTGGACGTCCCGATAAAATGTACAGCGACGCCTATAATTGGCCTAACGGCTGTTGGCTGAGTACTAAATAAAATAAAATAAAAATAAAAGTCCTGAAAAGCTAAGGATGAGGAACCGCCGCCATCTTGCAACAAGTATAGACTTAATATTTTCGCAAATATCTATTAAACGACGCGACGTCTTAAATTCGTCGCACGTGCTTTAAAGGCGTACTTATACACCAGTATCATAATATACTATTTTTTAACTTTTAGTTTAGAATCTTTCTTTAAAATTATTTAAAAGAATAACGTTTTATATTTGTTATTTTAGTGATTTTCTGGAGCTAACTGTCATTATAGGTTGTAAGTACTTGATAAGTTCAGTTGCGATGTTATCTATACGTGGGGATTTATCATTCTTCATCTGTTTTATTCTATTTCTGACTTTCTTTAATGTTGGCCCTTTCGTTGTTCCTTGTTCCTTCTTGAAAAGTATCCCTATCATTTCTCTTGTATTTTTGTTCTTCTGGATTTTAAATTTAAAGCCAAAATTAAACTATCGTGATTACAGGAACACAAGTGAGGAACGGTCTAGTTATACAGTGAAGATCTTTCTTTATAAAATGTTATAAAGTTGTTCATCATCATAAAAGGGACGTCAATGAATCTTTATACAACAAATGTGCTTCGATAGAAACGAGAACTCATAAACACACATAATTATATTGAAATGTATAAGCGTCAATAATATATGGAATTTTGACACAAACGTTACCTATGCCGGGTGCACCCAATAAATATAAGTTCTAAAAATATAACAGTCAAATGTATAAATACAATAATAATTATATTAAATGACCAAACTACACAGTATTCTTGTTAGAATTTAATTTCGGCTTAGAACGAGTAGTTTTCGTAGAAAGACCCCCGGCATTCTCTGGTTTAATGTGCCTTGCACCTTCTGAACTCGAGCAAGGATTCACGTGATGGCCTTGCTCTTTGGTGGCTCGTGTTGCTTGAGTACCTTAAGAACAAGCATAATTAAGCAGATTTGGCTTTGTTGATGTTTGTGCACCCTATCGACTAACGTTTAGCAAGACAGTTTGCATCATCAGAGTGAATATCGCTCTGACAAACTACATACATTATTAGAGCTTAACAGTGAATGACATTACTCAAGCAAGTTAAACTTCGATGATGCTTGATGTGCAACTCAACGGAGACATTTGCACAACGTGAGAGGCCACGTATAAGAACAAAGTCAAATATTACAAAATACGTAAAGAAACCCCAAGGAACCCTGATCAGGATCAGACATGGCTACATGCAGTACAGAACTCTATGGATGAATTACTACCGCCTGGACAGACAGCAGCAAAAAGCTAGCTGCTCCTAGGCGACATTACTAGCTCTAAGCACTCAGCAAAGCGCATGCCGGACATACGGTCAAGGTCGCCTCGCGGACGGCACAAACGGCAGATTAGGGAAGGTAGCAAACTGAATCCTAACAGCACGTATACCACACGGGACTAGGACATAACTGAAAACAACAGCTCACATATCTCACATGGTCAGTATCAAGCATCTCGGTCATCATAGACAGTAAAGCAGTACCAAAAACAGGAATATAGCTGGTAAGAACAGCCATAACGGTCGAAATCGGGCCGAGCAGAACACATTTAAGCTCTGAGATAATCGGGACAGAACTCAAGGAAGCACGCTCGCCCCGACAAACGCGGACAAAATCAGAACGACGGGCACGGGCCATTCAAAAATTGCTCAAAGTGACACTAGCTAAAAAATATGTCGCTTTTTGCCTGTCAGATTCTGTTAAGATGTCTCCACTCTTATTGTCGCACATGTTGGTTTTAAGTTGAAATTATCTTTTTGTGTCCTTTAGAAATCTACTTATACATTTTCTTGATTTTTGTACTCTTTACGATTTGTCTACCTTCCTCGGTTGTTCATTAGACACCTTTTGTTGCAAATCTCCTTCGCTGCTCTTTTAGCTTTTATATTTTTCTGCCCGTTCTCTTGTTGCGCTCTGTAGTAATCATGGTTCTAATATCACTTATGCTAGACTTAAATTGTCCAAATACTAATACACTCAATTTGATTCAGTGTGTTTCCATTAGGGAGTGTGGCTTTGTATACTTGTTTGTATTTTTTTGCTACCATGTCTTCGGGAGCAGCCAGTTTGATAGTTCGTTCTCCATTGCTGTTACTTACGTAGTCTTACATTTATTTGATATTTTCTAATTTCCTTCAATAGTGCTTTAGAGGTCTAGCTTAATGTAACGTCCCGATGATCCAGCTTCCGAAAATCATGTTCAATGATTGTCGCCTTTCCGATTTTTATTTTACCGACCAAGTTCACGCATATACTGCGGTTCTGAACTATACGATGTTTTATGGCAAATGGGTTGTTGGCCGCAGAGGTCCAACCCGCTTTTCAGAGGACCATTGCTCCCCCTCTCGCCTGAGTCTGACTCTATCTTCCACCTGGCTTTGTTATCACATTTCTATTAGGGTTCCTCTAGTTGAAAGAGTTACCACTTGACGGTGAGAGTTGTATTTATGTAAACAAATACTAAAGATAATTGTTAATTAAGAAGTATCGCGCCAGCTTTATTAATAAGTGAATTACACCGTATTTAAGTAATGCAACGCTCTCTGCAACGGCACTCTCGGGCCAGCCATAGAGACGAGTGTGTGACCCCATGACACATTTTTGGATTGTATCACAATTTAATTTTTATAGGGCACACAGTTTATGGCGTGATTAATGTCGCCGGTGATCCCATGGGTCAAGAAATCTACACCACCGAAGGTCTGAATTCGGTTATAAGCTAACACGGCAAATCCTGAAGTGTTTTTCGCTCTCGAAAAACCAGATCTGCTAACAGATAACATACTACTGCTTCGTCATACACACACGTTAGTAACTCATGTCGGGTACTTAGGAACTTGATATTTACAGGTGTCCAACTAACTTGTCCTGTCACCATAGTGCTCAGAGGACACAGTTATCCCAATTATCGGTATTCGCAACTCTCAAACATTCATAAAAAGTCCCTAATGTACCCTGTCAACAATGTTCAAAGTACACACATCTCCAACATCATACTTGTTACTCAGATGCCATCAACCTTGTTATTATCCTACTATCAAGCAGAATCACATGTATCTTCTAATATAGCACTTAGTACTCAGAGGCCACCAACCTTGTCACTCCGAAATGCTCAGAGGTCTCTAGCTAGACTTGTCATTCGGTAGTGCTCAGAGGGTACTCTAGGCTTGTTACCCTACTATCAAACAAAAGCACATGCGTCTCCTAAAATAGTACTTGGTATTCAGAGGCCATCAACCCTGTCACGCCGAAATGCTCAGCGGTCTCCCACTAGACTTGTCATTTCGCAATGCTCAGACGGTACTCTGGCTTGTTACCTTGTTACCAATCACTCCCTGAAACGGACAGTGGTGTTTAATGTTAGGTGCACCTTTTGCAATACGCTCGTCCATTCTGACTTTTTACTTTAGCAAATCAACCATGGTACGCACATACCGCTCAGTTTGACCATTCCCGTCGTAAGAAATAGGGCCACTCGGTTTGATATAAAAATCAAAGTTGTGCGGGTCAAGGTAAAGTAGTAGTAGACTCTAATCCCTACATTGCGACATGTCACGGATCCTAATGAGCTCTAACCTATTTAACTACTTTTTCGGTTATCAGGGAACAATCCGCACCGGAATCTAGTAGGAAATACACGGGTATGTTCTTAAGCAATGCATGCGTAACAGTAGTTGTGAAATTCCACACAAATTTACTTTGGGCGTAGTACCTGTTATACCCCTTTCTTTGGCCCAGCAGGAAGTAATGCCGTGCAGGGCCGGACTGGCGAAAAAATCCAGGCTGGGAAAAGAATGTCAAGGCGGGAAAATAAGGTTAAGGTTGGGAAGCTGGTCCGAGAGACACCTCCTCCCCACCCGGACTCTTACAGACGCAATTTTATCGCATTCGTAGAACTATTAGACTCAACAACATTGTCCATACATGATTCTTGAGCTTGCTTGCTGTGCCGATAGCAAATTTGTCAATAACTCGTAACTCTGATTAAAATGTTCACAGTTCAAAGAAAAAAAAAATGAAAAATTCAACTCGTTTTTTATGCACAACATATGTATTTAAAAACGACAATAGGTGAATGACTCATTATAAAAAGATATCAATCGCAATCCAGTAGAATAGATATTATGTATGTATTTAAAAGAGTAACACTTTTTTAGAAGTTTTCTCTTGTCAGCAATCAAATTTATTATTTTTTCATTGTCCAAATCACTTAAAATATCTCTTTCACACGTCAGCAACATGAAAGAGTCTAGATCAGTGGTTACCAAACTTATTTGGCCTACCGCCCCCTTTTCAGAAAAAAAATTACTCAGCGCCCCCTGGAAATCTACATTCTTTAAGCGAACAAACAGAAAGATATTGTAGTGGTAGTTTCTTGAGACTGATAATTATCTATAAGAGTATTTCTTGATAGGAAATTATTTTGAAAGCATAAATTAATTAGCAATTAAAAAGTACAAGGAAGGATTTATATATTAAAGGTACAACATAAATATTTGAGAATTGTTTAATGAATGATACATTCGATACAGTTACTGTTAAATTGCGAATAGTTTATTAAAAAGGTTCGAGCATATAAGTTGATTTAGTTGGGATAGTTGTGTGGTAACATCAGAGCTTAGATTTTAATTTGTAGGTATTAACTGACAATAGGAATAACTAAAGTGAAAGCCAAACTCAAATGATTATCTGAAAAAGTCAATTATGAAATGTTATAATAAAATATACCATATAGAAATTTTGTATAATTTATTATTGCTACAGAAAATGATATTTTTAAAATAAACAAATCTTTACTTTCTGGATGGTGTATTAAAGAGTGTGATAAAGTAAAATTAAAGAAACGGAGAACAAACAGACTGAATAAATAAAGTAATAAATAGTATGAAGAAGAATAAGAACATTTAATAATGTCAAATAGTCTTCATGGAATAAATAAATCTGTAACTTGCATTTTGTGTGTTTGTGTGGAAAATAATGTTACACTATGTTACACAACAGATGAAATATGTACTAATGGTTTTTCTAAATCTTCTTATCTTCTTTTCCTTCTGTAAGCCTCCTCCGCCCCCTTATTTTTATTGACCGCCCCCCAAATGCACCCGAGGCTACTATCGCCCCCTTGGATAGTTCCAGCGATATCGCCCACTTTGGGAATCACTGGTCTAGATGATCTTGAAACATACAACTGCTTAAACGGTTTTTAACATATTTCAAAATCGGAAAGCTTCGTTCACATGCAACTTGAGTGGTTTACAAAGTAAGAAGACATTTATAAGTTAAAAACATGTTTGAATAAGCTTTTGAATAAAAATTGTACTTTAAAAGCATCTGGTATACGCAGCAAGGACATCCCTTGCAAAACTTGTTTGATGACTACTGCCTTCCTCAGTTTCTTTTTCTTCATAATTTTTGGAATTTTCATCGTCGGAAGCATAAGCATCATCTTCATTAGCATCTAGCGATGTACTGCTGTATTCGTCTGGTACATTAGATCATAAACTGTCCCACTTGCTAGAAAGGTCAAATAATTCTTTTCTAATATTACTAGCTGTGATGGTAGGGTAAATAATATTATTGAGAATTGCAACAACTTTTTCAATTTTGGTAGAGCTTGGATTGATTTGATTTTTGTGAAGTTCTTAGGGTCCAATGAAGCTAGTTCAGAATAGACCACCTCTTGTTTAGAAAACCTGGTCTCTAAACTCATTACAACTCTAACTATTATAGTGTTATACACTTCAATTTTAAATTTTTTAGTTGCATCAATGATGGATTCATCAACAGCCTTTTCGCCAGGCATTCCTTTGGTCAAATGACAGGTAATTCAGATTCCATACGGAGTTCTTGCACTGTCTTGAAGCATTAAGTTAACTTTATTTTCAAAATTATCTGCTGCGAACTTTACGCTTTGGAAATCTCTTGATATGTTTTTCATGGTGTTAGTAGTAGTTTTCACCATTTGCTGTGACTTTAGAAGATCTATCTATACCAGTAGATTGTAAGTATTTTGAAAGTGGAGTTGTGCTGTGAAATACTCTGAGGTATGTTTGGGTTGTCAGAATAGTGGAATATTCCAATAGCAAATTTTGATACATTTTGGCGGGTAAACATGCCTTTGCGTCCATATTTTCCATATTCGCAATACAGTCCAGAGTTTCTACGAGTGCAATAACACTTTATTCGTTCCTTGCTAGTTTTACGTCCAGGTGCAGTTTTCTCACCTGAACGGGCAAGGGCTTTATCAGGCAATAATTTAAAAAAAAAGAGCCGACTCATCTGCGTTATGAACTTTTTCAGGTCTTAGATTACATTCTTTCATAATGTTTGCTAATTTGGCAGTGAACGGCTTAATACTGTTTCATCTGCAGAAAGTTTTCCACCAAAATTTTTAAGAAACCGATACCATGTCTTTGCCTAAATTTATTTATCCACACCCGGCTAGCAGTGAATTTATTTATTTATTTATTTATTTATTTGTGTACTCGGCCAACAGCCGTTAGGCCAATTATAGGCTTTGCTGTACATTTATGGGGACTTCCAACCCCACTAACGAGTATCGTTGTTTCCATAATGTTTAACGTACAGCAGAATAGCTTTCTGTTAGAACTTACAACTAGACACGAGACGAGACGATGAGGATCTTACGAGGAAATTGGTGACACAAGCTGCTGATTGGGAGAAATATAAAAATAGTGGGGATAACATATTCTCCCACTCATCACTTTCTGCCAATAAGTACTCTGTGTCTAAGCTCCGTTTTTTTATGAAAACCAGTCTAATGCAGGCCACAAGTGTAGGTGTGGCGCGGCGCGGGCTATATCATTATTTCTTGATAAACAATTATTGTGTTAAAAATTATGCAATGAATAAATAATTATGTTTTGTAATTTAAATTCGGGGCAGGCCACCGGTAAATTTCCCGGTGTTCCAGTGGGCCAGTCCGGCCCTGATGCCGTGTCTGCATTTACCGCAAAAGAACACCTTTTTAATGGCACACGGGAAGGCACTTCGCGTCGCTTTACTACTGTGCAATCGGCGTCAGCGGTGCCCTCGCGAACAAGGCACTGATATTTCAATTGAAGTTCAATTAATTCTTTCACAGTAAACGCTATAGGAGTATTTCTTAACATAAATACTTTAAACGTTTCCCAATCTCTTACTTCCGGGTTCCAACCATCAAACCATTTTCAAGCGCCTCTTTTCAATACTTTTTCCGGCTCGAATCACCTGTTTGCGGGAAGACTAGCAAAATCCTACGACTTGCTGTTGAATTTCAGCAGACCACGAAGTAGCATCTTCGGGATCGAATTGGGGACAGCACTTCACACAAACGAAGAAAAACGTCGGTTAAAGAATAATTTAATTTCATCACGATTAAAATTCACTTTCACGTAAAACGCGAGCCTATCCCACTTCTGATGTAAAGAAAACTAATAATAAAGATAATTGTTAATTTAGAACAAAGTATCGCACCAGCTTTATTAATAAGTGAATTACACCGTATTTAAGTAATACAACGCTCTCTGCACCGGCACCCTCGGAACAGCCACGAAGACGAGTGCGTGCCCCCCACGCCGCATTTTTGGAATTGTATCACAATATCATTTTCATAGGGCAGCTCGGCTCGCAGACAGTTTATGGCGTAATTAATGTCGCTGGTGACCCCATGGGGCAAAAAATCTACACCACCGAAAAGCTGAATTCGGCTATAAGCTAACATTTATATACAAATGACTGCTATACAGCCTAATGTTTTTCTGAAACTCTTCCTGTATTAAAATGAAGGGCTTATTGATGCATTTTGCACATATTGCGAAGAAATTGGTTGCATTTTTTAGAGTATCAAAGCATTTGCTACATTTGGTTTTGTATGACATTAAGGTTCGTCCCAATTATGATGTAAATATATATAAAATTGTGCAGAAAGATTAGAATTGGGAATTAAATAATGCCAGATACACCCTTTTCATATCTTTAATATAATATATTAGGCGTTCTATCCATATCTATCTCTTAATAGCTATTGTTTAGTAAGCTTAAACAGCATTAATTTGCATACTGACAGGGCAAATCCCCGAAAACAGATTCCATTTCAGCGCTTTGTTGGAGCCGTATAACTTTTGCAAAATTTCATGTGTAGGGCTTTGTCAGCAAATGTGAGAGGCAGCAATAGTGTTGGAGGTCTAATACGACTTTCATATGGAATCTGCAATGCTACGTTGTACGATTTCGAAGCTACACAATTTAGGATTTAAACTTTAGCCAATCGTTTTGCACATATGTTGACCAATACACAGAGCGGTATTGGAATCCGATGCGGAAATATTAAATCTCCGTGAAGCTAGTAACTGGATAGCCAGTTGCTGAATTGTCATCAAGAACTATAACGATCTGATTGAAAGTTCATTTGTTAGTCAATAATTTGTTTTTATTTTGCCTGTGAGCTGTATGGGAGGAAATGAAGGCAATCACTAAAATACTGTGAAATATGATGGTCGTGAAGTTTCATCACAAAACATATCGAACGTTAAATGATTATAAAGCTTTTTAAGCAGTAAGATTTCTCAGGTATAAATTGCCTGTCATTATTTGCTCACAGCCAGCTTTTATTTTCTTTTGTATGGCGAGAACAATAAACGACTCGTGAAATGATCGCACTCAATATTGAGAGGCGCTTATATAAGAGCAAACAATTTTAAAAGTGGAGAAACAAGCTTAGAAAATCGACAAGTGGATAGATTCGAACCTCATTTGGGGTAATCATTGTTGGTATGCAGAATTTCCTTGAAAGATATCAAAGATTTACCATAGATCAGGCTCAGGATCCTTATTTACAATAATTTTGAAACGAATAGGCGCAAATTTGTTTAATAATTGTGGCGGGAAATTGAAATGAAAAGACTGTATTAAGGATGTTTTTCTTTTTACACTTTCGCATTAAAATCTTTATCCAATTGACTATAGTTAAGTGCTGTAAAAAATTAATATCTACCTGTTTGTTTATACTTCTGCAAGGGCCCGTTTTGAAATAGCCGGCTAATGACACGAAATGAAATACATGAGAATAATTAAAGTCGACCGTAAAGATTTTCGTTTCATTTGGGTAAGCGACCGCCAGCGTTTACCGTGAAATCGACAACGCATACAACACTTTGAAAAGTCATTAAAAGTTTATGAAATGCCAGTTAAAGTTTAATAAGTTAACCTTATGTTTGATGTCCCAGTAAACAGAATTGAGCGGATAGTGGTTTCGTTCCGCTCTATACGAGATGTCTAAGCAAAGTCTGTTGGCGCACAAAAATATTTAATTAACTCCAATTTGACGTACTTTAATACACGATTAATATGCGTCCATATTATGATCATTTTCAGTTTCCAGTCAATGACGCTAACTACTTCATTGGAGGGGCTTAATTTTCTGTTCAGCTGTAAGCTTTTGTAAAAAAATGTCATATAAGATCTTTGCGCTTTTGTGTTCTATATAACTTAGATGGGAATTGGAAATTAGCATAAAAGCAACCTGAGTCTTATAAAGCTACTACAACAAGGTCTCCTTAAGTCTTTGATATAGGACTGGAATTTCTCCTGCAGAGAGGTCAAAAAGAAAAAATCCCGCTTGTTTTCAGCAATTTTGTTTATAAAAGACTAATTTCTAATCAAAAATTGTATTGCGATCAAAATATCCCATACAGTGCATACTTTGTATCTCTGAACATAAAAATTACCTGCATGTAAAACTCCTATGTATAAAATAAAAAAGACATATCAAATACATTGATAGTTATGCAACCAATCTTACCGACTTTAATACTAAATTTAAAACAATTGAACTACTTCTTAAAATAAATTAAATAACTTCAATTAAATAATTTGCATTTTTTGTTAGATAAGTTTACTTAATAATAATGTACAGAGAGGAAGAAAAATTAGAGATTTTACATTGGTATTTTGACAAAAATAGCTTGAGAAAAGTGAGGGATTTATTTTCTGCTAAATATCCTCAAAGACCTATTCCATCGATCGGAACAATATTTAAGGTAAATAGTTGTGTTGCAACTGAGCACAGCAAAAGAAATAAAGAGTGCCATGTTTTAACTGAAAAAATGAAGCTAAATATTTTGGAGTACGTAGAAGAAAACCCAATCACATCTCTTCATAAGATCTTAAAAGAATTTAAATACAAACGCTACAAATTTTCTAATCAACAGCAACTTTTTGAAGAAGATAAAATCAGAAGAACTGATTTTTGTGAAATACTATTTAATTGATTAAATGAAAATGAGGAAACTTTACGTAGAATAGTTTTTACAGACGAAGCTACTTTTTGTATAAATGGCTCTGTAAATTCTCAAAATTATCGGTTTGTATCCATTCCATTACCCATTTTAGCTATCTTACTTACTAACACTATTTCCTTGTATTCTTGTAGCTACTGGTCATGCACAAAGGACCATGTACAAAACTTAACCCACACACAGTATAATGCAAATGTTAATGTATGGGCAGGAATTGTTGACAGTGGCCTTGTAGGTCATTTTTTATTGAGGGAAATCTCAATAAAACAACATTTTTAGAATTTCTTCGAGAACGTATTATACCACAAACCCAACGACTAAATATTAATAATGTAATTTTTCAAATGGATGGAACACCACCCCATTCTACCAGACGTGTTGCATGATTCCTTGACGCAACATTTCCAGGTCGCTAGATTGCGAGATATGGTGTAATATGTTGGCCACTTCGGTCAGCCGATTTATCCCCAAATGACTTTTTCTATGCGGTTATCTGAAATCCAAAATGTATACTAACGTTGTTATACACAATGTGGAAGAATTAAAACAGAGAATGACTGTAATGAAATAAATCCCATTTTTTAAGAAATACTGTAGAGGCCTTTAGAGAATGTCTGGCTTATTATTTAGAACAAAGTGGAGGGCATTTTGAACATCTCCTATAAATTGCTTTTGTCCAGGTTCACGATTGTTATTCATATTCATTAAATTGTGTTTTGTTTGTAAAATCAAGTGTGTCCCTATTAGGATGTAAGAAATATAGTAATATTATTTACACTTATGCATTTTCATTAATAAGATACCTAATTTTTATTTTAATGTGGAATACACAACAACTTCACACAAGTGCACAATTCACAGCAAATAAGCAAAACTGTATTACACAAATACAATTTATCAAATAACACCCTTTTCTAACCCTACTTTAAGATGAAGGTTACTTCTGTACTTTTGCAGAACATACAAAGCTGTGATTTACGCAATTTAGTTTTCGGTCGTAGTGGTTACATTATGCTGTCGTGTAAGATTGGTTGCATAACTTGTCAATGTGTTGAATGTCGTTTTTACTTTTGAACATAGGAGTTTTACATGCAGGTAATTTGTATGTTGAGGGATAAAAATTATACACTGTATATCGTGTGTTCCAAAAAAATTCATTCGCAGCATGCCATTATCAAATTGAAGTTTGCCATAACTTGATATACTCATTGAAGCAAATGAACTACCATAAGTCAGAGAGAACTAAATTACAAATTGATCTTGAACTAAGTATTTCCTAAAAATATACAGAACACTGTTATTATTAATACACTCGTTGTTGTTCTGTAAATACCTTCTTATTTTCCTTTTTGCTTGATACAAGTAGACTTATTGCAGTGTAAATTTTTGCCTGCCGCAGTGAAAAATGTTTTCATAAACAAAGTGCAATCTAACATTCACCTACAGGCTTAAGTTAAGGCATGACTAGATTTTTCTTTTTCTTTCTTAGGCCTACCTTAAATGAGTTTTTTTTTGAAGACACGAAATAATAATTCTGCAATGCAGCTTTACATACAATAAAACCTCCGCCAAAATTCAAAATAATTGTCGAACTTTTGCGTTACATCCGCTTAATAAACAGCCCGCACAAAGCCACATTTGAATCGAGCAGATTTCGTGGCTGAATTCGTACAACTTTCCTAACTTTCCGTTACACAAAGGGCAAAGGTTGGCGCGTTTCCAGTAGCGAGGCCACTTTGGCACCGGCGATGTACAGGCAGGCAGAGCTACAATAGCCGACAGCTTTAAAAATATAAAACAAACGTAACTAGGTAGTACAATTCCGTAGAATTAACTTCGGATTGCTTTCGTTTTGCTTGGAATTTTCACTTTTGCCCCGCAGCATTCGGCAGCCTCCGCGCTACCAAAAGTTGAAGGCGTTAAAGGTTTTCCTCTCGCTTTTGGGCCTAATAACAGACCATTTATTTCCATCGGCAAGGGCGGAAGTGTGCATATTAAATATTTTTCTCGTTTATGAACTTTTCCAAAGCTACCGCTTCGTGCCCTGCACTGTTTTCGTTAAGGGCGTTATTAAAACCTAACGAGCCACCTGTTGTGCGTGTGCTGGTAAGTCGCTGTTCATCCTATTGATTGTATCAAGTCCCCATTAAGTTAGAATTTATTTATTGCTGTTATATTGGACTTTTATGGACTACTGAAACTACATAAAACAAAAAGTTTATAAACATAAACTGAGTAACTTAAATATACTATTTTGCTAATGATTATATTTGTATGATCCAAAATATTCGTTCCCTCGTTTATAAATAATTTGAATATTAGTAAATTTGCATGTTATTCTTTGAATGATGTCATCTTTGGCAGTGCTCTATTATGATACGTTTTATCAGGCTGGTGGCCTAGTGGCGAGAGTGACAAACTTCTAATCACAGCGATCGGTAGTCCCGGGTTCAAACCCCGTGGTAGACACGAGTGTTCATGAAAAGACGTACAAAAATTTGTTCTTCTTAGAACTAACTAGGAACACCTGAAACGTGTGATGAACAACCGAGACAGTGGAAAAAATCTTATAAAACATCTTAAATTTACATGCATTCATTATTCGATAGACAAAGCCCAAACCAACTGAAGTGATGCATTTACATCGCTCTCTACTAACGTTTAATTTATAATAGAATGTTTTTGCAATAATATATATTATAGACAACCTATTTAACAGCCGTTACGCGTTACGCCATCAGGCTGAACCTCTTCAATTTTTATTCTATGAGTTTTTATAATAAACAAAAGGTATTAAATTGTATTTTAGATGGTAGTAGTTGTATTTTCGATGAGTGAATTGTATATCAGACAGTAACAATTGCAGATTAGTAAATTTTATTCTAGAGGGTCTCAGTTGTAGTTCAGATTAGTAAATTTTATTTTAGAAGATATCAGTTCCATTTCAGATCAGTAAATTGTATATCACTGTATTAGTAGTATTTTCGACTAGTAGATTGTATTGTAATTAATAACAATTGCATTCAAGATCTATAAAGTTTATTCTAGAAGGTATCGATTGCATTTTATAAGAGTAAGTTGTACTTTAGAAGGCAGTATTTGTATTTCAGAAGGTATAAGCTGAAGTTTAGATTAGTAAATTGTATTCTAGAAAGTATCAATTGAATTTCAGATAAATAAATTGTATTTTGAAAAGTATCAGTTGTATTTCGGATTATAAATTCGATCTCAAAGAGTAACAATTGCATGCCAAATTAGTAAATTGCGTTTTAGAAGATATCAGTTGTATTTTAGAGTAGTAAATTGCATTTTAGAAAGCAGCAAATGTTTTTACGATTAGTAAATTATATTTCACAGAGTGAAACTTATGTCAGTAAATTGTATTTTAGAAAGAATGGCAGATACATATTTCAAAGTAGTAAATTATATTTCAGAAGGTATCACTTTTATACCAGATTAGTAAATTGTATTTCAGATTAGTAAACTGTCTATCAGAAGGTATCACCTGTAGTTCATATTAGTGAATTCAATTCAGAAGGCATTAGTAGTATTTCCAACTAGTATTTTGTATTTTAGAGAGTAACAATTGCAAGTAAATTGTATTTTAGAAGATATCTGTAGTGGTGCGCTTTCAAAACAGCCCCACCCAAAATAGCCTAGTCAAAACAGCCCTATTAGAATAGCCCGGACAAAATAGCTCCATGACAAAATAGCTTCGTACCAAAATAGCTTGGTGCTATCCAACTTAATCGCAAATTAGAAATGGTAGTACAAGATTATCATAATTTAAATGTTATTGATTATCTCGGTAATGTCTCATATAATTTAGAAATTTAGAATAGTAAAATTAAAAATGTATTTTTTTGTGGTAATATTACTCTTAATATGCTGATATTTTTATGTTGTTATTTTATAACCAAATGTAGTTTTCTATAACATGGGTGTTTTATATAATTGCATCTGTAAACAACATATTATATTACTACAATAAAACAGTAAAAGTGCCTATTTCTTTTTTACAATTTTTGTGAAAGCTGAAAATCTACTTCCTTCATTTTCAGTTCCGTAAAGTGGAAAATTTTCAACAAAAGTATCTACAGATTGTTTTTAAAAAACGTAAGCATTGTTTCGTTTTAAAATAAAAAAAAAAATTGTCTTGTGTTTACAAATATTATTATTATTTACGCTAGAGATGTTTTGGCAGGGCTATTTTGCGTGTGAGCCGTTTTGTCGGGGCTATTATGACGGGGCTGTTTTGACGGGGCTATTTGACGTGTCACGATCTGTAGTATTTCAGGGTAGTAGATTGTATTTCAGATGGTATCAGTTGGATTCCAAATTAACTAATAATAATATTTCAGAGAGTAGAAATTTAATTTCAGATTAGCAAATTGTCGCTTAGGTAGTCATATATCAGAGTAGTAAATTGTATTTCAAGAGATATGAGTTGCCTTTCAGATAAGTAAAATTTATTTTAGAAGATATCAGTTGCATTTGACATCAGTAAATTGCATATTAGAAGGTATCATGTGCAGTTCATATTAGTAAATTCTATTTCAGAAGGTATTAAAGGTATTTTCGACTAGTAAATTGTATTTTAAAGAGTAACAGTTGCATCACAGATTTGTAAATTTTATTCTAGACGTTATCGATTTCATTTTATAGGAATAAGTTGTAATTTAAAAGGTAGTGTTTATATTTGAGAAGGGATAAATAAGCTGCAGTTCAGAATAGTAAATTGTATTTTAGAAGCTATCAGTTGAATTTAAGATAATTAAATTTTATTTTGTATTTCGGATTAATAAATTATATCTCAGAGAGTAACAATCGCATTCCAGATTAGTAAATTGTATTTTGGAAGGTACCAGTTGCAATTTAGAGTAGTAAATTGCATTTCAGATGTTATCAATTGCATTTCATATTAGTAAATTGTATATCAGGAGGTATGAGTTGCCTTGCAGATTAGTAAATTTTATTTTAGAAGATATCGGTTGCATTTCAGGTCAATAAATTGCATATTAGACGATATCACTTGCAGTTCATATTATTAAATTCTATATCATAAAGTATTAATAGTATTGTCGACTAGTAAATTGTATTTTAAAGAGTAAGAGTTACATCCAAGGTTTGTAAATTTTATTCTAGAGGTTAGCTACTGTATTTTTAATACGAGTAAGTTGAATTTTAAAGGGTAGTATCTGTATTTCAAAATGTATACGCTGCAGTTTAGATTAGAAAATTGTATTTTAGAAAGTATCAATTGAATTTCAGCTAAATAAATTGTATTTTAGAAAGTAGCAGATGCTTTTAAAATTAGTAAATTATATTTCAGACAGTAAAAATTATGCCAGTAAATTGTATTTTAAAAAGCTTGAGATATACTTCAGGAGCGTAAATTATATTTCAGAACGTATCAGTTTCATACCAGGTTAGTATATTTCATTTCAGAGGTAATTCCATTTCAGATTAGTAAATTGCATATCAGAAGGTATCAATTGCAGTTCATATTAGTAAATTTTATTTCATAAGGCATTAGTAGTATTTCCGACTAGTAAATTGTATTTTAGAGAGTAACAATTGCATTTCAGAATAATAAATTGTATTTCAGATGATATCGGTTGTATTTCAGTAAATAATGATATTTCAGGGAGTAACAATTTAATTTCAGATTAGTAAATTGTCGTTTAGAAGGAAATAGTAGTATATCGGAGTAGCAAATTATACTTTAGATATTATCACTTGCATTTCTGATTAGTAAATTGTATTTTAGAAGGTATTTAGATCTGCTATCAGCATTTTTCAAACGAAGACGAGTACCTTTCGATTCTTGCAATAATAAATTGTATGATACAAGGTATTTGTTGTCTATCATCTCTCTAGTTGTTTTCTAATCAAATGGGGTCGATTCAGATATTTCAATTTTGTTCTGTTTCGTGCGTCACCATTCGTTAGATTTACTATCTCGTCAACATTATTTTGGGACTTTTTCGTCTTAGTCCTCCATGTACTTCAATTCCCATGGTCTTCTTGGCGGTATGGTTGAACTCTCTTCTATGAACATATCTCCACAATCTCAGTCTGCACTCTCTTGCCTTCAATTTGATAACAGCAGTTTTAGTTTTGTTCGTTACGGCCTCATTCCTTATTTTATCTAATCTGGTACCACGCATGGACAATAACAGCTCATTCTTCTTCTTCAATGCCCAAGACTCTGATGTTATCGGTTTATCATGTCCCTAATAACTGTTTTCCCATCATGTCTCTTCCATTTCGTTCTGTTATCTGCGTAACGGTGCGTTAAATTCACTTTATTCGTTCTCTCGGCAATGGTTATTTCTTCATTTTGTGTCATACCTCATCATTTCTTATTCCATCTAATCTGGTGATAACCCACCAAATGGACCATCTCAGCATGCAACAACTGCGCTTTCTTCTTCTGCAATGCCTAACACTGTGCTCCATACACCATGGTATCAGAAGGTATCAGTTGTATTTCAGATTAGTGAACTTTATTTTGGAAGGTATCATTTTACCTCCTAGGTGGAGTCTGATGTACATGTTATCAGAAGGCATCAGATATATTTTAGATACATATACCGAGACGGTATTCAAATGTAGCTTATTTGTACTTAGATGTAGAACACCGCAGTTTTTGAAATTTAGTGTTAATAATTGTATTTCAGATTAGGTAATTTCTTTTCAAAAAGTATCAATTATAGTTTAGAAGGTATCCATAGCTATTCAGAAAAATTTGTTCTTAAAGTATCTATTTGTTCGAAATATTTATGCAAAATTGACTAGCCGATTAGGTTAAGAACAGAAGTTGGAAAAAATTCTCAGGAAAGGGGAGAGCCGTCAAAACTTTAATGTCTCAGAGGACAGATATTAAACGAAAGCAAGTCAGGATTGAATGCTTTGTGCAGGAAAAATTAAATGTAGTAGAGCGAGCAAATTTTCCGGCATAAGGTAAAACACATTCGGTGTAATCTCCCGCTTGAAATCTCGTTAGATTAAAATAACGCTGGTTTCTGAAACGAATAAAGAGGACCTGCTGCTGGAGCCATGCGCAACTCGCGGCCGAAATTTTCAAGACGTTCAGGTGTGCACTTGCCAGCCCTTGAAACTCGCACGAGGCTGACTTCCAGAAATGACTTTAACACGATTATTTTCGCCTGTAATTACAGCCGAACAATCCTTTTACGCCTAATTGGTGTATGCGAACTACTCGTAGGCGTTTTGTAAGCGCCTGAATATTGTAATTTCATCAGCTCCGTTTAGACAATAATATCTTCCCCGGGATCACTAAATTGACAGCA
Organism: Agriotes lineatus; assembly: GCA_940337035.1. NCBI lineage: Eukaryota > Metazoa > Arthropoda > Insecta > Coleoptera > Elateridae > Agriotes > Agriotes lineatus. The sequence goes on along the minus strand of OW679198.1, from coordinate 34,590,233 downwards.
ATTTAAAGAATCGGGACTTTATGGAAATTTCCTTGAGGAATGCAATTGAATCAAAGTAAATCTTTTGCAATTCCAATAGTTATAAATCAGTATAATTCCTTTCCTTAATTTTTTTCGAAAGCGACTTGGCGGAGGCAAGGGATTGGCACTGATAAATAATTTCGAGTTTAATCAGATGTAACAAATCCCTGGTTTGGTGGTGCAAGATGCTGCGAATTTAATTAAAGAACGAAAAAAGTGTGCATGAGTGGTTGCCGCAATGAATTTGATATTATTCTTTTGCGTTTCTCCACAAATAACTAAATTATATTGGATGGAAATTGCGTTACATTGTAGCTTTTATACTATTTGAGTTGTAGAACCTTAAGAGATGAGGCGTTTTTGTCTGAAGTTCTATTCCATCAGTTATTGAAACGTTTCTTATTTATAGTATCTAAATCATATTTTACACAAATTATTAGATACAAAAATTTATTTTAAAATAGTATTATGTTGGCAGTGTATTTTCGACAGATGATGTCAATTTTGACATTGATTGTTCTTCGTAAATCCTCGTTTACCACATGTAGGAAGATTAAAGGGTGCTCAGTAGCTCAGAGTGATGCGTGTGATAAAAATTGAAAACCTTCTAGACGATGAAAAATACTGTGGATCTGTATCTCCGAAAGTGCTTACTTTACTTCAAAATACGTAAAACTGCACTGCGCTTTACAAATGAGAATCATATAGCAATTTCCACAAAGTTTCTAGAATGATTCATAAAAATTCTACCCGTTCCTTTTTAGCAACACTAGCAGACAGGATTGCTGGCAAAAAAAACAAAGTAGAGCGCACTATTGCTACACTGGTACAGAGCGCTGGAGGCATTACTGCACTTGGGTGGAGGATCTGCCTCAAAACTTATTTCAGAGCAACTTATTTGTTAAAACACATGCTAAAGTTAACGATAATTTAGACGAACAAAATCGTATTTCAGTGCATTTTAAATTACACATGCATAGAGTAATAAGAATAAATTAAACTTAGCTGCAATGCTGTTCATTCAGCGAAAAATGTAAAACTCAGCAGAAAATTGAGCGATAAAGGCGGGCTCGCAATTGGGAGCTCTCCCAGGATTTTGACGGCAAAGTTTCTACACGCGATATAGGAGAAGCTTCTCTACGAGCAATTAACGTAAATCCACACTCGATAAACGAAAGTTTTTTCCAGGGGGTTGTCCAGGAAATGCCGAAAGGTTGCAAAACCATATATTGAGGTACAAGGCGTCGGTGGCACTGCTGTTATACAGGGCGTAGTGAGTCACAATACAGGATGTTTGTTGAATATATACGACTATCGATTGATGTGACACTACGCGAATTTCAAACGCGAGACGATATTAGGAATTTCAAACGTATTAGCCTACACGGTACGATCACAGTACAAACACCAAAAATCTGTAATAGGCTTTACCCAGAACTTTCCTCGTCGACATTGTGACACTACATAATTTTAAAAATAAAATTAAGTTAGGAGTAAAAATATCTTCACGTGTCTAATAAATTAAATAAATTTTCAAATCATAAAAATCCGTTAACGGAGGGATTTGAACCGAGGTGCTTGCGACTGCGAACAAATTCACCGACCAATTTCTTGCTACTCTATGGAGTCCTGTTCGTATTGTTGGGTGTCAGCTGGCTTAACCTTCACGCCCGGCCTGTCTTAAGAAAATTAGTTATATTTTTTACATCAATAATCCAATGCAGATAATGCTTTCACTAAAAATTTCTTTATTCAGTTTTAAACATATTATACGCAGGATGTATATATCTATGTGCAATAGTTTTTACAATATACGTGAATGCCTCGCTAAAATATGCGTTTCCCGTCTATCTCAAGGTTTGGGATTTACGCATTTATGCGGCTCGCGGCCTAAAAATCAAAGGAAAATAGAGCTAACAATATCTTAACACTTGCTTATGCAAATTAAATCAATTATCAAATTTTTAAAATTACCGGGGAGGGATTCGATCTACATCATCTGCGGATACAATCGTCGATAGTCCGATAGATTTAACTGCGCATGCAGGATCGCTGATATGTCTGCGACGCGCTGCTATATTCAAGCGAACGGTGTTATTGTTGAAACTTTTTGAATTTTTTTCGACCTTATCTTGTATTTGTTGGGTTCTATTTTCCTCAAGTGAAAATTACTAGGTACTTTAGTCTATTTCCCACTTAACACAAATATAAGCAAACTTTTATGTTTTAAGATGCTCATCCTGTATATATTTGTATCAAATTGTACCGGTTCCATGCGAGGTAGATATATAATATGTATGCAAAACATCGTCTTCCTCCGAGCTATACTGCCAACAGACAGACAGACAGACAGACAAACGGAATTGAGAAAACCTGTTTATCGTCATCTAGGCACTCGGAAACGTGAAGATCTGGAGAAATCTCAAAAGGTGTTTTTTTCGCGATTACAATACTTCCTTCGTCTTTCAGACGAGGGAAGTAAAAATGTTACTCACCCTGGTCAACTTACACATAAATTAATAAAACAAGCTCGTTGCTCGATGATTACTGGTCAACCACTCGAACTGAACTGATGAACTATATGAAAATGTCAACTCTCTCTTCTTCTTTGTGTACGCCATCGACAACTGTGAGATTAAATTTTTCAAACGATTTTAAAGGTGGATTTCCACTAAACCGACTCACTTGTGACCGAGTTTTGTTTCCAAAAACAGAAACTGAAACAAGTTTTAAGTTTTGGCAACAAAACCAAAACTCTAATTCCACCAAACCGACTGAAAATAAGTTGCGGTTGTGTTTTTGTTTTGAACTATTTCCACTAGACAGACAGTAGAATCATGTCGTCCACATTCGACGACTTGTTCATGCTCAGTTGTGGTTTTTAATAATAATCGAATCTCAAAAGAAAAAAAGGGGGAAGCGAAGGTACTGGATGAAGTCGTTCTTAAAACGTCGACGAGATTATGGAACGGAGGAAATAATGTCCGATTTAAAAAACGACAGGGCAATGCACGGAGAATTGCGATCTTCGGTTCATAATTTCGTCAGAATGTCTAGTACGGAATTTGAAAACCTTATAAATCTGCTGGGTCCAAAAATTGGCAAACAAAATACGAATTATCGAGATGCTATTTCGGTACAGGATCGTTTGGCCATAACTTTAAGATTTCTAGCTACCGGTGATAGTTTTCAAAGTTTAATGTACTTATTTAAAGTATCCAATTCTTCAATATCACGAATTGTGCCAGAAGTATGTGATGCTCTTTGTGAGATTCTACAGGATTGTGTTCAGATAAGTACCAACAGTCCATTGTTTTTTTCCACTCATATTCTACAACGCAAAACTTTTAGATCAGTTCCTGTTTAAAGTAAAACTGTTTGCTTAGTTAGGTATTTATAATCTAAATACTTTATACACTGGAGTAGATAGAACGCACACGTTGAATGTACAAAACGAAACTGCGCCGCGCCGTTTCCACCAAGCGAACTCTGTTTGCAAAAACCAAGACGCAACACAGAAACCTTTTGATCTTTCCGCCAAGGGACGGGACTTTCAGTTGTCGACGAAAACAGTCGCCGCCGACTCAAAGTTTTCGAAATGTTTCTGTTTTTCGAAACTCGAGTCGCAGTTTTGTCGAAATAAACAGAGTTTCTGTTTAGTCCTAGTTTTGTCGGCTTGGTGGAAAACCGTCTTAATATAATAAAGCTAAATAAGTTTTACACGTATATTCGTAATAGTTTCTATTTAGTAAACTTGTAAATATCAATATCATGTACAATTTTTTTTCTATTTCAGGTAAGGCAGATTCCCTATCAACATTTTCATCTTCTTGGTAAGATAAAATTTTTAAACATCAAAACAACGGTAAGCATAAATGAGTAAATCTGTAATGGTAAGTACATAATAAATTGCTAACGTACTTATTTGTATCAAAATAGAAACGTAAGAATGCCATACTACATAATAATTAAGTAACTATAATTGATAAAACATTGGAAGTCATATAACTTATTGAAAAACAATAGTTATAAAAAGCAGCAGGCTATATAACTGTGTAAAACTGAATATTATTACTTTGATTCCGTTATTTTAGTTTTTTCAAAACAATACGAGTAGTAAATATGATTCTGATATGACATTAAAAATTTGAATTTAGAAAAATATAATGAATATTTTTTACATGTTTTCAAATAGACCCCCGTAGAAAACAGCTAATACCAAAAACAGTTTCGCCTTTGAAGTGTCAGACATAAACCGGAAATTTAAAATCCGAAATATCAATATCGTCTGCGAACTGCCAACTTAAGGATACAACGTTGCCTCCAATTTTGTTAGATTTAATATTAGAATTGCAATTGCTATATTTAAAAGTAAACTGACAGAATTGCCCTTCGCGACCTAGTGAATGTCAATCATTTGCTTGGGGTGTGGGAAACTAAAAAATTATCACTTTAACGCTAGCATTTTGTGTATGAATAAAACTTGCTAAAATTTATTTTCATGTCCATTAACTCCAAACAAATCCTGTCCAACCTCATGATTGTGTGCCACTATGCCACCCTGACGGGCTAACTACGCCACCGGTTAACGTCTATTACTGATAAACGGAATACAAATCGACAAACAAGTATAAAGAAAGCAACGAATCTTGCCCAAATGCTTTCAGTTCTTTGTATCAATACTTCACACACACGTGCGATAGGTTATGTCGTTCTTGAGTTATAATGTTTACCAACCGGCGTGACATACTCTATTTTTGTTACTTTCCGAATTTCTTTTAATGCCAAAGATGTTGCTGCTTTCACAAAAATTATTTAGTTTTTAAGGGACCTTTCACATCACTTTGGGTGAGTTACAACTGACTGGGAAGTTGAGACCAAAATCGTAAATTTGCAAAAATGGTCAATGTTGAAAGCAATTCAAAAATTGTTATTAGATAAGTTATTACCAAAATAATTGCTAAGTAATGTCTAACGTGGTTAATTGGGCCCGGGTTTTGTGATATTGGCAATAAGTGCGCCAAACTAGCTCTACCGAATGTACTTACAAGGGTGCCAGATCCAATAGTCCCGAACGAATGACGCAACAGTTGAATTCCTTTTGTCGGATCATCCAAAAGCTGAAAGTGCTGCAAACCCAAAGAAAGAAAAGGCAATCAAATGCAAAGTAGAACCTGTGTTATTTACTTCGGTCACCAAATCGATACTAAAACAGAATAATAACATCAAATCAAAATCAAATATCGGTAGACACCACAGTTTTCTAAGGAAAAATAATCACCTCAAGAGAAAACTACTCAGTTAATACTATGTAACCAATGTAATGTACTCACCAAACGAATAATAAATAAATTAAATAATACAGCATACTAATTTATTGCAAAACTGCCAATGAAATCAAGAAATACACGGATCAAGCAAAATAATCACTTATAATACCATGAGTAGTCAAAGTTATGTCGACTATTTTTGCGGTGGTGTCACGAATGTTCATTGCGCTTTGGTACGATTAGGACGAGTGCGCTAGCACGAGTCCTAATCCGAAGCGCAATGCACATGAGTAGTGATACCACCGCAAAAATAATCTACTTAACTTTGACTAAGAATGGTATTCGAGGGACTATTTAATGAACTAAACTACTTTTTCAAATTAGTTTTCAGCAAATCTAGCAACAAACTACGCAATTTCTATAGTAACAGAACACTAATATTGACTTTTTCTAATAAAAATCACATTTGTTTAAAATAGTCACTTGAATACCTTCTATACTTGGCGCAGCGAACAAATAGAGTGACTTATGCAACCCAAATAACATATTTCAAAGCTGACTGGATCAGTATTTGAATAATAATTACTAAAGAATCAGAGGTGGCGGTTCTCATAATTAGACTTAATTTCATCTGACATTAAATAATTGTTTGAGGTTATGATGCAAATAGAAACTTCGACAAATTTAAAAAGCTTAACATTTGTGCACGTGTAATATGTAGGCATGGGGCCTGGGGCTTGTTCAATCTCATTATTGTCTACATATTACAAGTGCACAAATGTCATGCTTTTTAAGTTTCTATTTGTATCATAACCTCAAAAAATTATTTAATGTCAGAAGAAATGAAGTCTAATTATGAGAACCGCCATCTCTGATTCTTTAGTAATTATTATTCAAATACTGATCCAGTCAGCTTTGAAATATGTTATTTGGGTTGCATAAGCCACTCTATTTGTTCGCTGCGCCAAGTATAGGAAGATATATCCGCTGATATTTTTTTGATTGGTCAAGAAACGTCAGAATTCTGGATTTTCATTGGTCACTTTTTCACAGATGACATGTGAATTGAATAGTCAATAAAGTTAAATTGAATTTGAACGAGTCGCTCACTCGTTACAACCTGAAAGAAAACATAAAACATAAAACGCAAATAGGTTACCTGAATTTATACTTATCAGGTAATAATAAATTAATTCACCCTTTAAAATTGTCGGTATGCAAACGCCTGACGGGTTAAAGGCCTTTAATTACCAGAGCGCGGTATCAAGGAAAAGCACATATAATTTTGTTATTTAATAATACTGCTTGCGAATCATTCATAATTCAAGTGTACATGAGGTTTTCAAAAAGTCGACTTAGTTCAAATTCGACGTATGAAGAGTCGACCGAAATATGGCAACTAGAATCAAAAAGCTTATTTATGTTTTTACCGCATTCTAAAAGTTAATTGTATTTCATAAGCGGTAAATACGTAATGAATTCGCAATACAACGAATTGAAACTTAGGTGGGTACGTCAATTATCTAATCCAAATATATATAACTTGTAAAGATTCCAGGTTACACAGTAAATCGTTATCAAAACTCGACTCATAACCTCAAATAAAATTGAAAATATTCAAGAGCTCAAATAGCAAGTCAGGTAAGCACACACAATTGAATCAAATAGAACAGTCAAAAACGACGCACCTGCGGCTGATAGCGGCAAAATAACATAGATCTGACCTGATACGTTTCCAAACGACAGCTATTCCCAACTGGTAGTAACGAAGTGTTGAAAATCGATAGTCAAATCAATAGTCAGTGTACAGCAGCAGCCCCAGTGGATGGTCTACAGCTTGCTTACAAGCTTCCGAAGAGGGTAGAAGCAACCAATGGAACAGCGGCAGTCCCAGTGGATGGCTTGCTTGGGAGCTTCCGAGAAGGGTAGCAGCAATCGTCAGCCAAAACGATAACTCGGGATGCCTGTCCACGTTGAAGCAGAGCTCCAGACGATTGAACGCAGCACTGCTGCTGCGGCCGGTGATCATAGGGTAGCTGGGTGTACGTTACATGTCCGATAAATTCGCTTAAAAACCAGGTTAAGCTGAACGCTGTAGGTGGTGGCTTCACACTTCTCGTTAGTATGCAGATCTGGTATTTTCTCCATGATGTAACCGTAATCTTCATTATAGTGAATATTTGGTAGCCTTGAGGCTTCAGAAAGGCTCTTAGTTTACCCCAGGTTCCTTGTTGGAAGGATTCTTCTTATGCGACAACATGTGCTCCGCAAATATCGCAAAATGGCTACTTTCACATGGCATAATTCCAAAATAACATACCCATAAGGTCCACAAGTAAAGTAATGCACCAAAACAATTCACAGGGAATAATGCATCCATATTTAATAAATGACGTCCAAAGCACAAACTCAGGGCTAACAAGAGGATATGCAACCTTCTATACACCACCGCAAACAAAGTAAACTATAAGGTTAGGCAAAAATTCTCTGAATGTGTCTTGCTGAAAATTTTAAATGTAACAACGTTCTTCTTAGTGATGGGCATAACCGGACAATTTTCATAACCGAATATTTGCATTCGAATGATATTAATAACCGAATGATTATTTGAATAATCATTCGAATAAATTTTTGCTCTCAATTCGTTTCGATTTCACCGGTTTGCCGGTTGGCGGTTTGCCGGTAGGCGGTTCACCGTCATCTGCATCGGCATCGTAACCTGCAGATAGCAGAGGAACTCAGTTAATCGTTATTGTATAAATAATTTTTATTTGATTTCTCAAGAGTTTAAACCATTGAGAATAGCTATATCAATTCTAATCATAACGAAATTATAAATATACGAATACAAAGTATCTATTGAATCTATTTTTAGTTCCTAAAATTCTCTAGTAGCCACCCTTCCTTTTTCGCTTGCACATAATACCGGTATATTTTAGAATCCATAATTTATCTACGTTCAGCCTTCCGCGGTTCTAAGGACGCACACTTAAAGTTTTAAACATCGAAATCCACTTCTTGTCCCACGTTCATATCATATGAGGACGGATGGACATCAACTGCTCCGTTATTAAAAATTAAATATAAATCTGTTACGATATTGGAAAATCTTATTTCGCTTTCTGTTTATCCTTTATTAGGCATAATCAACAGCGTTTCGAAGCAAACATTTAGGCCGTTATAAATTGATACCAACACAGCTTCGGCAAATCTCATACTCAGCAGAGCGTTATCTTTAATAGGAACGGCCCCATAAGTTTAACTGGTCGACTGGGAGTCTCAAATGTGTTAATAACATCAACAAGCAGCCGCGAGCCTCACTTGGGTCAATCAGTACAATCTGCCTTGCTTATGGTTATGAATGACGTATTATTTACAGAATTTCGATCACTCGCAGGTCGCTGAGATACGGCACGTAGTACGTGTCAGGATGAGGTTATTTTTCATTCGAATACTTGGAACGAAAACCGATTTACAGACCGGTTATTTTTCATTCGAATAAGCCCATCACTAGTGCTTCTTATTAGAATAGGTTATTTGGATTAGTAGTAATGGTCCTCTGACAGACTCGCCTTTGAAATCATATCGCATTACGTCAAAGAAGAAAAAGGACCTTTAAACTTAAAATGGCTCATTCCATTCTTGAAACTATGAAGCCGTTCCGCTAATGGACTTTCACGATGTCGCACATCAACGGCATTCTCTACGTGATCTCATAAACTTCCGGCAATAATCAAACTTGAGCAAGGTGAGCAGCCCACGATACGTAATTAGGTTCAGTGAGTCGCGAAACCAAAGTAGAAAATGCTATCTCGATTTGTATCCCAGCGAAATGGCTCAACTTTAGATAAAGTTGCAAATTCGGAAAGTTAGATTGAGATTTCCTACGGCAATTATTTGTCAATGTTGCTTAAGTCTCCGGACTGTTCGAAACAATGGCGAATATTAATTTGTAGAGAAAGCTGCTTGCTGGTAAGATTACTGGATAATAATAATAATTCTTATATATGGCCAACTGCCACTTTTTTATACCTAACGCATGAATCTCTATTGAAAGCCTTCAAAGCTTGAAAAAAATAGCATCATCGACTCATACCTTGGCAAAATTCATTTTTTATTAACTAATTTTGCTATTCTCGCATCTGTTGTTTTACTGACAGCTTCCTACAATCAAACTTTCCAGGCTCTTTATATTCTCAGTAGTAGCACATAAACCTAATGCTGTGGGCTCAATCCACTACGCAAATCCATCCCGGTGCGTGCAATTCCCTGGGCGATTGCTCCTTCTTAAAGTATTTCAAAAATGCGTTTGCAATGCAGAAAATCTGGTCACATCCATTCAAATTGCTGTGGAAATCGATCGCCCGATCGCTCCATTTTCTTTTCACATAACTAGTTCAGTCCCCTTCGTCATGTCGTTAGGTTATTGCTCTGCTACCGCTGCCGCACTTTGCGGAATTAAGTTTACCAAAGTAAATTTCTCTTTCTTTCGATAGCACTTAGAAGAATTTTAAATATTCATTTCATTTATCTTTACTAAATTAGGATAATATTTCCCAGCTGTATATTAAGAAAACAATCACCCTTTAACTCAAAATGTACAAAATTGTATTATATTTTGAATATTCTACTACAATGTTTTAATTCAAATTTGTATTATAAAGAGAGTAAATTTAAATCTATATATTTAAAACGTGAGGCGTTTTCTTTCGACATCTATTTTGAGACTTCCACCGGGCCGATTTCGATAATTCTTTTTTTAAATGAAAGCCCTTACCGTGTAGATGTGCACAAAAGTCCTAAATTGCAAATAAATTGGTAATTTTTCGAGAAAAACCATCATATTGTAGCTCTCAAGTGGTTGCAGCCGGCCATGCAGTAGCAGTAAACCAGGTATATTCTCACAGTCAGCCTGCGGCGTTCTGCCGATAATTGTAATGGGCTACTGTCGCTACTAAATGTTTATTTGAAATCAACGGTCAGCTGATTCGTGAGACAAACGGCAAAATACAGGTAAAATGACAGTTAAAGCAAATCGGTATTGCTCAGATGCTGTAAGGTGTTTCTTCTGCTCATTATAATTATGTGGATGTGCTTATTTACACACTGCCTCATTGCATTCCCTGTTGGTACAAGCATACGTACCTATATTGTTAAAACGTCTTTCGACGTTGTCCGACACCTGTTTTTCATACTCTTCCATCCTCACAGTTTCTTTCGTGTAAGTTGCATTCAGTCATCACTTTTGTAATCTATTATTTCAAAATTCTATTCGGACTTCTTCTAGCTCTTCTTTGTGGCACCCTTCCCATTTTCTCTGTGCGCCTAGCATGTGTGATGATAGCTAATAAATCACAAAGACAAACTCTGAATAAAGTAGGAATATATAATATTCGTCACAACCAGTATTTAGCTATGGTCAAGTGTATGTAGCAATGTCACGTGCGAGTAGTTTTGAAAACTTAAAAATTCAAATTTTACCTGATGGATAGTGCCATACGTTAAACATTGTCTACAAAGAAGTTTTGTAAATTGCAAGATATTTTTCAACGGGTCCCATTAGTGGTTTTTTATTTACTGTGGTTTTATCAGCTCGAAGATGGTATTTAAATGGCAGTTGCTCTCAAGACAAATACGTGTTATAATAGTGATTTTTAAAAATACAGTATCAGTACAATAAGGACATATTTTCTTGAATTTACATAAAAGTTCACCTAAGAGGATATTCCAAGGCCGAATAGTTTTCCAAACTTAACTTGAAACTCGGCAACGAAAACCTATGTCAAGCCGTGACAGATATCGCCAGCCTCACTAACATAATATATTCCGACATCAAGAACATAACAGCAAAACCTGTGTCCTGGCTTCGAAGAAGGGCGAGTATCACTCTAAAGAATGAAAAGGCACTAAAAATCAGCAACACACACCTCGGAGCCTTTCATTCGGAGGAAAAGATTTATCAGTCGATTAACACTGTGGTGGAGGCAGATGACACAGTTTTGGAGAAGAGAAGACAGTCTTCATTCCTCGAATAACCCTTATTCCTTCAGACTATTTTTTTCAATTTAGGAGACTGCAATTTCCCGTAAAAACCTGCTTTGCCATGATGATCAATAAGGTGCATGGGCAGTCGCTGAATCAGGCTGGGGTCGACTTGAGGGAAGACTGTTTTTTTCTCGATCAACTTTATCTAGACTGTTTAGGGATCAGTTCTCCAAACAACTTAGTGGTGCTCAAACCAGAAGGGAAAACATCCAATATCGTCTAAGTCTAAGTGCTTTTACCCTCTATTCGATGGGATTGACTTCCACTTCACAGATCGTTACATAATAGAATCTGGGGAAGGTAAGAAGTTGTAACTCGCCATATCAGTTCTTTTTAGAAGTAGGATCAAACCATTTTCAGGGCTTTTCGTAATGCATTCCTCCAAAGGAGCTAAATGTGGTAGACCTGTTTTTGTAAAGATCTACAACGAGGAAACTACTACAGGTGGCAAGCTGAAATTCGACATATTAGTTCGTTTTACAAATCAGATCAAGTAGATGTCAAGGTTTTGCAGAATTCATCCCCGAAAGGGGTTAAATGGGACAAATCTGTTTTTCTAAATATCTCTCCAAGGAAACTACTACGAGTACAAGTATAGGAATTTAAAATTGAGCATATTAGAACGTTTTTCAAATTGGCTCAAATCAGTTTTAGGGTTTTGGAGAATTCATCCCCGAAGTTAAATGAAACAAAGCTGTTTGTCAAAATAACGCCACGGGAAAACTACTACAGTCAATAAGTTGAAATTCGGCATTTTAGATTGTTTTACCAATCGAAAGTAATTTTTAGAGTTTTTCGAAATGCATCCCCTCAAACTGGTTAAATAGACCAGAAGTGTTCTTCTAAAAAATAGCCACAAAGTAATTATTACAGGCAAAAAATTGAAATTCGGCATATTAAATCGTTTTAGAAATTAGGTCAAATCAATTTCAGGCTATTCGAAATTAACTCCCGAAAGGATTAAATGGGGTAGATGTGTTTTCTAAAGATCGCCATAATACGGTAACTGCTGCAAGTAGAAAGTTGATTCGGCACAGTAGTTTGTTTTACACATCAAGTCAAGCCATTTTCAGGGTTTTTCGAAATGTATCCTCTCAAAGGGATTAAATGGGATAGATGTGTTTTCCTAAAGATCGTCACGAGATAGATGCAGGTAGGAAGTCGAAATTCGGCATATTAGTTTGTTTTACAAATCATATCAAACCATTTTCAGGGTTTTGCAAAATGCATCTCCTCAAAAGGTTGAAATGAGATAGATTTGTTGTTTAAAGATTACCTTAACGAGCGAACTACTGCAGATAGAAAGTTGAAATTTTGCATATTAGATCGTCTTACAAATAGACCAAATCATTTCCAGGGATTTTTGGAATTCACCCCCAAAGGGTGTTACGGTGTAACTGATCTCTTAGCGGCTGATACTGTGTGAACAAACCTTTAGTGCCAATATTCGGTTCCCGCCCATCGAAATTTGTTAGGTTGGCGATTATTTTTTTTTGTGGTGCTCGGATTTTGCAAACTCTTGGCACTTCGGCATTTGTCTCATTTTTACAGCGAAGCTAGCAGCTTGCACGGATTTTCGCTTTCTATAATCCGATGGGGAGTTAGTTTGCTTTTGATTATTTGTGTGCCCCATGCAGTTTGGCGGAGTTTTGGTTTACAAGCGAATATTTGGACATTTAAGTCCGCTCCGATTGGCGGATTTAGTTGCCGATATTCTTGGGGCGAGTTAAGTTGGAGTTTTGTCCACTCTCGCGTGAATCGCAACAAAATTATATCTCTCTTGCGTGAATATGAAAAGCAATATTTGAGTGTAAATACAATTGTATCACATAATGACAACACTTTATAATTTTCCATGGAATTAATAGATTCGTTAAATTTCAGTGGCATATATCCACATTGCTTAACACTAAAAATATGATCAATAGATATTCTTTTGAAAAGTTTAAATGTATCTACTGGTTTAATAGATGAGATAAGGTTAATGGTACGCAATTTATTTATAACTGCTTAGATTTAGTATTAAATGGACAAGCCACAAGCCAGGCAGAAGAGTATTATTACTGTGTATAGATCAATACATTCTAATATTGCACTACCTTTTTTTTTGCCTTCGAAAAAGAAAATTTTCAGTGCACCTATCATTTGTGATAACAATTATTCATAAATCACAAGAACAAACTATGGATAAAGTGGGAACATATCGTATTTGCCACAACCAGTATTTAGCTATGGTCAAGTATATGTAGCAATATCACGTGTGAGTAGCTTTAAAAACTTAAACATTTAAATTTTACCTAATGGATCCTGCCACACGTTGCAAAATATTTTGCAACGGGTCCACTAGTCGTGCTTTAAATTTTGAAAGTTTCTAATTAGACTAATATAACTTAACCGCATCGGCTTTAACTTCATTGAACCTAACCTAACCTAACCTAAGTTAATTTAAGCTAACCAAACATATTCGAATATAACCTAACCTAAGTTAAGACCTAACCTAACTTAGCCTAATCTAAATAATATATTGTGGTAAATATTTAGGGAACAAACTTTAGTTGCAATCTGTCTTGTTTAACTATTCCAAATACTTCAAGAACTGTTAAAGGCTTGTAGTTAGTTTATGAATCATTTCCCAAATTATGTAAATGACTATGTATTCATTTCACACTGCTACAAATCCGCTAGTTTAAAATTCTGAGCCATACAATGTTTTAATTAACGTAGGCTGACCTAACGTAACCTCATCTAACCAAACCTTATCTAGCCTAACCTATACTAATCTAATATAACCTAACCTAATATTTCCAAAGCTGATTATATCTGCAAGATGTGACCGCTGCACGCTGTGACGCTCTAAAAGGTGGATGTATAAAAATAAAACTAATGATAATCTTGCAACACTTCAACATAAGCAGGACAACGCGCTGTAAATGCCCAAAATAGCCCGTAACCAAAAACGTTCATCGTGGTAGCTGAGCTACTGTGGAGGAGGGGTGGGACTAAAATGATCAAAACCAAATAAGAGTATCACCAACTTGATAGTTCACAACCGGCGAATCTAAGTCTGAATATTTCCCGATGATATGGTAATAGCAATTTATATTGAAGAAAGATATTTATCAGATGCAGCCTCTTTGATAAGCTGTAGAATGTTATAGAAAGAAGAAGACATAATATAATATCTAAATACAAGATGCATAAGTAAGGTAAACTCAGCTCCAAATTCACGACGTGTACTCGTAACGTGTATATTTTAATTTCAAATATAAGCTTAATGCACACATAAACAAAGCGTTAAAACCTGCAAATCCATAAAACCCAAAAATACAAGGATTTATAAATACAAAGAAACGCCCTCTAAGAACAAAGAAGCCCTGCAACAATAAATCGCAATTAGCGTACAAATGCGGATCCCATTTGGAAACACTTACTTCAGATTTAAATCGGCTTAGCCACCCATCTCCAATTTTATGTAGAATAATGAGCTGGAGCTGACGTATTAAAAATGTCTAAAATGGGATGAAACGTGCATAAGAACAATTAGCCAACATGCGTTTCACGGCCAAAACTCACCATAAAAACGCAATCTCTATTAAATCTACCAGATGGAGTTTCTAACAGATCCCATTTGACTAACGAACTATAGAAATTCACAAAAAATAGCGACAATACTGCAACCATGCACTTAGAAATCCTTCATAGGGGCGACACGCGAGGTTTTCAAAAAATTGCAATAGTTTTTTACGAGTTCAGCCGGGAGTCGTTCAATTACAAGGCAAAAAACTGATAGGTTGTTTTATCACCACAGTGGGTCGCCCGAGAAGTCAAGGCAGTACGAGATATGACATGCAGATTAGATCAGATAAACCAAATAATGTAATAACAGGAATAGCCTTGCAACTAAATTCAAAGGTGTGGGACTAGAGATACTGCCCATTCTGATAAATGCCAGGCTTGATAGGTGCAACACATACATTAAAAAGCACTAACGGAATATCAGCATTACCTAACTTCCAAATCTTCAAAACTAACAGTTAGATTACCAAACAGTTAAGAATATAAATTGCCAGATCTAATTAATCAAAATATCGCTTTCAGAGAAGCTTAACAAAACCAGAAAACATTACATTACCCTTGGAGGGGAAATGCCAGTATCAAAATCAAATGCATAACTGCAACTATATTCAACGTTAACAGTGTCAGATGAAAGCATCTATATCCTTTAAATTTACAAAGCAATTAAGTAGCCTTTCAAGAAAATTACAAGTAAAGTATAACACTAGGGCTAACGTTGGTAAATAAAGCAAGAATGTACTTTTATCAAAAAAAATCATCATTTCATATAGCTTGAGGTGGGAAGTAGTCATTTTATGTTAGCTATCTGTTTTTACCTCTTTATTTCCTCCCACTTGCTAACATGTTCTTCAGCAAGTTTTCCAACTCATATTTTTCTCCCTAATTTTTCTTCTACTCCTTTTCTGTTTTCACCCAACTTTCACGTTATATAAGTCATCCTGTGCGTCGCCGTATCAACTTCGTTCGTTGTAATACACACAAGCAAGAGTCCAAAACATCCCTACCCTCCAAAGACCTGCGTCAGGTAGTATTCCACTTCCCTGTATTTTCGGGTTTTTCCAAATTCCCAAATGTTTAAATAATTTTTTTGTTCAAGTAATATTTCCTGCATCTGCCTCTTATCTTCTTCCACCCGCTTCCAATTTCTGTTACGATTGCTTCTTTATCTCCTTCTCCGTGATGTTTTCGTCCCTATATGTATATTTTTGCTCTGTTCTATCAATATATTTTGTGATAGCATTAGTTGAAAGTCGTATCACCTCAGGTTTAAAACAGGGATTTATACTTAGCTCACTGTAATTCAATATCATGCTAGATCAAACAATTAAAAATTATAAGAAAAGAGCTAAGAACTATTATATTGGGCACTGAAAAATAAATATACTGAAAATATCTGAGCTATACTATGCGGTTGATATGATATTATTTGGAGGAAAGTCAGAAAACTTACAACACAACGTTAAAGTTTTGATTGGGGAGCTGAGAAATATGAAGAGCAATATTAAAAACAAACACTATGATAATTGCTGTGGAAGAAAAAAACATGTTATAGCGAGGATACTAGAACACGTTGCAATGTTTAAATACCTAAGAGCAACAACAAAGATTGGAAGATGAAATAGACGACAAACTAGAATTAACAAGAAGACTATAATGCAATAAAAACGACATTTCTAGTGGAGAAGGAAATACCAACTGCTACCAAAGTCGAAATTATCAGAAAATTAGTAAAACCAACGCTTTCCTATTCATTCGAGTCCTGGGTTTTTTTAATAATAAACCACAAGCAGAGTAAATAGCATGAAAATGAGTTTTCTAAGAAAAATATAAGGAAAAACAAAAATGGATAGGGTAAAAAATCAAACAATACCCGGGAGAATTCGGGGGCTGTTGCCATTGTCCCCCAAAGATGCTAGCCAGTGGCAAAGCGTCGATTACTCAATCAATTTGGCGATATGGAGAAGGGGGTTCGACAAGCCGGAATGCGGTGCCAACGAGCGACGTATTTGATCCTCCAAAGACGAGTACTGGAAGGTGCCAGTATTCCAACTGGCGACTTTCATCGAAATAGGTCAGCGAGAAATAGAACCCAAGGGAAAATCCGCTAAGCGAGATAATTAAAGTCTGCAAAAAGCCTTCGATAGGAGTCCTATAGCTGCCATAATTATCCTCAACGTCCCTCGAATGGCTTGCACAGCGACTTCAGAAAGCACATACGAGTCGCACATAATTAATACAACGGGTTGAGAGCACACAACTAACTTTAACTATTACAAAAGGCACCTCGGCGACGCTGTTACATCACCGAGGCATAAGCTCCAAAACCACTTGTTCACTTTATCACAACGAGAAACGAAATCCCTAATTGCCTCGAGACGTTGAGTCTCAAGATGCGGGCTGAAGACCAAAGGTATATAAAGCGCTTTTGCTTGCTTTTCCTGTCCCACTCAAGCAACCGATTCTCTCTAACACGCCAAAAGTAATACGCCGTGATAACCATGTGTGCCGAACCGCACACTAGTAAGCGATCGATATTTGAATTTGAAAAGGGAGTGCGGAATTCCCAATATTTGAAATAGAAGATGCTGGAAAGAGGGGATATTTGAAATGTAAAAGCGGGATTTTAAACTGGTCTTAATAAAGCAATGGAGGAAGATTTGGAAAACGCACCAGAAACTCAATACCACAATAACCTTAAACGGAAAGATTGACAAATTTGAAGACTATATACGTAGTTAAGTAACAATTACTTCTATTCCCTTATCTACGTCTGTCTCTTTCTTCTAAGTATTTAAAAATCGACCATTTTATCTTTTTCCACTCTCCGTCATTTATGCTATTGTTTCTCGTGTTATTGTTTTGCTTTTTCCACTCACAATGTTCAATATATGTTTTGTGAAAGCTAAAGTTTTCTTTCTCTTTGGCTATCCAGTTTGTCACGCTTCTCGCACTTTTTCGTGGGTAATGTTATATCTATTGGTGTCCTTTAATTTCCCTTGTCGAACTTTGGCTTGTCCCTGAGCTTTTGACAGACCAATGGCATGCACAGCTCTGCCTTCGCATTGAAATTCCCCGTCCCTATTTTGCTTTTGTTACTTATGTGCCCATTTTTACTTCTTTCCAGTCTATGTAAGCAAATCTAACCTAGCCCAATCTAACTTAATCTGCTTGAAAATGGCGATGATATCATAGGTAAAACTGTATGGCATCATAAACACTTAATGTGAAAAATTCTACTCGCTGCGAAAAATTACTTAGCCAAAAACATTTGTACAAAACTATTTCTTCTAAAGCTATTTCCCGCCAATGTTCCTAATTTTTATTCACCCTCTCCAGTTGTAGTAAACCCAGATTCCGTGAACTGACTTTGGTAGGTTGTGATTCCTTTGGGAACCATTTTCCGACCTAAGTTCATAGGACTTTTATGTCAGTTTCAACTGTTTCAAACGAAGGGAAGTTTGCTACACGTATTATAAATCAGTCTCTCTGTTTTAGACAAGAATACGGGAAAATACAGCAAAGCAGTAGTGCTGTTTTACTGAAAGGGCAGAGATAATGAACAGTTTGAACGTCCATTACTGGTATTACTAGAACCTTATGTAAATGAACTTGCGATACTGTAGAATAATTTTACTAAGCGATTTACATTCAAAATATTTTTGTCAGGTGGTTGTAATAACAATAATTACTTGACAATTCCCCTAAATTGGTAGCCTCGAGCACAAAAATGCCTTTCATTTCTTGATGAGTTACAACAGTACTTGTTCAAAGACTTTCAATTTCATTAAGGAGAATACGTGCGACGACTGACATTCCTGGAATTTGCTTATAGCACATTTAGTGTTTCTGTATTTCAGTTCAAAATACCGGTGAGACAATTCTGTCATATAACACCGAGTGTTTGCTTTTGTTTGAGATTAACTGCAGTCAATATTTTGCTGTGCGAATCTTTAAAAGATCGAATTTAATTGTAGTAAATCTCAAACTGCGTTAATAAATCCGTTAAATGTTTAAGGAAGCAACACACTAATAGAATTTCCGGAACCTCAGCATACTCGAGCTTTTGATGAGGTTCAGCTCAGTTCGGTTCGTATGTTAGTATGTAAACAAAACTAAAAGCTTGGCCCGGAGGATTAAAGTTTATGTGGCGCGCGAGTTAGATTACTAATGTGCTACATTTAGCGAAAACTAATTAAGTATCATCAGTGTTTGCCATCAGGCTGTAACTATGCCTAGCAACGACTGCAGTAGATCTCACATTAATCGATTAATCGGGATATAATTTACAAATATACGTTTTAAAGCCAGTTCCATTACCCTTCTCTTTGTAACTACAAGAACAGTTTGAGTGACAATTAGTTTATCATTCAAAATCGAATAAAAGTACAATTTTCAAGGTTTCTATTACTTTCATACACTTTTACTTGCTTAATCGACAAACCATTCTATCTTTTAGTGTATAGATTATGGAAAGTTGAGTGTTTGTGGCTTATTTCTCACACCTCTCCACTGTTTTCTATCCCATGAGAATAGATGTAGATTGTAATGGTTTACAGCCCATAGCAATTCTGATTGTCTAATTAACTAAATTAATAAGGTCAACATGAGCACAGAATTAAATATTTTATTTATTGTAAGATAATCAATACTTTACATTAATAAGTGCACTTGATGTCAACAGCAGTAACTAATAATTTGAGGGTTAAAAATTAGCATGAAATAAAGCAGGTTTCAGAAGGGTTACTTTCAGAGTTTCAGATAAGATAAATGTGCGGAAGCGCTAATGCAATTTAATTTGTAACTGACGGAATTGAGCTTAGTTAGTCCAGTCGTTGAAGGTTTTCCGCTCCGAATTCTTTCAACCTTGACCGATTGACGTGAAATTTGGTGAGTGGTTAGGGGATGGCTCAAGGAGCAAAAGTGACATAGCGCCGAGGTGCGCTTTTAACCTGAGAATGGATGCCACCTCTTCTCGGGTGTGGAAATATGTTCACTCAAAATAATCCCGTAAATGGATAGAGCAACAAATTCTAAGTAAAAAATGTTCTATATAGTTTTTTCGATAAATCTATATTTTTCGAGCTATTCGCGATTGAAGACTTAGTTTTTTCGTAATAAAAGTGTATGTTTTTGGTTTTTCGCGAATAAGTCGAAAACTTCGCGTTCTATCAAATAAGTTGTAATAACCAAAAATGAAGCTTAGAAAACAGGAAAGAGATTGGTTTGTTTATGAAAGCTCTAGGTCCAAAATAAAAGAAGTTATAACTCGTTGAAAAAGATTTTTTTTTTGCAACTTGGTTCGAAGTAATCAACGTTAATTAACGAAAACCGATGCATTTTTCTGGAAAAACTTATAGAACGTTTTTTGTAGTGATTGAAAAGACCTTTAAAATGACCACTGTTAAAAGTCGATTGCATTATAACTAAGCGAGTTACGATGCAAAAACGGTGGCCCACTCGAATTTTTGAAAAAAACATGAGCGATAAAACCCCAGCCATTCCACTAGAATTGATATTGACCATTATCCTTTTACAAATTACTTTATTTTAGTATTACCTATGTAGTCCAAAAGTTT
The DNA here is from genome assembly GCA_940337035.1 of Agriotes lineatus. Lineage (NCBI taxonomy): Eukaryota > Metazoa > Arthropoda > Insecta > Coleoptera > Elateridae > Agriotes > Agriotes lineatus. The sequence goes on along the minus strand of OW679198.1, from coordinate 34,569,745 downwards.
GGGCGTGTTAGAATGCGTATTTTTCGAAAAAAATATGATGAAAGTGGAAAACGTATTTTTCAAATTTCTTAAAAAAATACCTTATTTTGAAAATACCTAAAACTAAAGAAAAACACGTAAAAAATAATATAGTACAAAAATGTGGACTTTTTCTTAAGGAACATTTTAGGTTTTCTTTTATTTCTGCAGGAAAAAAAAATAACGGAGATATAAATGTTAGAAGTTTGCATTATAGTGCGCGCACCACCCCTCCCGAGCCCTTCAACCCTTTCCTTTTTTTAATGCAAAGTCTGAGCATGTCGAAAAACTTTTGGATTACATGGGTAATACTAAAATAAAGTAATTTGTAAAGGGATAATGGTCAATATCAATTCTGGTGGATTGACTGGGGTTTTAAAGCTCATTTTTTTTTTCAAAAATTCGAGTGGCCCACCGTTTTTGCATCGTATTTCGCTTAGTTATAATGCAATCGACTTGTAACAGTGGTCATTTTAAAGGTCTTTTCAATCACTACAAAAAATGTTCTATAAGTTTTTCCCGAAAAATGCATCGGTTTTTCGTTAATTAACCTTGATTACTTCGAACAAAGTTGTTGCAAAAAAAAATCTTCTTCAACAAGCCATAACTTCTTTTATTTTGGACCTAGAGCATTCATAAAACAACCAATATCTTTGCTCTTTTCTAAGCTTTATTTTTGGTTATTGCAACTTATTTGATAGAACGCCAAGTTTTCGACTTATTCGCGAAAAACCGTCCAAAAACATGCATTTTTATCACGAAAAATCTAAGTTTTCAATCGCGAATAGCTCGAAAAATATCGATCTATCGAAAAAGCTATATAGAACATTTTTTACTTATAATTTGTCCCTCTATCTATTTCCGAGGTTATTTTGAGTGAACAATTTCCACCTCCGAGAAGGGGTGTCATCCACTCTCAGAGTAAAAGCGCACATCGGCGCTATGTCACTTTTGCTCCTTGAGCCATCCCCTAACCACTCACCAAATTTCACGTCAATCGGTCAAGGTTCAAAGAATTCTGAGGTAATAGCATATTTTTACCTTCAACGACTGGACTAAACATAATGTGAATAAAATGATGCAGAATGATTTGTTAAGTACAGAAAGTATATGCGCGTTATGTATTAAAAGTGCAATTGCAAATCAACTGAAAGGTAAACGAAACATTGCGAGCAAAGCAATTATTGCAAAGAGCAATGAAAAATGTAAGGCAACCGATCGAAAGACAATTAGTGAGACGCTAAAGGAATTTAAGAGTATCAGTGCATTATAAACCAAAGTGCAAAGTGTAGTTACATTTATTCCAAGAAAAAGACAATTTTAGTAGTTAGGCAAAGACATGATATCAAAACTAATCCATAAGGTCAAACATGTTATCAATCCTAATTTATTTTTTCTACGACCACTTTTTGTTAAGGTCGTCGCCAGCATCCCTAATAGATTAACTGGAACGAGTGTACCTTCCAAAACGCCCATCAGTACCGGAATCGCTCGAGGCATTTCTTCGGTACAGCGGGCAATGTTATAACCATATTAGTCAATATTGTATTGTGTCAAGGTTAGGGTAGTCCGAGGTTTCTCTAAATCTTGCTTGTTTTATTTAGGTTTTCAGGTGTTCCTTCATTGGGCGGGATTTAGGAGTTCCCGTATCACTCGGGTTCGTTCCTCTTTTTCCTTTCCCTCCATGATCTTCTTTAGTTGTGTATCAATTGTTTCCCAATATTCTTTGCTATTATACATAATTTCTATTGGGTTTTGGGGCTCGATACTTTCTCCGGTTAATAGTTCAATCCTCAGGCGCTGTCTGTCCCATCTGGAGCACCTGAAAGTCGTATGTTCTGCGCTATCATTCTCCTCACAGAACCAGCATTGGTTTGTTTCTTGTTTCCCAATTCTGTGTTGGTACTTGGCATAACAACCGTGGCCGGCCAGGCATTGGGTAAGGTTGTAATTTGTGCTACCATGACTTCCTTTGGACGTCTGGTATTAGGGTTTTTGTCCACATTCCTGTTTTTTTTGTGCGCTTTCCATCTTCTTTGCCATCTTGCCATCATGTCTTGTCTTACTTCCTTTCTGCTAAGGCGATCGCTTCTGGTGTGTATCATTATTCTTTATTTTACCATTAAATCAATTGGCAACGACCCTGTCACCACTTGCAAAGCCTCGGTGGAAATAGTTCTGTAAGCGCATCCTAATTTGATCATTACCCTTAGTTGTATGCTTTCTAGAATTTTCTTATATTTTTTCTTTTCTATAATCTTCCCCCATATCGGCGCAGCGTATAAGATTTTAAAATAGATTGCTACAGCCAACACTTTCCTTTTTCTCAAGCTCGCTCCATCTTTATTGGGCATTATTCTGCCTAGTTGTCTAGCTTCCTTTTCGGCTTTATTCGCTGCATGGTAGACGTGTTTGGACATAGATCCGTTTTTATTGAAAACTATCCCAAGATATGTTAGGACTTCTGCTGTAATGGTTCTCGTGTCCTCGATTTCTATCTCAACATTCCTTACTTTTCTTCTAGCGACTAGTGCCACCGCTTTCGTTTTGTTTGGTGCTAACTTCAAGCTTTTTGACTTCATCCATCGGTTTATCCTGATTAGGGCAAGATTTATCTTGACTCTGAGTTGCTCTTCGGTTCTACCTCTCGTTACAATAGCCACGTCATCGGCGTAACCCACACAGGTGACTCCTTGCGGTAACGCAATCTCTAATACACCGTTGTAGTAGAGGTTCCAGAGGAGAGGGCCCAGGAAAGAATCCTGGGGAACACCTCTTGTGATGTTCATTTGCAGCGCCCCCGATACTATTAGCCTTCTGTCTCTGAAATAATCTGCTACAATTTTAACTATATAGTTGGAAAATTGCCAATCTATAAGCTCCTGTATCATGCCAGTCCGTGGAGCACTATTGAACGCATTCTCGACATCAATTGTTGTGAGAATGCATAAATCCCTCGCACGACAATCTCCCTGTTTAATTTCTTCCGCCATCCCTTTTATTAGGTTCATCGCGTCTATTGTAGACACTACTTTTTCGAACCCAAACTGCCTAGAGCTCAATTTGTGCTTCAGCCTTTCTAGCTCTTCAGAGGTTCGTTGATGGATCAGGTACCCGTAGGCTTTGGATATAGCGTTTAAGATGCAAATTGGTCGATATGCTTGTCTTTCTGCATCGGCCTTTTTTTGTTTGGGAACTAGAACAAGTCTAGCCACCTTCCACATTTTGGGGAAATTCCCACCCTGCAAGAGCTTGTTCAAAATCTGCCTGCAATATTGCGTAAAATGCACTAAGACTACTTTTATTACTTCTGCTGGTATACCGTCTGGTCTAACAGCCCTGTTATTTTTGAGTCTACCTGCGGTTTTCTTGACATCTTCCTCCGTGAAGAGTCTTAGCTCCGCTGGAATTTCCTCGTCTCTTAGTAATATGTCATTTCAGTCTTGTACTATGTCTGTAGGAAATAGCCTATTCACCTCCTCCAGGATTTGGTTTTCGTCCAGGTTAACTTGCGGGACACGATTCAATTTGTTCATCACAAGCCTATACCCATTGCCCCAAACAACTCTCGGTCATCTGACAGCACAGCTTTATAACGACTGCCCCCTTAGGGTGCCGCGTAGGTTAGTGTCCAAATGGAGGCTTTAAATGTACCTTTAATTATTGCACAAATGGTGTACTTACATGTACACTAGGTAAACTGCGTTTGCAGATTAACAAACGCTTAACCGCTGCAATTTTACTAGTATGATGCAATTATTGACTGCAAAACCCTTTTAGAGAGCTTCTAATCCATATTTGCAGGCGCCCTTCACTTCACCGTTAGTACAAAGACACGCACGCTTCGTTTGGCCAAAGACCGCGAGCTAATCATCAGTTATTCTTGCAATTAACTTGGCTGAAACTCCTCCCGCACACCGCTGCAGGATTGCCAGTTACGTTTTTGCAGCAGCCGCGAATGCATTTTACAATGCGTTTTTATAATAAACGCATACTTATGTATACGACCGGCTTTGCCAACACTTACCTGCATAAAATACTTTGGTTAAATAGAATTTATAATACTAGAAACAAAAAAATCCAAGCTGGCGATTAACTTTAAATATAAAATCAGCATTACAGGCGAGAGATGGCCGAGGCCCGTTTCAAATGTTATTTCCTAGTAATTTTTGGAATATTTACTGTCTTCTGATTTATATAAAGGTGTAATTTCTAACTTCCCATTGTTTGGATTTATTTTTTGTCTTTATCGGAGTTAATATATCTAACAATTCTTGCATTTTGGTGGAAATGCAACCACTTGCAATCGTTGTTGATGAGCCAACATTTGGAGGTGTAAAAATTGTAACTGTAACTAAAGAAGTACTTTTCAATAAAATTGAAGAGATTGAAATAAAAACACTAGTTACTGAACGAAACCTTAGGAAACGCTTTAAATATTTATTAGTTTGAGCATCTCATTCGTTTTGTATGTAAACATAAAGTATCTACTCGTTGAGACTTATTTCGTTGGAGAGCGAACATATTTATCTGTTAAAATAAAAATGATTAGATTTTCGTGGGATGCAGAGCTTCAATTTAAAAATTCATAGATGCTTGTTCTGTACATTAAAATCAACTTGCATTGTAATTTAGTTCAGCTACTTACAAGCGTATGCAATCATGTAATTAAAAATACATCGGCACTCTTGGGATTCGAAGCAGCACTAGCATTAAATATAGACTACTTTGTTTATATTAACAAATGGAAAAGTCAAAAAGATTTACCTCCTCTTCTTTGATCTACTTTATATGTTTTATTTGATCGGCAACAAATATGGTTTAAATGGTTTCTATTATATAATTGAAATGCACCTTTGTTGTTCGCCTTCTTAATTTCTTAGTTGTAGTTTAAACATTAGTTAACTGAACAAAAATCGACAATGTCAATTAAACTATTACTTTAAATCTGTGTAACAATTAGAAATTGCAGTAACAAAAACTTAAACCTTAAGTATTTTCAATAATGCTTTACGTTCAGTTGCTTTAATACGAAAACAATACTCTTTGAAGATTTAATTAGTCTTTAACATGTTTTTATATCAATTATCATCATTTAAGGAACCTATTCAAATCCCTACTAAAAATTGCTAATTAAAATTGCGTATAAATCCATATTCAGTAATATAAGGGTGCACACTCATCTGACCCTCATAATGTGCCACAACGTCAAACAGTCAGTAATACAACTGCGTGGTGGGTGGATGTCAGATTTAATGTTTGATAAAACTTGCAAATGTCAGCTGACATTTACTAATTTCGGTATGAGGCCTACCTAAGCCCCATTAAACAGAAAACTCTATAAAGAGCTTTGGTTAAACTTTCTTGGTTGTTTGCGTTTTAAAATGTGAACTTCTTCAATATTTCTTGAGAGAAAGCACAACATAATAATTCTTTTATAATTGTTATTTACGGCATTAGGCCGGTAGCTAAGCAATTATGGCCTAGCTGGTACATCACGGTCGAGCCCGTCAGGGTAAGACCCGTGAACTAGCGAGAAAATAAACGTAAATTTCGGCCATATGGTATACATTTCCTTTTCATATACTGAACAAGGACGAGACCCATTTTGATTGTATTAAAGAATCAACCTAAACTGCTTTAAAAATGGTGTGATTCTTGTTGTACGTTTGGCAGTACTGAAGTGAATTGTTGGTGACGCTGTCTATGTCAAATTTGAGGTTAGGTTTTGTGTCAGTTTATGTTAGACAGACGGTTGGAAAATGAGAAGTTTGGTCAGAGTAATGTCGAAATAGGGGCACCGGGTATGCATATGTTTGAATCGAAGTTTTATGAGATAAGCAGTGCTATTGCTCAACTGACAAACCAGGAGGAGATTTCCGCCAAACTGTTAAAAAATGATGGCCATGGATTAAGTAGTTATAGAGTAACGGTAAGGGGAATAAGTGTCTAAGAATGGAACATTGCCATTTTTCAACCATATATGAAAAGATGGTTAAAACTGACGCCGTACATCACATAAAATTCTATGAACAATCATCTCATGTAGATTTATTCCGAAAAGTAGAAAGCTACTAGTACCTGTTTCGAAAGGAAAGCTTTACAACCGATTATATATTTTTCATTACAAAATATATTAGATGAAATAAATAGCTTAGAACACTAGGGGAACTCGGAATACATAGGAAGCCTATTCACTTGCTTAAGATGACCCCTATAAACACCAAAGCCAGAATTAAAGACTAATCTTTAATATAAAGTATGTTAATGCATGTAAGTACGTAAAAATTACGAGCTAGTGAGCCACGTCATACATTTTCATCACGTCATCTCTGTGCGATGTTGCCGGTATGTTAACAACATGTAACACTTCGCAATTTCGCAAATCAATGTCTTGTCTACAGCAACCTATAGTGCCACTTTAGAATATTCACGTCTCATAAAAAAACAGAAATTCATAAAATGCTTCTTGTTTTATGTGATGATTAGGCCCCAAAACACGTATCCGTTAAAAAAAGTTGTTAATTTCCATGAGACCTATTCGAAGATTATCCTTTTGCCATTTAAATCCTATATTTTTAAGATCGTGTGCAAAGACGCTTGACTGCTAGCAAAAATGTCTTCTTCTCTCAGATTTTCTCATAAATGATAAAGGCATACATATTGCTCTAAAAACAAGATGATTTAAATATTGGAAATATATGTATTAGTACGTTTAAATATTTTTTATTATACCTGCATCAGAATCGCCGTTTAAAGCACGCCTGATCGTGCGAATACAGGCGATTAAAGCTCGCCGAGCTTTAAAGGTTGTCAAGGAAACGACTGAATGCAACAACGGACATGGACGCGACAAAAATGTAAATAATTCTCGTAACTATAGTAGCAATATTATTATGCCCTCTCGATTTATCACGACAAAAATTATTTCTAAGTTTTTAGTGCGTAATTTATTTCCAGTATTGGAGGTACAATAAAAAATAGCGTAAAGTATTCGTGGATAACTGGTCTTTAAAACACTTGCTCTATTTCGAGCACTCCGGCTACGCCGTCGTGCTCGAAAACTCGCGCGTGTTTTAAAGACCTTGTTATCCACTCATACTTTAATATACTATTAAAATAAAATCATTTAAGCTTACTTTATTGTACATTTCATATATCGTATTTCGAATAGCAACGTCACGTCGGTGAAGCTATCAACAGGTTTAGGATGTGACCATTTTTGGATGGAGAAGTCAAAATGTTATTTCATTGACTGTAGAAAAGTATAATTGTATAAATTTTCATTCGGTAACTAAAAAGACTGGAAATTATCTTCCTGGCCGCATTCAACAGTATAAAAAGACCCCCATTATCACGTTCTTGATAGAAATATGTTATTAATAAAGTTCTTTTGCACGATTTTCCAAATGCTTATTCGGCATCTTACAAAAAGAGCTTTTTACTACAATCGTGTCAAAATGACAATTATTTGTACTGTTTCTAGTGTCAAAAGCGACGTTTGAAGCACTCTTAATATTAGCGCCCAAAATACGTCTTATTCGCACGTTGCCGTTGGAGGCGTGTTTTAATAATTTATTAAAACACGCTTTGCCGTAAATTTTCATGTCAACATAACCTAGAATTGTAAAATAATAAAATAGACATATGACTGCTCGGAATTAGGAATGCCAGAGGGTGTTCTACTTTCCTTACAGAAATTATCTATCTTACATATTTAGAGATTAAAACCAGCTAATATAAAATTGTTTTTTATTATACCTGCATCAGAATCGCCGTTTAAAGCACGCCTGAGCGTGCAAAAACAGGCGATTAAAGCTCGCCGAGCTTTAAAGGTTGTCCAGGAAACGACTGAATGCAACAACGGACGTGGACTCGACAAAAACGTAAACAATTCTTGTAACTATAGTAGCAATATTATTATGCCCTCTCGATTTATCACGACAAGAATTATTTCTAAGTTTTTAGTGCGTAATTTATTTTCAGTATTGCAGGTATAATAAAAAATAGCGTAAAGTATTCGTGGATAACTGGTCTTTAAAACACTTGCTCTATTTCGAGCACTCCGGCTACGCCGTTGCGCTCGAAAACTCGGGCGTGTTTTAAAGACCTTGTTATCCACTCATACTTTAATATACTATTTTCAAACGTAAAGTAAAATTTTTGTCGTTCAAGTCAATTACATATAATTAAAAATTCATTTATTCAAGATATCTTACGTTTCGCTAAGACTAGGTTAGCTTCATCAGAGATAAAAAATTTTGTTAAAATAATGTAGGACATAAGGACATTTACAATTACGATCTGTCTTTTAAAAATGTATGAGTATATGGATGGTATCATTCTGTCCTCAGCTTTCAAAGTTGTAGACATTTTGTTGAAAAATTTTGTGAACTTGTTGATTATTTGGAAAAATAACCATGTTTTGAAGTATTGTATTAATTCTTATTGGTAATTTTTATTTTTTTTCCCTTCCTTTGTTTATGTATCCCTCCCTAATGTTGGTTATTATTTCTTTTTTTGATTACACATCCTTCATTTTAGTAAGTTTAAGAGGGTGAGTAGATTAAGATTGTCTGTCTTTATACTTTTTAAGTATTTTTGATGAATGATTGAGTGTTGAAAAGGTTTAAGGGTTGGAATTCCTAGTATTTCCTTTATGAAATGGTTCCAAAGTGGTTGTTCAATTATGGTTTTTTTTTATCCCTTATCTTCCCAAGTCTTTTGGTGGTTCTCATTTGGGATTTAGATTATTTTGTTTAATTTTATTTTCTTTGTCTGTTTAATTTTTAATAGCTTTTTAAAAATGTTATTGAAGGGTTGCAATTTTTTTCGTTTGATTGTTCGACCTTGAGTTAATTGTGCCGTATGAATAACTTGATAAACAGATTCTTTAAATGTGTTTAAAGTCAGTTTTATTCTCTAATTTTTGTCTTCTAGTAATTAATAGTAAGTCTTGCTGTTTAATTGTATGTTTCATTATCTTTTTGGAGTTTCTATGTTGGATGATTTGTAGGTTATGGTTTTTTTATACAATTTATCTTGTTTGGTTATTTGGCTTTTATTTCTTTGACAGTGTATATTTTAAAATTTTGCATTTTTATTAGAGCTTGATGCACATGTTTGATTAATTTAGTTCGTGATGTAAAAAAAATAATCAAACATGTGCATCAAGCTCTAATAAAAATACAAAATTTTAAAAAATACACTGTCAAAGAAATAAAAGCCAAATAACCAAACAAGATAAATTGTATAAAAAAACCATACCCTACAAATCATCCAACATAGAAACTCCAAAAAGTTAATGAAACATACAATTAAACAGCAAGACTTACTATTAATTACTAGAAGACAAAAAATAGAGAATAAAACTGACTTTAAACACATTTAAAGAATCTGTTTATCAAGTTATTCATACGACACAATTAACTCAAGGTCGAACAATCAAACGAAAAAAATTGCAACCCTTCAATAACATTTTTAAAAAGCTATTAAAAATTAAACATAAAAAGAAAATAAAATTAAACAAAATAATCTAAATCCCAAATGAGAACAACCAAAAGACTTGGGAAGATAAGGGATAAACAAAAAAAAACCATAATTGAACAACCACTTTGGAAACATTTCATAAAGGAAATACTAGGAATTCCAACCCTTAAACCTTTTCAACACTCAATCATTTATCGAAAATACTTAAAAAGTATAAAGACAGATAATCTTAATCTACTCACCCTCTTAAACTTACTAAAATGAATGATGTGTAATCAAAAAAAAAAATAATAACCAACATTAGGGATGGATACATAAAAAAATGAAGGGAAAAAAATAAAAATTACCCATAAGAATTAATAAAATACATCAAAACATGGTTATTTTTCCAAATAATCAACAAGTTCACAAAATTTTTCAACAAAATGTCTACAACTTTGAAAGCTGAGGACAACTTTATTAACGAAATCGTGCCATGCAAAGAATGATGCCATCCAAATACTCATACATTTTTAAAAGACAGATCGTAATTGTAAATGTCCTTATGTCCTACATTATTTTAACAAAATCTCTGATGAAGCTAACCTAGTCTTAGCGAAACGTAAGATATCTTGAATAAATGAATTTTTAATTATATGTAATTGACTTGAACGACAAAAATTTTACTTTACGTTATAGAAAACAATTTTATATTAGCTGATTTTAATCTCTAAATATGTAAGATAGATAATTTCTGTAAGGAAAGTAGAACACCCTCTGGTATCTATTCCTAATTCCGAGCAGTCATATGTCTATTTTATTATTTTACAATCACAAAAACAGCTGTAATTCAAAATTAAATAATAACCTAGAATATCTAACACAATGTGACGGAAAAAGTGTCACCCAACTAATTTTTTATATTTTTGTTACGATCGTTGAAAAAATAGCGTATGGTACACGTGTATAAGAGCCATTAAAGCACTAGCGACGTTAAAAGCACTCCGCTAGCGGGTCGTGCTCTTAAACTCGTCGCACGTGCTTTAAAGGCGTACTTATACACTTGTATCATAATATACTATAGTTTAGTGATGGGCATAACCGGACAATTTTCATAACCGAATTATTTGCATTCGAACGATATTAATAACCGAATGATTATTTGAATAATCATTCGAATAAATTTTGGCTCTCGATTAGTTTCGATTAAGTCAGCCGGTTTGCCGGTTGGCGGTTCACCGTCATCTGCATCGACATCGTAACTTGCCGATAGCAGAGGAACCAAAACATAATATGTACGGTCGGCGCCGGCGCCGTAGAAATCGGGATACGTAATATGTTCTTCTAGTCTTTGGAGTATTCTTGCTCCGTCCGGTTACTTCATTAATGTGAGATGGCATTTCATAATTGACAAACAATAAACAATCTGACGTAACAATTAAAACCATAATAACTGTAAAAACCCAGTTTATACACTTAAAAAATACATGCAAAAGATATCATAATAGTGTGTAGTGCCCGATTTCTAAGGCGCCGACCGTACATTATGTGTTATGTATTGGAAATTAAGAGGTATTTATTAAGAAGTGTAGAAAGAAATAAATATGCTGGACTGCTTGCTAATCGTCGTAAAACGTTTATCTTTATCGATCGGGCGGGTTAAAGGCCCTTTGGAGATGTAAGCAAATAAAAAATTGTTTTATAGCTTGATGCGTTTGCAGTTTTTAGGCGTTCAGGTTTCAGGTTCCCAGAATTTGATATTTTATTCTGATACGAGGTAGTTACGCGATAACCAAATGGTGTTTTCAATACAACCTGCTTTGTTTATGAGTTATGACGTATTTATATTTACAGAATTTTGAGCACTGCGTAGGTTGCTGAGATACGGCACGTAGTACCTTTGAATAGAGGTTTTATATTCAAAGCGTGGTACGTATCAGCATGAGGTTATTTTTCATTCAAATACTTGGAACGAAAACCGAGTTACATAGGTTATTTCAATAACCGGATAACCGGTTATTTTTCATTCGAATAAGCCCATCACTACTATAGTTGTCACTTTTGACACCTCATAAAATTTAAATCAAAATGACGATTGTGCAACTGTGCTCAGATCTGACTGCTCTCACACATGCTAATTATGTATGTTCTTGTCGTATGCAAAAATTTTATTTCCTATGGTGGCACGGATTTTGAGGTCATAGTTACATGCAACGGAAGTTTCCTCAGAAGAACTATACTATCATCTTAGATGCCCAGGAAAACGAAATTAAATCTCTATCGGGCAGTAATTCGTACAATTGTCATGTACAGAACGAAAAGTTGGTCAATAACAGCTGCTAAACAAATGGGAATGAAAGATCTTTAGAAATAACTTCGGGATTAGAGATGGAGAAGAATAAATCAGGATCTATACGACCTACTCGTATATCAACAATTCGATGTAATTACCGAAGTAATACGAGTTAGACTAGGGTGGTTTGATCATTGACTAATACGTTTTTAACGAAAAGGTAAGCGAGAAGGGCGAGGGGGTTGGGGATGCCCAGAAAGAGACGTCTAGATGATAGGAAGAAGATTGCCAAAAATTAGGAATAAAACGAATTTTATGTTTCATAATGGTACCTATATATTTTTAAAGGCTGTAATGCTACGGAATAATAGAAGAAAACTGTACATGTTTTGCCATAACTCTAAAAAAAATGACCTTCTGTACTGGTAGACAATTGCTATGTTGTTGAGGGATGCGTATTTCCATTAATGGATGCTTCTAGTCTATGAGGAGGACAACATCAGCCATATTCTAGTTTTCGGTTTCTGGAGAAAGTGACAGAGTAGTTAAGTTATTCATATTTCAGAATTTTTTGGAAGTAACTGTAAACTTTAAATTGAATTAAACAAGCCAACCTTTCTGAATAGAATAATTCAAAACTACTAATGATTGAAAGACAGCAACTAAACATTGATTACGGTGATGCGCTTTAAAATGTTGTCTGGACATATTCCTAAGGAACAGCATCGATTTTAGTTAGCAATTTGTTGAACAACACTAATAAAAAGGCAAGAGATAAAATGAAGGTCGGCTTCTCAACAGCTTGATTAAAGTGTAGCGACAAATAAGATTATTGCCCCTCAAAAAAAATTGTGTAGTGCTTCAAAAAGAATCTTCACTATTAGATTATGATATCGATTAAAGTGCAATGGTTTTCAAACTTCAAACAGCGCTTTCTGTTTCTTAATTTTAATTTTTTATCCAAATTAAGCCTTTAACGCCTTTAATCTGCAAAACTTGCTGTCCCAGAAAAACGATTTTCTTCAACAAGTGATACCGAATTTATTTTCAAATTGTACATACACCTACGGGTTTGTCGCCGATAAAAACGAAAAACCCGAGTAAGCATAAAAATCTGGGATTTGCGCGTTTGAAATTTTAATTAAAGCACTGATCTGTTATTGTCCGATACATGCGAATCATCGTGCCTCTACACATGCCGTCAGCAAACCGCGAGGCGGCCATCCGATTACGTTGCTTGGAGTTTCGAACAGTTCGCTCGGCCACCAACGTCGTTACTGCGTTCTATCTGCAGTAATTGGATAATATTCATCGTGTAACTCCTTACTAATCTCACCGAGGTGTAATAATGTCCTTTAGGTGTTAATAACTAATCCTGCGAGGCCCGTTATCGGAGGGTGTGCTGAAAACCGAACCCTGATACAACGTTATTGAATTGATTCAAATTTCTCAGATGGCAGATTGCGGCGTTTCCTCGCAAGAGCGAAGTTGCTTGGTCGTTTCTTTAATGGCAAGGGATATAGAACGTGCATTGAAGCGATTTTAAAGTGACAACATTTGAAGCAAAAAATTCAGATTTGGTGTTAGATATACTCTCCCGTAATACACAACTCAAGATAAAATTACTAACCAGATTAACTCGAATCCTCAATTATGGTCTTAAGTAAGGACTAGAAAAATGGTTCTTATAGCTACTAAATAAAAACAATATTGACGCCAGTTGCCTAATAGCGACAAAGATAACTACAGACTAAGGGACAACTAAATAATCTTCACTTATCTTTGAAGAGGGAATCTACCGCACACCAACTTATAAAAAAACGAAAAATGGGTGGATCGTGTAAAAGAAGGTACCAGAACGAATATTCAAATACCAAGGCTTTAATAGAAACAACAGCCAAACGCTAATAAAAGCAACGCTTAAAAGCAATTTTAAACAACCACAGCTAAAAAAATTACATAAAAGTTTACATTATACAAATAACACAACGTTTGACATTTTCAAAACCCGCCCAGAAATTAAAATATTAATCTATAAAAACTATTAAAGATTCGTTATATCTAAAAAACCTTACATGTTAAGTTGCTAATAAATAAAACTTTATAAGTGGTTCTTATATTCAAAATACACTCAGAAATTAATAAATATTGAAGTCAAACCGCGCTCGTGAAATTCTAAAAAGGTAATTCAAAAGTTAAAGTATCACTCCCAAAAACAGTTAATGTTCTTAAACGTAATATGCAAACGTGACTCTTATTACAAAGGCTCTTGGAAAACAACGCGCACTTATAAGTACATAAAGTCAACTCTAGAACAAAAATGGAATCCGTTTACTACTTTAACAATGTTAACTAAAATAAAAGTACGCAAAAGAATTACTTACATCGATAAGCGAACGTGGCTGTTTAATTAGACATAATTTATCCCCTATTAATTTATAAAAACTACAAACGGCTCGTTATACTCCAAGAGCACTGCATTTAAAGTTTCTAATATATGAGAATTTGAAAGAGGTTTTTATATTAAAAATAAACCAAGAAGCTTATTAATAAATATCAAAACTAATCTGCTCTCATCAAGTTATAAAACGACAATTCAAAAGTAAACATTTACCCTAAAAAGCAAGTTCTTAAACGTTGTTTAATCTCGAATTAAACAAGTTTAAATTCCATTTCAAAAAAGAAACACAGTTGATAGGTTTACAATGCAATTCTAATTTCACATGTAGGAAGTTTAAATGCCACAACTGCAAGTCAAGCAAACTTGCGTAAATGAACGACCTAGTAATCGGAGTTCACTGTCAGGGCCGTAACTAGGTATAGGCAGAGTAGGCCCCTGCCTACAGGCGCAACCGGCAAGGGGCGCCAAAATGACACTGAAAAAATTATTCTTTTGTACTAATAAAACAAAATAAACAAGTGGGCAATTTTATAAACAAATTAATTTATAATCTGTTCGATACATTTCCTTGTGAAATTTCCAAAGGCAATGTTAGATATCTACCAGTTTGTTTTGTAACTCTCACCTGTATCAATCCCAATATTAAAAGTACTAGCTGTTAGCCCGTCGCATAGATGGCCTTATTCTAATTATTACATTTTTTTCACTTTTAAAACTGAATGTAATACACCAGTGACGAGAAACGAACTTAAATTTTTAAAAACTGTTCGAGTGGGTCCACTGGTTGCACATATTACACATACATTCACTGCTTTGGGCTCATTGCTGGTACAGTTGCCCATTGCAACAATCAGCAGAACACCACAGACCGATTTCGAGAGCGTACTTGTTTTACTACTATAGCACTTTTTGCTACAATCGCTTGCTCGCTAGAATTTGTCCAATTTAAGACACTTCTGCGACTCTACACGGTGGAAGTTGTTATTAAAAAAATAATTATAGAAATCGGCTTGATATAAGGCTTACACTAGATGCCGATAGAAAAGCTTCTCGTTTTAAATATATTGATTATTACAAGACGGCGTGACAGTGTGGCTGCGAGTATAGAACCTTATTCTATGTTCAAATGTTACTAGGCATAATGCAATTATTTGTTCGTATTGTATTATTTTAACATATTGACATGTTTTTACTAGCTTTTGTGCGTAAGTGGTCTTATATTAAACAATTTTTTTTTGAATTTTTAAAATTGAATTGTACCTACATAAAAGAATTACAACAGAAACATTTTCAACGTCTTTGATATAGAAAGCGCGCTGCAAGAGAACTAACTTTTGCTAGATCGAATTATGGTTAAGTCTTTTATCTACAAAACAGGTAAAACATACCTTAATGCTGCTAATAATACTGAAACACCTACTATTAATGCGAATTGCGTCAATTTGAAAATTTAAAAAGCCATTGCAGCCAGTGGGATTCGAACCCGCGTTCACTGATAAATGCGTATGCTTACCGTTGCGTTATAAATGACGCAGAGGCTTTCCGATTGTGGGCGAAATGCGCCCGATCGGTGCCGATGAAAAGATGACGTAGAGACGCAGGTACACCACACGTTTATATATAGGGATTTATAAAAAAGTTCTACTGACTACATAATAATATGTATATTTTTATTAAAATGGTGTTTTATAAATTTCTGTTCTTATTTTATTTGCGTTTTATTTTGTTATTTTGTTGTTTTAACATTTAGTTGTTTCATTTTAAAACTTTTGAATTAAAAATGTTGGATTTATTTTTGAATACCTACACCTGTCTGTTTTGAATACATTACATCATATATCCGTAGATAATAAATGTGGAAATCATACAGTATCTTTGCCACATATATCATTAGTGTACTAAAGGGCGCAAACATTTTGGCTTGCCTACAATAAAAATTTGTCTAGTTACGGCCCTGTTCACTGTAACATAAATGCAGATATTGCGGAAATAAACTTGCTTTAGCGCTAATGTCTGTTATGAAATGTTATAGCGACACAGTAAATTTAAAATACTTTGCACGTTGAATCGTAGTTCCTAAACAAATATATTTGTATAAATAGAACTTTATTTTTATAATAAAAACAATCGGCATTTACTGTTTGATTCATTCGCATCGAGGTTCTACCCTACCAAGCCTAAAATTTTGAAGCATGGGGCTGCGCTTTAGGGTAGCTACCAAATATCATCGTCCCTCTAAGTGGCTTGACTACATTGTCTTAAAACCAGGGTGCAGTCTCACCCTTTTCTCAGAACTCCAAAGACGGAACTAGTGCAAGTAACGGCAACCTGATTCAGCCTCCAGGCAATTCTGTTCAAACGGAATGTGTGAATGCAATGCTTACTACAAAGACCCTCGAATAACGAAGCTTATTCACAAGTACAGAGAATCAACCTCTCGCCAAAGAACAAACATCTTCACTCAAAGCTATGAGCGTTACAATTGAATAGGAACCTGCAGTATTTTAGGAATAAAATAAACAAAGTTAAATGTAATCAAAATATGCAAATTAATTACTTAAGTTCATAATCCAGCATTGCTGTTTAATTAGACATAAATTAGAAACTATTAAATGATCAAATGAACAAAACTGCAAACACCAAATTAATGGTACAAGTTAACAAATTTTCAATGCGTTGGATTATTTTTGATCAACATTTTATTCAACTTTTGCGATCCTAGAAACTATGAATCAAAAGCACTTTTTTTAATTTTCTGGGATACTGATAACCTGGATGAACCAACCATAATGATCTAGAGATATTGATAGCTCTAATATTTGATAAGCTCTGAACGACATTCAAAGGTATGCCAGAAGATAAAAACACCTGGCTGTACAATCCCCACGATACAGCAAGTAAGTTAGCGGCTACAAGTTTCCATGCACTACCTGGGGGCATGAGCATTTCCAAAGTCGATAAAACGATTGTTGAGTCACTCAAAAGCCTCCCAGCTTTGCTGAAGAAACCACGAAGCTGTGAGAATTCAAAGGCTTGCAAACGCAACCGCTCTTTAAGATTCGAGTAAATTTTCACCAAAATTCTAGTTCAAACCCGAAAACCCCTGCGCCAGAAAATTCGACGAGAAGCGAAATAAGGTACTAATTTAAAATTTGTAAATGTCGCCAAATAATTAACCGAAAAATATAGACAATCTGCCCCACACACAGGAGCTTAAAGTGACCTAATTCTCAGGAACATGATCTTTATACTTGAGAGAAAATTACACAAAAAAGCTATTTGCGATGGTGTTAAAAAAGCTACTGCGTAACCGCTTACAAAACCATAATTTAACAAGTTCAGCAAAATGATGAGAACTAACGCTCTTGTTGTAATGTCGTGTAAAGCCGAACACGCACGAACAAAAAAGAACAAAACAAAAACAAAAACTAGACAATTCTCTATTACAATTAAATATCTGATAGTAAAGATAAACATCTGCGGTTGCATCTGCCGATATGGCGACTAGACAGGCAGTAGTCGTGAAACTTCACCTCTCGTAGTCGCAACAACCCACACTGTAACCATGTAAGTGATTGTATCTATTCGTTTGGCAGTTTACTACATTAACCTTGTTTAAGAACACTACTTGCTTCTGGAGCAACACGTTAAATTGTAGAAGTACGTGCAGGTAGGTTGATACAGGAAGTCCGTCCTAGGTACACATTACACCAGGTGGAGAATCCTGAATATAGAATCATAATTCCAAAATAAAAGCAGTAATAAGTGTGGATATTTAAAAATGAGGAATTGCTGGCGAAACTTGTCCACAGGACAACAAGAAAATGATCATACTTTTCTTTAGCCGGTCAACTACCGCAATTGCTATGGAAGATGTAGGTGCTCCAATAACTTAACGAAGGAGAGAAGAACGATTTCATATTTTTGCTTGCTTGTCTCTCTTCAAAATCACTATTTGTTTTCACTTTTGCACACAGTAAATAACCAAGTGCAATAACGTGCCAGTGTAGAGTTTCCGATTACAAGTTTCGCACCTACGCTGACTTCACCGAGTTCAGATGAAGAAAGGCCGCGTTCGGGGAGCATATCTGAAAGGCCATATGTACAATTCGGACAGAAAATATGCTACTCGTTGGTATTTCGCAAAAATTATTGCGATTAGGTACCATTTTAGTATACTTATAATTTACTGGTAAATTGAATCATATCTTGAAATAATATTTGTCAATTACGCATACATCTCAAATAGCGGACATGCATTTTTTTTAAGGGAATTATACATTTAAACGAAAAATGAAAGAGAAATATTAGAGTCAGTTTATTATATGTTATTAGCCTGTAAGATTGGTAATTGTTTTCACTATGCTAACTTTTCCCACCACAAATGCGAAAAAATTAAATCTCAGGATATCGGAGGGTGTCGAAAATTAATAATACGCTCGGTGATCGGATCTATCATCAAAATTCTTCACAAGTCTCCACCGAAGCACGTCAGATAATGAAACGAGAGGATGCCCCGTCACAGACGCAACTGTAACACCAATTAAACATATTTATTAAAAACAGCGTTTTGTGCTTTGCTTTTTAACGCTGATACTGCATTTTTCAGCTCTGATAGATATTATTATACTGACCTTTCAACTTACCTCAATGCAATTAATTCAGATGGAACCACATTTCTTTGAATTTGTCAAAAACAACTATTATCAAGAATAGATATACAAATTAACCACATTCCTTGCACGTTTATTTAATTTAGAAAAATAATGTGACTATATTATACTACCTTCTAAAAACAATCAGAAATAAACACAAAATATGCCGCCAACAACTCTGAATGGAAAACAAACGTGGGTCAACTAAACGAGTAGGTGCTGACAACCTAATATAACAAAATTCAAAGCGGACAATCATTCATTGCTCGTCTTTTGTTAAAAGGCCATGTATTCGTGGAACATTTTTCACCTAAATCTTCATGAAAACACCTACGCAAACATCATGGCAAAACTCCCTTGCGTCATAGTTTCATTAGCCGTTGCGATTATAGTTAATGCCATTTGATACCTTGATACATTATATTATTGTATCAAGAATGGAATTTCCAAAAGGGCACTGGCGGAAGAGCCAGGTTTCGACAATCCAACCAAATTCTAATTTAAAAATTCCATTCGGATCCGTTTAAGCAATACGCCTGCAAGTTAGTTCAATCTACGAACTCTGCTTTATTATTCATTCAAATAAAAAGTATACGATCGCTATGTAAAGCTAAATTAGTTCTAACCGAATGTTTGTTTGCAAGGAGCGGATTTAGTGAGGATTTGCAGAATTCGTTAAAATTAGTTTCTGGGCTATTTCCAAACAGTCTCTTTTGAAATGCCGGTTTTTTCATTTGATAGGCGTATGGAAAGGACAGCAGCAGTTGATTCAGCTTCTTTTTTCGTCGTGAAATATTTTTCCATTCGAACCTGGAGGAAAAGGAAGAATCTTCCTGCAAGGATTCGCTCCAAACCCAAACACTGAAACGAAAGTTTATTCGAGTGGAAGTAATTGAACAAAGGGCAATATTTTGGATGCGATATTTAAGAGTATCTTATGTTTGCTTTCCGTGTCGTCAAACGCTTTTATTAAACGTTACATTTAAAGTAGCTGGTCATGACATTATTTTTGCATAAGATAATATTATAAAATAACCTTTAATAGTAACGCTGAACTGCTCTATTGAGATTACTTGAGAAATCAGAATAATGCTATTGGACAAAGTTCAACTTGTTAGTATACTTACTGCTAATCGCTAAACGCTCAATAATAGGCAGAAGTACAAAAATAAAACTAATTACAACCTTCCAACACTTTAGTATAAGCGGGATAGCGAATTGTGAATACCCAAACTAGTCCGTAACTAATAGGGCACTATTCTGATAAATGTCAGTCTTGACAGGTTCCCCACGTAGGCTAAAAATTACTAACGGAATAGTAGCATATACCTAACCTCCAAACTTCAAAATAAAAACTTCGTTTACCAACCAGGTTAATATGTAAATTGACAGATCTAATTAGTCAAAATAACGCTTTCAGAAAGATCTAACAAACCCAGAAAACATTACATTATTCGTAAGGCGAGAATGTCAGAATCCAAACCAAACGCATAACAGTAGCTAAATTCAACTTTAACCGTGGAGGATAAAACCACCTATATTAGTTAAATTCGCAAAGCCATTCAGTAGCTCTTAGGAAAAACTAAGGTGACTTTGATCACTAGGGCTAAAGTTAGAAAATAAAAATAGATATATGCGTATGTCAAAATAAACGTAACACGCTGCTCTTCTGCTATACTCGTAAGATGTTCTTAAAGCAGATTTCAAATATAAAGCAATAGTATTATAGAGATTACTACTGCTTTTAGTAGTTCTGCCATTCAGACAGTGCAGTCCAGTATCGCGCGCTTCTAATCGCTACGACCTCACTATCAAAGTGCCACGGCTCAGCTGTTGCTTAATTTAAATCTAAGTCTAAATATTTAATTTTTGTAACAATTAAACGTCGCTGCGCTTTGGGATAACGCGCCAGTGGCAACCGTAAAAAGGAATTCTCACCATTTGTCCCTCCCCGCCCATCAAGGAAATGTAAATAAAATACCAACGGAGACCTTTAACCCTGCTCGAAGAAAATCGCGTTCAACGTTCCCCCATCAGGCAATAAACTGCTAAACTGGTCAGCTGATTGTGGTTTCAAAATTCAAGCACCTTCTGAATACACCTATGTCCCATACAGAAACGACTACCAACCTGATATTTTAGATATAGTAATTAAATAAATCGCAATAAACATATTTATCTATTCCAGTGGGATAAGTAACTTATTACGTGACTCATTTGACACTATTTCCGTTAGGTAATGAAGTTTATTACACCACTCAGCTAGGTAATGGCTTCATTACCTAACTGAGTGGTGTAATGGCTTTATTACCTAACTGAAATAGTGTCAAATGAATGACATAATGACATTTGCCTACTGAAATAGTTTTGAAAATGACAGATCTGACATTTATCTTAATGCACTTTTCTCGATTCTGGTCAGTTGTAGAAAAAATTTTGTACAATACATGTACATCATTAATATACTTATGTGCTTACATAACTCGTGCTACGTACTCGTTTGTAGCTTACACACACGTAATTTACTTATTGCTCTTCGAGCAGATTGTAAATAGTAATTTATTTATTTATTTATTTAATTCGCACTCAGCCAACAGCCGTTAGGCCAATTATAGGCGTCGCTGTGCAGTTATGAGGACTTCCAACCCCACTAACGACTGTCATGATGTTGTATGACCGCCGGGACCAACTTTTTTCCGTGATAGCCGTACCACGAGCGCCGAGAAGTGCAGCCGTGGAACTCCCATCCAAGTTCTGACCAGAGACAGCGTTGCTTAACTCTGCTGATCGAACGTGGACGCTTGTTCAAGCTGCACCACCCGGGACCCCACAATCTGACAATAAAGAAACAGACGTATATTAATGATGCTGTTGTCGCACTTGTATAGTAAATAACTATTATCACAACGTAATTACTGAACTCGAGTCCCACCATTTGCCTATAATTATCACATTCGAAGCAGCATCAATTAAATACCAAACTGCACCGAAAATGGGAAATGGAGCGATCGACTGGAAATACTTCACATATGTTTTCTTTGAGAACTTCTACTCATGTACCTCTAAATACAACTGAACATATAGACAACAGAATATTATAAATCACGACAGCTATACAAACCACTGCCCTGCAAGCTATCATGCCGAGAAGAACAAGATCACACAACCCTCCAAGCTATATACTAAAATTAATAAAACAAAAAAGCTTGGAGCGCCGAGAATGGCAGCGCACGTGGAACCCAACAACTAAAACCTTAGTTAACCAGTAATTATAACGTTTCACCCCCTCACTAAGGGCGTTATACATTTCTACCTAGGGTTAGCTCAATCGGAGGCAGGATTCGATCAAACTCAATATATATAATCAGGAAAACACCAAATAAACCCACAAATATATTGTAGATAACTATAATACAAATTAATCCGTCATTTTAGAATTAACTGAAGTGTATATTATGAAAATAAATTTCTTCTGGCGAGTCGGGTTTTGTTATTTCTTGGCGGACTGCAACACTTCTAACAGAGCTGTATGGCCGACGGTTGCAGCGGGTGATGTACCAAGCAGCAGAGGTAATTTGGGAACGCAGACAACGGGACGATTTTAGCCGGTAGAGGGAATGTCCCGATCCCAGTGCTGTTTATGTTCACGGGGCTGGAATTAAACGCATAAATCACGCTGATATAAGCGATACCTGTGCCTCCTGGTGTGTGAGCGGGTCGACGCAGCTGGTGATCGTACTTCTAGAAGACAATGCGCTGTTCCCCGTGCAACGGCGCCGCTTAATTCTGCAAGTGAAGTTTGCTAATTTTTCACCGGAAAATTGGTTTGATAGTTCGGTTCTTGTGGACAGCTGGTTTCCTCAGGTTAGAGTTCAGGTGGCTGTTTTCGCCTTTAGGGCTACAGCTAGGCAGCATAGTACGTATTTGGTGGTCCATACAGATAAATTAATTGGCACAGATAATTTATTCACGCCCTTTTTAGGCGGGTAGTACAATAAAGTTCATATCGGTGCAGTGAATATTGGGATGTTAATATTCTCGTGGATTGCGGTCGCAGGGAATTATAATGATCAGGAAATACGTTCAAGATGCAGAGAGACACTGCCACAATTTAAAGGTATTAGTTAGGGTTTTCGTGGTTACGTTTAAGAGGCACAGAGGCACTGCCACAATTTAAACGTTTGGGGAAGATCAAGGATCAGGAAAGTCCAGAGACTCAAGTTGGGGACTGGACAGGATCAGGACTGGTGGACTCAAGGGGAAGAAATCTCAAGTCCGTTGTAGGGCCGAGAAACCTGCTTTTATAGTTCTGAATCCGCGTTATCAACACAGTCACTTAGGCTTCGTTAGATGGGAAGCGGCGCAGGGGTGGCGTCTTCGCGTCTATTAAGCAAAGCGGGTATGAATTTGTTATCACTGGTTCACGCGCTGGTTAGATGCAACATCTGATAACTCCTAAAGGAGCGAAGCATTAATTATATATCGTTTAATGTTCATATTTAAATTTATGTAGATGCTGGCGTTACATAGTCACATACAATTAAAAGAGAAGTTGGCGCACTGCGAATAAATTCGTACCAGCACTTTATCAGTACTCTTGAACCTGGCGACCCAAGAATGTGGAAAACAACTCGAAAAATTCTTCAAGCGCCACAACAATTCCTTACAATAATATCAAGCACAGAAATACTTGCAAGTCATGAAAAAAATTTACCGGCTTTGCTAACTATCTCTAGACCAATTGTATCCCCTTGCGTTGTAATACACCAGCATCAATCGATCTACTAACCACTTATTAGAAACTACCTATTCCAACTGACAATATCAATAATTATACTAGTCCCAATTATTAAAGCTCTGATGTTTAAATAGTTAGATCCCAAGTAGGGTAAACCCGACAGTTATTGGACAGTTAAGCATTTTTTATTCAATAAATGTCCATGAATTCTAACTATTAGCTTTAAAAGCAAATGTCATTATACCATTAAAAAGCATTAAGTATGTTTATGAAGGTGGCATTTATAGAAAATAATTTTGACCCATAAGAATGTTAAAATAAATTGTTTAAATAATAATATTAAAAAAATACAGTTATTGGACGGTTTTTGTAATCATTGGACATTGGAAACATAGTTATTGGACACTGTTGAAAGTACTTATTTGTTTGCTTAAATCTATTTATTTATTATGATAGGAATAGATATTAACAATAAACATCCAGAAAATAATTTTATTAACCGTAAATTACAAAAAATCGAGTGTTCAAAAATTATTTGTAAGCAGCTACCTATTAGTGCCTACCTACTACCTATATGTAACTAAAAATATAAAACTAAGTTAGCTATGTAGTATATACAAAATCTACCTAAGTTTCTGCATTTCACTTTTATATAGTTCGTATAGCAAATCAGTTTCTGCATCAGAACCAACTTCATCATCAATTTCGTAATTGGATTACTTCATCATCAATTTCGTAATTGGATTGGTCGGTGTCAGCTTCTTCATTATTTTCCTGATTGGATTTGTCAGCGTTACTTTTGTTGTTGCTGGTCAAATTGAGTATAGACGCGTCCATCAATTACATTTTCCGTTTGGGTTTTTGTCGCTGTCATATTCTATATCTGACAAATCCATCTCAATATCCGATTCAGCATCGCTCTCCTCTCTGTAGCAATCATGACATAAAAAGTTGTCATTGTCATCATCATTTGGAATATGAATACGGTGCGATTTTGGTATGCAGGTTTTATGAAAAAAAGTATTTACAATCTTCGCAACTGATAATTTTCTTACTGCGAATAAGTTTTCCACAAATGTGACATTTGGCTTCATTTCCACTGTTTCGTTTTTTGCATGTAGTTTTCTCTTCCTATCCTTATTTGTTCACGTTTTCTTTTTCTCTCCTCCTTTTGTCTCTCTCTTTCCAGTTCTAAGTTCTTTTTCTTCTCATACATATCTTGAAACTTCTGTGAAGTTATGGCAAACGGAAAGTCTCTCAATATTTCTCTTACCTTTGCGTTTTTGGGGGTTCCGGTAAAGTAAGATAATCTCCAATAAATGGCGACTTCACCAAAGTTGGTCTGAGAATATGGTTTTGTTTCAATTAATTGAGTTGTTTCAATAACCGGACTGTCTATAATTCGTTGAATCGATGACGAGCAATCATTAGCTTGATCGAAATTCCGACTTCTACCATTTGATAAATTGTTTTCGTCATCGGAAGAAAGCTGTTGGTTATTGCCAGGGGGGTTTTACAACAACGTTGGAGATTATATGTATTCTTGAATTGTTTTGATTATTTTGATCAGCTTTATTTGATTCCTGTTCAATTAAATCATGATTTTCGTTTTGTCTATTTGGGAATTCAACTTGAGGTTCTTCTAAAACATTTATTTCTTCTGTTCTCGGCACACTTTGTTTCTGAAGAATTGTTTCCAGTTCCAAACCATTTCCATATCTTGTATAAATTTAAAAAATTCTTCGTACGCGTCTTCTGGAACAATATCATGAAGAGCTTCAAATTTTTTAATTGTTTCTGCTCCCACGATGGTGGTGAATGTAATATAATCCATAACTTTGTATTTAGTCGAAATAGCGGTGTTTTCATTTTCATTTAACTTGCTATTACCTAGGCATTTAGAATAATCAATTGCGCTAGGATCGTACGGGTATAAACCACAAGCTCTAAAGCCATTTTGCAATGTTTCTGGTTGTATGATTTCAATGGCCTTCTCCAAAATTGGTGCAAAATGTTGTTTTTGTAATCACTTCACCTGGATGAGATTCGTACCACTTTCTAACTTCTCTTTTCCATGATACTTTAATAGGTCTGAAAGCCGAAACATCCGCTGGCTGGAGAATCCTTGTTGCATTTTGGATATAATGCCAACAGTTCAATTTGCAGATGATTACATAAAATACTCAACTGGTAAGTTATATGTGATTTATGTCCATCTACATATAATAATACTGGAAACTGGACATTATTCGCAACGAGAAACGGATGAAATACATTTGCTATGTATTCATAGAAGCATTCCGTAGTCATCCAGCCCCTTTCACTGCGTCCGATGCCCCAGGAAGCATTTACTGATCTGGCGAGCGTTTCTGGTATTCTTTTTTGAGGAAACACAACCATTGGACAGCACTTTTTCCCATCTGCTGCAAAAGTAAACATAACTGTTATGTTTTCTTTGGAAGAGCTGTGTTCTATGTGATAAACATTTTTTGCTCCTTTTTCAGCATAAACTTTTCCAGTTGATGGACATATTTGAAAACCCGACTCGTCGCCATTGTAAATTCTTGAAGGATCCTTTAAAAGATCTTCCAAATTCTTTTCTTTAATATATTCGCTTATGCCGGAAAACCACTTTCGTATGTCTTTTTCTGACACGCAACTGCTGGCCGAAGACACTCCTTCACTTGTTCTGCTACTTATATCTGAGTGGCGTCTTAGGAAAGCCTGAAACCAACCGTTTCCTGGTCTGTTATCTTTGAACGGATTTTTTCTTGGATTATCCTTCAAAAACCTTTGAACGCTATCTAAAATATTTTCTCGGTTCCTAGGAAAACCTCTTTGTGCCATCTTCTTTATCCAATCAACTAAACGTAATTCCTCATCTTCTGTCAGAACTGTATTTGGACCAAATGTTTCCTTGTGCCCTGGATTTTTGATTTTGAATTCCAGAGATGATTTAGGAACATTAAATTTTTTGGCTACATTTCTTAAGGAAGATCCACCTTTTTTCATTTCTTCAATAGCAAGTTGCATTTGATTGCGGCCATACGTACGCCTTTTGGACATTTTCAAACCTATTGAAAATACAAAGGTGATAATAGGCACTATTAATTGTCCATAAATGCCATAAACCAATTGCAAAATGATCACAGGCCGGTTGTCCAACGATTATTTTATGCAACTTTTAAAAAAATTCAGTTATTGGACACTGTGTCCAATAACTGAAAATGAAGCTTTTATTAATATGGTTATTGGACAGTGCTGTTTTCCAAAATTAGAGGTTAGAAACCGTTTAGAAAGAGTCTACAGCGTTTAATTAAGTTTAAACTAATGATTTCATAATAGTTGTTTAGATAAGAACACTTACCTTTGTGCTTCACAAGTCAATTCACAATATTTCGTTTCTTAACTAAACCTTAAGCAACACTACTTAAACACGCGCGCAAATTGCATCGAGTGAAATGTCACCTTATACACTGCAGTTATCTACATTTGCTGCAGCGACATCTCACAAGAAATCAATGAACTATAACGCACCAAAACTGTGCTTAGCTGTAGTAAAACAGAACTCTTGTTTTTTAAAAAGAAATTTCCTTTGTCCAATAACTGTCACTGTCCAGTAACTGGCAGGTTTACCCTACTTGGCTTATCTCCCAGTTTAATCAACTCATGTCTAAGGCAAAAATACTTTCCAAATCAATGAAAACATGCGCATGTACAAATGCTTTATTAAGCAGGAAAATGCAAAAATGACTTTTCAAGTCACAGACCAATTATTCTTCTTTCAATCTTATCCAAACTCCTAGAAAAAGTATTGTGGACAAGACTGAATGAACAAGTTACTGACCAGGGAATTATACAAGCGTTTCAGTTAGGCTTAAGGCGTGGCCATTCCACTTGTCATCAACTTCAAAGGCTAACTAACCTTATCGAGACAGGATTTGAACAAAAGAAATACTCATAGATATTACTCCTGGACATTTCCCAAGCTTTTCATCGGGTATGGCACATCGGCCTCAAATACAAGATTTTGCATTTAGAAAATGATCCTCTTTTCTTTCCTGATACTCTTGTAAACCTGTAAATTTGTAATATTTTTGACTTTATAGACTTTGATGTGGTCAGGTTAAATTTAGTCAAATTAGTTTTATCAATTACTCGCCCCTTATGGGGTGCATCAGAATTCGTAGCGGTAGTGCTTGTAACTACTAAGTGGAACGATTAAATGTCTGCGCGAATAAACAACACCAGAGTAGTGCTTTTAAAAGTAATTATTACACTTGCGAGTGTTACTGCAATTATATTGGAGTACATGGGAGTATATAGGAAAGTATATAGAAGATCAATAGCAAATACCTGTTCATGAGATTAAGAATCTTCAGCAATGAAGAAACAAATTAGAGCAAGAAGAAGAAGTTAGTCTTGGAATAAGGGCTGTGCTATGGTTATTTTATGCGACCGAAAAGGCCTGGTGCACAACCACTTCTTACCTTCAAGTTTTATCCGACCATTGACGCAGACGCTCGTCGCTTAGTGATGTTTCGTAGTTCTGTAGGACGTTCCAGGCCCTGATGGCAAAGCCGCAAGATTCTGAGCGTAAAAAAGCACTGCTTTTTTAAGTAGTTCTAATTTTGTTTATTTTACAGTGTCGGTGACAAAACCAAAATTTCGTCTTTCTTGGAGCAAGGGCAGCTTACGTAAGTCGTCTTATTTAGCTACGGAGCCGCTCTCCAGGAGTTCGGAGCCGCTTTAAGCTTCCCGCTAAGGCCAGAGATCCCTTTCTCTTGGTAACTAAGACGACGAAGTTACCTTAGCGGACTGTGGCGACTTGGGGATCTCGAATTGTGCCTCCAGGCGTTTCCTATTTTCTCATTAGAGGAAGCGGTAATTCCAAAAATCGGGTAGTTACAGTCGCATAGCTTATCACCCAGCGGCTAGGTAAACTTCTGTAAAAAGATTTTGAAACAGGACTTTAATTCAACGCAAATCTCGGACGGGCTTCAGGCTATGAGAGCGTTGATTTGCTCTGAAGGGGACTACATGTGATGGAGGCTTAAACACCCCTTGGGGCTATCAAGCTCACAACCCGGCTCTCCTCTTTTTTAGGGAAGCCGGAGCTCGCTTTTGTCTTCTGGAACAGCCTAGAGAAACTGCTTTGTAGCGGTATGTGCTGGCGTACATGACCAACGGAACGTTTTGCGTTTATCGGAATTTCGACGTGACCTAGAGATAAAGCGTCCAAATGTGATGAAGTTAGCAACGTTAAAATCCCATTTGAAAATTAATTTGGTTTGATGATGACGTAATAAACTTGAAAAATAAACGGTCCCAAGCCCCAAGCCATTATATAACAAACGTCGTGATGGGCTTAACCTAATAAAAGTACTACCTTCTCATTATTTCTATTTTGCCCACCAAATAAATTAAAGCATCCAATTTTTTGAACTATTCGAAAAACCGTCTTCGAAAAATCATCTTTTTACTGATTTAATAATATAATTGACACAATATGGAAATAAGATGTTCTAATACTGGTTTTTGTGGTATTCCCAAATTTGTAAAGAAATTGAATACAGTATATTGAAGTCTATTTGTCAATACCCCAAAACCAATCGTGCGCTTTTCCATTTTTGTTTTAAATTTTCGTTCCTTGAGTAACGTTTAATTATCAGTTCTTCTAATAGCCTTCTACAAATCAAGAATATCTCTGAAATATGCTGATCATTAGCAATATTTTTCTTCTAATTATTACATTAAATCGAATGCTGTTTCACAGCTATCTCTTATCTGAAATGGCAATTTTACTTTTGTTCATAGATTATTCCTTTCGATAAATTTCTCCAATTGTGATTTAATAGTTTTTTGTAAACAAAAACCTGTTTATTGATGTTTGGTGGATTTTCTCTATTGCGCTACTTAGAATTCTTTTTATGTAGCTGTAAACACGCCTTCTTGTAAGAGTTCTATTGTCTTATATTATTTTTAACGAACATCTGGACAAGCCATAAGTGGTTTCTGCATATTGGCCAAAATTTGTAAGATTTTTTTTATTTTAGGAAGCTTAACTATGATATGCACATTTAATTTTTTTATAATTTTTAGTTATATTTTTCTTAAAAAAGAAGTTGAAAAAATATTGTTCTAAAACCGATTTACAATACGACACAACGCAAAAGAAGGCTGTCAATTCAAAAAATTTTGGGTGCCTCCTAACAGTACAAAGATTTCCCCGGTTTCGAGAAAACTTGTCGGTCGAGTATCGGATTTACCTGGTCGTTTATAATGCTTTTGCTTATCCTAAAATGGCGTGGTCTTAATTCAGCTTCACAATCAAGACATATCAAAAGCATATTACTCCAATGGAGTCGGCACAAATTACAGAAAATTCTTGGTCAAGTAGGCATATAGCATTTCGTAAACGTCAAAAATTCACATGTCTGTGACGTCGCGTTTGCGAAACAATAAAGAATACGTAATTTGGGTATTCTGGTTCAAACTCAAGCTCACAATTTATCTAACTGCAAGCAGGCCAAAAATGCGCGCAAGGCGCTCTAAATAAACACAACAACAGAAAACAAATCCTATTTAAAAAGTATCTTCTGAAGACTTTATGTATTCTTTCGGAAGTTAATTATTTAGTTTATGTACCAGGTCTCGTGCTAAAGTTTTTCAAAAGCTTGTGAAACGTTAAGAGATACAGAATATTCTCCGGGTAAGCATATCAATCTAGACCAGTCTCAAAATTCGTTGGTGTGAGTGTGAAAACGCGCGAGGCGTCACTGCTAACAGTGGTGCTAGTAGGATGGAAAACTGGTGTACGTCCCCAATTCGGAGAAGGGTAGGCGCAGCCACAAATCTAAAGATAGTCGCAGAAGAAACACCTCGAATTATCTCAAAGAAGCGGCACGTCGGGGCACTTCGAAAATGTATTTAATTAAATCCGTGTTGTATCCGATTATGTTGAAATGCAAACAAAAATAAATTTGCAGTAATCACAAAACCTACGCATGCGAACTGGTACGGCACCCCACGCAACTGGCTCAATCATCTCACGCATGAATTCATCGAACTCAAAAACTCCAGACACGATTATCGATACTCCTCTAACCCATAAACAAAACAAAAATAAAAGATTAACTCCATATCTAAATTCAAGCGACTTTAAACGTAAATTGTCTGTTGTAAGTTATAATATATCATAATGTATTATTTACTTTTATGTTCTAAAATTGTTGGGATTATCAGGCACTACATTGTTACAGTTTCGTTGATTAATGAAAGCCACGGAATGAAAGCAATCCTTAGAGTAAATATCACCAAGTGTGTCCCAATGAGCATTAATTTCCGTATTGCACAGATAAGATAAATCATTCCGTAGTCAACACGTCGCTTGGTTGCACCAAGGCGACGACATATAGCCCAGAAAGTCTGTTTAATTAGCCAAAAGGTTCCAACTAAATTATTCATAGCGAAACGGCTGCATCATTCTACTCATAGCTACAACAAACACGGCCCGCTTAATGCATGCAAAATCGTGCCTTTAACAACCATTAGTTTACTTAATATCAGCAATTTCAACTTCGCGTAACAGATTTGCACACCAGATCAGGGGCCATGCCCTCGTGTGATTAAACAACTCGGTGGAGCTGTGACAGACGTCGCATCAGACATCAGTCGCCATCACCCAGCAATTTTTAAATTGAAATTGGAGAAGGCGGTGGCCTTTTTGTTAGGATATCAGGGTGCTGGAAATCAGGCCCATTTGCTTAATTTTCCGCAGTTAGGGTATCCCCCGTCACAATCGCTCAAATCTCTTAGTAATTTATACGGAAAATCGAATTACATCGGCACTTAACGTGCTAATTAAAAACAGCTGTGCCTTTCGACAACATAAAGATCTTTGCTGTAATCTTGGCTATTAATACCGTTCATCGTTAGGTAAGCCATTATAATTGGTGCGGTGTACCTTAATATCACTTTCCTGGATTTGCGGTCTAATATGCCCCTCTAATGATTCTCTATTTTGAAGTAATGGTTTCAGTTGAGAATTTAAATGAAATATTTATACATACATACATAGTTCAATCCTTTTTACTATGCATTGGGGGTGCACGAGTCAATGCAAACCAAACAGCTGGACGACACCGACTGGGAAGATAGAACACTTTGCCGTAAAGGATGGAAAAAGGCGAGAGACATCAATTCGCTTATACATATATAAGTAAGCATACAAAAATCTTGGCTTAAATAGCTATGTAAATTTAAGATATAATCTTGCGAGAGTACACATCACTTTGCAAATAACATCGTATTACTAAATGATTAAACGTAATATCGTCCATGAATCAATCTAAGCTCATACGCATACACACACACATTATAGTCAACAATAAATTTGTAAGTATGATACCAGATTAAATTAGGTGATCATTTTATGTTATACTGCGGCAGGGTTGATTGTGCGATCGGTTTTTGTACAGCATTTACTCGAATATTGCTCCACATCTACTTGAAATGTACCAGATGATCGAAAACCTTTAACCTCTAGAGGGCTGTGGATTTTTTTAAATTTAATTTATGTTGGCAGTTAAGAGTAAAGGTACTTAATAATATAACCTAAGGTACTAAAGCACTCTAATATAACCTATACAATTTTGACAAAATGACTTATCTTTTACGGGATGTTTAATACTGAACACAAGGTAGTGCTGTGTATAGAAAATGCAGGAAATCATTTTGAACAGCTGTAGTTGTTTTTGTTACTAACATTTTTACGTATTCAACAAAAATGTTCGTATTTTTAAAAATGACATTTCTGACATAACCTTAAAATGACAGATATATAATGCCAATGTGACTTTTATTACCACGACTTCCAACAACTTTTTGACAAAATAATTCCACAGCCCTCTAGAGGATAAAAGTTTTCGATCACACTGCAGTACTCTACGCAGAGGTCGTAGAATGTAATATTCTAAAGTGATAGATCGATAGTTGAATAGTGTATGCAAATCTGATTTAACCAGCAAATATGACATACAGGATTCTCGACAGCATACGAACAGGTGGTATTCTAATGAATACGGAAATATCTAAAATAAAAATTCTGCTCCTTAGCATAGAATTTCGGCTTAGACCGCGTAGTATTTGTATATGAACACCCAGCATTTTCTGACTTAATGTGCCTTGCACCTTGTAAAGTCGAGCAACAACCAGCGCGATAGCCATGCTCTTTGATGGCTCGTGTTGTTTGAGTATCTTGAGAACGAGGATACTTAGGCAGATTTGGCCGTTTTGCTGTTTGTGCATCCATATTCACTAACGTTTCGCAAGACCTTGCAGCTTGCACCATCAGAGTGAAAGTCGCACTAAGAACCGAAGGTCGGTGTGGAGCTATTTATAGTCATTCTCCTTAGCATAGAATTTCGGCTTAGACCGCGTAGTATTTGTATATGAACACCCAGCATTTTCTGACTTAATGTGCCTTGCACCTTGTAAAGTCGAGCAAAAACCCGCGCGATGGCCATGCTCTTTGATGGCTCGTGTTGTTTGAGTATCTTGAGAACGAGGATACTTAGGCAGATTTGGCCGTTTTGCTGTTTGTGCATCCATATTCACTAACGTTTCGCAAGACCTTGCAGCTTGCACCATCAGAGTGAAAGTCGCACTAAGAACCGAAGGTCGGTGTGGAGCTATTTATAGTCATTCTCCTTAGCATAGAATTTCGGCTTAGACCGCGTAGTATTTGTATATGAACACCCAGCATTTTCTGACTTAATGTGCCTTGCACCTTGTAAAGTCGAGCAAAAACCCGCGCGATGGCCATGCTCTTTGATGGCTCGTGTTGTTTGAGTATCTTGAGAACGAGGATACTTAGGCAGATTTGGCCGTTTTGCTGTTTGTGCATCCATATTCACTAACGTTTCGCAAGACACAAACAGCAAAACGGCCAAATCTGCCTAAGTATCCTCGTTCTCAAGATACTCAAACAACACGAGCCACCAAAGAGCATGGCCATCGCGCGGGTTTTTGCTCGACTTCACAAGGTGCAAGGCACATTAGGCCAGAGAATGCTGGGTGTTCATCTACAAATACTACGCGGTCTAAGCCGAAATTCTATGCTAAGGAGAATAATTCGAGTAACCGCGAAAGCCTCAAACAGTACTATTTATAGTCCTCTGTGCCAGGCGCGCGGAGTGGCGTAACGCTGGTTGGTCATCCGAGTGCAACGTAATCCGTGGGGCGTGGCCGTATGACGCACAGTGGTTGTAATGCTTTAGATCGTGTATCACAGGGGTCCACGTTTTACTAAGTTTAAAGCCATCTTCCTGTTGATATTATTTGGATGTTTTTCTATTTCTATGGCTTCACGTATCACTCGCGGGAAGTAATGAGGTATTCTGGCAAGTACTCTGGCATGCTCAAATTCTAAAGTGTGCCCATTTGTAAATGTATGCTCAGCTACGGCTGATTTTGTGATGCGTTTGTGTTTGCAATCGCCTTTATGTTCTTGGAGTCTTAGATCAACGGAACGACCAGTCTGTCCAATGTAACTCGAGCCGCAAGAACAAGGAATGCGATATACGCCAGCGGTTTTTAAACTTGGAATCGTGTCTTTTACCGATCTGAAGCCGTTACCCAAAGTTTCCTTGCTCGTGAATACCGTTTTGATGTTGCATCGTTGCAGGACACGTCCTATCTTATCAGTCGAGTCTTTAAAGTAAGGTAGAAATGCTAAGCCTTCCAGAGGTGGAGATTCTTCTTTAGCCTTTTTTGTCATAGTCTTGTTTAGTGCTTTTCGTATGGCGGTAGTTGTGTATCCGTTCCTTTGTAAAGAGTCAAACAGATGTAGCTTTTCTCTCTCTAGATTTTCCTCGTCTGAGATACGAACGGCTCTGGTCGCCAGAGTCTGGAGAACTGTTGCTTTTTGCATTGGATGATGGTGTGAGTCAGCATTTAGATATCTGTCCGTGTGTGTTTTCTTTCTATTGACTGCATGTCCTAAACTGCCATCTGATTTACGTTTCACCAGGACGTCTAGAAACGGAATACTGCAATTTTCCTTAGAAACAGATTTAATGTCTGGCGTCCATGTGACCAGATGACAAAGGTATCATCTACATATCTCAACCAGCAAGTCGGTTTTAGCTGCGCTTGTTCGAGAGCCTTAGTTTCAAAAGCTTCCATGTAGATATTAGCGATAACAGGTGATAGCGGTGAACCCATGGCCGCTCCTTCGACTTGTCTTTTGTCATCTAGTCACATGGACACCAGACATTGAATCTGTTTCTAAAACACCTGAATTCCGTACATCCCAACATACAATTCACAATGGAAGTAGAGGAAAATTTCAGTATTCCGTTTCTAGACGTCCTGGTGAAACGTAAATCAGATGGCAGTTTATGACATGCAGTCTATAGAAAGAAAACACACACGGACAGATATCTAAATGCTGACTCACACCATCATCCAATGCAAAAAACAACAGTTTTCCAGACTTTAGCGACAAGAGCCGTTCGTATCTCAGACGAGGAAAATCTAGAGAGAAAAAAGCTACATCTGTTTGACTCTTTACAAAGGAACGGATACACAACTACCGCCATACGAAAAGCACTAAACAAGACTATGACAAAAAAGGCTAAAGAAGAATCTCCAACTCTGGAAGGCTTAGCATTTCTACCTTACTTTAAAGGCTCGACTGATAAGATAGGACGTGTCCTGCAACAATGCAACATCAAAACGGTGTTCACGATCAAGGAAACTTTGGGTAACGGCTTCAGATCGGTAAAAGACACGATTCCAAGTTTAAAAACCGCTGGCGTATATCGCATTCCTTGTTCTTGCTGCTAGAGTTACATTGGACAGACTGGTCGTTCCGTTAATCTAAGACTCCAAGAACATAAAGGCGATTGCAAACACAAACGCATCACAAAATCAGCCGTAGCTGAGCATACATTTACAAATAGGCACACTTTAGAATTTGAGCATGCCAGAGTACTTGCCAGAATACCTCATTACTTCCCGCGAGTGATACGTGAAGCCATAGAACTAGAAAAACATCCAAATAATATCAACAGGAAAGATGGCTTTAAACTTAGTAAAACGTGGACCCCTGTGATACACGATCTAAAGCATTACAACCACTGTGCGTCATACGGCCACGCCTCACGGATTACGTTGCACTCGGATGACCAACCAGCGTTACGCCACTCCGCGCGCCTGGCACAGAGGACTATAAATAGCTCCACACCGACCTTCGGTTCTTAGTGCGACTTTCACTCTGATGGTGCAAGCTGCAAGGTCTTGCGAAACGTTAGTGAATATGGATGCACAAACAGCAAAACGGCCAAATCTGCCTAAGTATCCTCGTTCTCAAGATACTCAAACAACACGAGCCATCAAAGAGCATGACCATCGCGCGGGTTTTTGCTCGACTTTACAAGGTGCAAGGCACATTAAGCCAGAAAATGCTGGGTGTTCATATACAAATACTACGCGGTCTAAGCCGAAATTCTATGCTAAGGAGAATAATTCGAGTAACCGCGAAAGCCGCAAACAGTACATAAAAAATCTGCATAATAAAATATGAATTAGAATCGAGTATTTATTCCCTAATCCGCGATAGAGGTGGCCGCGTGAGTTAAGTATTCACTCTCGTCAGGTACGCTCACGCTCACGTTCCCGGCGTGGCTCTCCACTCACGACGTGACCCGCAGCTTTTATTTGAAAATTTAAATTCGGATAGAACAGGATGTCCAAATTTAAAACCAATGAACGATCCGCAAAAGAACTAAATGCTCTAAAATTAAGATATGTTTCGCTTGTGAAATAATTTACGTGATATGTTGGAATTAGAATAGTAGGCACAAAAATAAATAAATGAAAACTGGCAACAGTAGCTTACAACAACTGATTTTCGCAAAAACATTTCTTGCAACCGTATTCAAAGACATTACTTTTAATAGCAAAAGCTGCCATGGGAATTGATGTTTACCTTACTGATAGGTATATGTTGCGAGGCAACACTTTTAGTTCCTAGGTCTAAACGTACTTTTACGACTGGGGAACTAAAAGTAAGTTCTACTTGGTCGTCTATAGACGCAGACACGCAATTGTAGGCACAACATTCACAACACAACACAGGTGCGAAGCTCCGTCGCTGCAGGCTGCCACACAGAAGTATAATAACGTCCTGTTTCAGCTTTAGATCTTTCACATGGTTGGGCAGAGGGGAGCTAGGCACAATGGAGTTTTTATTCGTTACTAAATATTTAACGTGAAAAGTGAATCACGACTTGGAAATTTTTACTCACGTTTACGGGCCGATTTTCAATTATTATATACGTTCACGACGGGACCCACGGTGACCCAGCGTGACCCGACTGTTTTCACTTGACGCCCCCATCCCTAGTTCGCGTTATTTCTTCAAGAAACGTAGCTTCAGATCTTTATTAGAGTGCACGTGGTTAATTCGTGCTCAAATTTAGGATTGAGCTTGCAGCAGCTGTCTAGGACACTTACATTCCAGAATTAGCTAAAAACCATGGTCTGGGATTCAAATCCGCACTAAATATACGTATAATAGAATAATTATTCTCGTCCCAGCATGCAAACAGTTCTCGATGATTTTTTATTACTAAAAGAAGCATGAGTTACCCTCTTTTGCAGTCAATAGGTAAAAACTCTAGCGACGTGCCTCGGGAATAAAATTTAATATTCTACTGACCAATTTACAGAAATACCGCGAACGACTCTCCGTTAACAAATGAAACCTCGCGTTTATAGGGTACGCTACTGTTACCTCAAAAACGTACTGTAGCAAGTGCGCCACCTTTCGCTACTATCCCATCTGTTAAAACATTTTTTTTTTATAACCTTGATTAATTAACAATGTTCTTAATCATTCTGGCCCTTTTGTACCCTAGCGTGTAGAGTATAGAGATTTTCTATACTGATTGCTCATATATTCACGTATATACAGAATTTCGGCAGTTCTTGCGATCTCTTGACGTTTATTTGGCGAAGTTTTATTTTTCTCTACTTCGACATTCATATTCTTACTCTATTCATTCAATTCGTTGTAGCCACCATCTATTATTAACCTTTTTCTCAACTTCTATTCGTATTACATATACGAACCACTTAAATTTTTTAATTAAAATAACTATGTGAATAGTAAACAATAGTATATTTAACACTCACTTCATACCCTTAATGACAGATAAAATATTTGACAAAAGTGTTTGTTTGTTTCATTAACTTGATTTTAGTTTAAAAATTTATCTTGCCAAGATTACATTCCATCTTTGTCTTGCTACTCACTTTGTTTATGTCTTCCTTGTCGCATTCATTAATTTTCTATGTTCCAAACGGATTTCGGACAATCTGTATATGTGAGATATAACCACCAAAGGGTGCATATCTTACAATTGGTGACCCGAGACCCATCACCTTTTACCCCCTGGAGTCCTGCCCAGCAGTTCTGTCATCTTCTACGACTTCAATCCATCCTGCCCGCTAAGCTGTCGTCCACTGTAGTAGTACCAACCTAGGCAACCGTACAGACTGCGAAAGCGAACTCGAAGCGAGGTCATACCCGCAACTAAGTTCATAAACTATATAATCTAGATAACTAAGTCCCTGCATAGAGAAATACTCGAATCAAAATGTCTCCAAAAATACGAAAACTATCAAAAACTGGTGTTTCCACCGAAATGGTGCGTTTCCCAGATTCTACAACTAACCAATGATAAAAATCGGGGAAAATAAAAAGGAGAGTCACAACCACCATATTGCCAAAATTTCTTATAAGGGCAAGACGCCAGTTTCTGAAGATTTCAGGTGGTTTGTGTCCACCAATTCAGTCGGAAGTTGTTCTATTTGAAAGACAAAAAAATGCAGATAAGCTGTTTCACCAACAAAATTGGATTAAATAACTTAGGCACGTTTTTAAGCCAACGCGCTAAAATTCGCTGCAACGGAAAGCACAAGTTCGCGAAGGAAAGCTAATAAGCCAAAACTGTACAGCAAATCACGCACATATTCGAGTAAATATACCAACTACATTCACACCCGCTTGAAAACAACACACAGCCTTCTTGCAATTTGCTGCAGGCCTCCAAATATGATAAATAAACCAGTAATCACTCACGCATTGACCTTCATAACGTAAAAAAACACTTTCTTTACCAAGCACGTAAATATGTAAGTTACTAGAGCTAGCTAATCGAAATATCACTTTCAGAAGTGCTAACAAAACTAGAAGACACCACATAGCTCGAGAAGGGAGGCTGCGAAATTCCAATTCAAACTAAATTTAAACGTTAACGGTGCCGGTGGCAAACAAAACCACCTACATTCTTTTAAATTTATCTAGGAATTAAGTAGCTTTTAGTAAAAACTGAGGTGAGGTAGAGTACTAG
The DNA here is from genome assembly GCA_940337035.1 of Agriotes lineatus. Classification (NCBI taxonomy): domain Eukaryota; kingdom Metazoa; phylum Arthropoda; class Insecta; order Coleoptera; family Elateridae; genus Agriotes; species Agriotes lineatus. The sequence goes on along the minus strand of OW679198.1, from coordinate 34,530,750 downwards.
GATGAACGTTATTACTTAAACTAAAACTAGATAATATCGTTAGAATGAACCTAACACGGCTTATTTGAATGAAACAGAATTATATGCATATTTCACTTTAGGTATTCTTGTCAGTTTGCGTTGTCCCCTTTTAGGTAGATTTTCCGCTTTTATCGTCACATTTATTAATCTCAAAAGAGTAAGAATTTTAAAACTTTTTTTATTGGGAATCGGTTATGAAATTAATTGGCAAACCATGTTATTATGAAAACTAATGATTATTATTATTTGCTTCACTTCCTGCAAATATGTATATTCTCAGCAATATGCAAGTAAAAGTGAAACGCAGTAGGTTGTTTAAAAGCAAATGTCTCTATTTGCAGCTCCATGCACGACTGGAGCCTTTGTGGAAAAAAACCGACTGTCGCAATTAATGTTTCGACTTTGCTGTCTGGTTTTACCCCATTAAGTTAAATGTCCCGTGAAATCAGTAATGACTGTTCGAGAATTTTAATTTATTCGTCAGAACTTCGTTCGGTATTTAGCTTTCGATGCTAAACCTCAACAGAAAGATTTGGCAGTTGAAATTTTGGAACAAAACTATATTCGCGAATATCGGGAAATTAATAACACCGCTGTAAATTACAAATTTAATTACAACTTCGTAATTAGTTTTGTAACAAATGGGCTTGTTAGGTATTCCAATGTCAATTCAAATGATAAATAAATAAAGAGTTCACTCACTTTCCCAACTCTTTCCTTGATTTTACCATATATGCATGATAATTTATTTCGTAAGAGCTAAATAATAAACTAATTTTAAAAATCAGTTAGTAGAACTTCAATTCTCTCTTTGTAATGTTTAATCAAAACTGATGTATAGAATGGGTCACTTATTTACTTCTTGAGACTGCAACCCAACGTACACATATCATGGCAACTGGCAACACAGATACTCAATAGTTGTCTATAAAAGATATATTGATCAGGATTTCTCTTACCTATTGAAACTGTAGTATTTTCTATGCTTGTTAATATTTAATTTCATGAATTATATTACTGGTCTCTAAAATTGCAGATATAGTATGTCTGTTATATGAATACTCAGTATCTGTGTTGACATGAAAAGTGTACGTTGGGTTGCACTCCCAAATAGTAATGGGCTTCCAGTTTCATACCCACTCTGTATTACATAATCTCTAAATTTACGCATAATCACTTCAAAATTTGTTATAAAGTTACAATTCTTTTCTCTCAAAACTGGAAGTTTACTTCAAAACACGGTTTGGCGGCTTTCATTTCAAACAAGCCCAAGCGCTAATGCTCTGCCAACAGCAATATCGGTTTCGATGCAGTATTGCCATTGCACATAAAATGTGCTTTTAAAACACGAAAACTGCACACGTAATCGAAGAACTGAAACAGTAAACCTATCTTTCGCACACTATTCGTCGAACATTTCGAACCGAGCTTAGAAGGGAATTAACTTTTTCGAATATAATTAACACGATAAAACCACACATGCTGCGGTTCAGGCCATTTGTGGTGTATTCGTTAAACTTTAACCTTACCAACTTAATTGTGGAGTTGATAACACGGAAATGGCAATTCTGAGAAGCTTTTTGCAAAACCTCTAGAATAAATCTAGCTTGTCCCACCTGAGTGATGTAGATTTTTCGGCAGGACTTTACGTGCACTTTTCGGCAAAGCTCTCTTCTAAATAGATTCTTTTTCCACTTAGAACTACACTGAACGCGTGGGTTGAGTAAATTCGGTCGATTGGTACTATAAGTTGAGTGTTATCACACTAACCTCCAATAGAGAATGGTGGGTAGTGGAATTTTTAGAATAGAAACTAAAATTATAGGGAATGCCTCATTTTAAACCGTATTGAATGTTAATTTTCATATTTTCAGTTGTTTTTTCGCAAAATTTAAACATTTACAAAATCAGCAAACATAGCTAACGGGGAATCTGCGTAAGCGTGACAACTCCACTGTAAAATTCGGAACAATCGGCGACATAACTGTGGCGCTTGCCAGTCAGCACAAATCCGCACAACAAAAAACCTAGCATTGATATACGGTTTACAAGCTGGAATTACTTTTTCGAACCAATTGGCCAACCACGTTAAAGAGGAGCGATTATTGATTTAGCCAATCACGCGGTGCCCTAAAACCCGCTTATAATGAACCGTCATGTTTTGCAAATCTTTAGCAAAAATAATCTTTAGCTTTATAGTACACCGCTATCAGGCTCTCCCACATTTCCGAATTGACAGGCAATTTAACTTATAAACCAAGTCCTCGATCAGCCGACAATTTCGGAAAATATGGACAACTCAGGGCACCTAATTATAGAAACGAAAAGTTTTGGATCAGCTTGGAATTTAATTGGGACCTTGATTGCAGTGTCAATGACGTTTAGACATTATATGCGGACACCGACATCTTACTGTGCGTTAGAATTATATATTTTATTATTTCAATCAAATTGCAAGCTAGTAAATGTTATTATTATGTGGATATGTTGGCTGTTTTATAGTAATGCTAAGATTACAACATCGTTAATAACATAAAAAACTTCAGTATTCCATTGGATAACTACTACCAAATCAGTGATGTAAGCAGTAATTGGCCGTTCTGTTAGAACTATTTTACTGATTAATTTTCCTAAATGTAGGGAAAATGGTGTGCAATAGATTAATGCTTTATAAATTGCTTCAGTAACTAGCTAAAATGCTAATTCGTTGAATCTCTTATAAGTAAAAGATAAATCTTTTTGATATATTCGCAAAAACTAACTGCATTTTTACAGAATCTTTATTGTTTATAATAAGGTTCCGTGGAAACGAACCCGAATGTAAAATATCCCTAAAACATTATTATTAATTGCATAAAATAGCTAAACGTTTTGCTAAAGATCTTACGTAACATACTTTGTGACATAACTGGGAAAATTCAACATTAGTAATGATTGAGCTACAACTTCTAGAATAAATAGAAACAGATACTTAGTAGGTGTCCTCGGTGATCAACCCTTATTACTTCCGAAGCGACATTGGCTACCTGAAATCATTCAGAGCTGCAAAAGAATACGTTAGTTTGTCAAGAATCATTGTAATTTTCAGTTAGGGTAAAGCTAAGTAGGTTTGTTAAGTGGCGCTCAGAAAAATTGGTGTAGCAGCTGAAAATTCTTGAATAAGATCCTTCGTGTTCAATCAACAGGTGCGGTAATGGCATCAGAAAGAGCTTCCTTTTGCTCAATTTGTCGATAATTGCTTTAAGAATACAATGAATGAAGGGGGACAGACATGTATAATAATTTTCGAAGCTGCAATATCCTACAGTGTCTAGGAATATACTGTGCAGAAGGTGATCGATCGCATGCGACTTATAGGTATTACACTCCCCACACTCAAGCACACTACACTTTCAAGAAACTTAAATCACATTTAAAACTAACTTAACTAATGATGTGAAATTCGACACTGCCCCTAGAAAAACATCAGCTACGGCCAAATTTGAACCCATGTCCACTTGGTTGCGCAAATGGTCAGTGACTCAACCACCCAGCCAGTGGGAATTCAAAATGAATTATTAATTATGGAAAATACCCAAAAAAGGTTGCATATGCCCACGTTTCTCAAGTTAGCAGATTGTATTAATTTCAAATTTCCAAAAATATTGCTCCAAAATCAAACTATCGTGACTACATTGGCATATTTAAAGGCCGGCCAGCTAACAGTGCAGATGGCAAGGGTTTGTTATAAAAACTTAAATTCATTTACTATTACATACAGGGCGCTAATAAGTCTATACACAAGAAGTATGTTCACAATACTCAGTTTGTACTAACTAAAACAAATATATTCATAGTAAAAGATCTAATAGTCAACATTATATCAATAAAATACAGTTAGCCTTAAAATCATCAAAACGTTTATTAAACAAGGTGCACCCAAAAGTCAAACTGTTATAATTATTAACACAGATTCCCCTGCTTAAAGTTTTCAACAGAATCGCAAACACAAGAAACATATAAACGTATAATTACAATCAAATAGCATAACAAGTAAAGCTTCGATAAGAGCTCATTGATGGTGCTGGCCCAGCAATGCAACCGCACAACGTAAAATGCAACGTACAAAGACAAGATAAATTACCAATTATATAACCAAAAGATGACGTCGAAGAACCTGAAGGAATTCAATCAAATACGCTGGCACTCTGCATAGCAATACTAAATAAATATAATCACAAATTTAACTTCACGGAGAATTTGAAGAATTCAGCTCGAGACGTAGAATCATTCCAAAAATCTATAAATTAGTAAAATAGCTAGCTACGTGCACAATTAAACATCCGTTTCCTTGACTTCGATTAAAGGCTTCTGGGGCAATCAGCAGCAATACACGCTGCAATAAGTCAAGGCCGGATAAAAATTGAGGCTTGTCAGATTACAAATCTCCGCATCAAGGAAGACGTCGAACAGAAAATCCTCTCAAAACGACAATTTACGAGAGCAACAACACTAGATCTATGTGGGCCGTAAACAACTAGATACGGGATCATAACTCCTAGTGACGGGATCAAAACAGCTAGAAATATCCCGAAAATTAAACCAATTTGGCAAAAATCAATAAGCAAAGTAAAATGACCAAGTATACTTACTCCAGAGGTCGAAATTGTGAAGAAAGGACAGGCATCTTAGCGCTGACAAAAATTGGGATTAAATGATCGGAAATTCACCAGCGAGCAGGGAAGAAAATAAAGCGCGGAGTAAAGAGACGCAGCGCGGTAAATTCAAATAATACGCCAAATGAATCTAGCTAAAAACAAGAAATCTAAGTCAACTGCAGCCCTGTAGTTTAGCCCTATCATTATTTCAAATTGTAAAATAAGGAACTTACGCCTAATTAACGGTTCAACCAACTACACCATTAGACGAAACCTAAACAAAACCAAATATCACAAATTAAATAAAATACGAACTGAAAGTATGCCTTTTTTCGGGTCGCAACTGTCAGTTTCAAATACCTTTTGAACATTTGAATTAAGATTGTAAAGCACTATAAGAATAGGAAGTGACAAAAATTCATTTGCAATACATTTTTCCAACAATACTTGATTTATTTTACAGAATTTGTTAATTCTCTCGACACCAATCTTTTGTGCTCACCTTGCTATTTTTTCAAGTATCTCTTTACCTCCTTGCGAGGAAAAGACAAGACTTACTGCATACGTGTACTCTACGAACCCGTTATTAATAAATGTCGGCCAGTCGATATGTTACAAGTAAATCCCCGTTTACAACATGTAACAACAGCTCAGTGGGATGGGAGTGAAAATCTTATCCGAGATTACTACTTAATCGGTGGCTACCAAAGTGGGATTTATGAGCTTGTAAATAGGGCTGCTGACAAACTACCCAATTTGACCTGCGTCACTTACATTGAGCAATGATTGCCGAGTGCCGGCGACGCATTCGCTATTTCGTCACTCAACTACGTTGCCGCTTCCTTTATTAACCCTCTGGCTCCAACTTACCAAAGAGCACCGTCTGCAATACTTTGACCCATTTTGTGCCGCTTACCAGCTACTATTTTTCAATTTTTTTGCCTTTAGTTCCCCAAGGCTTTTAGAAATTTTACTTGAGGCTGGCGACGTATCCACCTTCATAACTAAGTTCCTTGGAATTCACTTGTGCTTGTAGTAATTTTTCTCGCTGTGCGTAGGTAAGCTTCTGCCGCACCATGCCAAACCAACAAGGTCACCCTACACATTCCTTGGCAAGCTGTTAGATTTTGAAGCAAAATACATATACATATATCTAAAAATCGGCTGTAAATGGAGATGATATTCCTTACACACACAAGCGAGCCATATTAAGCTCCTGTTGCAAATGGAGGCCTACATGATTGGACTAGCATTGTGAAAGAGTTGAAAATCATCAAATACACCAAATAACCAAAGTTTACATCCATCACTTTGCAGCCGACAAAATACCCAATTTAGTGTGCCACACTTACTTTCAGCAATAATGGTCAAATTCCGGTAGTACCGGGAACGCAGGTTACCGCAGCACTCCACTGCTATGCATTTGATATCGTGTCACTCGAGGACGCTGCCGCTTCCTTTGTTGACCTTCTGACTCTAACTCGCCAAACAGCTCCGTCTGCAAGACTTTCAATCGCATAGTGCCAGGCTGCTATTTTATCAGTTCTCTTTTCCCATAGTTTTCTTGGACACGTAGGAGCTTTTCTTCTGACTGGTGATGTGTTTAGCTTCAAAACTAGAACCTCTATAGTACACTTGTGCCTGCAGTAAGTTTTCTAGCACTTAATCAACGCGGCCACCCTGCACAAGTGCACAACTAATTGGCGCTAGTTTAAATTTTTATTCGCGTTGCTAAAACTAGTTTTTAAACACAAACAGTAAAATACATATACGTAAAAACTGCCTGTATATAGAAATGTTATTTCTTAAACACGCAGGTAAGCCAGGTCAAGCTCTTGTTGCTTACGGGCTTGGACTAACATTGCGAGATAGTTCCAAATCATCAAATACAAAAAAGACAACGTTATACGGTGTAACTTATCTGGATGTGGTGCCAAGATGTCGGATAAAAGGTGAACTAAGGAAATATTTGAGTCAAGTACAGGAGCCTAAGCCTTTAGAAGCATAGACCGTTCTTTCACTAGATGGATAGACGATAGAGAATGTACCAACACAAATTTGATACACAACAACGCGACAGATGGAACACGTTAAGGAAGGCTTCCGTCCAAGGGTGGAAACGAAAGGATGTATGATGATGAATTATTTAATCGCTGGAAATGGACTTCTTCTAAGAAAATATAAAATATACATTTTACTGCATTCTAGTAAACGGTTTGCTTGTTTTTCATAGAGCATTTGAGCTTATTATTGTTGCAACGCCTTTTTATATCTTCGTGATTAAAAATTTTATCGCAACAAAATGAAAAAATAAATAAAGTTAAATTGCTTGCAGCGACATTTAAACGTGTACCGGTTTGGAATACACAAACTGTTATTTTTTATTAATATGTGGAGTTATATATTGCTCTCTGTAAATGTACTAAATTAAAAACTATTTTATATTATGTCAACTAATACACTCTATTAGATCTTTCAAATATGCACACCATATATGGATACAGATACCATCATGTACTTCACCTTAGTACTTTTAAATACAAATTTATGTAGTTTGAACGACGGATATTGACTGACGTAACTTACACAACTACCTAAATTAGAATGTAATTCGTTTTCAGTAACAGATCAAAGTAATTCATTCAAAATTAACTAATTTATATTATTACTAATTGAACAGAAACCTGAATCATGTTATTATTATGCGAAGGTATTATTAACCAAACATAAAAACATTCTATGCAGCCAGTCATAACTTATAACCAGAAACAATTGCTTTCAGTTAAAGCGCCGATTATTGTGTAGTCGTCTCCTTCGTTGATAATGGATCTCAAATAGTTACAGAAGACTTACCTACATGCCAGCTCCTATTTAGAACTAGTATATTGATTTGATGCGAGTTCAATTACACGTTGAGTCAATCCAAGCACATTTGTGGCATTTGATTGTACGTCGCCTTTATGCTTTGCAATTTGAGTTGCCGGGGCAACGAAGTGTTTTGCAAATGAGACCCGTTCTGCTGACCGATATCTTGTATTTAGCGCAATAGTTTGCAATCGTCATGTTTTTATTGCCTTTCGTATAATATTTGTTCCTAACTAGTTTTCTGCTGATTCCCAAACAAACCCTTTGGATCTCATTACGAAGAGACTCAAAGGGGCGATTCACTTCCGTAAAACCAATTGTTCGATGTCCACCTTTAAGAGCCTCGCCGGAAACAGACTGTGTTTCCGGCATAAACAAGGTCCTTCGCCTTCAATTTCCGCAATAATAAATCGTGCCACGCAATTGCCCTCAACCCGCTGGAAAATGTATGTTAACTCTTGAGTCTACTTATAGATGTAAATACGTCTAAATAGTAGAGCAGAAGCTTTGTTTTTCTACATGTTATACATTAAATAAATAAAATTTCCTTTATAATACTTCCCCTTCGATTAAACCTATTGAAACAATTGGTTCTAACAATATAAGCTGTTGCTCAAACAATATTGAATAGGACTAACCTTGTCTGGTATGTAGCTCGTAAATGCTGTCTACGGTAAATTTCACTCAAGTTTCCACAATGAACATATAACACAAAGAGCAAAGCTTTGAAAACTCCGCCCATGGATCATGAGCACATGTACATGAATTCCTGAGTGCCCACTTTATTTTCCATGCAAATTATTGCGCAAAAGTTCAAATGCGTATACTTAATGCCGCGATGTCGGTTTCATCAGTGCTGAAATAACGCATTAAAGTAAATTTCATGACTGGCGAAGCCGCTGCGGCTTACAATTAAAAGGAAAAATTTTTAAATTAAATTTACACTCAATCAAGTTCGCTAATATAAGTGAATGAACTAGTCGAGAGCTATCTAAACAAGCAATTCAATCTAGTTACTTCCACAAGTAACCCTTTTCCAGACGATAACCTCGTCAACCAAATCAACTATTTAAATTAGCATACGCCTATAGACTCAGAGGAGAAGAAGGCTGCATATCAAGTAGGTTCTTCACAAAATCTGGCAATCAGTTAACTCGGCAAACAAGTAAACTATGACCCAACTCCATCTGCAAGAAACGAACTAAAGGCTTTCGGATACGCTGACCAGACTGGTCTAATTCTACAAAAAATCGCGGCCGTGTAATCTTCATTTAGATTGGAATTAAACCTTTGGAACAAAAAGTGGTTTGAAACAAGCTCTAAAAGCTCCATTGATTGGTATTTTATCGGATACATATTCACCAGACATCCCTTTAGAACATTTGATTGAATTCATACTCATGCTATGGGGAGTTTAAACCGACGTGGGATATAGTTCAACACTGACAATATTTTAGTTATTTATAATGTTTTATACATGTACACAAAATCTAAATGTACTCAAATGTGTAACAAACTGGACTTATTTTATTAGAATTTGAAAACGCTGAGAGATAACAACAATTGAAGTGAAAGATATAGAAGCAAGACGCTAACGTTAAACTATTTTTGAGTATAGTTGAACACTGTTCTGAGCTAGACTAAACCGCACTCGGTAAGACAATGGTTTTGTTGTCAGTGCAAGTGACTTTAACTGAAAACCGCGTACATGAAGGGCTGCAAAACTGTTTCAGACTATTTGAAGCAATTTGCACAGTTTTGTTTCATTTCGTGGAGCAGGGTTCGGCTTTATTTGCTTTATATCAGCATTAACTATGAAACTAACATATTGACGTTAGCAGTAGGATTTAGCATTATTTGATTAACCGTTCTAACATTATGGGGCGTTAATCATATCAGATACTGAATGAAAGCATGTTATAGTGATACTTTTGTTAGGGGCTCGCACTGTCAACCATTTTCAGTCTGGTAGTTTCAAATCTATATATTGTTTATTTAAAAGTTTTTCATAATTTTGACTTTTAGAACACATTTGGAACACATTCACAAAAGTATACATCAATGATTAAAAACTAGAATAAACAATTTTTGTGTATGTGTATACAGTTTACCATGATGTAACTTCCCCAAGAAAAATATTATAAATTAATCCTTAACCGATGTGAATCAGACTCAAATACTAAAGATCAGCTTAAAATCGTACAAAACAAACGTTTAGGCTATTGTACACAAAAGAGGCCCAACCAGCTACAGTGAAGACGGTATGCTGTTTTTTTCTAGATTATCAAAGGGTGCTTATATTATCAGAGGACGCCAAAGAGTCTTTAAATAAACAGACCCAGAAAGGCTTATTACATAAATTACTTGCATTAGTCGTACATAAAACAAAAAATACTGCAAATAGGATTATATTGGAAACAGTGATAGGTACAACAATTAAAACCAACGCTACAGGTAAAACAGTACAACCGTTTAAATTTTACAAACTAATTACACGAGCTTCAAATCATTCATTTTACAAGAGTGTTTGAATGCGAAAAATTGCCCAATTTACAAGAACTCCCCTAAGAAGTAAACAGGCATAAAGGTTACACAAATATTTACTCTAGTGCAACACAAAAATGTAGCTAAACAGTTAGGTTGCAAATAAATCTCTTAGTTTTGGCTTAGTAATCTCTTAGTTATTATTAATAAAATGCCACAATAGGCAGAAATTTAGTTTAAAATTGCCACAAGCAATAATAGAGCAACATATCGAGCATCATCCGAATTTAACCATATTTAACAATAAGCACAGATTTATATTTATTGTAGACAATGTGCATAGATTCTCACAGCGAAAGAGTGGCGCAGAACTACACCAGAAAACAAGTGCCAGAAGCGGCAAATATTTACTTACAAATGCTCCCCAATTTATGACAGGGGCTTTACAAGCTCTTGCTGGAATGCATAGCCGCTAAAAAATAACTTTAGCATTTACTATTTTTACAATTAAGTAACCAACGTTAATAAAAATTCAAAATTACTTGAAATGAATGGTGTCATCATGCAAGCAAAAAGTTGAAAATAATAGGTAACTGAATTACATATTAACAGCTCCAGCACTTTTAATTGATTTCAATGAGTTATTGCTAGGTTCCTAATAACTAAACTAAAACTAATGTGCTGTTGGTGTTCCTCTAGTGTGTTTACTAACCGAAAATCTGGACGCCATACATGAATATGAAAGTGGTGAGAAAACGCCTGACCTTACGTTCCCCACGTGGTAACACCCTTTTTAGTGGTTCCTAGCTTCAGGCGACGACGTGGTGTATAACACTTCCCCACGATATCTCCCGAAGGACGCCCAAGCACGTAATTTCACTACAGAAGAAGAGCCCTGATAACGCTGGTAGGGGATGAGACCTATAACTGCATTTTTCTGCATAACCACGTGAAACAATTCACTTATTTCATAACTGTAGGTGAAAAACGGCCTTCAAGATGGCGAACGAAGCAAAAGTCAGCACACAGTTGAAAAGGGGAGAATAGAAAGCTGGGCGAACAAAAGTACCCAATCTACGTTTCCCACAAAACTGGATGACGCCGGCTAAAAGAGTGAAATTCTTTCAGAAGACTCGCTGTATTCCGAAATTAGGTCTAATACGAACAAGGTGCCAACTTCAGATTTGCAAAATTTCTCACAAATCAATGTAAATATAGGCAACCTGCTTCATACATAGGCGATTAAAGTGACCTAATTTCAAAGAGCAGCATCGTTATATTTAAAAGAAGGAGCTACCAAAAATGGCACTTTGTAAAGATATAAGAAAGTTTCCGGAAACGGGAAAAAAACATTTTAGATAGTTACAACCTTAGAATTAATATTTTAGATCTATTTAACGCACTGATGTTTCAGTAATATTTTTCTATAAGTAAAATGTATAGATATATTTCCTTTCATAAAATTATTCTAAAGGTCTATTTTAAGTGCGCCCTAGGTCTCTCAATCAAATGCAATTACAAAATATATCACTGTGTGTCATTGTTTCTAGCAGGTCTCATGGACTTTATCGCATAACAAAAATCACCACGAAAATTGTATGGGCTGGGTTTACGTCGCTTGTTGACACAATGGAATAAATGCAACGGAGATTTTTTTTTATTATCTTTTTAAACATTATTTTTTTAAATAAAGTTTGGTTTCCATTGAACAAGTCTTATTAAAATACTTTGAACAAAAAAACAAGAGGATTTATTTTTGAGATACACCTTCCTTGTGCAGCTTTCCTTAGTATCTTGTACATCGCTGATGCAAAATGTTCAAAAGTTTACTACTCCTACGGCGACCATAAGAGCAAAAGGTTGACTATCTCAACTCGAAAACCAAAAGTATCCTGACGGATTTTATAATACCACTTAAGTCTGCACATTTTGTTACGTCTATTGATGAAAATTTAGATGATTAGAAATATGAAGAATGAAGATACCAAAGAAAAACGCTTTTCTCATCAATTATATTAAGTGACTTATTTTTTGTTTCAATTTTTGTATATGGCAAAAGCTGGTCACCAAAAAAGCAATTTAGCCCGACTTTTTTTATTAAAATTTTCTTATGTATTAAGAATAACTAGTTTGTGCCTATCTGATTATAAGAGTGTATTGAGAATTTGCAGCATCATTGCGTATGTTGGGTGGCTTACATTTCTACTCTGATGATTTTTTTAACAATTGGGAATGTAGGTTGCCTACATAGTTTTGGTATTTTTTCATTTACGATTTGAACTCTTTTCAACAATTTTCTGTATATAATTTCAGAAAACTCTAGAAAATTACATTATTCTTGTGGCTCCGAAAAAATAATTAATTGAGCAATTGTCACAACTCTACAAATTTTATTGCAATATTCAATAACCGTTAAGTACGTCAGGTATCACAGTTCACAGCCATATTTGGAGTATATTTAAAATTAGAAAATTAATATATCGGAAATTAAAAAAAGTTATAAAACCAAATTTCAATTATTCTTTAAAAGTTGTTCTAATAACATCAAAATACTTTTGTTTTAATTTTCTTATTAATCCGCTTGCAAAGAAAACACGAAATAAGAAAAATATGTAAGATACCTGCAAAGATAATGTTGCTGCTATCTTGAACAAACTGTATAGTATTAAAAAGTATCTTAAGTTTGACCAGCATGTATTACTTAAAAAAATATGTAGGGTAAAATGTGGGGCTGCAGTAATATTGCTGCGTCATATCGGAAATTTAATATCGATACAAAAAATACTATCACTATAGTTGATATCTTCATATCTATCTATATCTGCATGTTTATTGACAATCAATATTGTAAATCGACATTTTAAGTATTTTTGTGAGTATCACCGAAAAACCTTGGAAATTCTGTTGAAAGCTTCATTTCGCGTAAAATGAAGATTATGAATCGTGCAGAATTAACCCAACCATTGGTGCAGAAGTTGGAGGGAGAAGAAATTATAAAAAAAAATCGTATTTTAACCCCACGTCCTAGAAAACGATTGAGACCTGGATACCACTTAATAGGTCAAATTTTCTTGTAGGGGGCTTCATCAAATGATTAAGTTTAGCAGAAATGCATTTAAAGTGGCACTAATTTCAATAAAAAACAACTTCAAATACTTGCAAAAAATTAGCATATTAGATTTGAAATAAGAGAGTTAATCTCTACATCTATCATAACCGAAAATGGAAAAAAATTGAAAATAATTCTATTTTAGGGATGCAGTAAGAGATTGGTGATTTATTACAGCGGTTAATTCAAACACCCTGAATTAATAACAGAGTCTTACCAATTTTTCTTTACACATTCAGTAATCAATAGTAGATCAAAACCTATATTATTTTACTGTACATGGTATTCATAAAAGTCGTAAATATGTTTTCAGAAAACAGTTCACACAGACATTCAACCAGAAATGCTTCGTTACTAAGTTATATCCTATTAAATATTACTAATTAATTAGAAAAAGGCTGTACCAAAACTGATTGAACCAAATTTACTTATATAAAAAAGTTCTTTGTTTCAACAAATTCTTGAAAAAAAAATCTCACAACGAAGTTGTTATTCAACAACTTTTTTCGTAAATTTTTGATGTTTTTTTCAAATATTGTAACCATGTTGTTTTAATAAATGCTAACCAAGTATCTATTAAATGTAAATGAAAGGCTGTAGGTATGTGGTATATATACCTAATCATAAATTTGTAATTGGTAATTTTATATTTTTGTGTTATTACAGAAAAAGTATACCTACAATCTACAACAAAAAAAAACAATACATACTTGACTGCAATTTATAACAACATAGTACTTAAGCGTTATGTGGAACGTATTGTTTGTTTAAAGACAAAAAATAATTCCTTCCTTTGTTGAGAATTAAGAGATGTAAGGGTGTATGTTTCACATAACTATTGTATTCATCCAAAATCCCATCTCCATCCAGTGAACCGCTACCTACTCCAGTTTCCGCTTCTTTTTAGAAGTGCTTAGTGTCTCGATATTAGACCCCATCAATACCGAAATAGTTATTTATGTACCTAGAGCGAAAAATGATGCATTAGGCGTGAGTTCGAAAGTTTCGGGCCGATCGAAGCGAGGTCCGAAAAAACTCGAACGAACGACTAATGCATTTTTCGCTCGTGTTGCATACAAAATTTTTCTTACGACTGTAAAATTTTCGAAAATAGGTTTAAACTGGTGTTTTTTGCTATTTCTAAAATTTCCAGCGACGTGCAAATTTTTACATCAGAATTGGATATTTTATCGCCCATTTCTTATTTTTCTTGACACTTAAACACCGGCAATACACAAAATAAAGCACAAGTAACTTTAAATCGCGAAAAAAGGTTTAAATCAAATTCACAGTGACAGCTGTCAACTTTGACGTTTTCAAATAGCTGACCACTAGCCGACTTAGGTATATAATCATGAAAGCTTATATAAAATTTATGTATGCTGCTATGTATTACGATTCACGATTATATACTTACTTATGACGGCTGCCGCGATGAACTGATTCAAAACAATCAATTTTTGACGTACGCCAACAAGGCGGAAAGCTTGATTTTAGAAGCAGTCGTAGGAAAATGTAATATTAAATATCGATATGATATTTACCGATATACAGTACGGTTTTTATTTTGCCCTGCGCTATAGCAACTTTTCTATTATTGAAAGCAGAATTAAAATCTATATCGGTTATGTTTTTATTATTGAATTTTTTTATGTCTTCACAACGCAGCATTTTTTTCTATTTTATTTGAATGCATTTCGCCAATTAAAGCCTGCTAAAATCATAAATTCCACCAGAACAGTTCTAAGAGGGTGTTAAATGTGCCTGCGGAAAGAAGGATGTCATTTTGTATAATTTCTATAAAAACTTGTTGAACTATTGAAAAGTCATTATTTATTAGTTAAGTTTTCGATTTTCAGTAAAAAAGGTAATAAAATTTAAAAACACAATAAATACATAGCCAATTGATCGAGCTTATAATTCCGATTTCAAAAATATAAAATTTGTGGGTTTTAAATCCATAATGAGTTGCGGGCTAAAATAAAAAAAACAAACTGTATACACTGTCTCCCCAAAAGATGTGGAAGTGGCTAACCACAGATTCCTGCTCCCAATATAAAACGATTTGACTCAACTTTTACTTCTTCTTCTAATACTATCGTTTACGATTATTCATCATATCGATTGTTAGATCCACTTTATTCCGTTTGTAGTTTTCGGACACACGCCGTTGATTTGAGACCGGTAGAGGGGCGAACACTTAGTATTTAGTTGCGAGGTGAACCCGAACTACAGAGAAGGGAGTCAAACGAACAAGCGATCGGGAAGGTTGACACTTGACAGTGCGCCCAGCGCGCGATGTAAAATATCCTTTAAAGAGCAGTTTTAACGACAATTGCAGAAACCCTACGGCTTATGCCGGAGTATCCAATTTATTGGTACTAAGTTATTTGATATTTTAATCACGTGTCACTTTAAATAACAAAAAATGTCATTGTCGGATTACCCCTTATCGAAAAGTGCTTTATCGTAGACTGATTGCTGACCTCCTAAAATTTTCCTGTATAGTCGACGTCAAGCTATTTGGTTTTGACCTTCTACAGCTGAAAGTTGTAATACCTTGTAATCCACTTAAAGGGGCTCACAGAACGTAAATTTACAGAACCGGCTTTAAACATTTTATTTTTGTTTGATAAGTTTACAATTTTAACATTACAGACAGTTAAGTAATTATTTATATATGGGGCACAATTATTACATTAATAAAATTACAAATTAATAAAAAATAATAATAAAATAAACAATTTATAATTTAAATTATTGTTCACTTGCACGTAGTTGTTCTAATTGGTCAAAGTAGTCTCCATCACTATCACTATCTTCTAAATCTAAAGTTATTACCACCTGTTGATGGAGAGTACCTATTTTCTATGTCGATTACGTGACGCGTACAGTTTTTCCAAGGTTCCGGAAAAATATTACCTACTTCCAGTTGTAGAAGTTTAACCACTTCGCTGTCCAAGTCTGGTGAACTATTATGTCGCCAAATATTTTTCTTTAGTTGGGTCCATATCATTTCAATCGGATTAAATATGCAGTAATACGGCGGTAAACGTAATACCGTATGACCCTTCTTTTTGGCCAAAGAATCAATATAGAATTCTTTAGGAAAAGTTCTTGTTTTTAGCACCTTTACTAATTGTGGCTTCGTGTAACTTTCTTCAAAAAACACCGTCGTGTAGGGGACTTTAGTCAGAAATGCTGTTTTTGTTAACGCTTGCTCCTCTTTGGTTACGTTGAGCCCGTTATAAACGTTGATCACAATTTGTTTAGCATCCGAAGAGAAGTGTGTACGCTCTCGTTTTTGACCATTATTTTCTAGGTTTACAGCGACTCCGTCGTTGTTGTCTGTATCACTCCACGGTCTCCACATTTGAAACTCTTGATTTGTTTCATTACGTTTTTGAAACTCAACTAAGGGTAATTTTAAGAATACTTATATGACGAGAGACATTATAATTATGGGTGTAATTATACAACTAATTAAAATTGTTGAAATATATGTCAAGTATACACAATAGAAACGAGTAATGACAATTTAACGACTTTACTGAGTCCGTGCCCTGGTAATAAGCCTGTTGTAAGCCGTGTCCGAACACTTAAGGATTATAAACCCATAACCAAATAGCTTGACGTCCACTATAACTTTTGTGTTAAACATAAATGTTTGAGATTGTATCCTGTTTAATTTCATTGTAAAGCAGAATACAGTGGCGTTTTCAGAAATTATATAATTTGCAAGTACATGAAGGCAAAGATAGGGTTGGAGTTTTGCTAGTGTTTTCCTCATGCCAGCGAAAACAACTATTGAGGTACTCTAACTACAATAATAAATGTCTTTTATACGTCTCTACCTATTTGACTTTTATAATCAAACACCTGCCTTTTTACTTCGCCCTTTGTATCCGCAGCTACCCGCGTGCACCTTTCAAATCTGATACAGCCAGTAAATAGGCTTGCACTGTTGATGCAGTAAAAAGCTCCTGTATTCTAAAGCCAGTTCAATACGTAGATTTTCTATACCAACGCATCATTCTACATTTAACAATCATTTACCTTCTATTATACCCTACATTCGCTGTGCTGAATTTTTCTAACCTTGACATCTCAATTCTTTGATACCAAAACTATTTATCTTTAGCCTCTACATTTCGGTTATTGCGACCACTAGGTCTGCTAGTCCGCGGGTGGTATTTTATTTTTTTCTATTCCCATAGCTAGGGTCAATACTCGATCCGCCACCGGAGGATGGACCCTCTAGAGGTACTCCTCTGTAATATTTTATGTGGTTACCATTAAGCTCTTTAAAAGTACGTTGCCAATTGTTGGCGCTTTTTTGAGCCAAGCACGTAGTTAGCAAATGCAATAGTATATGTATTAATGGTAGCCCCACCCTAGTGAGCTTTTATTTTTTCTGTGCTCAAGGAATTTAGCTTGTTATTTTCTGTAACACGTATTTCAATATGATTAGATCGCCTGCATTACTTACATGGTTTGTAGACACTCTCGCCAGATCATACAATCTTTTTTTCTGTATTAATTTGTATGAAACACCTTGTCTGTACATGATTTACGTATAAAATACATGTAATTCAGCATACAGGATGTATGATACATTGAATTTAAATATTTATATCCAGATATCTAATGGATATCATGTGATATAACAGT
Source organism: Agriotes lineatus (assembly GCA_940337035.1). Classification (NCBI taxonomy): domain Eukaryota; kingdom Metazoa; phylum Arthropoda; class Insecta; order Coleoptera; family Elateridae; genus Agriotes; species Agriotes lineatus. The sequence continues at coordinate 34,512,963 of OW679198.1, read as the reverse complement.
TGTATCTTTTAACTGGTGGGGTATTAAGGGCAACCACAAGGTTGTTTGTTTTTGGAGTAACAAAATAACTTGAATTCAGAATCTACGAGAAATGGTCACGTTAAGGGTTAAATTTCCATTAATTGTGAGAAAATAATAATTGCTGATTTGATATGTAGTGAAAAACAAGCATTCTCTACGATCAAATTCGACTTCAAGCCACAAATATTATTCAAGTACATAATTCGAGATTATTTGAATTCATTAACGTAGTATATTCTATTATAAATATTAGAATACTACGAAGCCAGTAAAACCAGTGAAAACGAGTGTTGTAGAACTGTCTATTCAAGTAATAGAGTTTTCAAAGTGCTACAACGAGCTTTAGATTTGGTCGGAAATAACCAAGAGGGGTTTGCTGACTAGAATCCGTCCAGCTAGGAGCTGAAGTAGATCATTCAGGTACAAGAAATAAATATTCAGAAGGTTAGTGACAATTTCTTACAAAATAATAAGAAATTATAAAGTAAGTTTGGTGCGGCAAACCTTTAAACTATTGTAATTATATTTAGAAATTAATTTTAGAAGAATTATTTTTCTAAATTCAATAGTGATTTGAGTACTCAACGTTATCGACAATTATATTTTGAAATTTGAATATTTTGGAGGTAGAATAACATTTAGAACTTTACATTTAATTCAATCAAGTTTGGAAATATTAACAATTGATTAAATTACTTTTTGAAAATTTGCATTTTATTTTATAATGTCATATCAAACTTCTGTGTTTTACTAATAAACTGAACGTACGAATTTAAGTTTATGAAGTACCTGAAACTTGTATTTGATTCATAAAATCGAATATTTATTATATTTTAAAAGAATTCAATCTTTGGATATAGAGGAAGTTGTTAGTTGAAGGTTAATTCATTCAGTTGGGAATCAGGAGTCTCATTGCTTATAAAACTAATTAGTCGTGGCTTGAACAATAATAATTACATGACATAATTTCAAATGTCAAATTGCTTTAGGAGTTATGTCAATTCATACTTATTGCATTAAGAAAATAAGGTAGGTATATAAATAAACTGTAAATAATAGTATTTTTTTATAATAATTAGTAAAAGAATATATTTCATTTGATACTACAAGTGTGGTTGATAAATATTACAATTAACACCGTAAGTGAGACTCGAGATATGAGATATATCACAATTGGTTTACAACGTGGAGCTTAGATCTATTTCAATCGGCACCTCAAGAGTGGCTAAAAAGGGGGTTCTATTTCAAACGTTGCAGTATTTCTTTTCCTTCTATAATCTGTTCCTGTTTCATCTCTTCGACCGTTGAGCTATTTCAAGTATGACCGCAGCTTTCCTTTGGTTGCGTCTGTTACGTTTCATATTCGAAACCCCTTTATTACTACTTTTAACTTTTCTCTACTTATAGAAGATATTTAACATAGTAAGAAGGTTTTTTTTATTTACTAAAAGTTGGTAAGGTATTTTTGAATCTACTTTATTCTTGGGGAAATGACCAAAGCATATCGTACAACCAGTAAAATCATTATGTACAAATAACAAAGCTTACAGTCGAATAAATCGGGAGCGATCCATGCCTTTCCAGGCCGGCAAAGTTGTTCTTAATTAAGGTCTGAGGGAAGCAGGTTACTATAAAAACTACAGAAGCATGGAAATTTCAATTTTTTGTTGCGCAGACGATACGATACTTCCGGCTAGCTCTTAAAAGAATCTCTCAGGTGGTCATCCGGCAAACAGCTGACAGAGATCGTCATCTCTCGAAGAATGTAGACAGCCAACTTATGAGACTTACAAACAACTCGCGGATATTGTAATTATTCGAAGAATATTTACATCATAGACTGCTCATTGCATGAGTAACAGGAAGGTAAAGGCTTACCAAATTCCCAAAGAAGCGAGAATGAGCCGCACTATATAGGAAGGATTTTAGAAATTGAACGGCTGTTATTTCATCAATTTCCACATCGAATAGTAATACTAGCATACGCCAACGGATGAAAGTTTTTTCTACAAAGTAAGTTTTTAATTCTGATAAAAATGTTACGAGCTTATCTATTCTTATTTTTATTTCTTGTCTGGGGCTTGTGTTTTATTTAGCTTATTCTAAGAACACTTGTTGATTCGCCATGGGAGATTTGCTATTATCTTAGTCTTGTTTACATGAATTTTAAGTTACAAGTTGTTATATACTTACACGGTATTGCCGTGTTCCAGATCTTCAAGGTTGTCAGTTAGAATCACCATATCGTCAACATATCTCAGGCTGCTTATGTATTCACCATTGATTTTAATTCCCTTTTAGTCATTTCCTAATGCTTATTGTACAGTTATTTCGGAATATACGTTACACAGAGCAGGTGATAGTATACAACCTTAGTGAACAGATTTCCTCTATTTCACCATTATCAAGTCTACTTGGTTCCAGTAAAGTTGTTTAGTAATAGAGAAATTTGATATATGCTACGATTTGGATAAAAAAATTAAAACAGGTGTAATCTAGTTGCCTTGCATCACACGGTTGGCAATTTTCAATTCTTAACCTGATGGTAAGTAAATTCAAACATCGCAAATAGTGCTCGATAACGAGATATCCGACAGGTAGTAGTGGGCAAATTGTAATCATTTAAGCAACCTTCACCGACAAATTAACGCAGTTCCCTGGGGAATCGCGTGCTGAAATTTGCGCTTTGCACATCTGGCTGTTACATTAACCAAAACATGATTACTTGTTGTGCGTCCCTTGGCGCCTTAAAATGCACGTTCCGCACCACCGGAGAGGACAAATTGAAACCCGCAAGGTTCGGACGTGAACACGGATCGCCCCAGGATTAATGCGGTCGCGGATTTCGATACATGCGTGTGTACACAGCTCCGCCAGATGGAAAATCGGTTTCCGATTTCTGGGGAACCACCTGTAGACGTAAGTAGTTAAGTCGCTTTAAATCTTTGAAGTCGTTTATAGAAAGGCGACTCCTTCTCGCCACCGGCAAATCCATCATCTTGCGGCACCTTATTTACCCAAATGGCTTCCAATCGTGAAGTGTATCTTGAAAGCGACTTATAAAAGTCCGTCTTCGCTTCGTATAAATATGACAAAGTTGAACTTTTCCAAACGAAGCCGTTTTATTTGATTTTTACCGACTCGAATGTTTTAATTGGTTTTTCCGGGGCCGTCTCGATTATTTGCCGAAGTTAATTAAAATTAAGTTTCATGTTTTGCGGATCAAAACCTACTAAACGTCTTTGTGATATCAAATTGCGCAGTTTCATTTGAACTAATTAAAATTTAACTTTAGACACAAACGAAGGATTAATTCTTTCCGCATTTGCTGCTGATTGTTTCTTTAATTCTTAGGTATTGCATTTTAATTTAATTATGATTTGTCGATTATCATATATAATGCATTTAGTGGGTTCTTGATTATCAAATAATCATTTCTGTTTACACAAGATATAAGGACGAGGGTGATTGCCTAAAACAATATATCGAGTGGAAACAGAAATGATTATTTGATAATCAAGAAGACACGAGTTGCATTTCTCTAGATTATATCACGAGTCAATAAACAACGTTTGAACAGTTTATTTATAAATATTAAAAGTACAGTTAGTGTGATTGCTATGACAATTGTCCTGTCAGCAGATAACGCAATGTCTGTGAAGGTATTTGACTATCACTTATTAGTCAAGACGGTATATGATTATCACAGTTGCTATGTGCATTATCAAAAGTTAGTACATGCGTAACTATGCATTTTTCCGTTTTTCATTAGTTGATGTTTGAGGTAGTGGTATAGTCATAATACACAGTCTATCCAATATGAACATGGCGATCTAGTAAAATTTATATGGTGAGAGATAGAAACTCGATTGATTTGAGAAAATACGCAACATCTCAAACTAGAGATTTCACATTCATGGGATATTTTCATAGTTCAAAATTAAGCTCTTCGGAATTGTAGCTCGTATATCTTAATAGTCTTACTAATTTCGGGTGCTATGGCTTCGATCATGTTCAATGTTCTGCTTCTTCTTATGTTGTTCTGTTTTGAAAGATGTTTTTACTTTTTAACTTCTTCATTCTTTCAAAAAATAATGGGAATGACCCACTTACCCTAAAATTAAGAACAGTGCATTATACTCTGATCTTGAGATAATAGAGACGTTAGTGCATGCCCATGGGATTTTGATGCAACTGCCAGCTAAAACTTCGCGTATAAACAGTATGGATTGTATCAGTAGATCAGAAATAGGCACTTTTTTGTTCAAAATTATCTTATAAATTCCAATACTTTCGTATCATATCAAAAACAATGAATTTATTTAGAACAAACTATTGTCAAGACTCTGTCAGTTTGTAATCTTTTACAAAATAACCTGTTGCAGCTGTTCCCATGACATGCCATTACAGTAAGGTCAACCAGATCGGTCTATGGTTTTAAAAGAAATACACCCTTAATTTCTAATAGATCAAGTTCGACGGAAATCAAACTTGCCATAAAACAGATGTGTGTTATTTTATAGATTGGCAGTTGAAATTTAGTTTTGATAATTGCAACAGTTAATTTGCGCAACAAAACTGAATTTAAAGAGAAAAAAGTTTAGAGCCGTGATTTACTATGACTTTAAAAGTTGCCGAAAGGGAACTCAGCACGACTTGGTGTGGCATTTGGTGACCGAACATCTTCGCAGAAGACTATTTATAACTGATTAGCAGTTACCGAAACAAACATAGACGCCGTGCGAAGAATGATTCAGGAGGACAATCTAGTAACATATAGAATTATATATTAATATAGACAGCAATAAACAAGATTTTACATAATCATTTGGGTGTAAGAAAAGTCTGTTGTCGGCAAATACCACACAGTTTAGCAGAAGCACAAACATAACAGCGTGTGGAATGGTGTAAAAAACCCTTCAGAAATATAATGAAAGTAAATTTAAAACACTTTGCAATAGCATAACAGATGACGAAAGCTGAATATATGCATTTGAACCCGAATCTAAGCGGCAGTCTGCACAATGGGTGTTTCGAACAGATTTTAATTTCGAAGTGTGCCTGCCGGATGCTCACTAACGCCACCCAAGAAGTAAGATCGTTCTGACATGTACGGTGAAGGAATATTACCATAAAGATACAGTTGTTTCAATATGGCAATGGTTGCCATGTGCGGTACAGGACTATTACCGTACACATAAAGTTATGACTTAGTTAGTAGCCTACTTTTGTATATGTAAACAAAAGCTTAATATCTTGATACCGGTAGAGATTTTTACCACGGTAATGGGTTATGGGCCATTTTAGAGGTCTAAAATCGATCTAGTTCTAGCCTTATAACTAGAAGCTGTTGGATAACATATTTAATTCGCATTTAAAAATCAAAATTACAAAAGGAAGCCACACAACTACTTCTACTAAATAAAAAAGATAGCTTCTAAACCTATAAGTATTCATTAGCTTCCATTTTATTGTCGTATATAGTTTCTTAGAGTTGACTACGTAAAGCAGCTCCCTTATTTGTAAAACTACATATATTCAGAAGTATCGCATTACTGAAAATTTATAGAGAGTATTCCACTCATAACGCATAAGAACCCTATACCGACTGCGTCTTAATAAGTGAAAACAACGTGGTGTTTTCAATTTTTCCATCAACTGTCACTGCTGTCAATGCCATGGCTTTCCCAACTCTTCAAAGTTTTTTAAGATACTAATGAATACGACCTACTGAATTGTCTGACAAACGTCATTAACAAACAATTAAGCAGGCCGGGCGCGTGAATACCGGTCGTGCTGTTTGCCGTAACCATATCGATAAAACCAAATTGTTGGTTCAACAATAACAAATATTTGCAAAAAAAATTGCAACAATAAATGTTATTAAAATGAGCCAAAAGACAGATTTGGTCAAAGTTCCCTAGCTTCGATTGATAATGCCATCGATAAAACGAAGCCCAAAAATACGGTGAAGTTGGAAAAATTCGTTTGGAAGCAATTCCAAGAGTTTTACACCAAACGAGGATATACATCAAATTAAGAATGCGCAAAATTCTGAAGAACCGGGGCTTTAATATGCGAAGAACAGACGGCACCGATTTTAAAGAAGTCATAAAGCCAATTTGGAACGTTAGTGCTAAAATGCTGCATGAGTTCTATTTTAACCAATATGATCCCACAATCCATCCGTTTAAACATGTAGAGTTTCAGAAACGCTAGAAGTCCTAATTTCACTTCCAAAGCTAGAAAACATATTCCTTCGGGGGTCTTTTTGGTGAAGCTTTGCGAGCGGGTTCTAAAAAATCGCCGATAACCTTGAGCGGATCTGATTTTATTGGTTTGGTAAATTGCTGCACTCTCCTGATTAATTCAGGCTTTGCTAATATTTTGGAAGTTAAACAAACGCCCGAAATCCCAAGCGTGACATTGTTATCGTTATGCGCAGGTGGTCTGACATTTGTTGAATTAATTTTTTTATTTCCTTCCCGGTTCTTTATACGAATAATCTCAAGATTCGTCATGCCATCTGCCCTAAATCTCCGACTGTCGAAGTAGCCTCAAGTCTTAGCTTTTCCGGTCAGTTGAATATCATATTCGGCGCTAAAAGCTGGAATACCTCTAACCACGAGCTTGTTCAGACATACTTCTCTGTATCTTTCAACGCACGGCTTATAGAATCACATCGAAAATAGAGTTTACTTTTTGTTAATCTTTAGTTGGATTGCAAGTTTTCTCTAACTAGTAAACAATTCTCAGTTGTTTTTTAATTTAACCGTCATAAAGCGTCAGTTGCACGACACTATTCGGCGATTATGGAAAAAAACTTGTGTTGTATGTGATAAATAGTGCTATAATTAATAAATACGTTAGGTTAGATCAGCCCTCAACAAATTTGTAGTAAAGCATGCATCAAATTTAGAGAAAGTCGAATCCCCGTTGCACAATGAGAAATCGTGTTACAGAAATACACAAAATAAACAAAGTAAAGTATTTCCCATAAATTTAAAATTTACCCCAGTTAAAACTTGCGAATTTTACTTGGAGATAATGAAACCATTTTTAAGGAAAGATGTGATCTTGACGCATAGAGTTCTTTAAAAATTTGTGATATAGAAAAATCCAAGTCAAAGAAGTTCGGAAGTTCGTTGTATTTTGATAGTATATTCTCGACACAATTTGTTCATTTTGATGTTTTATTTATAACAATACATTAAAAACTAATAAAAGTAAACACCATTTTACATATTTATCACATCACTATGTAATCGTCTTTATTTAATAAACTTGTAGATATTAATCTTATGTATATATTTGTTTCTATTGCAGGTAAACAACACTTCCCCTGAGCAGTTTCATATTCTGGACAAGGTAAAACTGTAGATTATCAAAAGTTTATTGAAAATCATTAAGCATAAATGAATAACTCTGTATGGTAAATACATAATAAATATTTTTGTGAGTGAATATACCCTATCGGCTATTGTAATATTATTAATTTTGTATAAAATATATTACTATATCTCAAATGTATGGGGTTTATACATCGTAGCAAGTATTATCTTCATTTTAGTATAATTTATTGAAATACATATGCTATCAACTTTAAAATTGTAGTCGTTTTTTAATAAATTAATTGTAAACGCTTTGAACAATGCTCATTTAACCACTAGAATCGCTACAATACTGGATATCTAAACTAGAGAAAACCAAATTCAAATATGACGATCCAATCTCATAATTTCGCAAAACAAATTTGCTATTCCTAGACAATTATCAGTGATTACGTAATTAAAGCGATTCCTAGGAAATAACAATATCAGTAAGAAAATACACGTCACATTCACAAAACACTTAGATGACGCGTCTGTCGGAAGTGCACAAAAAACCGACGCCACTAAATTCAGTCTTTTAAGGTAAACTTTCTTGACCTTTCTGTTGCTCTTCCAATGGAAACCGGGACTTAACTCCAGCCCCCCACAAGTTTCACGATGTCTGGGCCTTTTTTCTCCGTTGGCCCGCAGATACAAGCCGCTGACGTCTTGCAAAACGACGCCTGTAGCTCGACCGCTTTGATAACTCCTCCAATTCAGCCGTTATCTCACACCTAGGGCTCCAACTGCTTCCCACGAACTTTGATGTCTACCTCTAGCTCACAGGGCCCCAATTACCCTGATTGAACCTTGTACACAATTTCGGAAAAACAGCTAACACTCGATGCACAAACTAAATACTTTTTATAAACCTCTGCAGATGTGCTACAAATTAACGCAACCTACTACAGCGTACCCAAAGGATACAGAATTCATTTCAAACACACGGAATTGCAAAAATGGTATTTATTCACGTATTAACGATTATTTATTGGGGAAGCCGAAATTAACACCACCTCACAGCTTGGCTTCCTTTCTCCCAATTGTTTGTTTTCGATCTTATATTATTTTACATTATTTCCAAGTCTGCTGATTACGTTTTGTTGTTCAAATCTAGGTTAACACTATTTTTAATACCGTCTTGCATATTATTATCAAGGTCAATACTATTTTATACAATTTGCAAAAATTAAACTAGAACATTTCTGGAACATTTTATAAAATAATATTTGATATGCTTGAATTGTTATTAATTGCTATTATTACAATCATAAAGACTTAAAATGTGTTTATAGCAATATATACCGCAGGCCTACTCTCCTCTGAAACTGAATTTAAGCTCAGGTATTCGTAACAAAACAGAAATTTGGAAGTAACTGAAGACAGTCTGTGTCTAAAGTACTTGATAATCCACATGCATAAGTAAAACATGTATTAAAAATGAGCAACTCCTTCTACTACAATATATTATAATTTTGCTATATCCTAAGGACAAACTATTTTTGATCTACTTCTTATTTGCACACAACGTAATTCAGTAGCGAATGAAATTTGATGTAAGTGACTTAAAGATTGCTGTAAAAATGTGCAGTTTTATTAAGCGTTTAAGTGGTTTAATTCGGCTGCTCCATCGAATAACACAGTATGTGATAATGAGTAAAATTGTGGGAAACAAGGAAACACTTTAGATCAATGGCCCCACACTCTGCATGCATTCCCAAAGTTAAATCCCGTATATTTGCAGTCTGTATTAAGGTATAATTTTTACTGTCTGACCAAAAAACTTGCAACCCTAAAGTTTCATGGTAAAATGTAGGTACTGTGTTTTGAAATCCAATGGGTGGGCGGAAGTGAGGATTAAATTAATTTTCTACGTAGTATCTACAAGAACAGTTTTATAATTTTTTTACGATAGCTACACAATTTTTTTTTATCAAAAAGCTATGCTGGACAACTTAAACAAATACAAAAACAATAAAAATAACCAAAATTAATGAATTACCGCCCTACACACCAATAATAAACACTCAGAAATTAAGGTCATGTAGGTAGGTTGAGTGAGCATGTCTGCAACAAAACACAGTATCTCGTAGATACTGTGTTATATACAGAATTTTGACAAAAAAGTTAGCTCTAAGCGTTTTTTTTCTAAAACACAGTAACTACCAGATACTGTGTTTTCTTTGGTTCTTTCGAACATTATAATGACTTGCTGTGTTTTGAATTGGAGAACAGAAGACATTCATGTAGATACTGTGTTTATGGGTAGCTGTAAATAGGTAACCACTATAGATAGCTCAAATCTGATTAGCTAGAAAGATGCGGGACCACACAGTATCTACATAGGAACATTCAGCTCAATTTCACAAAAAATGTTGGATACTGTGTTTTTCGATGGAGCAGCCGAATTATCATGAAAATATGAAGATAACGTCGAGTCTCTATGACGGCGCACTATTATCTTAAACAGCAGTTCTTTGATAACCATTCTCTTTGCAAACGTGCAATCCAGCGAATTTAATAAGACACAGGCCCCCGTTAAGTGGATAAATAAGATTTTAATTAACAACAGTCTGCGAAAGAATAATGAGCCACGGCAGCTTAAGTACATAAACGGGCTGTAAATGTTTAGCTATAAATTCCCTCTCTTGGAGATATCCCGAATTAACCTTTAACCTCTCCCCAGAGAAATTTCCTTAGTGCTGCCCGGCAGTTCTGAAACTCCTGATTTTTACTTCAAAATTTTCTGGCTACTATGATGGATTAATTCCTCGGCACCATCGTAATTACTTTCACCACTTAACGTAAAACGGTATACCGCAAGGGCGTACTCTTAGATTCTAGTTTCTTGACGAAAATTAAATACACTGTTAGTATGAAGAGCCGGTATTAATTTTTCAAATTATTTAATGGACTTTAAACTCCATGATCTGAAATTTGCAGGATCGTTTTAAAGCAGAAATGATACTTTGCAATTTTAAACACATCTGAGAGCCGTAGCAGCGCTAACACGAGCAATACTTAAGGAGCAGCTAAAAATATAAGTTTCTGTTAAGAGCAACATCAATTTTTCATGAACAGAACTCGTTAAGTACTATGCTGAAAATGACGTTTCGCTATATTGCGACGGTATTCTAATCAACACGAAAACGATGTTAAAACTTGTATCCGATACTTTTGGATCCTAATAAAACACGTGAGCGAAATGCCATTATAAGCTCGTGAGAAATTGTATCGCTCGTGCTGGGGCACTCGCGATTCAAAATTCTCACTCGCAAATAATGATGTATTTCTCTCACTTATAATATAATCTACTATTATTGCAATAGATCCACAAAGCAGAAGTTCCAGTCAAGGGCAAAGCCAAAAACACCATAAAACCGAGGGAACCCAAACATAAATCTATGAGTTACGTCCGTCTTCCCTTCATCGCCGGAGTAACAGATAGAATAAAAAAAAATGGAGTCGGCTGTGGTACAATGAGAAAGGTTGAAAACTTGATCCTTTCCGACAAAGATTCTTTGTCCAACTACAGACGGAGGACATTTACCAGCTCCAGTGTACCTGTGGCAAATTTTACATAGGACAAACGGGAAGAAGCATACAATTCAGAATAAAAAAACACCAGAGCCACACACTTTAAAAACACACAAAAATCAGCCATCACAGAACAATCACAGGGGACTACAGAATAAATTATGAATCCGTAAACATACTAGCCAGGTCTAAAACCTACTACCCTCGTGTTATTCGAGAATCCCTAAAGATTATTAAAAATCTGAACAACGTCAACCGAGAAAACGGTTACCGCCTCAGTAACACGTGAAAAATAGCTTTGCAAAACCAATCGAATCATACACAAGTTTCACGTGAGCAACCAAGCGATATGACAAATTCCAATAGCATACAAAATCTACATGAACAGCCAACCGTAACGACTCTCGGTATATAACCAGAAGCGTGAGACACCAACTTCAGTCTTTTGAAAACTTCTAAAGAAGCTGACAGCATGAGCAGCGAAACGTCAAGTTTAAATTGACGACCATCGCATAACCCGAAAGAATCTATCAGAATGAAGATTACTTACAGTTTTGATTCTGTTATAATTTGTAATTAGCACACAATTACTTGTTTTTTAAGAACTCTCCCTGGCATTAAGTTGTCTTAATTGGGTTAATTTGGTAACAATAACTATTTTTGGCAGAGGTCAACTCATTTACTTTTATGTTGTAAAATAGCAGACTGTTTTATGAGGCAGTAAAATTAATTGTGAGCGTAACCGCGAGAATGATTGCAAAGCGTTTGGCAGCTCAGTTTTGAAGAGCTTTTTTTTTGTTAATTACGATTGTTGGTTGATGTATTTTACGTAAATGTTGGAATACAAGATTATGTCCACTTTAAGTTAAGCATCCATGCTTCGCTTAGTCGCTTCCGAGTGCTCTTAATAATTTATTTTTGTTTAGGTTTGCCATAAACCTCTATACACTAGCGAAGCATTTACTCTTTGATAAATATTTTTATTGAATATTTGGTGTTATCTGTCTATACAGTTACTATTATTAAATATTAAAGATTAATGATTTAAGAGATACAATTATTTTTAAACTTTCTGCAGTTTGGGATATACATACATTTCCACCTGTAAGTTTTCTGATTTGGACTATCTCGAACTTGTGGCGCTTCCGGATGTACCCTCTGGTTTGCAAATCAGAAACTACAGAAGAATTTTTAGAAATAATTAATTATCATTATTACGTAAAATTACATGTGGTCTCAGGTGTAGCAGTTGTTACCCCTTATTATACAATACTCATAACGATACAATATAAAAAATACAAACCCCTCAGTGCTAACAAGGCTGCGAAAATACAAACAAATATCTGTCACCGAAAGGGGTAGCTTGGGAGTATACGCTCGGGACAGCTCAAGTCGCAGATGAGAGTGGGTTTTGGAGAGCAATAAGATTACCTGTATAGCCAATCAGATTGGGGCGCCACGCCATTGTCCAGCTTCCGATTCTTACTACTTTGTTGAAACTTGTAACGGCAAAACTATATAAGCTCAGAGAAACAACAGAGATACTTCGCAGCAATAAAACACCAGAGAACATTACTTCACATATAATTCGGTGAAGTGGTTAACAATTAAATTTGATGCTCATACAAATATATTTTAAAAATCAAGGCAATGATGCCTGGATTCTGACTTAAATAACAAATGTTAAACGTAATTAACAAGCATAAGTAATAACATATGCAAATCCTAAGTTCATAGCTACTCGAACAGTGCCTTCGCACCACACGGCTCTGAACTGCATGAGTAGTCAAGTTAGCTACGCTATTAAGAGCGAACAAATACCGGGGGCGAACCTCATTAAGCAGATCTGGTTAAAATGGTGCATACCAGTAGACAAAACAGGATCGTCATTGACAAGTACGTGTGTCAGCTTATACCCCATCCAAGCTCACAATATTAACCTTAAAATTAAATGTTCAGCTGATTTGTTAATAGCCTTAATTGTTGCAAAACATGAATACTTCAATAAACCAAATGTTAAAGATTGTATAACTTGAATACCTATTACAATTAACCAAATTTTAAAGGTTGTATAACATGAATATTACAATCAACCAAATCTTAATAATGTATAACATGAATACTACAATGAATCAAATTTTAAATATTGCATCAAACTTACCCCACTCAAATTGTTCTTTGTTCAATTAATTTTAAAATCTCACAGCCTGACGGCCGAATTTGAAGCATTTACTTGATTCTACCAACATCTCAGTGGCACAGTCAAAGGTACATAATGAACCCAGTTAACAGTTAACGATGAATATTCCTAGCCGCGTATAATTACGACCCTATTGAATTGCGAACCGTGGGTTCAAGCGACGACGCGTGCGACGAAGATGAAATTATAAATTACAGCATCTGCGTGAGTATGACGGGCGTTGTTACTGTGCAAACAGCTGGTCCGTAGAGGTCAACGATACCAGGAGCTCGAATCAGCAGTTAAACGGCTCAGATGGTCAGAACATTCATACAGCATGGAGGCGGTTCGAATAAGCAAGAACACCAATCCAGCGGTGAGATTTCAGCGTGTGAAAAATTTCAAAGCATCAACCCAAAGCATGAGGTTTCAGCATGGGGGGAGAAATCTCCTATAAATTCGCAATTGAGAATACATTAAAGAAAGCGATATTCAACATGTAAGCGCAACGAAATGCAATATCATTGGCAATTAAAATCAAATCTCTAGGCAATAACTGGAGATTTACACGAGCGTCCTTTTTGCACGCAAAACTTAAGATGGATGCCTAACGAAACAATTCAATTGTTACCAAAAATCGATAATCAAAGCTACCCAAAGCTTGGATCAATGCAAAGCGAGGTGACATCCGATTACGTTAAGATTGACGAATTAGAAATCATTGTCGTTCGATATTAGAAAAGGCACAGCGCGCGCCACTTAATAGCCTTGGGTCCCGAGTGGTGTAGCTTGAACAAGCGTCCACGTTCGATCAGCAGAGTTAAGCAACGCTGTCTCTGGTCAGAACTTGGATGGGAGTTCCACGGCTGCATCTCTCGGCGCCTCGTGGTACGGCTATCACGGAAAAAAGTTGGTCCCGGCGGTCATACAACATCATGACAGTCGTTAGTGGGGTTGGAAGTCCTCATAACTGCACAGCGACGCCTGTAATTGGCCTAACGGCTGTTGGCTGAGTGCAAATTAAATAAATAAATAAATAAATAAATAAATAAATCAAGGTACGAAAAGATGAAATTATGTTAACTGGTAAAGAACTAGGCTAAGAATTATTGTAGGCGCTGAAATTCGAATAAAATGAGCATGTAAGATAATAACCTAATCAATGTATGGTTTCGAGACCCACAGCATATGAATAACGATTCGATGCAAACAAACTGCATTATAAGGTTAATGGCCGTAGAGAAGATTGAATAATTTTATAACCTTGCAAACAGTTTAATTAAAACGTTGAGTATGAGTTAGTTATGTTCAATTTACCTATCACCGGTAAAACTTTGAGACAGTAGTTAATCTTAATTGTTGGTTCCTCAAGTTCTTTAATCACAGCTTCCCAAGTTTTTCCTGCAATTTTAAATAGATATATTTAATTTGTCAAGAAGTATTACAAATAAATTATTATTATTCTTTTTGAAAATTCTAAAAATTCTAACTGGGTGAAAAGAGGCGTCAAATTTACTTCAGGTCAGCTCAAGTAGATGCGTTTATAAGAATATTGAACTGAAATATAATTCAAAACAAACCTTGACGAAAATGTTCACAAATTATCTTGTTTGACAGTTGCTTAATTAATTTTTTCGACAACCGTCAAAAAAAGAGGACAGTCACGCATCGCTATCAATGCGCGAAGTTGTCCATTTTTTAACGTGGTAAAAAATATATATTTACGTTACCATTGACGACGTGAAAAAGGCGTTTTGCGCACTAGGCTCCAAAAATTATCGCGCAGTACGACGCGAAACAATATTTATATTCTTGTTTGACGGTTGTAGAAAAAATATTGTTTGTATTACGAGCGCGAAATGTTTTAAAGCGTTCGAATGACTGTTGTGACTTGGCTATCGCCTCGTCAAAAGAAGTAACATTCTCACACTCTAAGAGCGCACTTAACAAAAAATTACATTTATCTTCATCGGTGTTGTTATAGACTATCAATCAAATTAATTTTTTGTTATACCTGCATCAGAATCGCCGTTTAAAGCACTCCTGAGCGTGCGAAAACAGGCGATTAAAGCTCGCCGAGCTTTAAAGGTTGTCAAGGAAACGACTGAATGCAACAACGGACGTGGACGCGACAAGAACGTAAATAATTCTCGTAACTATAGTAGCAATATTATTATGCCCTCTCGATTTATCACGGCAAAAATTATTTCTAAGTTTTTAGTGCGTAATTTATTTCCAGTATTGCAGGTATAATAAAAAACAAGCAAACTGCGCGCTACGCGCACGTGAAAAAGGATACGCGAAAGGTCAAGCTCCGAACCGAGCGCTAAGATAAAAAAAACAAAACCTAAACAAATATAAACATCTGTGAAGCCGGAACGTGAGATTTTATTGTGCCACAGACACACAGACACACATTAAGGAAAATTATATTATAGATAGCGTAAAGTATTCGTGGATAACTGGTCTTTAAAACACTTGCTCTATTTCGAGCACTCCGGCTACGCCGTCGTGTTCGAAAACTCGCGCGTGTTTTACTCGTAAAGACCATGTTATCCACTCATATTTTAATATACTATTAGTATCGTCAAAAGCTTCATTCCCGCACTGAGCGATATTACCGCACTCAGTGCGGTAATGGATAGCTATTACCGCACTTAGTGCAGTAATGGATAGATATTGTTTTTATATAAAAAATACATTGAACCAGGATTTATTGATCAAGATGAAATATTGAACAATACACGTTTACTAATGGCACTTAACGAGACTTGTTTGATTGCCGCAAAACTCGTATCGTTAAGATGTGAACTTATTTAATAAATTTTAACTAACTTGACCAAATTTCCAGGTTGAGAAATTCTTGCAAATTGGTCTCATGTTCGTGTACTTATTACTTCACACACAGTTAATATTTTTTATAAGTGTATGCGGTGTTATATTTCAAATTGTTCATTTACTTCAGCATGACCTGCTATTTAACAAACACGAAGCCGAGGAAAATAAAACCCACGTAAAGGGTAAAGAAATTAAATTAACCTTATTGTTACCATGTCAACTTTTCCATGGCCACTTGTTTTATTTGCTCTTCAGTCGAGCTGTTCTTTTCACAGCTTTTTTATAACGAAAATGCTTTTTTGTTAGAAATAAATTAAAAAGACACAAACGAGACATTAACTGGACGATTTATACTGACAATGTTTTATGTTTTACATGAAAAATTCAATTAGTTCTCCAGTGTAGCATTATAGGTACAATTAGTTGTATTTAGGCCTTGGCACTGAATGTATGAAACGTCGCATTTTGTGTGTCGTTCCCGCACGCGACTGTATCATAACATCATAACACGAAAACATACAAGAATTAATTACAATATGGCTAGCAAGATTCTACTTTCAGTCGATTTAAATGAAAGTACTTACGTCTCTGCCTCACGTTTTAATAAAACATCTAAGCAAACGTATTTCGTGAAGTAATTGTGAATTCCGGCAGATAGGTAGCGTTTACATTTCGTATAGATCAGATATTTCATTTCAAAATCCAATAAAAGGTAGAGATTCGATGCACGCATTTTTATGCCGAATTAATCCCGCCGGGAAATGGTATTTCATAAACACGCAGTATGGACGTAATGAAATGGTTTGCATTGTTACATAACTCGGTTTGTGTTCGACTGACATCACAATGCCGCTATTGACGACGCCTGAAATCGGGGAAGACAGTGGAATGACAAAAATGAAGAAATTACATGTCGCTATAAATCATAATAATAAAAAAAATTTGCACTCTATTCGCCGAATCAAATGTGTCTCTGGATCACGAATTGATACTAATTTACTAGACTGGTAGTTAAGCTAATTCGTAAATTAAGTTTCCTGTAATTGGATAAGTTTATAATCCGAGCACTACATATGCAGCAATGTAAATTAGCTCTGCGCAATGTACAAAATTAAAGTTTAAGCTCGCCACGAACTGACGTACATAAGACTTATCTGAACAAAATTACTTAACGATAAATTTGGAAATTTAGGAATGTTTCCGTAAACTCTTATTGTTTAATCCATGTTCAAGCTAAAAAAAAATAATTACAGTCATATACAAAAAGCAATAATCGCAAAAGTAAAATTATTCTTATTAGCTTTACAAAACTGCTACTAATTAGTTTTTATCATTCATTACAACTGCACAATTATTGTCGCTACGGAAATGCACAGGGTATCCAAAACAGCAACGCATCTCGCAGGAAAAATATATTCTTTAAAAATCAGCATAAGAAGTGCTACTATCTACCATATTTCAATTAGGCCATCAATAGTTATTTATCTATTTTGTGTGCAAAAATTAGGTCAATGGCTTGAGTTCAGATAAATTCCAAGATGGTCGCCTGGTGTCAAAAATTCTTAAACAACTCCGTGTTTTATTTAAATTATTTATGTCCACGCTGTGCCCGCTGTTGCTATGCGAGAAAAATTGACTATAAGTACACTACGTCACGAAACAATTGACTTCTACTGACGCTACGATGCCGGAAGTTGATTGCAAAACCCACTCCAAACAAACACATTCACAAAATACACTTTTTAGCAAGCAAAATCTCATCTTTGGTGGCTTTTACGATGCTACTCGAGGTACCTGTACTCTCACTGGACGTCCCACGGTGCTCAGGACAGAAATATCGGCTTGCTCTGGAATCGCTTTTGGGTGGCTCTTGCTGACGCTGGGGCCCCACTGTATGGCTGGGCTGCACCACACGTTCACTGCTTGCTTAGGCGCCTGGACAGGCAATTACAAAACTGGGTGGACTTCGTAAAACCACTCTGAAATACTCTAAGATGCACTCTGACCAATTGATGACTCGTTCTATCACCTGCCGAAACTCAATAGAATGGAAAAACTTTCACAAATCAGCCTCGGCACATTCGCTCAATAAAAACACAATTTTAGATAAAGTTGGGTATATTTAATTGCAACTGACTCTTAAAAAAAGCTGCCCCCAACTTCTGTTTTGTTTACAGTGTTTTACTTTAGTTGCATGTAACGCTAAGCCTACTTTGATTTTAATTTGTTTTTACACAAATATAATGCTATTCTAAAGACATCCTACTGTCAATTATTTACAATGTTTGCGATTTATGCAAATATGAAATCTAAATTATTACATTTTCTGGACATTTTTACAATAAATAGGTGTATGTTTGGTTATGTTGTAAATTATTAACAATTATTATTTTACATACGAGGCTACTAAAATTTGATTACACAATTGTATTGCGTACAAGACTTTGCATAACCACATCAATCTAAATAACACACACTTTGAAGTAATCATAGGTTCGCAACATGATATGAATCTTTGACAGATTAAAAAATAATTTTTGCTTAGCATAAAATGTCAAATATGCGTTCGATACAGTCATTATGACTTCGCTAAGGCAACTTTTGTTAAATTTGTAGCAAACATTAACTTTTGACATTAATTAGTATATGTAAAGTGTCAACTTTAAAGGTGAAAGTACACAGACATATTTACTTTATTTTTTTATAGTCCTATGACGTCTATCTTTGTACAAAGGCCACCTCCAGTTTTCTCCGTTCAATTCAGTTCTATGCTGTTCACATTAAGCCGGACCTCACGCCGCATTTAACATCGTCGTCTCAACGTATTTGGAACTTCCATCTTTCTCTTTGTACGAACCAAGGTTTCCACGATTGAATTACTGTAATCCTCCTATCATCCTGTTTCCTTGCATTTCTACTTTATTCTTGCTACATATTTTACACATTTAGTATTTTAGTCTAACTTCGGATCCGTTAATTACGGTTTTATCTTGTATTATAATGTCACATAGCTAATTGTGATGCGATATTTCGTGCTCCTACGCATGGTTGCCCAGTTGTAACGTATCGGCTATTTATGCCCCTATGTTTGATTAATTTTGCCTTTTTGTATTGCCAGCTAGCTCAATAGCAATGCGATCTTTTTTCCTCTGCTTACCTCGGTTCATAGCTAGGGAAAGATCTTTTTGCAATGAGTCCAGAAGTTGAAGCTGGACTGTAAATAAATACTATAGCTCGAAAATGGTAATAAAATAAAAAGTCAATTTGTGTACATACAAGTGCACAAAAATATGTATATGCATATATATTGCAATGGTATCGCTCTAACTTGCCCCACGTTTGGGCGACATAATAAGTATGCTATGAAATTCGCTTGCTATGTGTATTTAATTAAAATGTATTATTGACTTGCTTAACAGATATCCCTTACTTTCTTCAGAATTTATTTGCGATACCTGCCTTAAGCATAAATAAACAACTTGCTAATTGGCACACACAGTCAAGTTTTCATAAGCAAACATCTTTAATGTTTTATGCGTATCCATAATTCAGGGTTCGTAATAAAATATTGCAGATAGCATCACTTTAATTTCGTCAGTTTATGGAAGCATCGAAAGCAAACAAACTCTTTTTTAACAATTAACCTTTCTACTTCCCATTTTTGCCAATTATTATGCTTATTGAGCTTCACAATTACAACGAAAGAATTCTCGAACTAAGAGTGCACAAAACACATGGTAAATATGCTAACCTTTTCTCACTCTGCGCCACTACTGAAGACCTGCAGTCAACGGGAACCGCACGCCTATGGTAGCTGGATATTAAAATGTCTGCTGTTGAAAAATCCTTCTCGGGACCAAATTCTTGTGGAATGCTATTTAAATTGCTTCTAAACAAACCACACCAGACATCAAACTTCGGCATCAAACAATCTGAACAATTAACACACGTTTATTATCACGTAAGTAACCAAACGACAAAACAAAATAAAAATTACGTCACAAACAAAGCAACTTAACATAACATTTCAACAAACCTCAAACAAAAGTCCCACGTTGGATTAAGAAGTCCGTAACCTTTTAGAGCGGGTTGTATTTATAACTTACGTACAAACAAATGATTCTCCCCGTAGTGATTGGTTTAAAGTGACATACGTTTTTACAATAATTGTTGATGATACGTAACTTTTTAGAAACAAAAGATTATCGCAATCTGAAAAAATGCATTCATTAATTGTATAAAATTCTTAAATCTAATCGTAAGACTAAATTAGCCACTTTTTTAAAGTAATTCGAATTGCAAGTGCACCAAGTTTCATATCAATCTGGAACCGGGTCGTGTCAACCGTTTTTTGCACCACCGGGGCTTTGCCTCATGTCAAAACTCATAGTTAGCGCCGAAAAAGTGTTTTTACACATTTGCTGCACCTGAGCAAACGTTATCTTCAAGGGACAATTTTTCTGCACAATGTCTGGGTCAACATTGTGTATGCTACAACGCCCTGCACATTTTGCTCGATATCACTAAGCCCAACCATTCTGCCAGTGCCTGAAGGCCTAAATCATGTCCACGCACACCGCTTCCGTGAGCTTCTCCAGACAGCATTTATACTGCCCAATATCGCTTATCGCAGCTCCTGCGGTATGTGAACTATATGTGCCATACCTAATTCTGTGTGTTTGTACTCAACTAATTCAGAACATAACCCCTACTCCTTGGATATCGACTTCAAATTCCACAGTTATGGCCCAAAATCTTGAATCGTCGATGATTGGGTTGCAGCTAAGCTAGGGCCAGCTCTGAATTAAGCCCCCCACGTACAGAGATGGACCCAAACTTCTTTACAGTGCTCTGAGCTTGTCTTTTGTTCCAATATTATGCACTTCATAACTCGCAATTATACCGAATTTTACGTTTCTTTGTATAAAACCCTAACCCGCACTACGTCGTACTCTGTCTTACACAGAACTATGTCTAAATGTATTATATGTGTTCTATAGAACTAATATAATTGTCCCTATACGTTTTGCGGGATTTTTGTATGATAGAAAATGGGATTTCAATCATATTGTAGTTCGATATTGCGAAATGTAACATCAAATTCTTCCGGAAGTCAAGAATTTTTAAATGTATTTTCTGTGTGGTACAATTTCCCTGTTTTTATATTAATTCTTCAAGTTGAATTCTCATTAAAAATAAGAATCTCCTAAAACTTGCTTTTATATTGAATTATGCCCCAAATTTTATATGCAATAATATCATAAATCTTGCGGCAATCATATCTGTTTGTGTTGTGGACATTCTTCGGCAAATGAATTTAGTTACTTGCCTTTAATTGCATAAATGTTTAATGTACAAGCAAATATCACAGCAATTCTGTAAAATCTGGTGGTTGTGGTACTTGAAAGCATAACGTTACCGGCCGTAAAACGCTCTATTTATTCGAATTTACCAATTTTGCTGTGCATATGAACTTTTGAGGTTTCATGTTTTTTTACCGTAACGTTTTTGTGCCTATATTTTATCTTTATATTAGATCAATATTATTTCGAATGAAAGTATCACACATCTGTGAGGGTACTCTGTGGAAACTGGCTACATTCCAACGTCGCCAGAATTTTTCTGTTGCATGTCACGCCCCAGGTGCCTTCTCGATAGTTTGGGTCATCTTTTTCTGACCTGGCCACGACGCCGTTCTTGTAACTATTCCATATGTATCCTACACCTGGTAAACTATTGCCAGACACTGTCTTCGCTCCACATCTTCAAGACCTGAAGTGTAATTTGACAACCTTGTAGCGCATTCTCGACGTACACTTATTTTGAAGTCGCACACATTTCAGTTAACTCGAACCGCCCTTGTTCCGACTGTTATGTTAGCTGGAATAATTATTGTTACTGGTTGTTCTAATTACCGTTTTCTACTGTAATAGTGTACGTCATATATTTTTATGGGTTATTACTTCGTCGAGTAAATTGTTCTAAGCTGAGAAAAATTATTTTAATCGAGAAAAACTGCAATGTTCTTATTTTAAATTTTTGTTTTTAAGTTTGAAACTCTGCCCATATGATTGATTACCGTTATGTACTATACATATTGCTAAAATCGAAATTTAACATTTGAAAGTTATGATAAGTTCTCCAAGAAAACGACGTTCAAGAAAAGGTGATAGATTGCATAGAAAAAGGCTTTCATCACGACACAAAGCGTTGTCATTTCTGCAACAGATTTTGATCACGAACCAACTCAGGATAACAAACTGGTCCCACATTTTCAAAAACTGAAAGAACGTAGAAATCATAAAGGTGGATGAAAGTCTGAAATGACATATAGATAAATGATTTCATCAGCAGGAACAACATGTTGTTAGCTGTTTTTCCATATTTGCGTTACATGTCCGGATCAACCTAAGTTGGAGTTTATCGTCACAGGAAGGTCGTTATCAGAACTTCGATTTTGTATTCTGCTATTGTTAATAACATATTGATGGCATTGATTGATCTTGCTAATATGCATCACAACGCCGGTATCATTTTTCTGATGTACCATACAACTAGTACACCATGAAAATACTAAATTTAGATCGACTTAAAGTTGCTAAGCTTGAAGAATTTGATTGGTGAAGCTCTTCGTATCATTGGCATAGAAATATTTTATTTGTGTAGTGTAGATCATTAGAATGTACCAAAAAATCAAGGGCACCAAGACAAACTGTTCCACGAATATCAAAATACTACATTTTCTGTAACAGGTATAGTTTTGAAACTTTGTCAAACGCTTTTTCAAAGTAGAAATAAACGATGTCTGCTAGATTACTAGCATACAAATCCTTAGTCCAGTCCTTGATACAGTACAAGGAGTTCATTGTTGACTTTTACAAGACCTTATCGTTTCGATATAACATGTCTCAATAAAAAGTCTGACATCTGCTCAACAATTATGGATCCATAACTTTACATACGACTGGGGTCAGGCTGAGAGGGCGATAGTTATTTGGGTCTCAATGTGTCCGCTTTTGGATATGGCTGTAACTGAGACGTTCTTCCAGACAGGTGGCAAAGAAAACTCCAAATAGTTTGGCAATTCTTGGAAAAGCTACGAAGAAACTTTGTCCAGACCTGATGACCCGATGGTCAAGACGATTCGGCCCGTTTGAGTCTAAAGGCCCTTGCTTCTTTTTTTGCTTTCATAATAGTTTAAAATGAGAGATATGTTAGCTATAATCCATAAAACGTCACAAATTACTCGTTATATCTTGTAACGTCATAACTTTTATTACAGATTTGTTTTTGCGCCTTTCTCGTAAGGCAACCATTCTATATGACATTTATAACAAAACCTTTCTGTATGATAAGTCTAATGAATTCATATCTAGGGTTTCTTTTGGGGAATTTTAACTCTATTGCCTAATTTTTGGAATCTTACGTTTCCAAGACAAGTCCCTGGTTACTAGTTGAAAAAAGACTAGAAACTTGTTGATAAACGGTGTAAAAAACGGTTTAAAAAATTCTTAGCAAAAATGCTAAAGGCAAGTGACCCTTTTTAGCTTCTGTATCGAGTGTTGATAATGTGTATGTCATTGATGGTTTGAGAGATATCATTCACATCTCCTAGGACGAGTATCTAAAGGTTACACTTGTCAGTTATAATCCCGAACACCAACTAAGGAGTGAGCTAATTTTATGGTCTGGCGTTGCAGCACGTAGCAAATACTTCCATATGGATGTTTCTTCATTTTTCTACTGTTTCTTTTTCTGCGTGTTATTTTTCTGGCGAGCTAAGTTAAAAAATTAATCAATTTATTCGTTGTAAACGATGTGGATTACTTGGTATATTATTAGAAACAGACACTTTTTTCTACTTTATAGGTTTTTAAATCGCAACTTATCATTTACAACCAAAGGGAAAGCTACTTCCAGTTCTAGTAAAAGTTATATTAAATTAGCTGAATGTATATAACTTGTCTAATAATTAAATTGTAATGGTGTCTCAATCCTCCTTCAACACCGTATGTAACAACTTCATAAAGCATAAAACTCAAACTTTTTAAAATCAAAATTTCCACCTTTCCAATGACAGTTTATTAAACACACGACGTGATAGTTGTTAAATTAATAAAAACTCTCCACGAGAGCTTACATATATGAAATATAAAACCCCAATAACCGCCAGCTCTGGTCGTAATCTATTTTTCCTGCACCTCGACATCTCCACAGATTGACTGCTCATTAAGGGATTCCTCCACGGATAGCTCGCGAGACTCGCTGCCACTCTGCTAATTAAAAATAAGATTTATTTGCAAATCTTGCAACTTAAACACGCGGAAACGAGCACTAATGCGTTCCCGAACTAGAAATAATTCAGCGCAGTGCTGTTTTGGAAACTGTTTGTGGAGAGTGATTGATGTTTTTAATACAATAACCGGCACGTGTAGGTGTATTACGTTGCACAGCATAATATAGAATCTTACACGCTCCAACATCCAAGAAAGATTTCCAGTATGTTATTAAAGCAGCAGCAAAGTGAATTTTGATTAAGTGGCGATAGTATGGCGCGTAGGGCGTGGAGTTTTATTGAAAATGTGGGCATATTTTTATTGCGTGTGATGTTCATAGATGACGAATATAATTAAAGAAAGCGGACTTAAAGCTAGTTAATGTCCATTAATTTCTGGTGATAAAAAAATAACGAGAAGATTATAATATCAAACAGTTTTGAATAATAAAAAGGGAAATATACTGGAAGATCTGATATCTAATATTACAAATCAGGGCATGCAGTAAAAAAGTAGTTTCCTTAATCGTGTATTTTTAAAAGTCCCTATTCACTTGAAATTTTAGTCGGTACATTTAATTGCCTTGAAGTAATTACATATTACTGAAAATTTACAAACCAATTGTTTTATGAGTAGTAACCCACCGCAACGAATTTCGACCATCACCTAGTATTCCAAATCTATTGAATAAAATGATCTGCGGTTAGTATCCTAAGACGAGGCTTCACCAGATATGGTACTGTTTATGACACTCAAACAAAAAACGTTTTCCTCACTCGCCGAGCAAACACGTGCATCTATGAAATTTGACCCATTTACTACTTAAAAAACAGAAAATGCAGCATAATTCTAAAAAATGGACCAAGCAAACGAAATTGGTAGACAAGTGATAGGTGTTTGCAAATTGTAACAAACTAACGTAATAAATAAATAACCTCCATAAGCGGTTTCAATCAAATCCGGAAACGCAACGTTGCTAGTTGCGGTTCTGGGGACACAAAAGGTTTAATAAATACTCCTGGCCTGGACTCGTTGATCACATGGCCCAGAAGGCAGAAAAAATTGCAACCGGACCAGAATGTGAAGCATGTCGAAGGTTGCTCGAAAAAGGCCTTTAAATAAATCCGATGAAACGTTAAACTACGTGAAAGTAGAGAAATAACTGTTCTGTATCTGAAATTTTGAGTGGCAAACAGGTGTAAATCCTGATTCATTTAGATAGGTACAGTAATTCACTAAATCATTATACCGAATCTGACGATATTCGGGATAAATCCGTTTACTGAACTTCATCGCAAAGAGCCATAAAAAATACGTCTTTCAGCAAGAAAAGATTTAAAGATTTACAAAACTTGAAACCGGATATAGCTCTACTATGAAGTCGTATATAGAAGATTAAAGAACATTTAAATGCGAATCCAAAAATTACCAACTACCTAACACACGTAATGACCCTCAAAATAGCCTAAATTACTGTAAAAGCAAAAATCAAACAAAAAAATACTTGGAGACCATTACACATACTGCAACAACGTTGGGATAAGAAATTGGAAAAGGCTCGACTTATAGAAGATGTTTTTCATCAAAACTCAGTTCCATGCCACTGACTAAATTGTATACAGAGAATATGATAACGTGACTAGAATGACCTGGAGATTCACCACATTTAATCATTCTTAAGGATTTTCTATTCCAGTTTTAAACCGGACATTTGGGAAATATACAGTGTCCGCCAAAAAGTTAGAATAATATGGGAACAATTTTTATTTTTTATTTTTCAAAAAAACTTCTTACGTCAATAATTTGTGCTTGTCTAAGAACCTATTTAGCTCCTATCATATATATCGTGTGATTTTTACTTATTTAGAAAATGGAGTTTTTCGAAATTGTCAAAAACCATGACGTGCTATTTTTCGGAAATTAAGTAAGACTTCAATGAGATTTTTTTATAGTGTGTTACTTTTAGCTAACTAAACAATTTCAAAACCAGAAAACCCCCATTTTTTTATTTTAGCTAAAAATTGATTTTTCAGTTTTTTAAATATTTTTCAAAATGTCACATATAAAGACTTAATATTAAAATTCAACTTTTTTTATGTGGAAACCTTAAAGATTTATAATTGGAAAAAATAATATAAAATGTTAATTACTTCTTCAGATTTTTTATTATTTACCGAAAAGTAGTATGTTTGCATAATTTTTACGTTTTTTATGCAAGGTGCCTTTTAAAATAAATATTTTTCAATTCTAATTAATATTTATTTAAATGGCTTTTAGAAACTCTAATCTAGCCTTATTAATGAATTACTGTTACAAAAATCCTTTAAGTGTTCTTTTACAGTTGTCTAAATGAGGAGATTTTTCTTTGTCCAATTACATGTTCTAAAAAATCTCCTCATTTAGATAACTGTAAAAGAACATTTAAAGAATTTTTGTAACAGTCATTCATTAACAGGGCTAGATTAGAGTTTCTTGAAGCCATTTAAATAAATATTAATTAGAATTGAAAAATATTTCTCTTAAAAAGCGCCTTGCATAGAAAACGTTAGTTTCCCATATTATGCCGATTTTTTGGCGGACACTCTATAGCTGTAACAGATGTGTAATCATGAACTTCAACTAAATAAACTTGCTTGTACTCGGATATCTCTTTAAATTTTTTCAAATTGGTCTGTAGATCCATTACGTTAAAAACTTTCAAATTTTCTTAGTGATTTGGCGCATTGAAATGTGGTTTTGTTAAGCCCTCACATAATAACTTTAAATTTGAATAAGTCTCGCACCCCTAAATTTGTAAATAATTATTTGTCCGGTTTGCCCAATTAGCTAGTTCAGTGAACATGAAACTGTTTTAATGCCCCAGCTGGTGGATAAAAAGTGATAGTATTTACCAAACCAGGATGCTGGTCCCTCGTGTCCCTCGGGCTGAAACTGACTTCAAAAAATGCACAAGAAAGCTCATTTTCTTTACACAAGTCTATTGACTTTAAAATGCACGTACAAAAATATATAAAAATTGAAATAAATTCAAAGAAAACTAGGATTAACTCTTAAAAACCTAAGTGCGAGATATCTGGATCTACTCGCATGTACGATTACACGAATATCAAACACATAAATCATCAATGAAACATTGGTAAATGAGCGCCGAAATAACTTTCCTTAAAAGTGCAAAAGTTAAAAAGATTTAAAGACGGTACTAGTTAAAGCCAGTCCTGTTCATATTCGCATGCATTTAAAATCCAACGCAATTTAACCACATTAGCGCATTCCTAAGTGATATTCCAACGCAGCCTGAAGCTAGTTTTCTAACGTTAACTGTAATCACCTCTTATAGATATCAGACCTTTTGAGTTGCGAAGTCGCCTTGTATCGCGTCATCCAAAACTGGGATGGCATAATGCGTGGAAAATAACCACACCCGATTCTGGAAAATCCCTCTTCTCTTATTGCTAGTTTGAACACCGCTCGTCTGATTAACGGTACGTAATGAAAAGCTTCAAGGAACACTCTTTAGAGGTTATATAATTTGTATGTTTACCTCGTACACGATGAAAATGCCTTCACTTAATTAGTAAACACTTAATTTATGCACTTTAAAACTGTCACAGTAATATTTACTTATGCAGGCTTTCGTACAACTCATTTTTCCAGCCGCATATAAGTGCAGCTTCCAGCTGGGGCAGGCCCACGACTACGTTTTCTATGTAAAATCTGCAATAGTCAAAACTCCCAGCCTGCGGCGGGTAGGCTTGAACGTGCAAATCTCGCTGTTCACGCAAAATCAACCTTATAATTCGTTCACCGTACAGGGGCGACTCTACGTACTTTTGTGATTCTATAATATATTACATAAATCTAATTTACAATACCAAAACACAGAAAATACAAGTTGGCTATATCTTTTAAGTATGAAAATAAGCACCACAGGCGAGGGATACCAAAACTCGTTTCAGGATCTGAATTCGAAATACAAATCTTCATACTCTTCTTTGGATTTCTTGTATGTGCATCAAAGCAGCAAAATGCATGAAAGCTAACTTGGTTGAAATAAAAAGCATCGGAAATAAGGGCACGTGGTAGTGCTTGCACCTTCTGTAGGTCAAAACAAAACGTCTGTGATTTTTTTAGGGATCCATAGATCAATAGTCTAAAGCAGGGGTAGGCAGCCCTATATTAAAATCGTTTACAAAAATCTTTTTGCATATCGAAAAGACAATTAACTATGTGCTCGACACATTTTTCATTATGCTGATAAATAACGATTTTGCCTTATTATAATGACTCTTTGCCCTTTAAATTTCTAACCGTTGCTTTCGTCTTTTCTGACTTTTTTAAAACTTGATCACCTTCCCATTTGTCCTTAGGTACTTGCGCTACAGTATTTCAGCGATTATTTGATTATTTAATAACAAACACCGCTAATCATTATTCTTGAAAAAAATTACTAATAAATATCCCATATGATACATTCCAGAGAAAACAATTTAATTCTTAACAAAGTATTTTGGTACCTATGTCCCTTTTCAATATGTTTCTAGTTCCTCTCCTGTGGTTTCCAATGTTGACACCTTCTTTATATTCGTCAATTTGAGATGGGAGCAACGCAATGCGAATAAATCACAAATCAAATACAACAGCAGCGTAACTTTCTCACAAAAAAAGTAATCATCCATGATCGTTTATACCATTTAAAGTGCTGCTTCTGGCATCTTATATATAGAGGGTGTTTCAAAACGTACTAGAAATATTTTAGGAATCAGTTGGGTAACTCATTAACAGTCACCGTTACCGCTTCCACCGTTAACGAGTTATTCTTGATTTTATACGAGTAGTTTGTGATTAACATTCATTAAAGTGCATTTACCAAATAAACTTGTTAATAGTATAGTATCATTATTAATACTCATTTAAAAAATGTTCGAAATTGTCGCAATTACGATCAAGACTTCGTAAAAAATATTATTGGATTATTAAAAGAATTTGTGGGTTATTGCGAATAGCGTAACAAAATTGTGTACTTCCGTAGCATAAACGAACTGTTTCATGTGACCCCAGAGGTAAAATTCCATGGGAGGTAGGTGTAGAGAACGCGGTGGCCATGCCACTGGACCACCTTGATCAATCCATCTCCCTGGGGAATGTGCGTTAAGCCAATTTCTTACGCGTAAACTTGCATCGTGCTTATACCACATTTCACGTCTAACATTTAACGGTAATCCAGTAATATCGGAAACAAATTCTCTAGAAGATCTTCGTAATTTTTAGCATTCAAACCTTGTGTTAATTCAAATAGTCCAATTAAGCGATCATTTAGGATACCAACCATCATATACACACTAAATCTTTGTTGGAAATGAGAGCGGCTTCTCCTGCACATTCATAGAAATTATAAAAATTAGTAATTCCGTCTTTCGTAAAGCAGGCGTCATCAGTCCACAAAATATTAGGCTGTGTATTTTAACGCGTCTGAATCCAGTTAGTTAAACACGCTTTTGCATCATTGCCCAGAGCTTGAACTTTTTGATAATGGTATGGATAGAAACACTGCCATGTTATTGTTTTCCAAACGTTAATTATAGTAAAATAATGGTGTACTTATTTGTTCATAATAAACATGATTTTAGGATATTCGAGTAAGCATAGAATTCCCAGCGCACTTGAATGAATAAATACTTTGTTCCTTATTGCTTATTGGTATACGAACAGTACCTTGAACCAAGAATAACTCGTTAACGGTTGAGTTTAGGATATACATTTATCCAGACTTTTTGATTCCTAAAATAGTTCTGGTACATTGTGAGACAGCCTTTATAGTTATAAATCAAGTATGTAAAACTATCCAATGGAACTATTTACTGAGAGAATTATACTTTGTCTTTGTTGACTAGTATCTCAAATTCAAGCTGACATATGTTTTCTGGTATATTTACAATTAAAATCTGAAGATGCAACCCACTTCAATTTGCTACTTCACCTACTTTCGATATTGAGAACTCAAATAATTAAATTTTTCGTATTTTTAATTATTGCAGGATAGCCTAGTGCCGGCCTTATTGCTTTAATCACGATCGAGTAACACCAAAGACCATGGATAAGCCTGGACTGCATACAAAGTTCCATGTGCGATCGAAGTTTTAAAAAGGCAGCATCAGATTATATAAAATATTGTGAAATAAAAACAAGGCAACTCAACAATTATTTTATCTAAATGGTATCGTTGTAATTAGGTATAGTTTTCATTAATACGTGTTTGTAACTGAAATGAAGTCAGCGGGCTATAAAATTCTTCTATTTATCGTACGAGGCGCAAAAGACTAGCTTTACGCCTGAAAATGAGGTCTAAAAAGCTCATTGATCGCTCGTACATAACAATATTGAAAACTTCGATTTTCATTTGTTTGTTTGAGGTGCATTGATTGAAAAACAAATTCTAGATTCACTTTTTTAAGGCAACTTTTTGTATTTGATGTTATAAAATGCTTTAAAAAAAATTCCGACGTTTCGAATTATCTGATAACTTCATCGCTTCAGTCTTTTATAGACCCCATCATTTACTTGTAAGGAATTGCCTAGCTTGCGTTTTTTTCTTTACGCGGTTTACGAGGTTAACAATAATACATAATACGATACCTTTAGTTACTAAGTAGCCCGAGTAAAACAAATAACAAATCACTACTTAAGGTCAATTATATAAAATGTAATCTAGCAACGTTTATTGCTGCAAAAAATTAAATAGCACAAGAATACAACACCAATTAATTATCTTTATTTTTAGAAAGATGCACCTGCAATACTATTTATACTATATTAATTCTCGTTACACTGCGTTTAGTTTTGAACCTTGTTGAACTCGACTTCGATGTGTAAAAAGGTTCGCTTGGTATCTATTATTTCTACAACTGTCACAAATTGTACCTTTTAGAGTAAGTCTGGCTAGTTTCTTCACTTCCTCGTAAATAAATAAAGGTAGGTTAACAAACTAAATTGTATCGAGAGATCCAAAAAAAAACTGTTCCTCAGCGGGCTGTGGAAATTCAACGTATGAATAATATGTTGGTGACACTGTACTTCAATGTCAAATTCGAGGTTACCAGGTTAGTATTTGCGTCATTTTGTGTCATAACTGACGGAAAACCTAACCTGATAACCTCGAATTTGACATTGACGTACAGTGTCACCAACATATTATTCATACGTTGAATTTCCACAGCCCGCTGAGGAACAGTTTTTTTTGGATCTCTCGATAGTTAGAAACGAATATAGACACAGAATTGTAGAATCAACCATAGCAACGCTAACACGATTGCCGATGGATTAAGAGCGTCACAAACCCTTCTTATACGGTGCTTCCCATTTTCTTCTGAATATGGTAACAGTTAACTGTGGGGGGTGCAAAGCTAGCTGGCGTCCGTAGTAAAACACTACACGTGCACCCTGGGTAACGCTAAAGGGCTAGCAACATTGGAAGCCAGACCAGACTAGACAAGTTTTTACTTCCCTGGCTAACAATACGTTTTCACAGATTACTCACAGATTACTGTGATATATGGAACCCGCAAACGGTGCTTATAAGCGCCAATTGACGAGGCATATCGGACCAACACTAAGAATTTGCCAACTTAATATAGAGGGTATCAGTAGAGCAAAGAGTGAAACCCTAGGAAAAATACTGACTAAAAATACAATTGACGTAGTAGCCATCCAAGAAACGCACGCAGGATCTGAAGCTGACCTCAACAAAAGAGGAAAAGTCCCTGGATATTACATAATTGGAGCCACGTACAGCGATGTCTATGGCAATGCGACATATGTGAGAAACGGAATAGATGCGGAGCATATCGGATGTAGTTCAAATGGTGACATCTTCAAGATCACTACCAAAGTTAATGACCTGCTCATTGTGAACATATATAAGCCTCCTGCAATCAAGTGGCCTCCAAATGTTATTGATGGAGCACCAACAGACCATCGCATAGTCTATATCGGAGACTTTAATAGCCACCATAATTCCTGGGGCTATAAACATAACGACGATAATGGAGACAACCTTATAGATTGGGCCGAATCAAATAACCTAACTCTGGTCTACAATGCCAAAGACAGGCATACGTTTTTCTCAAGAAGGTGGCGAAAGGGCTACACACCTGATCTCTGCTTTGTTTCACGCAATTCACTGTCGCAGCCTCTACCAACGAGCAGAGCGGTGCTTTCCGATTTTCCTCATAGTCAACACCGCCCTGTCACAGTCGAAGTAGGTATCCAAATACCACTGGTTGAGTCAACCCCCAGGCCACGTTGGAATTTCAATAAAGCAAAGTGGACCAAATTTGCAGAAGATCTTGATAACTCCATTCATCGCATTAAACCGAAAGCCAAAAACTACTCCAGATTTGTTGGCCTAGTCACATCAGTAGCCAAAAAGCACATCCCTCGGGGCTACCGAAAGGAATACATACCCGGATGGTCAACAGAAAGCCAACGATTATTTGAGGAGTTCGAGAAATCAGCAGAGCCTGAAATCGCCGACAATTTGTTGAGATCTCTGGATGACACCAGACTACATAAATGGAACTCTACCCTTGAGGATATGGACTTTTCCCGATCAAGTCGCAAAGCATGGGGTCTGCTACGCAAACTGGGAGCATGCAATCGAAACACCGCTGAGAAAATACCCATAAACCCTAATGAAATAGCAGGTCGTATAGTGAACGTATCTCGTGCTCCCTCAGACAAAGAGCACACGAGAACTGTTAAAAAGTCTCTTAAGAATCTCAAAAAATTAACACCTGCTGCATCAGAACTCTCACGAGACTTCTCCACCAGCGAACTAGATAATGCTCTCAGGAACACCAAAACGGGAAAGGCAGCAGGCTTTGACGGAATCTATCCGGAATTTCTTGTAAACTGTGGCACAAAAGTGCGCCAATGGCTCTCAAGTTTCTATAGCAACATACTCAGGACTGGCATCTTACCAGCGGAGTTTAAGAAAACTAAAATCATCGCCATTCTAAAACCAGGCAAAGCGAAGGAATTATCCGAAAGTTACAGACCTATAGCCCTCCTAAGTTGCTGCTACAAATTACTGGAGAGATTACTGTCTAACCGTATGACCCCCCATATAGACGCCACAATCCCAATTGAACAAGCTGGATTTCGAGTAAAACGTAGCTGCACTGACCAAGTTTTATCACTAACCACACACATTGAAGCAGGATTTGAGAAAGGGCAAAAAACATCAGTAGCCTTCATAGACCTCACAGCAGCATATGACACGGTATGGCGAGAGGGCCTTATATATAAGCTACTTAGAGTCATACCATGCCTCAAAATATCGACGCTAATCAATAATCTCCTAACGAACAGATTGTTCAAAGTATATATAAATGGCGCTGAGAGCAAGATCAGAATGCTCAATAACGGACTTCCCCAGGGATCAGTTCTAGCCCCACTTTTGTTTAACCTCTATACTGCAGATCTACCTGAAACTAAATGCAGGAAGTTCGTTTATGCGGATGACATTGCAATGTCCTTTCAACATAAACATAAATCACCAACAGAACAGGCCCTGAACGAAGATTTTGCCAACCTAAATGGGTATTTTAAAAAGTGGAGGCTATGCCCAAATCCATCGAAAACAGAAGTATGTTGTTTCCACCTCTCTAGCCGCAAAGCAAACGATAAGCTTCATGTCAAATTTAATGGTAGAACTCTTAACCACAACAGCAGCCCTAAGTACCTCGGTGTGACTCTCGACCGAACACTAACGTTCAGACAACATCTTATGAATGTATCTGGGAAACTGAGAGCGCGAAACAACCTCGTATCAAAGCTCTGTGGCACAACATGGGGCGCCGATGCAACCACCTTACGAACAGCGGCCCTAGCCTTGGTTTATTCAGTAGCAGAGTATGGTGCGCCTGTCTGGATAAATAGCGCACATGTCAAGAAGAGTATTGACATCCAACTCAACCAAACAATGAGGGTAATCTCTGGTTCCATACGACCAACACCAATTCGATGGCTTCCTGTCCTCAGTAGTATCGCACCACCTGGAATCCGACGAACAGCAGCTCTGGTCAGAGAATACAAAAAGATAACTGCCAACGACCGCCTGCCAATCCATCATGATATCCCATATATTACACGACAGAACCAACGACTTAAATCAAGACACCCCCCTATCAAGAGCGCAATGGAAGTAGCTGAAGAGTTTAGAGTGGTGAATGAATGGACCGATGCATGGACGGAAGGTTCAGCTGATGATTACATCCGAATACCTGATCCAACTCAAGGATCCCACGGATCAAAGCTACCACGCCGGCTCTGGACGAAACTAAACAGAGTGCGAACTGGGCATGGCAAGTGTGCTGACTCCTTATATATGTGGAGAAGAGCGGAATCCCCACAATGTGATTGTGGAGCCGAACGACAAACCATCCGCCATATAGTATCAACATGCCCCAATCGTGCCTACCCTGGTCAGCTTGAAGATTTTGCGCTATGTACACCCGACGCAATTGAATGGCTAAGTAATTTAGACATTGACATATAGATGTATATTGTATTGTATTGTGCATTGTTTTTTTTGTAATCTTTTTACTGTGATCGTATTGTATACATTCCATACGCTAAATAAAATAAGTTAACTGATTAATTTCCCAGATTTCCTAGACAGTGGGCAGTAGCGGATGTCGACATTATTAGAGAGATTACGATGTCCATGAGTTGTTTGCAAATCCATTACTACATGATTTTATTGCGCGTGATGAAGTCACGAGATTATCATTCGGGATTTGGTCTATCTAGGAAAGCGGCCAATGCTCATCACGAGTAGGTGTGAGGGAAGTGGGCCGACTAAGTCCGTATAAACGTGTTGGATCCCGGAAAATGGGGTAACGAAAGTTTTTGCTAGTGAAGATACGTGTTGCGATTTGCAGTTCTTTTATTCAGACGGCCATACGAGTTCGAAAGAAACCAGTTTCGTAGTGGGAAGTAAGTAAATTAATAATCTAATTTGTTATTCTACACGTATATAAATACAGAGTTGTCGAAACAACAGTAGCAACGCTAACACGATTGCCGATGAATTGAGAGCATCACAAACCCTTTTTATACAGTACTGCTCACTTCCTTCAGAATATGGTAACTTTTAACAGCTTGGTTTCCCAAACTTCGCAGATAGTGAACAGTCACGGATGTTGACATTCTTCGAAGGATTACGATGTCCGTGAGTTGTGTGCAAAGCCATTACTGCATTACTTCACTGACAGTGTGAAATCACGGGATTGTCCCTCGGGCTTCGGTCCACCTAGGGAAGCGGCTAATGCTCGTCACGCGATTGATGTTTCTTAACAATGAGAGAAGTGGACTAATTAAGATAAATAAACGTGTTAGAGCCTAGAGGAGATGATACGTGTTGAGATTTGCAGTCGTTTCACTCAGACGGCCATGCGAATTCGAAATAAACCAGTTTCGTAGTGTAGACTGAGTAAATTAACAAACTAATCTGTTATTCTAATCGTACGCTAATACAGAGTTGTCGAAACAATCACATGGCTAACGCGACTACCAATGAATTAAAGTTTTAACGTCGTAAACCGTCTCTATGCAGTGCTGCCTATTGTCTGTTCGTTTGTAATTTGATAAGCTTTTAACGGATTCGCTTCCAGACTCCCCAGACAATGAAGAGTCACGAATGGAGATATTCTTCGAGAAATTATGATGTGCGTGAGTTGTTTGGAAGCCGTTAATATAACCAGAAAATCGATCTATTTAACCAGCCAACGTTCATTCCTTAAGTTTCCAATAAATTTACTAGGCATTTCTAAAAGTTAATTTTTTACTGAATTTAATAGAATGTCGGCTTAGACCGCCCAGCATTTTCTGGCTTAATGTGCCTTGCACCTTGTGAACTGGAGCAAGGATACACGCGATGGCCATCCTCTTTGGTGGCTCGTGTTGTTTGAGTTCCTTGAAAACGAGGATACTTAGGCAGATTTAGCCTTGTTGCTGTTTATGCACTAAGAACAATTTTTAGTGCAACTTTCACTCTGACGATGGAAGCTGCAATATCTTACGAAACGTTAATGAATGTGGGTGCACAAACAGCAACAAGGCAAACTCTGCCAAAGTATGCTCGTTCTCAAGGTACTCAAACAACACGAGCCACCCAAGAGCATAGCCATCGCGTTCACAAGCGAGTTCACAAGGTACAAAGCACATTAAGCCAGAAAATGCTGGACGTTCATCTACAAACATTACACGGTCTAAGCCGAATTCCTTTGTAACAAGAATAATTCGAGTAACTGCGAAAGCTTAAAACAACATTTAGTTTTTTACTCTTTCGAAGTTGTGTATCATTCAGCTCAAATTTTAAATAATTGCGACAATTTAAGAGAATATTATCTAAGTAATTGGCAAAATTACTTTTCATGTGTTTTAATATCATACAGCAGAAAGTTGCAAAAATTTGCTGAATTGGCATCAAGCTTTTCTTTTTTTATTAAAAAAAGAATTCCAAGAGTTTTACCATCACCTATAGTTGTAGTAGGAATTTCCTACTGTCGCTATCTTAACCTGAGGATCTAATCGAAACCTAGAACAAATTTTTCGACTAGATATGTCAAACAACAAAAACATCTAAAGGCTTGTTAATTTTAATATATTCAATATATATAACATTATAATGCAAATAAAAATTTTATTATTCTTCTAATTTTGAAAACAGCATTATATTGAAAAATGGGCTGATGACGCAAAAGGTTTTTTCAATAAATATAAAAGTTATACTTAGTTCTACACAATAGATAATATACAGACGGATGTAATTCAAGTAAAGTAAGTAAATTCCTTTCAAATTCTATACATGTAAATACACATGGCAGAAAACGTCTCCTCTCATTTCCCATTCATCCTAAAGTACCTATATTGTATTTGAAATTCGGCGAATAGAAGGTAAAATTGAATTAACCTCGCTGTGTTCAATAATAAACCAAACAGTTTATTAAAATGTAACATGATTTTACTCTTTCTGTGCTAGTCTATATCTACGGATTTTAGCAACAAACAATTCCAGTAGATTTTCTTGCAAATTCGTCTTAAAAACAACGTACAAAATTTAAATTTCGATTTAGTTTGAATAAATAAGACAAAATATTTTCCGAGAGTTCTAAAGCAAAGACCAATACACTATCCCAAAAGCCAATCTTGCAACGTATAAAAATAGTACTGAATAACAAACAATACCAAGGAAAATGTTGAGTGGATCTCATCTCGCCTCCATACTCCAGAAAACGAACAAGCTAACGCTCTCTTTAAAACCAGCCACTAAATATAAAACTTCCAAAACAACAACAAAACATATCATAAAACGCTACTATGCTACGTTTATGTAAAAAATTCCGTAGAAGCCCCCCTCACAAATAAGCGTTAAAGTTGAATAGAATATTGCTATTATTAAGCCGGTTGTACACAGCTCAATTTTATTTAAAATAAGGAATTGTTGAATACTTTAATTTGAAAAGTGTAAAACTGGTTTTGTGCAATTAATGCCCTTCCAGTAATGTTATTTCTGATTTTTTCTGTTACACGTAGTGTAGACGTAAGTGGAACATTACACCACAGAAACATACTTACTGTAGTAGAAGGCAAAGTTGCATTGTCTACAAAAAAAGTAGCCTGAAGATAGGACAGTGTCCGCGATGCTCCTTGAATTTATGCAAGCCTTCGATTTGCGTAGTTCCGGGAATTACTTCTTGCACTCGTTCAATTCGCATCTCGAAACATAAATTGTATAATGTTATATAACCAGGTTGTTTGCCGAAAGGGGTTTACACTTGATGAGAGCAGAAGAAGGATTTTGATTTAAAATGTGATTGGAGTAGCCAGGCCTAACTACCCATTAGACATTCTTAGCCTGCGTCGGTCACAAGTGAATACACCTCAGAGTTTAGAAGTATACAATTGTATGTGTGCCATCTTGATTGTTTTGAGCTCAAAACCTAGTATTGGTATAGGCACAAAGACACAACATTCGCATAATAATACTTCGCTGGTTAGGTGTGTAAATCTGACCTAGTGATAGTATTATAAATGCAGCAGTCTGCATAAAACCTCCTTATCGTTACGTAACTTGACCCAGTAAGCCGACGCTAGCTGAGTATTGTAAACAAATATTGTAATCGGCACATGTCTATTTTCGCGTCCACACTATTCACTTAATTCCACTAAATTGTCTTGTCCTATAATCAAACATTAGTTTGAACAGACATGCATCGCTTACTCATCGATTTATTTATGAAATTATATTAGTTTTTATTATTAGTACCACTTATATTACATTTATTTATATTTAAGCTTTTAGAATAATTAGCTCCACACTATTGCCTAATTTCTTTTATAATGACAAATGTATTTTGTGCCCATAAATTATTTACTGTAATATTATATTACCTTTTCTAACTAGCCCAGCTTATTTTATTTTATTCAATTTTGACAGTTTAAAGTGCCATTATTAACTCCATAACAACCTTCATAAGTAGTCAATTATTCACAAGTGAAATTTTAGCGATTCAATTAATTAGTGAATTAAGAAAGTTTAATTCGCTAGTCAATTAAAAAAGCTTCAATGAAGAACAACATATTTTTATTATTTCTACAAATATTTATATTCAATTATTCTTTCTCTTTCTAGTGTGTAATATATACTTACTAAAATTCAGATCAAATCGGCAATGAATGGGCAAATATATCTTGATTTATAGTATATTATATCATGAGGGGCTAAAGTGCACCATTTAATCCCGCGAGTGGAGTTTGTTGCCTCGAGGGCGAAGCCCGAGGGCAATAACCACTCAAGGGATTTAGGCACTTTAGTCCCGAGGTATATACGCTATTTTTTGCACTTTTGGGAACATTATCATCAAACATTTCCAAAATTTCGAATCTGTCAATTTGGAAACTGACAATTATAATTTATTACAAACTGAATTGCAGCAGGTCCTGGATAGCCTGAATCAGTTGGCAGTACTGAAGTGTATTGTCAGTATATGTCAAATTCGAGATTTGCAGGTTAAGTTTTACGTCAGTGTGTGTGAGATGACAAACAAAACCTAACCTACTAACCTCGTGTGTACACAAATTTACCATAGTTACGGTATCATTTTTAGTTTAGTCCCTAGGGATTAAATGAGTTACTTTAGTCCCTAGAGATTAAATGATCTACTTTAGTCCCTGTTTACGGGGACTAAAGTATCAACTTTAGTCCCGGAAGTGCAAAAAATATTTTTTATTGTTTATTCAAAATTTCGTCAAAATTGAATAAAGACATATGTACGCCACGTGAATTAAACATTTAGTCACTCAAAGATATAATCTCACTCGTACTACTTGCTCGTGAGCTCAACATCTTTTCGTGAATAAACGTGTGTTTAATTCACTTACTGTATAATATTTATTAGATACAATCGAGTCTTATATAAGGTGGGGTCATACAAAATTATAATTCTTTAATCTATTTTTCAAATTTAAATTTGATATTTAAGTATGGCTTGTCATTATTACAGATATCCACTTTATCTATTGGAAATTGGATGTATTTTTCTTAACCCCACTTCGGCAAAAACGTTACTAATCTATTTTTACTTGTTTTCGCGTTCGTTATCTGTGACGATAAGATCAACTTCCCGTATCCTTGTTGGTTGGTATGACAACACCAAAATATCAATCCCGTTATGAATATATCGTCCTAGGACTGTTATAGAACATTGTTTTATATTTAGTTACTATAGAAACAACAATCACCCACTTTATATAGGCAAACAACATTTGTCATATTCAACGGCATTTTTATTTGTATTCGTTGATAGCGCAAAAATGTTATACGAGACTCGATAGTTAAGTGACTAGCTGACACAGTCTTCCAAAAATAGCAAAATTCAGCCTTGGGGCCTCGTTCTTCTAACCTTTTTCGGCCTGTTCTAAGACACTTGCTGATCTTGTAAAGCAATATACTATTTAGTTAGCAGTAATGCACAGGTAAATAATCGATTTGCTTAATTGACTACTTCTACAAACCTGCATTGCTTTTCCAACAAGGTTGTCCACCTTTCGTTAGGTTCGTTTTCGTTCACATGGTTTTTCAAATGCTACAGGTCGCACCTTGCAATGTCTGCACAGCTGGAACGGGGTTCGGTGGTTCTCCTCGTTGAAGCGCAGTGGCGGCTGTTTCTTAGGGACGCAGAGGCGCTAGCCTCCTAGCAGTCAATACTGTCAGTAGTCTATATGGCATTAGAAAAAAGTAACTATTCTATAACTAAAAAATTATTTTATCATCTATCCTACAGTTATAATATAACAAGGCTTAAATAATAAGATCGGGAGGTAGATATTCGATACCGCTTAAAACATGTAAAACAATAACCACAAAATAAGGCAACATAACATGAGTATGTCAACACATTCGCTCTTATCAATGCACCGAGCGGCTGGCAGTTCCTGAGGGCCCAAACTTATATGGCAGTTATGGGCGAAAACGCTGAAACAGCAGAATTGAGATGAGCAGTTTTAATGTGTTGGTAACACTAACTATGCTACAGCCGAAAACATCGTAAACTGGCGGGTTTATTTACAAACATAATGTTCCCGAAATATAATCCAATCCAAAAGTAAAGCAAGCCGCCTTAAGCATATGTAGTGCAATCTTTGACATTGAAAATGAATGTATTCGTGCTCCGAGCACTGATTTGGCAATAAATAAGTTTTTATTAGCATAAGTGTTTACAGAACAATGAGAAGTGACGTCGAGCCTTTACAGATTTGATACTTTCCACGGGTTAGGTACTCGTATAACTCGCATAACTAAGTATTCTCAACATTTATTTTAAACTCCTATACGATTTTCTGAAAAGGTTAAAAACAAATCAACTTAAATTAAATATCAACCTGCAAAACAAAGTTGGAACTCGCCATTTTCTATGGACGTTTACAAGAAAAATAAATGGTTTTCTGAATATGTTTTTCTATTATTAAATAAATTATCGTGCTTCGTTTTTTTAATACTTATCTACATTTAGTGGTATATTTGAATACTTTTTTTCTGCGCATATATGTTGTCTTTTGAACTATTAAAATTAAAAATAATTGCTATATTTGGACTAAAACATCTCTGGAATGTAGAGGAGTTATTAATTATTATTTTTGCTTAGTAATTGTTAAAAATTAAAAGCTTTCAAAATACAATTTTTACGAGCCGCCACTGTTGAAGCGGCACTTGTTCAGGTTCAATACAGCCCGACAACCACGTAGTCTTTCGAATTCATTTACGCAGGCAAATTCTCAGCTTTAGGCGTCGAAATGGAATTCCAGCTTCTTCTGCGTGGTATCCTCAAGGTGCTACCTTTCAAGTTGCCTCGTACATGCACCCAAGTTTAGAGACTGCCTTTGGGTGACCACTGTGCTGACGCTTTTCGTGTGTATCACAAAGATTATATGTTATGAATTTATTTACCGCATTTTACATTTATTTATTTCCAGCCCAAGTATGTATTTATTCAATAAAATGATAAATTAACACTTTCGCTAGCAAAATTGTATTTATTTTTTGCCCATTTGGGAATTATGTTTATTTATCTAATTCAAACTCATTATTTCATATATAAGAGTGAAACATTATATTATCTAATTTACATACTCGATCAATATTATACATACGATTCATTTTGTTTTCAAGACTTAAATGTTTAAATTTTGTAATTCACCTAAATAACAATCAATATGTACTGTTAGTACAGTTCTAGTTAATAAATGTTGTTACAATATTATTACTACTCGTAGCAATTGTGACTATTACCGATAGTTCTTTCGAGGTAAAAAAATTTTCTGGAAATTTCAGTGCACCTGGGATATTCGGTAAGAATCTTTACGGTGTAATTTTATTGAACGATCAGTTATTGTCAAACACGCGCCTGACAAATGACAGCAACATAGAACATCCCTCCACGGCGACTTCAAGGTGGATGAAACCCCCGATTGGATGCGCCCAACCGTGCAATTGAATCTGATGGATGGAAAACAAACCGTTGGCTCCATTTAGCAAAACCGGGACAAAAATGCGAAACTACTTATCGGCCACACTATCAATCCAGTTAATTTCATTTGGCACACGTTCTTTGTTGGCACATCGCTTAATCTTGTTTTCTCTGCTTCCCATGTTTGTGCAACCAAGTTCAATGTTATCGAAAGAAATTGAACTGCTGCCAGGGCAGCGTCTTGGAGTACTTTCAGCAAACAGCAATTAGCTCTTCGAAACTGTTTCTGTAAGATTTTATTGTTTTAATTAGCGGTTCGAAAATACTGTATCGCCTTTAAGCCGGAGATATTTTCCCGCTTAGCGTCGGGAGGGCGGGGTTAACAGCCACTTCCACTTTGTTTGTGGAATGAAATGTCCATTAAAATTACACGGAGTCATTAAGCAAATCTGGGGGAATTACACCGATCCAATTATAAGGTTTTTGAGTGAACATTTCCCGGCAAACTAAACACAAGAATATACTTCGTTTAATCTGTTTGAAAGGTAAATACATTTCAAGCAAAGGGAACAAATTTAATAAATAAATGTACATAGAATGTAATATC
This sequence comes from Agriotes lineatus, assembly GCA_940337035.1. NCBI lineage: Eukaryota > Metazoa > Arthropoda > Insecta > Coleoptera > Elateridae > Agriotes > Agriotes lineatus. The sequence goes on along the minus strand of OW679198.1, from coordinate 34,470,106 downwards.
GGAGAATTTCGAGAAAACCAATTTCGTTTCAGTGGAATACAAGTTTTGCGGTGTAGCTGATAACCGAAATTCAGTTCACTAAAAGCATAACACTAAACAACAGGACGAGTATCATAGGTTCATCAAATTGCATTTGGCAAGTATGAAAATGTAATATTCGAGAGGTAGAGAGCAGTATTGAAAATGTATTCTTAAATTGGTTACAAGAACGAAGGTCTCCAACTATTATTTAAGTATCTAGTTAGGCAATCCAGGCTCCCCTATTTAGCATGGAGAATACTAATTTCTCAAAACCGTCTACCCAAATGCAGTGATGTCATACATAGTTTATTGGTTAGTCCACGGTTTTCTAGAAATAAGTTTCCTGCTGATTTAAGGTCAGGAGATTGTACAAGTGAGTCCCTTTGATCGACTATATTGTCAATAGATCAAGTTTAGCAAGTTTTGCTTACAAAGGGCATTAACGTTCTGCAAATAAGTAGTGTCGTATACACCGAGAGATACGTTTCCCGAAGAAAGAAATCGCCATTGTACAATAGAACTTCAATGCCATCAATGCTGAACAAGAAGAACACTTGCGACAAAATGTGCATAACCATGGATTGGACATGATGGAGCAGAAAAGCCATGGCAAATACATGCTTTAAGTAACATTTGGGAGCTATTAGGTGACTGTTAAGACATTCCCGGTTGGAGATTGTTACTCAGATCATCAGCTGCTGGTAACTTGCTTTCAAATAGCACTCAAATGCACACAGGGCTTCAAGAAAACCCACAAAAATTAGACAAAAGTAAAGTAGCTCTATTTTCTAAAAGTTTAGTTCACAAATTATCAAACCTTCACAAAGATAAAGAATTGTATCTTATTTTTTTCTCGGTGGTTCGATTCTGATCTTACAGTGTCAAAGAAATTCTAATTTAAAAAAATATATAAATAAAATAATAAATATAAATATATAAATATAAATCTACATAATCCAATATTCCAATTCTCAAAATCAAAAAGTTAATCGTAATTTATCCCAAAACACAATCAGCCATTCTCAGGCAGTAACTGGTTTGCCAGCCCATCAAATAAACAATCCAGACAAAACTGAAGAATTCTCAAACTTCTTAAATGAATTCAAAAACATGTTTTCACAATTGCTTAACCAAAATAGCATAGTACTGACCATGCTCACAACTGTCATAAATAAATTAACTCAATAATGGCTACATCATTAAGAAAATCAGCATGAAATGCAAACAGGATAATTAACCACCTACTAGAAATAACTGCATTCTTACAGATAAACAAAATCTACATACGTTTAATTTCTGAAAGCCATTCGACCGATAGAACAATGATCAAAATACTCTACTACACTATTTATTACGCACGGCCACCGGGGAATCTGCCATTATCATAAAATCATCTATAAAGCATTACATCCAACAGCCGTACACCACTAATAAAATTCAAATTACAATCCTGAAACTTGAGGCCTTACCAAGACCTACGACAGTTGTTGCAATATATAGCCCGCCCAGACATACCCTCTCTTATGATAAATATCAAGATTTTTTACTCCAACTTAGATCGAAATTCCTAGTAGCGAGTGACTGAATGCTAAGAATATCTTATGAGGATCGAGACTAACTACAACTAAAAGTCGAAATCTGCTAAAACTCATTAAATATAACAATTTCAAATGCCTAACAACTGGCCCAGCGACTTGAATAAAATCCCTGACTTAGTGGACTTCGCTATTCTCAATGGAATTTCCGAACTAAATACTGAAATCGAATCCAGTTTTAATCTCAGCTCTGATCGCAGCCCTGTCCTGATCACCCTTATCACTACAATACTCTGGAAAAAACCTCTCAGACTCTGCACAAATTATACAGACTGGGAATTATTCAAAACCCACATTGCTAATAATACTAGGCTTGATCTCCTATTTAAAGAACCTCATCAAGTCGAAGAATCTGTTCAGTACTTAACTATGCTTATCCTGGATGTTCCTTGGATAGCAACACCTGTCAAAAACAAGACAGTATTGAATAACCGCAACTTCTCGCTCCATATCAAGGAACTCGTCAAAGAAAAACGAAAAGCTCGACGTCATTGGCAAAATTCTAGAAATCCTCTTGATAAAACCCATCTTAATAGGCTAACCCAGAAGTTCGGCCATTAGAGAAGCTCCTTTCTGACATACATCAGCAACCTATCTGCAGAAGACTACTCGCTATGAAAGGCCACAAAAAAAAATCAAAAGACCGGTTGTTACCGTTTTGCTAATACATTTAACATTCAGCTAAACGATAATAATAATAATGATGACGAAATAATGAACTACCTCAAAGCTCCATGTCAGGTATCCCTTCCAACAAGAGCTTTCACACCTAAGGAAATCCGCGATGAAATACAATCTACAACACCACACAAGGCACCTGGTTATGATTTAATCGTCGGTGAAATATTGAAAAACCTTCCTCGCAAACCCGTAGTTCTGGTAACGATTATATTCAATAGCATGTTGCGTCTGTGCTATTTCCCCTTGCAGTGAAAACTTGCCCAAATAGTCACGGTTGCAAAACCCGGAAAACCCGTAACAGAAGTAAACTCCTACAAACTTATCAGTTTGTTGCCTCTTTTATCTAAAGTCTTTGAAAGACTGTTACTCAACAGAATATCGGAAGCCATTCCGATGGAGGATCTAATCCTGGAGCATCAATATGGGTTTAGGCAAAACCACTCTACCACCCAGCAATGCAACGGATTGGTAATTGAAGTCAGAGAAAGTTTCGAAAAAAAAGAGATATATATAGCTGTCCTGCTCGATGTTCAACAAGCCCTTGATAAGGTATGGCACAACGACCTGCTTTTCAAGATTTAAAAGAAACTGCCAGATTAACTCTATCTCATACTAAAATCCTATCTACAATACTGATTTTTCCAGCTCAAATACAGAGACGCTGTCTCCCCCTACCAAAAGATCCGAGCAAGAGTTCCCCAAGATAGTGTCCTTGGACCGTTTTTATACTTGCTGTTTACTGCAGATGTACCAAGTGCATCAGATAAATTACAGAATCATCTTGTTTTCATACCACATTGGCTAAAACGATGGAATAAATCGGCACAAATTAGGTTCACAACTAAAAGAGTAATCTGTCCCCAACTCACCATTAACAACCCCATTCCTATGAATGAAGAAATAAAATATCTAGGACTACACCTCGACTCGAAACTTCCATGGAAACCACACATTAAAGCAAAGGAACGCCAACTTAAGAATATGAACTGGCTCTTAAATAGAAATTCGCAAATATCACTTGAAAACAAATTGCTGCTCTACAAAGTTATACTCAAGCCGATTTGGACTTATGGTGTTGAGTTATGAGGTTGCAGCAAACCCTCTAAAACCAAGATCCTTCAAACGTTCCAGTCAAAAACTCTCCGAAGAATTGTAGATGCTCCATGGTAAGCGATGTAATTAGATCAAGTTCAATCAAATACAAAAATCGCAACTCTGCTCACAACAATCAACTTATATGTGAATTATTCTCCCAACCACTGAATAAAAGAAGACTAAACCGGCTTTGGCCTGAAGATCTGAGGACGGGCGGTCCCTGACTCAAGTCATACCCTTCAAATTATGTTATATCATTAGATATATCATTTACTAATTACTCTGAATTGTATTGCGTAGATTGTAGACTTTACGCCGCGAGATAATCCAATTTAGCAGATGATTGTCTGCAAAACAAGATCCAATTTCGCTTCTGGTTCTGTAGCTTCCTTCTGAAAATGTATTTATTGTATGGATATTTCTAAAAAATTATAAATTATTTATCTTCCTTCGTTCCTTGTACCATATCCAAACTTTACTTCCCTGTGATCGTTTTCATTTGGTTTTTGCCTAACTTGACATTAAAATCCACTATGATTAGTTTGTATTCAATAAATCGCTGTTCTTCAAAGGCTGTGGATACATCTTCATAAAAGATGTGTAACGTGACTTCTTCAGTCCTACTGTGGTTCGAACTCACCGTTAGAAGTCGTATTGAGAGAAGACATTTCGTACGTCTTTATATTTGAATAATTATTTGCCTCGTTGTTAGTTCACTTAGTTCAGCTAGTTCAGTTTACAAGAAAACTCTCACCTTTGATTCCCAGTCGAGGTTACGGATAATCAATGCAACAAAGTTCTGCTAGCCGACGTACTACATCTCAAAGTCTGAAACTAAATACTTCACTCTTTCAATCCAATAAAAGCCAATCTATTTACATAATAGGTATAATACACATTACACATATATGTATATTGGCTTTACATACAATAATACAGAATAAGACATAAAATGCAACAACACATAAATACATGGCGATTATATATACAAACGATGATAATTTATACAATCCAAACTACGAGCGATTTTGCATGTTTCTACGAGCATTTAGCAGTTAAGGTAGCTAGTTCATACCATCCTAACTGCTATACTTCTTATCGGTTCTTTTGCTCTCGCGATGGTTTAGTGATACCATTATGATATAATTTCTGTTTGTTGCTTCTATGCCACTTTATCCTAGGCTATCTGTATTCCTTGGCGTAAGGACTGGCCTGTTGTTTCATTGAGTCTATCTGTCAAATAGCAAAAAACAAGATTAATTGCATTAAACGGAACTCTAAAACCGCACTGTGGCCGCTGCTGCTACATATTGGCCCACATATGGCCAATATCCTTGTGACTACACCCAAAAATCCCCACGTTGGAATGTGATGACCGACGTTGTGCAATATTTCCAGATAAGCGGTTTTAGACTTTAAAAATCACAAACCTTTGTAAGCGTGTGCAGGGACCTTGTTCACCTGTTTCCACGTTGTAGCAAGCCTTCTCATGTAATTGAAGTCGCAAATTGCTCTCTGGACGTTTACAGAGGCTATTGCCGATGCTATCAACTCATTGAGTGTTCTGCAGCTTCTGGGGCTGAGAATATATAATTATAACTGTCTGGAAACAACAATTCTTGAAAAAAACAGCGTTATTTTAACGCCTTATATTAAAATGCACTTATGATTAAGGAGTTGCCCCAGTTTTCAGCGTCAAGAAGGAACCAATTGCGTCTTTACCTCTTGCACCGCCAATAACGCACTTTTTGGCAGCATATCTCGCACTCAATATCTCTTTCTTGCTTCTTTTGCTTGATTTCAACGAAGCTTGGAAAAACTGAACATTTGCGGTTAACTTATTTGAAATTAAATCAATTCCTTTGTATATAACAGTACAGATTGGCTATATAATAGAAATTTTTTAATTATTATTGCTGTGAGCTGAAGTATGACGGGTCAAAGGCCCGTTTCAGCTTTCTACTTCTTCGTCATTATACCTTTTGCCCTTTCATAATTAAAAAATACAATAACATGTATTGATAATGCACGACTCTTTTACACAACTGCAAGCAGAAGGTGATGAACATCCATATTCTGTCAAACTCGACTACACATAACTGACTTGATTAAATTGTATGGTGTGGTATCTTTTAGCTGTCAAATCCTTTTGTTAGAACCGTTTTTTTACCCGTTTATTGACTCCATTAAAATATGGAGAATTTTCCTAACAAAGTAGTTGCAACACGATCATACAATATAGTTTCTTATTAACATGTTCAACAGAAAACAAAAGGCAAAAATTGTGGAGCATGTTGGTGCCGATTACCCAAATAAATCTCTAACTGTTGCAACCCTTTACAAGCTCCCTTTGCTTGCCAGCCCATAAACTGTGCTTAGTATTTCCATGTGCTGGTTGCACCCTCGCATTTCATCGCTGCTGTTATGATCTTAGACAACTAATTACAACCCTTTGCTGAATAAGCTTTGAAATTAATACGGTATAGTTATATTTAAACGTTTGGGGATGAAATTGTGTACTAACGCGCCCGTTCTGTAAGACAATCCAAGCTCTTACTTGCAACTTTAAATATTATAATCCGAAACTGCACACGTATTCGCAACAGGAAGTTGCTGAAGTAATTTAATTTCATACTTTGCTTAAAAATTCTGGTTTATGCAGCTAGAAAGTAGCACACTATAAAGAATAAAACAACAGCGTTCCTGACTTATACTTAGATTTATGTTGTTGCTCTTGCACTTTGCAACGAATTCTGCTGCCAAGGGAGTTACCGAGACATCATGGCAAATGTGATATTTGTGTTGACTTGTTATTTTGAAAGACATTCAGCGAGTTATATTATAGCTGATATGATTTTGTCTATTAACGAATTAACAATAATTTTTCAACTTGTAACTTCTAAAAGCTTTTCCATCGAAAACTACTTCAAAGATTTTTAATAATACTACGCTTTAGCATAAAATCTCGCAAAATTACATGAAGATAGCAACAAAGTTAAGCAAAGGGAGCGGCGGCTCATAACATAATTAATTTTTCCTTGAACATAAATTTGGATAGTCTCGAATTCTTCTGAACTTTACAGCTGGGCATGTTTTCCTGAACGAGGTAAAGTTGTAAAATGTGCATTCTTTGAGAGTAAAGAGAGCGAAGGTAAATTTTTATTAATTTGCAAACTAATAAACGATACTCCAGAGAATTTTCGAGTTTAATATAATTTCTCTGAGATGAGATGCGAAACGTATTAATTCGATGCAGAACTTTCCCAAGATTTTTTAATTACCAAAAATTGTTTACATTACGCCGTCCGAATTATTCAAGTAGTCACGCAATTGGAAATTATATCATGCGCCCTGAAATGGGCAACGTTATAAAAAAATGTAGGTCATTGCGAAAACTCAGTTACCAGGAATCTGTAAAAAATTGTTGTTTAAACTGGAAAAGGTTAATATTCAGATTTAACAAGTTATTATAGGAAAGAAAGTATTTCCTGTCAATACGCCTAAAGCAAATTCAGCAAGTGGCAGCATACCATGTGCATAATCGGATTTCTGTTTTATTGTGAACCATTATTTATGCTGACAGCACTAGTGCAAATTGTCGTTCCACGTTGCGGCTGTTTAATTAGACTCATTTTGCGTTTTGACAGCGAATTTGGCCGGATTGCTCTACTTTAAACTATATTTTTCACGTTGGCAGTCGGTAAATTATTTGACATTTCGTTGTTACACATTTGGGTACGAAAGGTTGCTCTATTTTTCATATTGCTGTTTGTCGATCAATGTTGACAAAAGCATGTATTATCATTCATTCACCACTTTGCAGATTGTAATCAATATATTATTTGAAATTGCGATGGTTCTGTGCTACAGCAACTAATATTCAGTTGACATTTGTATTAAAATATGGGGACAGCCCCCCTTAGCGATATTTGCTAGTTCAATACTACTAATTAATAAATAAAGCTAACAGTAGGAACGTTAATCCAGAATGGGACTAAATTTACACAATTTCTTTTCAATGGGAGGTAACGATGGAGCCACTTTTTTTCTGCTTGTTCTCATAACATGGTAGATATCCTGACGAAGCAGCAAAGGAATGTACAAGCAGCTCTACATTAATAAAGCACAGTGCATTTAAGAAAAAAAATGTGGCTAAAGTAAATATAAAATCGACAAGTAGAAAGATGGAAATAAGCACTTGAAAGAAGCCAAGCAGCTGCTTATACAGGATAGCAGCTCGATGTCGAAAGATGACAACGGTAGGGTCTCTTAGCAGAATATGTTTGAGTTGACACTTCCGAAGTTACAGAAATTTCGAGTTGTGGTGCTTAGACTATAGACTAACTAGTGTAAAATTTAGGTTTGTGGTATGTAATAAGTTAATTCAGATTTTTGAAATGTCAAATTTATGTTTTGAAACGTCAATTTTGGTTGACTAGAAAATTTTGATATTTTACAATAAATATATTTTCCAAAACTAGCGGAAATACAGGATTTTTGCAATGCCCCAGAAAATAATTTCTACAAAAGCATACATTATCAAATGCTTGCTAATTAAACTGATATAAAACCTTGAAATGTCGTTATTTGGCATTTACCTTTTCGGCATCCTTTGGCATCTCTGATTTGGTGCAGATAATTGGTGGAATTACTGTGAACCTGTGGGACTACGCTCCTTAGCAGTTACGAATCCTTCAAAGTAACGGAGAATTTAATAAAATTCAGAGGTTAAGTAAGCTATCAGCTTACAATTCATATTAATGAAATCTACCTTACCCGCAAATAAGAGTTCAAACAGAAATAGTCGTTACCGGGCTAGTATACAAATAATTAACAAACCATAAATAATTTACCGGGAAATTTATTAAAGTATATACCGGGAGATCAAAAATGATTGACTTGGCCATTCTCATAAAATATGCCTTTAGTAAAAATGTGCCGCCTTGCACCGATTGGGTCTGAACTATAGTAGCTAACGTCAGGTCAAACACTACTACTTATTTAAATAGATTTATTCATTTATAATAAACAACTTGTCAGGCCATTTTTAAATTCAATAATTACGTGACTTGTTGGAGTAGTTTTGGTACAAAAAAGACGAATTTGCTTGCATATAGGTAGGTGCCTTTTCAACCATATTTTCTGGTATTTGCATCTAAAAATTCTAACGGTGACACGGACGCACCTTTTGGTTCTCTAAAAAGTTCAGCATAGCCGTTCCAGGCTCTAGTCGTCTGAGTTGCAGCTGCATTTTGTTTCGCCTTGTTTAGGAACGCTTAGTTACATAGGTTTCAAAATACAGTCCATTGGAACAAGCGAGAAATGTTCCTAAAGTTTTTTTGTAATTCCGTCGCACTCTCTCTCTCTCGCGGGGCAGTCTGCGAGCTCATTGGCTGCATGTGCGAGCGCGATATAGGCGTCTGGCGCGAAAAGGTTGCTTGGCGAGTGAGTTCTTCATGGACCGTTAAGGCGATAAGTGGTATTTGTTTTTGGAGTGAGCGTGTGTGCCCTGGTTTGTTCGTATGACCGCCAGGTTTGCAAAATTCCGTTGGGCAGCAAGAGGCCTTTCTCCTGTTAACTGCGGGGATCCAAACTCCAGAGCTGTTCAATCTTTCGGTCTCGCCAACTTCCCGAGAGAGAATTAAACCGGATCCTGCTAATTTGGGGGAATCTTCTTTAGGGACGCACGACACCCCCGCATTCGCCGACGGCACGTTCGTTGCAGTGGCGTGCTCACCAGCCCCGTGACGTAATCGGCTGGCTGACCCATTGAGGTAGTGTGTGTATTTAATACCAACTAATTAACTCAGCGCCAGCGTGGCTCAGATGGTTAGAGCATCGGACTGCGGCGCGGAAGTCTGGAGTTCAAATCCCAGATCGATGCCTGGCGGGCGGCCTACCCAGTCGCTTTAAATAATTGGGAACCTGCGTTCGAAAGAACAAGGGGTAATAATGCGGCTGTCTAATGCGTGGTGCTCACCACATCACCACGTGTCATGAATTTGACACGCGACAGTCGGGTGTGAGAGCGAGGATACGGAAGCTCTAACCTTCCGCCTTGCAGGCCAAGCTCCTTCATGGGGTGTTAGTGCCTCACCATTATAATTAACTTGTATGTGCTTACTTATTGATTCATTGCCGAGGCCGCTTATTAAACTAATTCATTCAACTGTACATGCATAATTTATGCGTTCATTTATTGATTCATTGCCGCAAGGCCGCTTATTAATCTAATTCATTCAACTGCACATGCATAATTAATGCGTTCATTTATTGATTCATTGCTGCACTGCCGAGGTCGCTTATTAAACTAATTCATTCAACTGTACGTGCATAATTTATGCGTTCATTTATTGATTCATTGCCGCAAGGCCGCTTATTAAACCAATTCATTCAACTGTACATGCTAATTTATGCGTTCATTTATTGATTCATTGCAGCATTGCCGAGGCCGCTTATTAAACTAATTCATTCACCTGTACATGCGTAATTTATGCGTTCATTTGTTGATCCATTGCCGCTTTGCCGATGCCTCTTATTAAACTAATTCATTCAACACTAGTACATGCATAATCTATGCGTTCGGTTATTGATTCATTTCTGCTTTGCCGAAGCCGCTTATTAAAAACTGATAAAGTTAGGAGCTTGCTAACTAGGTAGTATAGTCGATTAGAATTAAGAGGTCCCCTAGCTGGGCTATATAGTTAGTGCATGTATTACTGTGTTTACTTTTGTGTATAATTGATTTACATGTGTGAGACCAATAGAACGGTATATTGAACAAGGTATTATGATTACCGACGGGTCTGTGCATGCCTACTTTCAGGTTACTATGTAAAGATAAATGTACGGCAAAGCCTGAGTGTTGCAGATAAGTTGGGGATGCTTGCCGCTGCAGTGTCGTGAGGCCGTGCACTTGTATCCTGCTCCGTTTGGCTTTCGAGATTCTGTTAAGCGTGGGTTTCCAAATTACAGTTACGCTTGTCCTGTGGTGTACCGTTTCTAGGACCACGCCCATCTCCCTGAGCGTATCAAGCCGTGGCGTTTAAGCCTGTTTGGTGAGATTTCCAGGGTAAGTGTTGACATCTCCCGGACTTGATTAAGCATTTGGCACTCCCACACCCTCGAGTATCGTTAAAACAGTTTGATACTGTAACAAACTAGCTTTAAATATATCACATTTGTTGCTCGAAATGTGCACTACCATTGGCTATACACGAATCTGCTCTTCTTTTCATGATTTCAAATACTCCATACAGCTATTCTTCGGTTATTCTTTGCACAGCACCTTCTATAGCTTGTTTTAATTCGTCCAATGTGTGCAATAGATTCTGGTAAATTATATTTTTTAAATGACAGAATACAAAGTAATCCAGAGAAGTAAGATCTGGCGACTTTGTCGGAAAATTTCCTCTCCCGATAACTCTGTTATCATAATACACTTCATTAAACTGACAAGTTACTCGGGAAATATGCGCAGTGGCATTGTCATGCTGAAAATAACCCTCCTTGCAACGTTCCGCATTAACAGTATCGTTGAAGAAAATTGGCCCAATATTTTTTCTTCTGGAAATTGCAATCCATACGCCAACTTTCACTGAATGAAACGGTGTCTCGTGAAATACGTGAGGGTTTTCAGCACTCTAAATTCTGTAGTTTTGTGAATTTACATAGCCACTTAAATAAAACCAAGCTTCGTTAAAAAAATGTTTTGTCTAACAACTACGGAAACCTTGTATGGCTGTAAATACAGACTCCGCTTTATAACAGTATGGCATGAGCCATACGACAAACTAGTTTGTTGGGCTAATTGACGTAAAGGTCTTCTTGGACTATGTTCAAGACGAGCACGTAAATATTGCATAATATCTTCGGTAATCGCTCTGGGACGACCACACTTCCCTCGAACGCTTCCAGTATTTTGAACAACTTTGTTGATGTGATGGCATAAAACTTTGTGATTTACTTCTGCTTTGGGAAATCATTCCCAGAATTTGTCAACACACTGCATTGTTGGGTGAATCACCTCCCATTTTCATCTCTATTTCCATTTCTGAGATACGATTGTAAAAGAAATTTGTCCTGAAGTGAAAATGACATGATTACAATCGACAGTTCTAACCTAAAATAGAAAAATTTGGTAAAACCTTTCAATAATTAATAAAAAGAAAGAATTGACTCACAAACGTAAATGCTGACGTTAGTTTTGAAAAAAAACTGTTGTTAAAAATAGCGAGAGATATTGAAATGAACGGAAAATTTAAATTTACAGAATACACACAAGCTGCAACTGATAAACAGCTAACTTTACTGCAGAAACTTGACTTAGATATTGATAACCTGCGCCGAAGGAAGTTTTTTTCGGTCAGTCTTTCTTGATCTTCCGGTAGTATAAAGCCATGCATATTTGAATCTAGACGTTAAGTTAATCTGACGTTTAAGAGAGTAAATATTTGAGAAAGGATATGTGGAAGGTAATTTAAATAAATGACAATGATTCAAATACCCACAGAAATGATAAATAAATATATGGATAGTAACCGATCCATAAATTTTCTCTCACTACTAACCAAAATTATTACAAATAGATTAACGAATAAATTTAATGGTGAAGAAAAATGTGACTTCACCTAGCCTTTAAGGACTATAATAAAGCATTCGACTCTGTTGAACTATGAGCCATCTTCGCTACAATTAATCCAGCTATAATATATATCAATACAGAAATCTATTAAAGTACCTATACCTATCTATGACTACTTTTTTCGTATCGCTATCAACCAATCAGAGGCTGGATTTAGTGAAGTTATCTTATATAATTTCGATAATACGAAATTCATTATACTAGAGTAACTTCACTAGGCAACGCAATAAGAAACTTTTGTGAACTTATACGTATTATAGGTATTTATTTGTTCCTATTTTTGAAATTTACTAAAAAAATAATTAAATCGAATACAATGCGTACTTCGAAAAGATTCGAATTTCTTCTTTTTTCTATCCTTCTAGCGACCAGTATCGAGCTGCTTGGATTATTTGCAGCGGTTTTTCTCAAAGCCTTACCAACGTGTTCCACATTTTTCTCCCGATTTTTTCCCTATGCAGGGTCTCAACTGCCAGACTTTTTTGTTCCATATCTGATCTTTGATTCTGGCTGCGTGTCCTCCGCATATTCAGTCTTGTTATCCTTTGAATTACGACAGACACTTTCGTTGTTTCTTTTATGTATTCGTTTCCTCTTCTATTACTCAGTGTCAGTCCAAGTATTCTTCTTTTCATGGATCTTTGCGCTATTTGATATTCAGGTTAAATTCATTTTAAAACGTATGTCATTTGGTGTTTCCTCCAATTGTACTATCATACCTTTCAGATCTGCTTTATATTTTTTCTACTCCCGCATGTATATATTCTGTTTTCTTCACAATCTACAAAATGGATATGTAGGCAATTGTAGTTAACTGAACGTATATGATTTCATATCCACACAAGGGTGGATATGAAATACACCAATCACAAACCACGTTAGTCGTGATTACCTAGGCAACTTTCATTAATTGTTTGTTTTGCAATGGGCACGCCCTGCTGTGCCCTGTTTGTGGCAAACGTGATTTTGTTGTAAGATATCTTATTAATTAGCGTTGAATAAATTTTCTTTTAATTTTCCATTCTTTTCCATTGATAGGTCGTAGAAAAAATACACTGTACAACTCGAGTGGAATGTCCATATCGCCCTCGGATAATTGAGCACTCCGCCTACGGCGTCGTGCTCAAATTTTATCCTCGTGCGATATGGACATCATATCCACTCTCGTTGTACAAACTACTATTTCGAACAGAGCTATATCGACAGGCGATTTAACCTTTATCGATTGATCTGACTCTTCGATTTGACCGGTGTAGTTATTTAAGCATTCCCTCCAGTGTTAAATGAGTCTGTTATGGCGAAATTGTATCGTCTTGTCTAATTCTGGAGGGAATTTTAGAGAGAACATACTGGTTGGTCTATAATTTTATAAAAGAGCCGGGTCCCCTTTTTTGAGGAAGATAATCATTATTGCCTCATTTCATTTTCCCGCATCGTGATTTCTTCCAAACACATATTAAAGAGGATCGTCTATGTGATTACTATGTTTACGGTTTCTTTGATCGTCTCTGTTAACATATCTTTACCTGGTGCTTTGTTTTTTTATTAGATTGAGAGCTTTTAAGACTCTTTACTTACGTCCGATCCATCGTTTATAATCTTTTCCCATCCTGCTGTTTATCTGGTTTCTTGATTTGGGGATTGTACAACTATATGTAGAATGTGTCTGTTATTTTTAGCATTTCTTCTTTATCTCTTGTTTTCTGACCGGTTAAACCTTTTAATGCTATTATTTCTCTCTTACCGTTCGTTTTTTTTTTGGACACTCCATGTTCTTATTTTTTTTAATAGTTCTCTCTATCTCTTTGTTATTGTATGTGTCTAAGTTTTTAGTTTTATTTTCCTCGTGCTCTTTCTTCCTTTTTATACTCTGCTGCATTTGGTTTTTTCCCTCTATACAACTGCTTTCGCTTTTTTATTACGTATTGGGTTTGGTTCTTGAAATAGTTTGAGAGTCTTGTCTTGTTTGCTTCTTGCTACCTATAATGCTGTTTCTCTAATTGTGGCGGTGCTTTATTCTTATCATTCATTAATACTAGTTGGTCGTTTCTTGTCCCTGAATGTCTCTTCTAATAGTTTTTTATACGTTATTTCGTATTTCTTTGAGTACCTCCGTATAGATTGTATTTTTTGGTTTGTCTGTTGTATTTTCTTTGTTTTTGGGCTACCGCTTTCGCTATAAGCAACTGATGGTCACTTTCGGTGTTGAAGGTATTGAGTACTGACACATATTATACTATCTTTTTAGTGGATGATAAACACATCAAACGCTTCTTTTTGAAGATGGCGGAAATATCAGAAAATCTTGGTCGACAAATTGATGTTAAGCGTTCCTGAAATCACAAAAAGACTCGTTTTAGCTGGCATAATTTGACCTTTATATGGCTTCTAATATGATCTCGGTGTACCTGCAGCCTCGCTAAAGCTCCCGCGATACTCAGGACAGGATATCGTTACCGGCCTGCTGTTAGCAAGGCACGAATTAGCTTTCGTTGTCCTCCTGGATGTCTGTTGCAACTTTGATCGCTTTTAGGTGGCTTTCGCTAAAACCGGGGGCCCCACTATAGGGCTGCGGTGTACCACACGTACGCTGCTCACCTATGCACCTTGCACACGCACTATGAAAACTGGCTGTCCTTCCGTAGAATTACTTTGAAATACTCTGGCTTGTACCGGAATGTCTCGTATTTACCTGTTGCGGAACGTCGATACAAAAGAAAACTTTCACAAATCACCCTAGGCACACTCTCTCAACAAAAATACAACTTTTTGATAATATTCGGTATTTAATCGCATATAAAATATTATTTATTTTGGGAGCTTAGCAAAAAACACAACTGAACTTTCACAAAGCTGCACCCAATGTCTTGTTTACAGTTTTGTTTTTAGTTGCAAGAAATGTCAAGCCTACTTTGATTTGAATTGGTTTTTACACAAAAATAATACTATTCTAAAAACATCATACTATCAATTATTTACAAGGCCTACGCTATTTTATACTATGTCTTCCTGTTGTACCTACATTATTGTCTTCATTTGCTGGTCTTTTTCTTCTAACTCCTTTAATTGTTTGAACTTTTTATAAAATCTTTTATCAGTTAATTTCAAATATCTTTCAATATTTTTGTTTACTTTTAGCACTACTTCTTTCACCATATTTTTATATTGTACTAGCTCTGTCTGGACATATTTCTTCCTTGTCTTTTTCTTTTCTTATAATTTACATTTTACGTCTCTGTTTTACCAATGTGTCGTCTTCTTTGATAATTTATTTTATTAATTCTACATTTCTCCACTGCAGTCTCGAGATTCGTTCTCTTAATTATTATTCCTAGATAGATAATTTCAAACTTTTTTATATCTAGTTATAAGCGAATTTTAATTATGAAATAAATTGATTCCTCGATTTTTAATACATTTCACTGCACGAATCGGATGTCATTAAAGAACACAAAATATTTGATAATGTTAAACTCCAACATAAAGATATACTATGAAGTTATGTAAAAAGTAAAAATCTTCAGGAATTCTTTTAAGTAGGGATCTGTTATTTCATCATGGGCTATAATTCATGTTTCCTTAGAATGACTGTGTAGTACCTATTATTATTATTGCCAAAATATCTCACTGTAGGTGGCAGGCATTAATATAATAAAGTTAGATTTAAACTGACAAAACTTCTTCATAGCAACTTTTAATGGCCTTAAAGATAACCTTATAATTTTTTTTTATTGACGTTCCATCTTTGAGCAACCATCATCAACTTCATTTTCTGATGTCAAATTTTAGAAGCCTTTTTTATTCTAAATTCAACAATGTACCATGCTTTATGATTT
This sequence comes from Agriotes lineatus, assembly GCA_940337035.1. Lineage (NCBI taxonomy): Eukaryota > Metazoa > Arthropoda > Insecta > Coleoptera > Elateridae > Agriotes > Agriotes lineatus. The sequence continues at coordinate 34,454,234 of OW679198.1, read as the reverse complement.
AATTACGTTTCCAGTCTTTTTCACCATCATCAAAGAATTTTTGGGTACGGGCCTGTGTTCTAAAGCATTTCATACGTTCGTTCAGCTTTTTTAATTTAAAGAGAGAAGATGTGAGCTGCACTGGATGTTTTGAATCCTAAGAATGACGTACGGCCTTAGAATACAAATACTTTTTTGTGCAGCCGTGCTAAAAGATTATTTTTGTGGAGGTAATTACGGATGCAAAATTCGTTTTCGCAGCCGTTGTTATTAGTAACGTCCGCGAAAACGAATTTCGCGGTCCTATACCAATCGGCAGAATTGCACAAAAAATTGATAATGTGTTCTTGATTATAATATGCTTTGCGGTTGCACAAAAATTGTTGTGTAGGTAGAACGCTCGTAAATTGTGTGGCTTCCTCGGAATAATTTACGGACTCGACTTCATCACGCCAGCCAAACATACCTCGGTTCCCCAGTCATTTCGTGGCCTAGGTATACAAATAACTATCAATAGTATGTAATTGATGCATTTATTGATTATGTTTCTTACTTATAAACAACTATTAAAATGAGAAGTACAAAACATCCAGTCTGGGGCTCATTACTTTTCTTGAAATTACAAAGATGAAACAACGTATGAAATGTTGTACGACAGGTCCATATCCAAAAATTTCTTGATGATAGTAAAAAATGCTAGAAACGTAATGATACCACATTTGTTAAATTCAAAATAAAAATGACATATAAAATTTTACATCAGAAAATCAGGACCGTATTTAAAAAGTGAAGTTGATGATGGTTGCTCAAAAACGAAACGTTGGATAAAAAAATTGATAATGTAATCTTTAAGTCCATTAAAAGTTGCTATAAAGAAGTTTTGTTGGTTTTGCTCTTCTTCTTCTTCTTTATCTTATCCCCTATTTGCCATTAAAGTGTCGGGGTTTAGGCCTCGATCCATTTTTTGTAGGTTTCCGATCGCTTGCCATGCCTTTCACTTCTCTTAGTGTTTTATTCCGTCTTGACACTATCTCGGTTAGGTTGTCGTCCCAGGTTTTCCTTGGTCTTCCACTCGGCCTCCCGCCTTCTGTTCTCACTTCATATGTTCGTTTCGGTAGTCTATTGTTTGACATTCGTTGAACATGTCCGAGCCACTTCAGTTGTGTATCAAAGGTTCTTACTCTAGTTGTTCTCTTGTTACCTGATTTATAATTCTATCTCCTCTTGGTTTTCCTTGTATCTTCCTCAGATATCGCATTTTTGTTGCTGTTATTTTTTATTTATGTTTGTCAATCATGGTTCAGCTTTCAGCTCCATATGTTAATGTTGGAATATAGACTGTTTTGTAAAGATGTAATTTCGCCTTTTTACTTATTTCTCTTTTTCCTACTACCGTATGATGGATTCGATAGTACACTTTGCTTGTTTTGCTTACTCTGTGGAAAAAAAGTACGATAAAACATATCATAATAGACCACTGCCAAAAAATTACATTCAGAGAACAACCTGTTTAATATTTCTCTATCTATCTTTCTGTCTCTGGAAATAACTGTTCCTAAGTATTCGTAGTTTTCTACTTGTTCCAGTGTTACTCCGTTTAGTGTTATTCTCAAGTTCTCTTTTTGGTCTCCTAGTCTTTTGGTTATGATCATGACTTTGCTTTTGTTTCCATTTATTTCCAGTCATTTTGTTTCTAGTTGTTCTTTCCATTCATTTAGTAATTGTTGTAAGTCTCTTTTATTGCTGGCGAATAGTATTATATCATCGGCATAGACCAGGTTTTGTAGCTGTACTAGCTGCATGTTCCACTTACACACTTTAAGCATTCTTGTATTTCTCTTGCATTTATTTATTATATCGTCCATTACTAAAACAAACAAGTGTGGGCTCAGTCTGTCCCCTTGTTTTATTCCTTTCTTCATTTTAAACGATTCCGAGCAATTCCCATTTTTTATCTAACTGCACCTTCTATGTTCTTATATATGCTCTCTATTGCTTTCCTTAATTTTTTCTTTACTTTCATTTCATTTAGTGTATCCCATATATGGTGTCTCAGGACCATATCGAACGCTGACTTTAAATCTACAAAGGCTAGGCATAGACTTTTTCCTTTTTCTATATGCTTTTGCATTATCATTCGCAGGGTGAAAATGTGATCTTGTGTTTGTCTTCCCTGTCTGTAGGCTGCTTGGTTTTCTTCTAAATGTCCTTCGACTTCTTCCCTTAGTCTTCTTTCCAGTATTTTTGGGTATACTTTCAGTACTACTGGTGTTGGGCATATTGCACTATAGTTTCCTGGTTCTACAGTGTTGCCCTTTTTATGTACTGGGGTTATTAAATTTTTCTCCCAATCTTTTGGTATTTCTTCGGTTTCCCACGCTTGGAGAAATATCCTGATGAGCCATTTTGTTACGCTGCCCCCCCCCCCCCATGTTTCAGTTATTCAGCTGGTATTTCATCTCTTCCTGGAGATTTTCCAATTCTTAAAGATTTTACGGCTAACTCCACTTTTTCTTGCTTTATCTGAGAGTTTCTTCTTCCTGTTGCACAGCATTTGCATTTTCTTGAGTTATTCCGCTTTCTACTCTTTCGTCGTTGTCGAATTTTCCTTCATAAAATTTCTTCCAAGCTTTAAGAATTTTTTCGATCTCTGTTTCTATCTTATTCTCTTCATTTCTTATGCATCAGGTATCTCTTCCATGCTTCTTTCTTCATTCTTATCTTTTCTTTTACGGTTTCGTTCCATCATCTGGTTCTCTTTTGTCCCTGTTTAATTATTAGTATTCCACAGGTTTCTTTAGCTACTTCTTGTAGGGTCGTTTTTAGTCTTTCCCATCTTTCGCTTACATCCCATATGGTGTTTGATTCTGTTTCATGTTGTTCTTGGGCAGTTAGTCTCTGTTGGAGGAGCTCCTTATATCTTGCTTCTACTTATTCATTCTCTAATTCTCTTAGTTTAAGTTTTTCATACTCTTTTTGTGGTTCTATTTTTGGAGCTCCTGGTGTCGGCTACCAGTAGTCTATGATCTATTGTTAATTCTGCGCCTCGTATCACTTTCACGTCCATTATTGGGTACCTTGCGTTAATGTCGTATGTTATATAGTCTATGATGCTTTTCACCTGTCTTGCTTCTTCTTCAAATGTATATTTATGTATTCGTTTGTGTTTGAAGAAAGTGGTCCCTATCAGTAGTTGGTTATCTATGCAGAACTCAATCATTCGCTCGCAGTTGTTGTTTAGGACTTGTTCCTCTGCTTGATTGCCCATCATTCCGAAGCCTTCTTCCGGTTGTTTCCTATCCGTGCATTCCAATCCCTTATAACCATTATATGTTTACTTCTACTCCTTGCTTCGTCTACTTCTTTTTATAGTTTGTTGTAAAAGGTTTCTTTTTCCTCTATTGGTTCGTTTTCACATCGACATATAGAAATGGACCGCTAATGGACGACTGCGCAACTCTTTGCGTTAGAAAGAGAAAGAGAACACTTTCAGAACTATCTTTTCTTTTCCTGCCGGCCTCCTATTGGCCGACAGAAAATGTTCCTTTTCCTGCCGGCCTTCTATTGGCCGACAGAAAATGACGTCAGAGCGACAGGGCGGTCGCGCCGTACGCTAATGTGCGCCAACAAGGACAGAGCGTTCTCAAGTCATATGCGTTCTCTTTCTATCCCGTTTGGCTCGCGCAGCTCTGACTAGCGGTCCATTTCTATATGTCGATGCGTTTTCAGTGTATTTGTAATATCGTTACTTTTTCTGCCAACTGAAGCTCTATTGTGATCACCGTCGGGCTTATCGCTTTCCAGTGTGTTACTGCCCTTTCTATCACGCTTGATGTTATTATTCCAACCCTCTTCTTTGCTCTTCCCATTGTTACTCCTGAATATCTTAGAACGCACCCGTTTTGTAGTGTTTGCATTCCGATTCCCTTCTCTTTGATTTCGCTTAACCCCAGGATTTATAGGTTGTATTTTCTTATTTCTTCTGTTATTTCAACTTTCTTTCCTGTTAGTGTCGCTGTCCTTACATTCCATGTACCAAATCTCAAATTCCTTTTTCTCTCCGTCCGTCTTGGATTAATCCGTCCTAGTCCAAGGCCATCTGTGTTTCTCTGAATCAATTCTTCCATCTTATGAGTGATTATCCCGATGAAGATGGGTCCTCTTACCTCGGGATAACTGGTGTCGGGTTATACCCCCAGACGCTGGGTCGCCAGAGCCCCGTTAGTTATCCAGCAGGGTGTACCGGGTAGTTTAATTCTACCTCTCGTGCAGGTGGGGTTCACATTAAGGTCGTTAGGTGTTGGTGGACCTCTTAAAAATCAAAAACGAAAAATGATATCAAGGATTTCTAAGCCTCATTTTGTTAGTCCTTTAATTAAGCAACTTTTTCCCCATTTAACCAAATTTGTATCTCTTCATATTACAGAGATCCGGATACTGGTCCTTCCTATCTTCGGCAAATTGTATATTAAGATATCATATCTGTAGGAACAGAAATGTGAATATAACAAATCCCCCTTAATGTTATGTGGAGGTGGAGATAGCTAACACCCCCCACACATAGATTCAATTTTAATCAGACGAAGATTTTAGAAAACGAACGAAACTACATCTCAAGTTTGAACTTGTCCAGAGTAGTTTTGAAGTTCCAAAACTAAAAATTCACTTTTTCGGATGCATTTGGCTCCATAGATCCGTTTTGGTGAAGAGTATCCCCGTAGAAAGTGTCACATTCCGTTTGGAACACCCATTTCGAAATAATATACCTGTAAAATTTGCCTGTAAGCCGAGTTGATACCGACAAAAGAAATAATAAAAAGCTGTTGACACCATTAACATATTTACTTTCTGAATAGATTTGTACATGATTTTTATTTTAATCGAGCAATATATAATCAATCGTACTATTTAAAATCAACCTAATAAAAATAGGCACATTAAATAGTTACACTTACTTATTAGAACTGGTATAAAAATAAGTTATATAATAGAAAATATTACAACAAACAGGAAGCTTTATAAGTAAAGCCAGCAATATCTTGAGAATTACTTATGTATCCCCATAAAATATCTACATCAAGTTGATTTTATGACTAGCACATGCAAGAAAGGCTTTTTAAAAAAATACTTAAAGATTGTCTAAGGTAAGCTTTTTACATTCTATCGAGTTTGCTTTATTCGCATTTTGGTGTATGCTCATGTGCTTTTGTAGACTAGCGTTTAGGGAAAAGGCCTCTCCACATGTATCGCAAACGTATGGCTTCTCTCCCGTGTGAGTGCGCATGTGTACATGCAAATGTGTTGACTGTGTAAACCTTCGATGACAAATATTGCACTCGTGATTTTTAATGCCTAAGTGGATTCGCATATGTCTCTGCACACCGTTCGAAAATGGAAAACTTTTGCCACAAACTGTACATAAGAACGGAGTTCGTTTCGTCTTTTGCCCGGGAGCTGCCTCGTGGGATCTAATATGTCGCCGCACCGAAGAAATTCGTTGAAAAGACTTCTCGCAAAATGAACATGTGTAATTTCGTTCACCCGTATGCGAGGTTAAATGTTCTCGCAGGTGGTACGACTGTTTAAAGCCTTTGTTACAGTAAGTACACACATACTTTTTACTGTCACTGTGCACCCGTGTAATGTGCTTCTGTAATTTCCAACGCTTGTTAAAAATCATACTGCAATGGTAACACTCGTATTCCACCTCCGGTGTTGGATTTTTTACTTTCTTTTTTGGTCTACCCCGCCTGATCTTCAACCATGTGTCGTCTTTGGAATCATTGATTTCATCTTTGGTATCAATATTATCACAAATATGCTGATCATTAAAGTCTTTTAAAAGCATGTCACATTTCGCACATTGGTATTGGTCCGGCATATTCGGATCACTTTTTATACTTTCATCTATACAGTCAATCATGTCGTTTGTCTCTCCGCTTGCTGAATCGCATTTTAAATCAATTTTTGTTTCCGTAAGAAAATAATCACTATCACTGTCGTTATCCATAGAAATTTCAGGAAAATAATCATTATCTATTCTGTCTTTTATGGAGCTTTTATCAGTTTTAACACGCCTTCTGTTTGTTGCTGTAAAGGGGCTATCCCCATTCAATATTTCTTGCTTAACAACACATTCTGGTTCGAACAAATTATTACTGTCCGCTTTATATTGGTTAATTTTTGATTCTACCACGTAAGTCCCTGACATGATTTCGTTTTTATGTTTATCCAAAGCCTCTTGTGACAGGAGCACCATTTCTCTGAATCGGTACGAGATACGTAAGTGCTTAATGCAGGTCGAGCAGATTTGCTTTGAGCTATTTTCTTCCTGTAAGGCATAAAGGATGTTATTTGGTAACCATATGAAATAGCGTCGACATAACGCGTTGTAGTTAACAGCAATTCAAATAACTTACCAATTCTGAAGATACACAGGCCTTCAGTTTGTACAGGAATGTTATGCTGTCGAAATCCATTTTCGATACGTCAATTAGTTCCTTGTTGTTGGTTCCCAAACAAGTGTAGCACATTTTTAACAGGCCCAACATGGTGTGTGCAAATCTATCGATCGGCAGCACAAGGGCTAACGAAACTAATTTTGGAAACGAGACGTCAACAAGTACTTTTCTAGGTTAGAAAACAAATAACTGTCACGTCAAAGTAGCACAACGGCGAAAACGCACAGACGTAAGCGCAAGTGCAGTGCTGCCAACCTTCGTATTGATTTGTAGGAGCAGCAGCGCGCGCATTTTGAATATAGTCGTTGCCTTCTATTATTAATGCAAGAAAAACAATCCAAAGCTATTATAAAGTTGTAACGGGTGTTCATAAACAGTCGTCATCCCAGTTGCCTTAAAAAACAAAATGTTATGTCTTTGATTAATTCGTGCAACACAATGAAACGTCATTGAGTACTGCCATAGCGCATTTTTTCTCAATTTTAATAGACATACGTTTCTGAAGTCAAAACCTACTGGGATGACGACTGTTTATGAACACCCGTTAGTAACCACCAACCCCTTACAAGTTATTATTTAGCTGTGTTCATAAGACACTGTTAAATAATAACTGTTCTGAAGAAATAAGATTTGTAGCATTGTAGCTATTCTTTCTTCTCATAGCAATAATAGTACAGGGTAATTAGCTTATTCAAACTAAAAACAAAATATAAAGCTGAAAATTTGTCTGAAGGTACATTATGGGTAAGTAAATAAAAATTAATGGTCTTGCACCCTGTGCGTGATGGTGGGGTGATAGGGAGGGGGTAGAAAGGTGCCCTTCTTTGGTTTTTCGCTTATAATTTGAAAACGGTACCTAGTACCGAAAAATTTCTTACACAGAAAAGAAAGCCAATAAAATTTTCTACAAGATGTGTTCTTAACATTTTTTCGCTAGAATGCACCGTTTCCAAGATACCTGCTCTCAAATGTCAGTCATTTCAAAAAAATATTCTTCCGTCCGTTTTTTTGTCATAATTCCCTTTTTGACAGCAGATATTTCAAAAAGGGTGCATTCTAGAGAAAAAATGGTAGGAACTTATCTTGTAGAAAATTTTATTGGCTTTCTTTTTTATGCAAAAATTTTTTCGCTACGAGGTACCGTCTTCAAATTCTTCTTCTTCTTCTTCTTCTCCCTCGCCCTGGTACCCTAAACGGGTGTCGGGTTGTGATCTTCTGTTTCTTGAATCAATTTCCTCCATTTTTTCCGGTCCCTGGCCTCTTCTCTCATTTCCTTTATCGTTTTTCCCCTAGATTGTCCAATATTGATAATTTGATTTAGCCATGTTGTCCTTGGTCTTCCCCTCTTCTTCTTTCTGTATTGTTTAGCCTCCATAATTTTCTTAGGCAGCCTGTCTGGTTTCATTCGTATAAGATGACCATACCATTCCATCTGTTTATTCTCTATTTTTCTGCATACTGCTTCTTGTTGTAGCTGGGTTCTGATGTCATCGTTTCTTATCCGGTCCATTCTAGTTTTGTTGACCATTTTTCTTAGTACCCTCATTTCTATAGCTGTTAGCTTGGATTTGTGTTTATGCTGGGTAGTCCAGGTCTCGATGGAGTATAGCATTATAGGGTTTGTTATAGTGTTATGTATCATTAGTTTAATCTTCCTACTTATTTCTTTGTTTCCGAAGATGGTTTTATTAAGCGCGTAGTATGATTTATTTGTCTTTTTTATTCTGTTTGCTATTTCTAAATCATATTTTCCGTCATTTGTAAATGTACTTCCCAGGTAGTCTGTTGTTGTTACCTCCTCCATCGTTTTTCCTTTATAGCTAAAATTGTATATTTCTTCTTCTGTTATTTTATTGAATACCATTACTTTGCTTTTATCAGTGTTAACTTTCATATGCATTTTCTCTATCTCCTCTATCCAAGCATTTAAGAGCTTTTGCATTTTTCTTTTACTGTCTGCGATTAAAACTATGTCATCAGCATATAGTAGTGCATCAATCTGAATTGGCTGCATATTTTTATAGCTTATTGTGGTTTTCAAACCTTTGTTGTTTTTTCTAACATTTTTTAAAATCCTATCCATTACTATTATAAATAGCAACGGGCTTAGACTGTCTCCTTGTTTGATTCCTAGTTTGAGTTTTACGTCCTTTGATCTACTCCTATTTACTTGTATTTTAGCTTTTGTATATTTATATGCTGAAATGACTAATTGTATTAGCTTTCTAGGAATTTCTAGTTTTTCTAAACATTCAAATATTATATTTCTCTGTACTGTGTCGAATGCTGCTTGTAGGTCTATAAATGCTAATATCAGTTCTTCTCCCGTTTCCATTTTCTTTTCTATTATATTTCTTAGGATATATATATATTGTCATTCGTTTGTCTGTTTGTCCTGAAAGCTGCTTGCTCTTCTTCTAGTTTGTCTTCTGTATATTTCCTTATTTTCTGTTCTATAATTCTCGTGTATGTTTTGTATATTACCGATGATAGGCATATGGCTCGATAGTTCTCACAGTTTGTTTTGTCTCCTTTTTTATAGATTGGGATTATTAGGTTATTGTTCCATTCTTCGGGTATTTTGTTATTTCTTTCTGCTTCCTTGTATATTTCCCATAGCCAGTCTATTCCTATTTCCCCCAGCCATTTTATCATCTCAGGTTCTATATTGTCCTCTCCACATGCCTTTCCTATTTTGATTTTTCCTATTGCCTCCATTACTTCTTGTCTATTTATATTATACATCTCTGTTTCTTCTTCGTGTATTTCTTGTTCTCTTTCTTCTTCTCTTAGGTCATTGTGTTCTTCTTCTGTGTCGAATTTTTCAGCAAAGAACTCCCTCCATCTATCTGTCATGTCTTCTGCTTTTATTATCAGGGTGTTGTCTTTGTTTCTTATCCCACTTAGTTCGTTCTTTCCTTTACCTCTCATAGCCTTAATTTTGTTCCAGAACTTTCTGTTATTGTTTCTAAAGCCCTCGTTTAGTTCTTCTCCGAACTCCTCCCAGGTTTTCTTCTTGGCTCGTTTTACCTCTTCTTTCGCAAGTTTATTTAGTTTGTCGTATTCTTCTTTGTCTACATTTTGTATGTACCTCGATGGAATGTTTGTTTTCAAGCAATATATGCACATTATCATTTCGAAGAATACTCATCCTTCTTATATTTTAATTCCTTTTTGCACTTTAACAATTTGTCCGCCAATTAAAGTTTTATTACACAAAACACAAATTTCCTCCAAAGTTTCCATGTTAGGAAATAAAACACAAAGTTATTTCTCAACAAGAATGAAAAATCTTCCGCGGTATCGAAAACTAGACGCGATTTGTCTCGTAAAAGTTTATAAACCGACTGGACAGACGCGCGCGGCTCACCATCTTCTCTCTCCACCCGCTCCGCGTCCCCACCACTCCGCACAGGCTGCAACACTAGAAATTAGGAATTGCCATACTGAAAGCTATCGGTTTACGAATTTTTAGCTTTATATTTTGTTTTAAGAAATCTTCACCTGGGGCGGGCTAATTACCCTGTACTATAAAGCTGTTTCTCATTTGTATATCCGCACGAATAGTCAAATATCTTTTTCGTTCGTTGAAAAAATATTTTTTATTTATTTTTAAATTTTTAACTAAGTAATGTGATTGATGTATATTATAGGTGAAAGAATAAAAATAACAATTACTGTCATCCTTAAGCCATAACCGGTTAATTAGTTAAGTATGTATGTACCTATGCTATGGTCAGTGCAGTCTTTAGGCACGGGCCAGGCGGGCCCGGGCTCGGGGCCCCCAATTTTTTGGGGCCCCCGACAGGCGCATTGATCAACTAATAATTCTGTAATTCATTAAATATTTTGTAAAAAAATAAAAATTAAAGTTGAGTATTCATTTGATAAATTTAAAGTGGAAGTGTTTAGACTCATCGATAACTTAACTACAGCAGAGATCTGCTGCATATATCAAAGTAAACAATCGGTGTGGCTGTTTATCAATTAAGAACCATTACTCCAAATGTATTGCACGATAGCTGTAAAAAGTTTGCTGAATATTATCACCTTGCTATAAATGGAGAAGAATTAGAAACGGAATGTATTCATTTAGCGCTGTATTTAGGAACTAACGATGTATATAAAACTAAACAAATTGATAACTCGCTACTGTTTAACATTTTAAGAACTGATAAATTAGAAGAAACATTTTCTAACGTTGCGTTATCACTTAGAATTTTCATGTCATTATTCATCAATGATCACTAATTGCAGTGGAGAACGTTCATTTTCGAAGTTAAGCAGGATAAAAAACGAACTTTGCAGTACTGTGCTACAAGAGAGGCTAAACTCTTTAATCATTAATGTGCATAGAAAGCGACATATTGTTGAATTTAAATTTTGAAGATATAATACAGGACTTTGCCCATACCAAATCGAGAAAAAAATCTTTTATTATTGTGTAGCAATAATTATGACATATTTCTTAATTTTTAGGATTCTTATGTTCTATTGTGTTTATTTACATTTTATTAGAATTTTAATTTCGTTTCAGTACATAGTTGTATAAAAATAAAAGCAGGTATATTAATAGCTATTTATGCAACAAGTGCTAAAAGTCAACGTTTATGCGCGAGACATGAAAATGAGTTTCATAACATGTCTCGTGCATAAACTACTTTTAGCATGCGTTGCATACAATATTTTATCTACGACCTTAATTTTACCGTTATTAATCCATAATATCGATTTAACAGAGCATCTACGACACTTCTAATTTATGTCATAATAAACAGTAGCCCATGCCGCGCGGGCGAATGTTTGCGAAGCCAGTACTGCAAGGTCAGTTACAGAATGTAATTATTAATACTCCACGTCTGACTGTATTTATTACATAACGCGTTAATTATTTCAAAAACACTTTACCTGTAAAGCAAGAAGTAACTAGAATAACTTTACAACTTCACTTCCAGTTCGAAATTGTAGTTTTGTAACCTCACTTCACTTTTAGCACATGGGTTAAAAGTAAACAGCTGATTTCTATAACCACGCTAAACTATAAAACGTCACTTTTAGTGAAACAAGCTAGCGTTAAAAGGCCTACTTTTAGTAGTGGTCGTAGATAAAAATATATATTGTATTGTATTGAGTTACTTCCTTTCTAGAAGGGCCCCTTCATTACCTTCGGCCCGGGGCCTTAATCATATAAAAGACGGCACTGGCTATGGTTGTTGCTTTAAAAAGAGTATGGCTAAACGTGTACCTATTTACTTTTGAAAATTGCTTTATACATATTTTTTAATACGAAGATTGCGCTGCAAACATAATATGAGACAATTATAGGTAAGTCATTTGTTAAATAAAAAATCTGGTGTGATACACTCACACAACTTCATTTTACAGTGATCTTATAATTAGTCAAAAATTTCATTTTTAATTTTTAAGCATTTCTCAAACATTTTCAAAAATTACAAATTCTACAAAAACGGTACAAAATAGAGCATTAGTTGAAGAGGCAAATTTTCTCTAGTATTTTAAGGTGAATTCAAAAATGTAATAATATACCGGGTGTTTTATTTAAAATAGGAGTTAATAAAAAATAGAAAAAAAAAGAAACCCACTTTAGAGGTATTCAACTGGAAAATCACCTATCTCACATCAATACACATTAAAAATGTAATAAAAATGTAAAGTTTAAAAAAAATCGTTAGAGCCGTTTTTGAAAAAATCGAAAAAAACTGAAAAATCACAAGAGGAAACACCTACTTTCGGTTATGCGATTTTCTTCAAAAGCTTGCTGTTTCATCTACATTACACAAAACTTATATATATATATATATATAACGCCATACCTCTTTTCGTTTTTGAGATATTCTGTTCACAGACACACAGACAGAAAGACAGACAGACAGACAGACAGACACACAGACAGACAGACAGACCAATGAAAAAAAATATGTTTTTTGGGTTCAGGGGACTCTAAAACGTGGAGATCTGTTGAAAACTCAATTTAGAATTTTTGGGGTGAATCCGATACTTCCTTTATTGTAAAAGGAAGTAATAAACAACTTAAAAGCATTATCTCAACCTATTTTCTTTTCTATATACATTTTCCATACCTACGTTGCCATTTTTAGTGAAACTCTGCAACTGTTTAAAATTAGATGACAGGAAAAATGAAATTATACGTGTTGAAAGATGCTACAATGTACAATTTCATAGATATTTATAAAATGTATGTCTAATTTACTATTGAAATTACCACATTAGTAAAAGGGTTTGGTATTTCTATTTTAAATGCAGAAAAAAATTAAAACAACATTGTAAAAAAATATATATGCCCACAACTTGTTGTGGCTCATAAGAGATGATGGATCTCACCATAAAATGATTTCTTTTTCTTCTTTGACAGCTTTCCTTTATGGACTTCTGGTTGAAGGCTTCGTTGTTTGTCCCGTAGAGTATGTCAGGGTCCGTCTCGTCATTCACCATTATCAACTCACTTTTGCACTATTTCTACGCCTTTCCTGTATGTTATTAGTCTCCACTGTGCAGAGCTGGGCAAATTACTTTAAAACAGTAGGTTATTACCAGTTACCAATTAATCGCCCAATGAAGTAATTGAATTACCAGATTTTCAAATACTCAAATGAAATAGTAATTTAACTATCAATTACCTGGTAATTGTAATTCCACAACATAAATTGCTTTTTCAATTACCTTCACTAAAAAAGGTCATATATTTGTATATATTTAGAAGGACATTTTCTAGTAGGTACATCCTTTTAAACCAGTAAAATGAATTTAATGAACAATTGTTATAAACCAATATTTTTATAATACAGCCATTTGTTGTGAATTGTTATGGAATAAATTAACTCTGCACTTGCCGCAGACATATTTTTGGCTTCTTACACAATAATTATTAAAAAGCTACAATGCTACATTTTGCGCATCCTACATTACAGAAGACAGAACTCATGCATATCTCATCTACACACATGCGGGCTCTTGAGCAAAACTAGATGTTATCCGACTAGTCATAGGAAATCATAAATTATACATATATTGCTCCAGGAATGTCCTATTGCCATTTGCGTAACATGAAACTTAATATAACATTATATTATTCTTTGAGTACATTTAATATCCCATCGAGGGCAGTAACTTAGTACTTTCTGGTAATTAAATTACCGCGAGTAATTTTAATTACCACAAGTAATTTGAATACTTTGGAGTAATTTAATTACGCAAAAGTAGTTGAGCAATTGAATGTGGTAATTTATTACTATTAAAAAGTAATTGTCAAGTACTTTATAATAAAATGGCAATTACCAATTACAATTACTGTATTTTGAAAGGTAATTCAATTCCAAGACAAATCAACAAAAAAAATATAATTAGTAATTTAATTACAAAGTAATTAGTTACTGCCCAGCTCTACTACTGTGTAGGTAATACTTCTAGTTCATTTATTGTCGCCTTGTCTGGCACCATTCTCCGACCAGCTTAATTTTTTGTGTTGCAATACATTGCATAACGTCTACCATTTACTTTCGTAGTTCTTCTTATGTTCTCTTAGACCTACCTCAAGCATATTCACTCAATTGCTTTTTGTGCTATTCTAAGACTGGTAAAAAATACAGGACAACGACACATACAAAACGACAAATATACAGAATAATTGGGAGAAAAAAATACCTTGAATACAATAAAAACAGAAAAAATTGGTCCGAAAGAAAAAACTATGAAGAAAGAGTGGATGACAAAATAGATTTTAAAAGTGATGAAAGAGAGACGGCTATTGAAGAACAGACATACTCTACAATATAATCAGGTGAACAATGAAATAAAGAAGCAGATTAGGTTAGCGAAAAAGTCCTCGATGAGACAAAAATGTGAAGAAATAAAATATAAAAAGATAAGAGAAGCTACAGGAAAAAATCGTATCACACATAGGTGACAATAACAACAGAGTGTTACCGGAAAAAGAAGAACTAAAGAGACAGTGGCAGGAATACATCCATAGCCTGTTTTCTAGCGAGCACCCCAGATCTTATGGCTATGCCATAGAAAATGAGTAAGCACCAGTAATACTCAAAAGTGGGGCGTTAAGTGCAATTAAAACAAGCAAATCGTGAAACGCTGCTGAACCGGTTGAAATCCATGATATAGCAATTTTGAAGTAATTAGATGAAGAACATCTGAATACATTAACATACAGATTTACAAGTCTGGAGAAATACCAAACTGGCTCAGCAAGATACTTCCACCGCTCCCTTAAAAATACGAGCTCCAGAAAATGTAATCAGTTTAGGCTAATAAGCCTTATGAGGCACGTCCTCAAAATCTTACTAAAAATAATTTACACAAGAATTCACAAAAATTGCGAGAGAGACATTAGCGATTCACAATCCGGATTTCGCGAGGGCATAGAAATTAGGGAGGCCTTGTATTGCCCAATTGTTCTCCTTCAAAATGCAGAAACCATCACCAAGACATATTTATAGTTTTATTGACTACGAAAGGCCTTCGACCGAGTAAAACACACGGGCCTTCTAAAAATACTACAACTGAAAGTATTAGACCGGAACGATATCGAAATAATTAAGAACTTGTACTGGCAACAAACACCTACAGTTACAGGTAAAAATACTACTACTGAACCCGTGGTCGTCAAGAAGGGAGTTCATCAAGGCTGTGTTCTTTTCCCTAGTTGTTTAAATTATACTCGGAATGTGTGTTTGCACAAACACTACAAGATGAAGCTGACGGAATTAAGATCAACAGTAGAGTACTGAACAACATACGATACGCTGATGACACGGCTACAATTGCTGACAGTCTTGAAGCGCTAAACTTCTAGTAACAAATACAGACCTAAGATTAACACTCGGATTAAGATTTGTAAAGTGGTATGTGTACTCGGTATTGCTGTATGGTTGTGGAACATGGACATAAAAGGTGAACACCATTAATCTATTGGAGGTTTTTAAAATGTAGGTGTTCCGTAGGCTTTTACGAATATCGTGGATAGGTCATACCACCAACGAAGAAGATTTACGACGTATGCACCAAGACCAGCAACTACTGCTACATATTAAACAAAAACAAATCATATTTAGGGCAAGTATTCCTCAATACCAAATATGATCTCCTAAAACTAATAATGGAAGGCAAAATCGATGGGCGACGTGGTATAGAGTGAAGAAAATACTCCTGACTGAAAAACATCACGGACTGAACTGGCATGGATGCCCATTCCTTATTTAGAGCAGTAAAAGGCCGAACATGGTTTGCTATGATTGTTTCCAACCTTCACTAAATGGAGATGAAACCTTAAGAAGAAGACTGTTCCTGATTAATCTGCAAGCTTTGCTGTTTCCATCCCATACGTCTAGAAGAATGCAGGTAGGGTTATAAGCGCTTCCATTTTTAGATTTATTGCGATATCGGTTTGTTTTATAACCAATTCTTGTTTCCCAGTTGCCATATGGTTATATGGAGTATTAATGAGTGACCTTGATATAGTCAAATTTATACCCATTCGGAGTCACGTGATAATCTAGTAATTTTACGTATGTCGATTCTTAAAAATGGAATTTTAGGGAAATAAATGACATTCCGTTTTGTAGGTTATCCTGACATATGCCAATTTCTAAAACAAGGTTGCTACGGGTTTATTCTCTTATATGAAATCAAACTGAATTTACAGGTTAAAGAAAACATAACATGTCGTAAAATGTAAATATAATAAAGATATGTTAGCTGCTACATTAAAACCTGCTGCGTATAGCAAATTTTAAGTCAATTTCTGTGCATGCATATCCTGTTATAGAACATTGCCATTTGAAGCCTATTTCCTTGCACAATCTATTTAGGGAAGAAACTGAATGTGAAAAATCTCCAGATTCTTCAACCAAGCATTTTTTAGATTTTTTATGGTTACAAATTCTTTAGCTACATACATTTTATATACAGTGTCTTGACTGCTTCGTCGACTTCCGTTTTTGCATTCTTCACTTTCTGGCTCATATTTTCGGTAAATTGTGCTCTCCGAGATATTTAACGCAAGAGAAGCACGGCGAACAGCGTTGGAGGGTGAAACTGTTGATTTACTATTATTAATATTGTACTCTTCATAAAAAAAAACGCATAATATTCAAATTAATTGTTGTGACTGCTCGTTATACCGCATGGCCGATGGTTTCTTTTAATTTCCAGTTTTCGGCTCAACAATTTTAGGTTTTATTACCCTTATCTCAATAACTTACACGAAAAATATAATCTGACAGATTAGAAACGTCAAATTTTTAAAATTAATTTTATGAATCGACATGCCTTTTTTTCAAATTTCTTCCATTTCATCTATTTTACTAAAGATGAACAGAGACAGACAAAAGTCACGTGACTCCGAATGGGTATAATTTTGACTATACACGCAAACTTTTTCTAGATTTATTATGAAGTCTAATTCCTCAAGTTTGCATTATATTTTTGAAAATATCTTTTGTACTGTATTTAGATAAATCTTTGTTACAAGACAAAAACGTTACTCAAACAAAAAAACATTTCCACAGATAGGCATCAGTTTGTTATGAAAGAAAGCGGCAATTAAAACAATTCGTCACGATAATTGCTCTGGTTAGCTTAACAGTCGAGACAAGGGCGGTTTGAAGTACCTGAAATGGGTTTGTTTAGTACGTCAAGAATACCAATTAGAGCATTACAAAGTTGTCTAACTAAACTGTAGGTCTTTGAGGCGTCTCCAACCTTGAAGCAACATCAACGGAGTCGCATGGCGTTCGTTCACTTACCTTTACCTTCAGCTATTAAGTTTGCTATAGAAATAGGTTTTGTAAATCTGCTTTACAAGAGAATAATGAATAAAGAAAAACTAATATTTAAAAAGCTATAATGATCACAGCAAATTAGATACACAAAATTCTAGTTATCCCATGTGACGTAAAGAAAATACAAGCTGTGAAGCAATTTTTTTAAGTGTCAAATGAACGGCCAACAAGGCATTCAAATTCTCTGAATGGGCTACCAATAGTCAAATTTAGAAGTACACAGATTTAGAGGCAACAAGGTGAACAGAACATAAATCCGAAATACAAGAACGCAAACGCTTCAAAATTTATGATAATTCGGAGACACGAAACACAAAATTTAAACAGCGGTGATATAACCGAAATGCGTATTTTATTTCAATAACTCAAAACTATGGAGCAAAGGCAGTGTCCAATAGTCTAATAGCATGTATGTGAAACCATGAAAATAGAGCAAGAGAGGCGTCGTCGCCAGGTCAGAGAAGATACTTGCAATGGGAATGAGTGGACAGCGGTGGAATGTTGCCAGCTTCGCTGGAGGAACCTCGCAATCGTGTGATATTTTAACCCGATATAATATTGATATTTGAGGACCCACGATAAAGACGAGACAATAAACAACGAAAACACCAGAAAAAGTCCGAAAAACATATCATAATAAACCACTGCCAAAAAATGACATTCAGAGAACAACCAGATGTTTGATGTACATTACAACTTAATAAATCCGAATTAAATCGAGTTGCCCTATGACTGCTAAATTTATGTTTGGAAAATACTACAATTCACGAAATCGGGTTAACGTTAAATTTGCGGTGCTGGCACCAAAGGGTAACTGCCGGGGCGGAGGGTCGGAAAAAATCCAATTCGAAACTGCGGATGCACTATCCCTCATCGCACGTTGTGTGTAATGACAGAAGAAAATTTCAATAAACATGCATGTGGCTTTCTAAGAGAGCGCAGCCCTGTGATAAACTAAAATTCCGAACCTAATTCCGTGGAAACGAACGGACAGGGACTGCTTTGCCCAAAAAGGCCTAAAACTAAATGGGCTCATAGAAGTGGCGTTAAAAATTATAATCCCGGGTGGTGTAGCTTGAGCAAGCGTCCACGCTCGATCAGCAGAGATAAGCAACGCTCGCTCTGGTCAGAAATTGGATGGGAGTTCCACGGCTGCTTTTCCCGGCACCTCGTGGTACGGCTATCACGGCAAAAAGTTGGTCCCGGATATCATAATAACATTATGATAGTCGTTAGTGGGGTTGGAAGTCCCCATAAAAAATGTACAGTGACGCCTATAATTGGCCTAACGGCTGTTGGCGAAGTACGGAATAAAATAAAATAAAAAATAATTAACCGAACATTCTTATTAGTACGATATCATCCCCAAAGAGGCGGTAGTTATGGTGTCTAATATCGATGTTAATACATTTCTTGTTCCATTGGACAATATGTCTTCCGTGACAAAGTTATCATTCAGGAGATCTTGGGCACGCTGAATACGGAAAGGTTGCAGACAATTTCTATGAAGAATCTCCTATGCCGCCGTGTGATTAAGTCGAAGGTTGGTTGCAATCTGCCATAACAAGGATGTTTTCTTGTAACCACGCATCAAGATTAGTTTCCCGTTCAGATTCGATCCTTGCATTAGTAAAACTCCCAGTTTCATATATAGTGAGAAAGACTGCTGATGTACAGTTCTTGCAATTGATATCGGCATATTCTCGACGCCTAAATGTCGCAAGCATTTTGAAAGTATGCACCTGTATCAACGCATGGCACACGTTTTCATCGTCTGCGATCGATCCTGCTGTAACCATGCTCTTCATAATACAATGATATGCCTGTGTCTTACGAAGCATCCCATTAACCAAGCGGTTAAGGCGTCTGACAAGAAATCGGTTTTCCCTTGGAAGTGCAGAAAACGCTATAGCATCTACAATGACAGCGGTTATTAATAACAACTAATATCTCTGTAACGGTTGAAAGTTGAACCTGTGTTTATAGGACTTTTTGTTTATTATAAATATTTCCTTGAACACGTTCGTCAAATATTGAGGCTTCCTACGCAATCACTTTGTATATATCTGATGAAATTGTAACAGCTTGCATCAATTCTTCCGTGTTGCATTGCTTTGCAGATGGTCCGCAGTTGTATACTATCAAAGGCTTTGATGTAGTCGTTGAGGTCAAATAAAGTGTAATGTTGTATTAGTTGTATATACTTTTGCAAAAATATTCGTATAGTTGCAAGGTGGTCGGTAGTTATTCAGTTTTGATAAGTGAACTAACAGATGTATAAAACGATGACAATCTGTATTGAATTGGCCCCCTTTTTTGTATAGCAGCATTTTTCAATGATTCAGGAATTTTACCGCTAATAACATTTAAGCCAAAACAATTATAAACACATGTTTTCACAAAAAACAGATAAATTCAAAATTAGATGTAAAGAGATATTGGTTATATAAAAAATAACAGTAATATTTATACATCTTCTATTATACTAAATTCAGCATCACTTTCCGCTGTTAATATTAATTGTCCAGCCGATTTGGACGGTTTAGGCGATTACCACAAAATGATTAAATGTCAGTTTATTTGATTGTGCATGTTTTTTAGTCATATACTTTTTAGTAAGAGAGGTGCCCTCCTTTGACATCAATGATTTTCTACCCCCCCCCCTCTCTCTTCGGCATGGGATCAATTAAGCGTTGACAAACGTTCAAGATTTCCTTATTTGAAAATTACAGATGACTTTTTTTTCTTGTTTATTCAGTCGATTTTAGGAATTTGGTTTTATAAATATAGTCTCCAGATTTTCGACATGGTTTAAATCTGGTGAATTTTCAGGTCATTCTAGTCAAGTTATCATGTTTTCTGTATAAAATTTGGTCAGTGGCATAGAGCTAAGTTCTGTTGAAAGTTTCTGATTTGATATAGCTAGTAATTTGGTGAATTGCTGCACCTCTATAATTGAATCAGGATTTACACCTGTTGGCCACTCAACATTTCAGACACAGAACCGTTATCGCTGTACCTTCACCTCTACCTTTTAAGTCCTTTTCCAAGTAACCTTTAAAATCTCCTATTTTTTCTCCGATGGTATCTCACAAATCTTCAAATTCTGAAGGAGACATCCACAGTGCAACCCCTGTGAAGTTAGCACCACAACTTCAAAAAATGTAATTTTTTGCAAGAGTTCCCGTTGCACCCCAAAGAGTTCTAGAGTTCCTTGCTATTTTTAAAAATAGTTCCATGTATTTAAGAGAAAAAAATGTGGATCGAAAATTTGGGGTACTAACTTCACATTTTCCTCGGACAAATACCACTATAACTCTTTTTCAGTCATACTTATTGAAAAATGTCATTAAACTTTTCGATAGAACTCGCTGGGGTGCTGCTAGAACTCTAACAAAAAAAAATTTTTTTCGCAAAAAAAATTTTTACAAACCGGCAAAAATATCTTTTTATTTTTTTTAAGTTCCGGTAGTTCTAATGGAAGTTCTAGTAGCATCCCGGCAAGTTATATCAATAACTCTAATAACATTTTTTGATAGGACCCGAAGTAAAGAAGTTACGCCCATTTTTGTGTTAGTATTTTTACAAAACGACCAAGACCTGGAAGTAATTTTTTACAGTTCCGGTAGTTCTAATAGGAGTTCTACTAGCACCCCCGCAAGTTCTATCGATAACTCTAATAACATTTTTTGATAAGACCCGGAGTAAAGAAGTTACGCCCATTTTTGTGTTAGTAGTCTTACAAAACGACGATGACCTGAAAGTAATTTTTTACAGTTCCGGTAGTTCTAATAGGAGTTCTAGCAGCACCTGGACGAGTTCTATCAATTACTCTCATAACATTTTTTGATAGGACCCGAAGTAAAGAAGTTACGCCCATTTTTTTGTTAGTATTTTTACAAAACGACGAAGTCCTGAAAGCAATTTTTTAAAAGTTCCGGTAGTTCTAATAGGAGTTCTAGTAGGTTTACGGACGTTTCGCCCCCGGCGTTTCGCCCCCGACCGTTTCGCCCCCTAACCGTTTCGCCCCCGAAGTTTTACCTCTAGCTTTAGCCAGCTTCATCTGCTTCCAGTTGCACCACGAAGAGGTAGCTAGTAGGATTTCTGCAACTATTTATTTCTTTAATTTTTTTTTTTTTTTGGTATTTGTGTGAAAAATAAATCTTTTAACATCTATATCCCGATGTGCAACCGGAATAAATTCAAAATTTAAGGTTGCACGCAATCCCACGCAAGTAATCAACAACTTGACGATTTTCAAAATCTTCAACGATTCTTTTCACACGAGCTGATATTGCGACATACTTATTATTTCTTGGATTTCCTTGATTTCCAGCAATCAGTTGTACTATTTCCTAGTTATGAAATATGAAGTGATTAGCAAAATTTCAGGAAATGGTTTTATAATAGGTCAATACAAATTCCTATTGATGTTAAAAGATTTCTTTTTCTTTATATGTATCTACTATCTCGTGGTGCCACTGGAAACACCTGAAGCTGGCTAAAGGTAGAGGTAAAACTTCGGGGGCGAAACGGTTAAGGGGCGAAACGGCTGGGGACGAAACGGCGGGGGCAAAACGTTTGTCCCCATTCTAGTAGCACCCAGACGAGTTAGATCGATAACTCCAATAACATTTTTTGATAAGACTTGAAGTAAAAAAAGTTACGAGCTCTGTTGTGTTTGCTAAACCAATGTCCTGAAAGCAATTTCTTTAAGTGTTGATAGTTTAGTAAAAAAAAATTACTTACAGGTCTTGGTCGTTTTGTAAAAGTGCTAATACAAAAATACGCGAAACATTTTTACTTCGAGGCTTATCAAAAAATGTTATTAGAGTTACCGATAAAACTCGTCCGGACCCCTGTGAAGTTAGCACCACAACTTCAAAAAAAAATTTATTTTATCAAGAGTTTCCGTTGTATCCCAAAAAGTTCTACAGTTTCTTGCTATTTTTAAAAATAATTCTATGTATTTAAGAGAAAAAATGTGGATCGAAAATTTGGGGTGCTAACTTCACATGTATACGACGAAGTGCTGGAAGCAATTTTGCTATAAGCTATTTGAGGCTCTACGGTACCGTATTTTGCGTTATTTTTGAAGGAGACTAAGAAACTTAAGTGAGATAATAATTTTATCGGATTTTAAAGGTTCTTAGCGTATCTTTGTTCCTCGTTCATAGGTTCGCTAATTACATGCAAGTTATTTCCATAGCGATGACCGGCCCTTTTAACTATATTCTTATATTTGTTCACTGTCCAGTTCAGTCTCATTTTACAGTGAGCTCAGTTCCACAACTTTATGACCAGTGTCGTTTTTATAAAGCTTTTAAAGTTTGTGTGAAAATTTGGAGCATTTCTGTGTATAATACAGAAAGTGTTAGATAACAGGTAACATATATATTTCCATAAATACGTTAGTGATAGTAATTAGTTTTTTCTATATTGCCGATGGCGTGGTAAAAGCATTTTATTAAGTTTATTTTGTCGTTTGACCGTTCATCGGAAGAGTAGAGTAATGTAGGGGGGGGGGGGGGGGGCGGAGAAGTTCGACATAACGGGGTCACCCCAAAAAGGCGGTTTCTTGGGAATTTCGATTCAAAGATGCCGTGTGTCTTTGTAACTTGTTTAGATTAGTTACAGCCTTTGATTGTGTGTCTCTTGTGTAAGCAATCTTCATTACATGAAAACGAAACCTGATGTATATCTGTTTATAAGTAAGCAATGGAAGTTAACCACTCAAAAGGCCTATTTGCCGGGTTTCTATAGAGTCGAGACTATTGCCATTGTGTTAGCCGCCCCCGAGAATCATCAACCTACTGCTTACCTAGGTGGCTCCGATATATCCAACTTTCACCATGTACTATCTTCCAGTTAACGAACATAATTCCCTATGTGCAAAAATATAATTATTTATTAATAAAGTGTGCATTGGCTAATAAGGTTTAATAAATATGTATTTTTTATAAGGTCGGTAATAGATTTTACAATGAATTTGAATATGGTTAACGGTTGCCAACAAATTTTAAGTACGTAATAATTTTTTGTGATAATTTACTCTCACTATACTGTTTTCATATTATACAACTCAACTCACTCGCGAGCGTATTTTCGTCGACTTTTTAACTTCGAGTCCTATCAAAAAATGTTATTAGAGCTATCGATAGAACTCGCCGGGGTGCTACTTGAACTCCCATTAAAACTACCGGAACTTTTCAAAAATTGCTTTTAGGACTTCGTCGTTTTGTAAAAATACTAACACAAAAATGGGCGTAATCTTTTTACTTCGGGTCCTATCAAAAAATGGTATTAAAGTTAACGATAGAACTCGCCGGGGTGCTACTAGAACTCTCATTAGAACTACCGGAACTGTAAAAAAAATACTTCCAGGTCTTGGTCGTTTTGTAAAAGTGCTAACATAAAAATAAGCGTAACTTTTTTACTTCGAGTCCTATCAAAAAATGTTATTAGAGTTATCGATAGAACTCGCCGGGGTGCTACTAGAACACCCATTAGAACTACCGGAACTTTAAAAAATACTAAAAGATTTTTTTTCCGGTTTATAATTTTTTTTTAATCTTTTTTTTTGTTAGAGTTCTAGTAGCACCCCAGCGAGTTCTATCGAAAAGTGTAATGACATTTTTCAATAAGTATGACTGAAAAAGAGTTATAGTGGTATTTGTCCGAGGAACATGTAAAGTTAGCACCCCAAATTTTCGTTCTACATTTTTTTCTCTTAAATACATAGAACTATTTTTAAAAATAGCAAGGAACTCTAGAACTCTTTGGGGTGCAACGAGAACTCTTAAAAAAAATAACATTTTTTGAAGTTGTGGTGCTAACTTCACAGGGGTCACAGTGCATCCCTCCCGTCGGTTGTTCTGCACTTCGTACCCTGGCGAAAACCATACCACCTGGTAGGATGGATCTGTTCTTACTCACTTGTGATTCTTCCTTTCTTCCAACGCGCGTAGTCAACGTATTCTATTCAACACTTTATATACCCAGCGCCGCAGCCGCCACACTTCCATTTCCCACTTCGATTGAAACCAAATAGCTTGTTAAATAACGTTTGTTACCGGTTTGTTATCTTTCGTTGGAATTACTTATATACTTAGGCCACTTCCCTGGGAAGAATGGCAAATAAAAGGATTCCAAAAATGGTTTTCAAGGAATCCCCGGAAGGCTAAAACAGAAGGGGAAGACCTCAAAATGAATGGTTTAAAAACGTGAAAGGAGACTTAAGAGAATTAAAGGTAGAAAACTGGGAAAACCAAGTAATGAGAAGAAAGAAATGGAGGAAGATAACAGAAAAAGCCAAGGGCCTTAAAGGCCTCTCAAGCTGATTTTATATATACTTGATTCGCTGCAGAAGTCAGAAAGAAGGCCGAAACTTCATGCGAGCACCACCAAGAAAAAGCCATTGCTAACTTCACGAGATTCTAGAAGCGCAAACAGAATATCGGCACTAAAGACCCGTTCTCACTGTGCCAAACGCTAACAGAGTATTTACACCGTAACGCAATAACGACTAAGAAATGATAAAACAATTTTCACATATTAAAACATAGATAGATGCATTAGAAGAAACTAAGAAAGAGGAAACTGCCAGAAACAATACAATGTGAACACATTCATATATAGTAAAGCTGAAAGGCAAAAAACGAGAAAAGAAAGAGTGGTGGCCGTTATCCACGTAAGATTTAAAGACGATATAAAAGAATCTCTATATATAGCTGATGGAATCCTAGCCATAAAAATGAATATAGAACAAAGAAAAATAAATATATTAGTTACCCATGGACCAGAAGTCAACAAACCCCGAGTTAAGAGATGAGCTTTTTTCAAAACCTACAAGAAACTTTATATTTAGTCTGCAATAAAGGATCTGCAACACTACTGTGACATTTCATCGCTAGAGTTGGAAATGAAATTGTGCCAGGTGTGAAACAATACTTCAATGAGGAAATCACAAATGACAATGAGAATTAATGATCAATTCTTGTGAATGCATCAATTGCAAATCAATAATACATTTTACCAACACAAGGAACAGCCTAAACATACGCGAGTACACATCCACAATTAATTATATATTGTCAAATAAAACAATGCACCCATTACAAGTAATAGCTGTAGCAACTCTAAACTGCTCTAAGGTTGGTAATAACTACAGCTGCGCTTAGTATTAGGTAAAATTAAACTAAATATACAAAAAACAGGTATAAATATATCAAGAAGAAAAAATGAAAAAGAACCCTTTACGCGATGCCGATATTGTCTAAGTGAACTGGAAAAACTAAAATATCGAAGAAGCAGCAAATGAGGCTTTAGGTACACGAACTTCTTATAAAGAAGAAGTTAAATAAAATATCAGAACACCAGAAGTAGAAGAAAAATGTCAGGAGAAGGAAAGAATATAAAACCATCTGCAACGAAACCAAAACATTAGTCAAGGAAATGAAAAGTAATCACCGGAAGGATTCTCTAAAAGAAGGGAGAGCGATTTCTATGACCTCCAAAGACAGAATGGAAAATCATTAGACTACAAATAAAGAAATAGATAAATTAATAGGACCATCCATATTACAGAAGCAGATAAAATATTGAATATGGTCATGTAAAAGAGAGACTAAAGCAATGTTAAATGATATATTGACGATAGTATGTATTAATAAATAATTATAGTGAAATATGTGGAAGAAGAGTAAACAACTACCAAGTCGAGAATTTTCTGGGTCAAACTGAATCCCCAATAAATTACTAAAATATGAAGATGGTACACTTGTAGAGTAACTGATTCAATTAGAACAAAAAATATCTGATACTTGGAAGAGAATGATTATATTAATGTTTAAATGAACAGAACAGAGAGACCAGGGAAACTATAGATACATAGGCCTCCCTAATACCACCCTAGAACTAACAACAACTATTGTAGCTAATAAAATCAATGTATTAAGAAGAATCGCATAAATTTAAAAGTAGAATATGTTGTACCGACGCGATATTCTTGCTGAGACAAGTCCTCGGAAAAGCATACATCTGTTTTATCGATTTGCAAAAAAAAACGTTCAATTTAGTTTAGCTAAGATATGTAATTCACCTTTTACCCAACAGACCCATAACGCTCAGAAAGAATATGGAGAATATCTATACCATGAACTAAGTACAAACCAGAATAAATGGGAATGTGACGACTCCAGTTCTTATAGAGAATAACATCAAACAAGGTGACTTCCTGAATCGAGGTTTTAGAGATTATTTTAGGGATGATAAAGAGATCAAGATATTTTATCATACAGACGGTGTATTGCTAATATCCGATAATGAAGACAACCTCCAGAGACAATGATACCAATTTCACATAGGTAATGGCTAAGAACTTAAATAGGGCCATCTTCATCGAAACAACAAATGTATGATAACGCCCCAGGAATCACGATGTAAGCTATTGATAATAAAGTAATTTGAAAGAAATTAAATTTAAATGTGTGGAAATAGAAATATTTAGCTATGGGAAAATCGAAGCGAAGACAATATATTGCAAAGGCAAATAGAAGCAGTAAAACTTGTTATGGCATATCCGTAGAAATCAGCGAAACTAGAAGAATGCTTAAAAGTGTAAAATGAAAATAACCCATAAATGAGAGAAATAAGCAAAATATCAGAAGAAGCTGGCATATAGAGAACATTAATGACCGAGTTCTCGGTAGAAAGAAGGAATGGAAGACACCGAAAGGTCGCAGAAGTACTGGACGACCACGGAAGAGATGAGGTGACAATTTAGACACGGGATAAGACTCAGGGAAAGCACTAAAGAAGAAACGGGTTGCTTTAGCCTAAATAGAAAGAGGAAGAAGACTATCTAATAGAGAACCTTTGGAGAAATCATTATTTAATAGAGTCTGAAATTGCTCTAGTAAGTGACTTAAAGATAGATAGGTTGTCTTGACTGGTAGGACCAGATTAGTAAGTTAGGTAGGTACTGCAGTAATGGAAATTTAGTAATTTGACGTTTGTTGATCAGTTATGGTAAGATGATCTTCGTGAGTAGGAAAGCCTGGTCAAAACTTTCCTTTTAAGACATTTGTAGCCTACGTCAGCTCACAAAGAAGTGTTTATGGTACATACTACATTAAACAAATAGCTTCTACCTGGTTATGACGTAACTGCTGCTCTATACTATTAGCATAATCTTACTGAGATCAAAATTTTTGTCATTGCCAAATGGACTCTGGGAGATTGTTTTAGGTACCTTGGAGTTGTCAACCCCTATGAATCCTTGTGTATTTCTACGTTCCACTTTCAATTTAATTGTAACCATTTTAACATTAATATAAAATAGATACAGCTCCTGTTTTAGTCGTAGGCTACAATACACATTATAGTGAAATTATCACGTTGATTTTCCATTCAATTATATCTCTGCACGCATTTAATTAGTCTATAAATCACGCACAAAGGCACTGTAACCTTCCTGTATCTCTAACAATGTTATCATTTGTATTTATTTCCCATAATTAACAAAAAAATGGAAATTTTAGGAAAAACTGAATTTTTTAAAACCCATTTGTTATTTCATAGAAAATTACATTAATAGTCAAAATTAACATTCGCAAATGCTTAAAATTGTAAAACGTACAAGTATGGCTAAATTGGGCTCAAATTATGATAATTCACTTACGTTGCCAAATCACAACAAACAAACTAATCAGCTTAACTGTTTATTGCGCTAAGGGCCACAATTCGCTTTGGAATTGGAGCTCTCGAGTTCATTACAATTCACGTTTATTTGTCCATCAGTGCTTCGGTTCGTTACCGTTTCAAAAGGTTCGTCCAACGTCCTGCAGGAAGCGTCGCGATTAGAGAGAGGTGCCAATTTTCCTGCACTACAAAGCTCAGAGGCGTCAGCTTCACTAGTCAAAGACCAACTATACGCCTTCGCGTCAACCAAATTTGGCTTTTATTTCCAAATTTATTCATACACTTTCGAGTCTGCAAAGCGCGACCGGGTGCCCCGGGAAGCGCAAAACAAAGGTTTATGCAAATACGCGAAAGTTGATATACGATTTTGCATAGATTGCTCCCAGCATCTTCTTTATTTTGATGCTCAGCCATATCCAAAAGCATTTTATTAAATTTGAACTTGAAATTCGATTATCTGCACAGGTTTTTATACAGTCGCGTATAAACTAAGCACAATATTTTTTATTTATATGGAAAAATGTCGAGATTTTCGGTAAAACCTTTCGTCAACGGATTTGCTCAAAACCTTCCACATCAAAAATACAAACGACAAGGACATAGTCGTTACATTATTTTATCACATTTAATTTGGTAATGTACTACATTTCTACATTCAAAATCGTTTAAAAATATTTTATTTTTCTACATAACAACACATTTCTGCATAACAATGGGGATTCGTTTTACATTTGGCAATGCTCAAGAGTATTGTTGGTGGCACTGTAAGTCGATATCAAATTCGAGGTTAACAGGTTAGGTTTTGCGTCAGACTGTGTTAACACTGACGATGCAAAACCTAACCTGCTAACCTCGAATTTCACATAAGACCACCATAATGCCACCAATAATACACTTCTGTACTGCCAAACTCATAACATCAACTGGAGCTGCTTACTGTGTTTTAGTAGATAGAAACGAATTCTGCTCAGTTTAATTATGTTTTGACATTTAGTGTAACTTTTATATAAAAATGTAATAAGTATTTCACATTTCTTATGAAATGCGGTAAGATAGTATATGCAACAAGTATAAAAGTGGTTTTACTGAACTCGTATAGCCGTTCAAGTATTCGCTAATGCTCGTACTCAAACCGGCCATACTTGTTCAGTAAAACATCACTTTTCTATACTAGTTCCATAATATACTATTTCAACATAGTCTTTCTGTTTAACGACACATTATGTACAACACTCTACAAGGTTTCTTATTCCCTGAGAATAAAAGGTTTTGGTAGACGAGACAGCCAGCAAAGCCTCGTTTAATGAGTCAAAATCATGGTAATCGCTGGAGAATAGCACCAAGTCTAGGGAATAGGGTGGATGAGAAACCAAATCAAATTTTTTGAATATTTTTTACGATAGTAGCAGCTGTAAAGGGCCGAACTTTATCATGATGAACATTGGCGTAACTATGGCGGGTGATGTTGGTGTTGAAACACCCCAGAGGCTTTAAGAATAACTAACTAAAATTCATTTTAAACACAAAAATCTAAAATTACATTGTGTTACTGTATAATTGAATATCAATCATTACAGTCGGACTCGACCATTTTTACTAATTCGCAATTGTTGCAGTAACTGCTCAATAATTTGCGACCAAGCTAGAATTATATGAAAGGTCTCCTGAGACTGTACAATAGTTGTAAAGGCAGCAACCACTTTGGCGTTAAAACAGGGGCCCAGAAACAGGAGGAGAAGGGGGGCGGTCGCCCCCTCATCTATACATATATAAAGGAAAGTCATAACCCTGACTAATCAACGCAGAGCCGAAACCACTGGTACTAGAAACTTAAAATTTGGGTACAAGGTTCAATTTGTTACGTAAGCTAGTGCTAAGAAAGAATTTTTTGAAATTCGACCCCTAAGGGGGTAAAAGGGGGTAAAATGCGTTTTCACGAATTCCTCAATATCTCTTACACCCGATAAGATATCGATTTGGTGTTTGCTTGCAAAGATTATCAATGCAAATACCTAGAAACGTATTTCAAGATTTTGCCTTAATCAACCTGTAAAGGTGCAAATCTGGATTGGGGGTGAATTAAAGAACCCTTCGTATCTCCTATGTTTATTGAGTTAGAACATTCTTTTTTGGCATATAAATGTATTTTTAAAATATTTAGAAAGGGGTTTAAGGGAATTTGAAAATTGTAACCCTAAAGGAGTAAAAGGAGGAAAAACTGAAAAGGGGGAAGGGGGGTTACAATTATTAATTTTTTTGCTGTGAGTTCCATTTCACAATAAAATGGGTTAAAAGCGAATTTTTAAAATTTCGCCTCTACGGGGGTGAAAAGGGGTAAAATGTGTTTTCACGAGTTCCTCAATATCTCTTAAACCCGACGAGATAGCGACTTGGTGTTTACTTGCAAATATTACAAATGCAAATACCTAGAAACGTATTTTTGAATTTTGTCCTAATCAACCCATAAAGGTGCAAATCTGGATTGGGAGTGAATTAAAGAACCCTTCGTATCTCCTATGTTTATTGAGTTAGAACATTCTTTTTTGGCATATAAATGTATTTTTAAAATATTTAGAAAGGGGTTTAAGGGAATTTGAAAATTTTAACCCTAAAGGAGTAAAAGCAGGAAAAACTGAAAAGGGGGAAGGGGGGTTACAATTATTAATTTTTTTGCTGTGAGTTCCATTTCACAATAAAATGGGTTAAAAGCGAATTTTTAAAATTTCGCCTCTACGGGGGTGAAAAGGGGTAAAATGTGTTTTCACGAGTTCCTCAATATCTCTTAAACCCGACGAGATAGCGACTTGGTGTTTACTTGCAAATATTACAAATGCAAATACCTAGAAACGTATTTTTGAATTTTGTCCTAATCAACCCATAAAGGTGCAAATCTGGATTGGGAGTGAATTAAAGAACCCTTCGTATCTCCTATGTTTATTGAGTTAGAACATTCTTTTTTGGCATATAGATGTATTTTTGAAATATTTAGAAAGGAGTTTAAGGGAATTTTAATATTTTGACCCTAAAGGGGTAAAAGAAGGAAAAACTGAAAAGGGGTAAGAGGGTAAAATTATTAATTATTTTCGCTGTAAGTTCCATTTCACAATTAAATGGGTTGAAAAGATTTTTTTTAAATTCCACCCCTACGGGAGTGGAAAGGGGAAAATGTGTTTTCATGAGTTCCTAAATATCTCTTAGACCCGATGAGATAGCGAAATGGTGTTTACTTGCAAAGATTATCAATGCAAATACCTAGAAACATATTTTAGAACGTTTTCCTAATCAACCCCTAAAGGTGCAAATTTGGATTGGGAGTGAATTAAAGAACCCTTCATATCTCCTATGTTTATTGAGTTAGGACATTCTTTTTGGCATATACGAATTTCTCAATATTTCATAAGGCCCTATAATGTAACAATTTGGTTTTACTTAGAAAGGTTACCTATACAAGTTCCTAAAAACGTAATTCAGGATTGTGCACAGATCAACTCCTAAAGGTGAGAATTTGGTTTCAGGGGTAAATTATAGAACCTTTCGTATTTCCTGTGGTTCCTGATGATGTGATGATCATGGTTTTTGGGCATATGTGTGTTTTTTTAATTTTTAAAAAGTGGTTTAAAGTTTTTATTCTAAATTCCATTGTGAAAGGAGTAAAAATGGGGTAAAAGTAAAAGGAAGTTAAAAAAGAGGTTAAAGTTATTGATTTTTTTCCGTGTCCGTGTGAATAAAATAGAAGGATTTCCGAAATTTCACCTCTAAGTGGTGGAAACTGGTATATTGCTACAATTTATGAATACAACGTTTAATAAGTTCATTTATTATTTTTATTCTCAGTGTTATACTAAACGTATAGTTTTATCAATCTATATAAGGAAAACGACAATTACATACACATTTCCGGGGGATACGTGAAGCATAAAAGGGTTACGGAGAACTTTTTTCGAAAGAATATTGTTTCCTTTTTACCTACAATATTGTTTTGCAGCATTTGTTAGTTTAGCGTATTGAGTGAGAGAGGAGAGCATTCTAGAATTGGTTTAGGATTTAGAAGAAAAAACATTTGTACTCCGTACGAAGAACGGGTATCTTGCTAGTAGAATATATCGGGGGGACAAATAGTGTAATTTGCCCCCCTAGGATATTGTATCAGGTTTTAAAAAATGTGTACACGTGTACACAGAATTTTCAAATTAATCTATACGATGCTAAAATTCGTTGTTCTATTGTAGCTGGAGCAAAAATAAAACTCGAAGAACTTGTTAAACACGTTTTTATTTATAGGTCGACAGTGGAGGATTCGATATAGTCCATTTTCCTTTCATATGGATATGTAAATGCCCAGATTTTAGGGAGCATTGTCACTAGGCTGCATTGTGTTGGTACATAAACTTGTGGTTATTATTTTTGCGGTGAGGTTAGGTTTTATGTCGTCAGGTTGACATTGCGTTCTTTTAAATTTTAGCTTGGATTATTATAAACTTGAAATGTGATTTTAAAATTTGGTTTTAACTAATTAGGTAGGTATTGTACTAAGAACAATTTCAGTTTATTATAGCCAAAACTATAATTTAAAATAATTACAGTGTCAACCAATCAACATGAATCCTAACCTCATTGCAAAAATAATAACCACAAGTTTATGTACCTACCAACATAATACTTGCTGTTAATGATTTATCTAGATTGCATTTCCATATGAAGAAAATACAGTGTGGTCACCACATGACTTCCTTTTACTGCCTGTAAAACTTTAATTTTGCGATTTTTCGAAAAATTGTTATTCTTATAATATTTTTGAACAAATGTTGTATATAATTACACAATATATAATAAATTATAAAATTTACTGAGAAAACAAAAAAATAAGAGTACTATTTCCGGTTACCCGATTTTAACCAAAACTTGCTCCAAAATTATATTAAAAACAGAGATAGAAATTTGTAGGACGATTTATTAAACCATCTCGGCTATAGAGCAGACACAGACAAACTGACAGACTAATAAACTGACAGGTTTACAAACTGACAGACATACATCACTTCGAAAACCACTTTTTCTGAACGAGAAGACAAGAGAACGGATTGACAGAAAAATTTAACAATTCATTTACTGAATTAAAGTTGCTAAAAATAAAATAACTAAAAATTTAACACTACTGTCAAATCATTCAAATAGACCAATGAAAATGTAGCGTTGTTCTGTTTTCAGCCAATAAAAAAGAATTATCTCGACATAACCATTGGTGGTTCCAAGCGGCATAATTTTTCGACATCACCACTAGTGATCATGACGACATAATTTTTTGAAATTTTCAATGTGATGATAGTTATTATAATTTTTCATTTTAGTTGCTCCTATGGAAACGAACTCACAGCAATCCAAATTTCACGTAAAAATTTGCTCTCAAAATGAATTTTTACAGTTATATTCGTTGAATTTTTTCTCGAATGCCATTCTTAGTCAAAGTAAAGTAGAATATTTTTGCGGTGGTATCACTACTCATGTCTATTGCGCTTAGGTTTGATTAGGACGAGTGCGCTAACACGAGTCCTAATCCTTAGAGCAATGGACATTCGTGATACCACAGCAAAAATATTCGACATAACTTTGAGTACGCATGGTATTATAAGTGATTCATCCTCTAATGGTCTAATGGATTTTCTAAAACTGAGTAACTTTTCACAAGTTATAAAATTCAATATCATTTTGACATTAGTAACGTTTCGCAACTAAATATTTGGTACACTGGTAAAAATATTCATATTCAAGTCCTGCTCAGAATCACAAATGGTGTGAACAGGGTATTTTAACTATTTTGACTTAAATAAATATTAAAGGATAACTTTACTTTTCTTCTTTGGCATTTTCGTAACATAACTACTTTACAATCTAAAAATCACGTTATTCTGCGAGTACATACATTTAAGGATGTTTTTATCTGACGTTGACAATGAGGAAGTCAAGTAGATGGACTCTAGACTTCGCAATAATTAGTTCTCAGCGGCTTTACGAATACTCTTTAGCCAAAAATTATGTATACCTACATATATAACGACCATACCACATTGAAAGAACCGTTGCAACAGATGATAATAGCCGAATGTGTCTTAAGGAGCGTGTGAAGGAAAATTTATGTACTGTTGACTGTCTGTTCACTAAACTAATGCAACTGTCAATGTTAAAATTTATAAAAATTTCCTGAGTGTAACTTCAAATTCAATTTTTTTTCTGGAATGTAATTCGAACCTAGCAAAATCCGACATAATAATTTGCTTTGCTTGCTTGCTTGCTTGACGCCACTTTGAGAGCGAACCCGTGGGCCGAATTGGCTGATTTTGGTGTCAATCGACTCAGGGCGACGCAAGTAAGCCAGTAGTAGGGTTGTCAAATTTTTGTGACTTTTTTTATGTGGATTTTCTTCGACACACAAAATGGATCACTCTTGTACAAATTATTATTTCGCGCCCAATTTGGGTGCAGAACGCTAGTTTACTAATAAATGTTAGAGATTATGAAATAAGACTTGTCAAAAATATTATAAAAATATATCTAAATTAGAAAAATCCTAGTAAGGTATTTTTCTTTCTAATATTCTTATCGATGCTCATATTTGCTTAAAACTTAAAAAATTAATTGTAATTGAAAACGTCACTGTGACAATTTAAAAAGTTTTAAGAACATCGATATTAGAAACGGAAAGTTACAAAAAAAACACATTTGTAAGTGGTACCAACTTTATAGCTGTATGACAGTTGCATTAGTTTAGTGAATAGATAGTAATGACGCCGTTCAGCTCTCTGCCCACGGGCGAGCGAGACGGACTATGCTACTAAAACAGTGCAACGCCGACGTGCAGTGCAATTTCCCTCCCAGATCACCCCCAAAGCAAAATCTTAGTTATTTTGAATAATAATAATAATAACATTGCTAAACAGCAATTAAAACAATCTCGTTATTATTGAATTGTAGTAATTGGATAATAATAGAATAACAACAATATGATCTGGATCACTGTACCACCCTTAAACAAAAGGGTTAACAAGGCCTCGGCTAGCTCGGCAGAATATGGCGTGGTGTAAGGACCACGCTAAGAAATGCTTCGGGTTTTAAAACTGGACAGAAGGATTAATACAAATTGGGAGTCTTGTCGTTACTCACAACATATAAAACAAAAACTAGCTACTTAAAAATGCGCCACCTACCTTTGGTGTTCCACCATATACCTACATTACTCGTTCAGCTAGAGGAGTTGCAGAAGAAAACATAAACAAATAATAGCAATAGAAGCATTTATTTAAAATGTAGGACTATTGCCCATCAAATGAATTATAAATCACGAAAAGGAATTGACTTCCAAATATTCAAACTAGAAGATGCTAATTTTAGCTTAAATTACAACAGGACAACACCAATGCACATGCTTATTTCAACAATCTTAAATTGTTCAAATTTGCGCTCGTTAACGTTATAAAAGATTGAGCCAAAATGTTAATTAAACACGATCAGTTTGATTTGCTAAGATCTTAGTAAGAACTAACCTAATTAAGGCGAATGTTTTCTCGATTTAAAACAGAGCTGATAATGGCATGTACTTACAATTTAGCTTGATGCTGAAGTCTAGCGATAGCACGTGGAATCCTGTGGTGTTGCAATCCATGAAACCGCTAAGCCGGGTTTGGCTGCAAAATTCTCAAAATTCCAAGATCGCCAGCTAACAACAAAAGAATGTGGCACATGTCGGGAATTCCTGACCACATACGGAACCAGAATCGAGGAACTAAATTAGCTGGATTTAGCTTTCGTTTCAGCTTATTCTAGCCGATATTAGCCCAGTATGCCCATACTAAACGGCCTAAACATTTAAAAATTAGAAAACGAAATAAACTAAGCGGAGCATTCTTACCGAAGGTGTATCGGCCTAATTGCGTGGAAACGGCACCGCCGCGGTTCAATTATTGTCAGCGCAAGGAATCCAGCTTGAATAAAAATCTCAGTAAGCAGGGAATACATTTATATGAGCTTTCTTACCTGCGCTGAATACGCCTTAAGAAGAACAACGCCTTGCGGCTTCGCTTGTTAAGCAACAAAAACGGCTTTAGTTAGCCCAGCAATTAACATCCGCCAGAGCGTGCCTCTGAAAAATTAATACTTTGTCAGCTATTCGGCTGCTTTAGCAGCCTACTAGAATCTAAAGTCCCAACGCAGCGTTTATCACTTCGCACATACGCCTGCTGCGATATACTTGAATTCTTTTGCTACAATAATTAGATAAAAGGTGGTCCGAAATAAGGTTCCAAATGCATTAACGCACTCAATTAAATAATAGCAATGGTAAATGATATAAACATTGTAATTAAGAATACAACAAATATTTCTATTTTTAAGTTGCTTATATCGTCAAACTTGGTGAATAGAACACTGTCATCTTGTGTTAGTTATTTCAAATCTATTACCCGCATCCTGTCAAAATGTATCGCCCAGTTTTATAAACAAATTTGCTGTAACCCAGCAATTCCAAAATTCATCAAAAGTAACAAATAAAAATTGTGATTAATACTACACCTACGTTTAAATAAATTGGTCTATATTTAGAGCAATCTGTTAGTGACATCCTTGATGGATTTCAGTTCGTTGGTTGTTTCCAGCCAACTTTTACTTTTTGGAAAGTAATTGATATTTGTGTAGGTTTGTAAATAAACTTTTAACAAAAAATAACAAGTCCATTTATTATTTATACAAAGCTGGTGAAACGAATGCGCAACAAATAAAGCTTTTGGCTCAGACACGCATCGGCTACTCACTTAATCATCTAAAAGCCATTAACAACGTATACAAGCGAAACTAAATTGGTGGGTAATCGTGCCGCCCGCCAACTATTTAATCCAGCTAATTGGCCCCATTCTAAAACTATGCGTACAACATCGCTTTTCCAAAACCCTCAAATTTACGAAAGTGGCTGCCGCGAGCGGCTCAACCTGTGCGTCCGGATTTTCTTACAGGGAAACTTAGACCCACGCTCAAGTTTCTCTAATACGTGTAAGCGACTCGAAAATCTAAAAGTAACACGCGATCTATCTTTCGCATTCCTGCAGCAGGCGCCAAGACATAGAAACTTAGCGCCGTGGGAAGTTTCTATCTGCGACTCACACAAAAGGGTTGAAAAAGGAAGAGCTAAAGCAGATACAACGGCAGCTTTCTTTCAGCCGTTGTGGATTAACGCGGGTTGTATAACATCGGGGATCAACGCCCACCCACTGGTAGACTGCTTAGCTGAAATAATTGGAGTATTTGAGGCTGTAGTGCACTTTGGCAAATTAGCAGAAAAAGTTCTAAAAGAAGTTATATACAACAGCGCTAATAAACTAGCTTCTGGAGATTATCCCGCAATTTTAATTATTAAATTTTCTAAGTTTACTGAACTTCTTGGTTTTAAATACCTAACACAAAGTGAAAAACTATCAGATTGGCAGGGCTAAAAAATCCAGGAAATTAACAAAATAACATTAACCTTTCAATATAAAAGATACAAGATATTTCAAAGAACTCCATTAACATCACATTGTTACGCCTATATGATACTTTAGCTAAAATTGATTTAATATTCAGAGAGTCTTAAATTTCCAGTTATTTTCCAGTATTATTACTATGTCTCTTAGGCCGTTTGTTTGTCGTTAGTATGTATTCGGTTGCCTATCAGACATTTCTGTGTCGATTTTCTAAAATTTGTAACCTAGCGTCATTTTTAGAAAGATTGCGAATATAGAGAGAACGATTTCCTTTAGCAATCTTGATCAAATAAATTGATAGATTGCTTTTGGTGTTATGTGATCAAATTTTGCATATGTGCAGGATATGTGGATTTGAATCCTCTGATATTTTAGAAAATTTTCTTCAGCATTAATGTGTTGTGTATGCAGTAGCTGAAATTAATCTAATTGAACCAGGATTAGCAAGCATTTCAGAAGCAAAACTTATATCTTACCGCTCTCCAACTTCGGTAGGTCAATCTAGGTTTACCTTTGCACATGTCACGATTTGGTAATATTCTAGGGCTCTTACCACCCCGTTTAATAATTGCCCAGTTTTTTCGTTTTGTTGCCACCACATGAAGCACCTGGAGATCGAATTTGTAAGCTACCGTGCCCCGCTTTCGCCCCGTTTTCAGTAGCGGTTGGGAAACGTATGCTGGTGAAGGGCATTGCGAAGAAGCCGTACAACTATTTGCTCTTTAGCCAGTCCATCTGAATTTAATTTTCCCAACAGAACTGTGAACATATATAAACAAGTTTACATTTACAACTAATAAAATTAATATAAAACTTAGAATAAAATCAATTTCACACTCACAATAATTACAACACAATGGAAACCTAGGTTAAAGTGACATCAATAAAAACACATGAAAATATACAAAGTAATTGGTTTATACTTTTTATGAATTTATTTGAATTTACATGAGTGTAAGCATTCCCCATTTACCTTAAACCGAATATTTTCGATTGTGCAAAATGTATGTTCTGTTGAATGTCGCAAGCAGTACGGGCCATAGGGTCACTGCCATGTTAAAAAAACACAAAGAAACAACTAACGCTGTGATTTATATGAGAGCTTAGAAGATGTCAAAATGTAATTGTGTTGAGCAGATCTGTTACAAATAAATTCGTTTTCCAACCACGAGCGGGTGAATATGCTTGAAGTATAGTTTTTGTGTTAGAGAAATTCTCAAAGAGCGACTGAAATGTATTGAAATTGTTACCCATATAACCAACAGCCCATCCTGGTACATTTGCTAAACTGGAAATTAAATTATTAACTTACGAAACTTTTTCTACAAATCCAGGTAATCCTAAACGTAGGTAAAATAGAAATAGCGAATTTCTCAATGAAGACTGTGTTGGTGTATTTCACAAAAATTCCGCATATTTCGATAAACAGGTATTCATTCAAACTAATGCAAAGTTTTAAAACAAACATAAATTACATGTTTATACCTAGCTCTGTAGGTTAGTGGTTAGCACGCCTACTTAGCATTCGAAAGGTCGTGGGTTCTATTCCCGGGACCGTCTGCTCTGATTCAGGTTTTTAGGTGGTTTTCCTGTGTCAACGGAGTACCTTCTCTGAGGCGAATGCCGGGACAGTACTTCTCCACTTTTCCTGGTCTTTCTTCCATTCTCCTACCCTTCTTTTTTTTACCTATAATTCCCGCTCTAAGCTGAAGAGGGACACAAAGTTCGTCTAGCAGCCCGCCCCCAGTTGGGGGAATTTAAATTACCTTGAAACATTTTTATATTAGGGGGTTGTTATTTTTTTTTCGCAGCCTCTTAAGAATGTATTGCTATTATTATTGGCTACATAACTTTAAACAACAATAGCTCGTGAATTATTAACCCCAAGCCTATGGCTGGTCAATATTTTTTAACATAAAATGATACAACCTTTCTAAATAAAACCCTTTTCTATTTGTCATAACAATGGAGGAATTCAACTGGCCCTTAATATACAATCAACCTGTATAGACTATAAATAAACATTGGGTTTCAACAATTTATGATTTTTGATTATTGCTTTGTGGAATATGTTATATGGTTTAGGTATGTTCAACAACAGCTGTAGATGTTCTGGTTTAGACCGTCTCGAACCAGTGGTGTTTCTGGACAATCCACCCATCCTTCTCACTTGTTAACTAGTTGGCAAAACTTTGCTACCAAAAAAAAAAACAATTCCTATTGCTTATTATTTATTTTTCAAATTCATTTGAGCAAGTCAAGCTTGCAGCTGTGATCGCAACAAATATTTGTCAAAATAATTCCTAAGAATTGTACCTGCGCGTTATCAATAGGGCAATACGCTAAACACGACGATATAATTCCACAGAAGCAAATAATATTGATACACTGGTGCAGCACGTTAAGGGTGCTGTTGCATTACGAACGGGGATATACCCCTAAACTTAGTTCGCAGCATGCAACTTACTTGCTAAAGTACATGCCAACATCGACGATAATCGTAGCGCATTAGAACATACTAGCAACCCAGTGAGACAAATGTCTCATTTAAAAAAACAAAAAAGACCGTTTTGCAGATAGAACGCGTATTCACCACACGTACAGTCGTGTGCAAATAAATCTGGGACAGTGTTTTTTTCACATGCAGATTCAGTTAAGAATTGAAGAATATCTCCATGGATTTCCTGCTATCAGAAAGAGTTACATTAAACTTTAACAGATACTGAAACCCGTAACTCTCTCTGATAAGAGGAAATCCATGGAAATATTCTTCAAATTCTTAACTGAATCTGCATGTGAAAAAAACACTGTCCCAGATTTATTTGCACACGACTGTACGTATATGACGTCATTGTTGGTAGCAAACTACCAGTCGCATTCGCCTTGATAAAATTTGCCTAGAATCTAACCTAAAAAGTCAGGATTAGGATAATTAAGATAATAATTAGTGTTAGAGACTGAAATTCGGTTCCTGACCTGACATGACCATTCCAAACATATAACTTTCATAACTTTTTTCTCTATCTCTTACGGTTTGGCTGCTGAAACTGCGTCCCAGACAGACACGTCTATTAGATAAAGGATTTAAAAGTAACGGTAACCGGCAATGCAATATCTAATATAAGGTATATCAAACATGTATCGTATTGACAGTAAATCATACCTGCATAAAATAATAAATCATAAATGCTGGGTCCAGCAAGCTAAATAGTGCCGGAATCTGAGACTTACAGGCTCTCGACTCATAGACGAAGGCAAAACCAATATCTACCCAGACAATCGTATGAAAAATGAACCGCATTCATCATAAATTTACCACGCGTTGAACAAAAGTTTCCTAAAGGCTTTTCGGAATGCCGGAGAGTTGCTAAACGATAGATGGATGTACATAACATCGATGACGTTGTCACTATACAGAGTGCAGCGGGACACGTTACAGGGTAGCCTTTGGATGTCAAATTCGCTAAACTCAAAAGCACGACCGTATGTGGTACTTCTACTTTATAATCCTACGTTTTGGGGAGCTCAAATAACCGACAAAATCGTGATATGCCTAACCGGCACGATAGAGCTTCGTGAAACTAAAAAAGATCCAATGCACATTCGTGCTCAACCACTTCTGACCATCTGCCTCCACGCGACCCAACGCGGGGAGAAATTCGCCGATACTAAAGATAATATATATATTATCTTTGCCGATACTATCACTCGGCGCCCTCAGACCCAAAAGATTCTAACAGCCATTCGTATCTGTGCAATCCA
Organism: Agriotes lineatus; assembly: GCA_940337035.1. Lineage (NCBI taxonomy): Eukaryota > Metazoa > Arthropoda > Insecta > Coleoptera > Elateridae > Agriotes > Agriotes lineatus. The sequence continues at coordinate 34,412,990 of OW679198.1, read as the reverse complement.
CTAGGACTTTCAGACAGTTTTGACATCCCTGTAAGAATAAATTTTATTCCATGTGCAAGAAGAAGAAAGTGATGGCCTACCTATACGCATTCATAAAAGTGATTTCAACAATATTAAGAAATACTTCCATTGCTTATCCTCTGGTACAACGGGAACAGGAGTAGTTTCCTAATAATTGGTCCATAGTTTCAACACTTATATTGTAACATTCTAGTCAAGAATAAGTTTTATTACCATAATGTTATAGCGATTACAAGGCCACACACCTTTTACTCTTAGGGCTAGACCTCATTCTGCCTCCAATAACAATGTCATTACTTGGAATATTAATTGCAAGTTAAAAAAATCGATAATTGTGTCTGTTCGTTTGCTAATAGACAGTTAACCATAGGTACACCTCGATCGGGACCCTACAATGGAGCCACCAAATCCTATACAACTTTGAAACCTTGGTTAGTTTTCTGGGCCCGTTTTTATGCATAAAATGATTTAGCTTAACATATAGCTCAAATTTTGATATCACTGGGTCTCGGTTTGATTTTATACAGATACTAAGGATTTGAAAGAATATTACTTGCCTAGAAAAATAATAAGTAGTTCAGCGATGATGATATTCTTGCTAGATATTGACACCTTAATATATAAATAATTATTTGCCGTTTGTGACAACCTTGTGAACATGAAGCCCTTGTAATACTTCAGTTCGTGTGTGAACGATTACTATTTACCAAAAACAAAAAGCTGTTTCCCCATACAGTGTTCTCGGGCTGAAACTCACAAGAAAATCCTACTTCTTTTACACAATCTATTAACTTCAAGACACATGTAAAAAATCTATAAAAACAGAAATTCAAAGAAAATTAGTGTTGACTCCAGATATATCGCACGTAGGTTGTACGTGCGATATATCTGGAGCCACTCGCAGGTACCTCACAAATATAAATAAACAACTCAAAACATTATCAAAAATCATGATAAAATAAGTGTCTTTAAAAAACGAAATAACGGCCCTGGCTTGGACCCAACCCTGTTAAAATCGAGCACGATCTGCACACATTGTGCGTTAACGGAATACATTCTCAAGCGCTTGCAACAGCTTCTCGCAATTGAACGCAAACCTATTGGCATTAAAACAACCTACATATCAGTATAAAATTTACTTGGAACTTTCGCTGCTGTTTACTGTTTGCGTTATCGGCCCTGGACGGTACAACGCGTGGAAATTCGCACAGAACGCTGCTAGGGAAAGTCCACAAATAAAATGAAAAGAGGCACCTTTGAAAATCATGTACTCACCGGCATACGAAGAAAATTGCGTTTCTGGTCAACGCACCCGCTGTCTTGATGCACTCAAAACTTGTAGGCACTTACTTCTTTTTGAGCGATTTTTGCATGGCGCACTTTTGGAGTCGTTCGTCAGCGTGCGCCCTTAGGCCAAGCACTCAAACGACTAACGCTGGACTTCTAAGTAGGACAAAGGTACCTGGTACTCTGCATGCCTAGACCTTGTTCATGGGGTTGACAAAAAGGGTCTATAAAGGTCTACTTGCTAGACGTAAGTCTAACCAAAAATAATACATACATACATACATACAACGCTGGACTTGTATATGCCAGCAAAAGATGTTCGGCCCATCCCCTCGTTTTTGTCTACTGGTTCGGGTTGGTAATAGTGTCTAATTCTAAATTTCCTTCAATAAGTTCAATGTTTAATGGTTGGGTCAAAATAAATGTTATTTGTTTATCACTGCTGTTAATAATAGTGGTTATTGCTGAGTAATTTACAATTTTTTTGATGTTCGATTATTCCGTGCTCGATGATTTTTGTGGCTGGAATTAATTCAATTCATTCTTGTAAATATTTATAAGCTATTTCTGACTTTATTAGTTCCAACATTCATGAAACAAGCTTTTAGTTGTGGAGCGTATATGCATGGTAATAAAATATAACAAAAATATAAAATAAAACATTTCAAACTCTTGTGGATGCTGGTTTGTTTCACGTGGGGTATCAATGTAATCTTCAGATTCTTCTTGGTAATGTATTTCTTCGGATATAAAATTCCGCGGTTGGTTTCATTGTTGAATAAACTTGGTTGCGTCCATCTGTGTGAGATGTGATTGTTGATGATTTTACGGCGGAAACACATTTGCTTTTCGTGGATTTAATTGCTATTGTTGAACACGGGTTACTTATTGTTGTCCAGTGAAGTGTGTTGATCTTCAATTGTTCTGGAATAACGTACATTGTGTTCATAGTTAATATATTTGTAAAAGTCTAGATTGTTTAAGCTAACAATCATTCATGGGCCTGGTGACCGCGCTTTCTGGTTAAATGTGGAATAATGATGTTTCCTTCGATATTAGGTTCAGATCTTAGGAAACTGTCGAGTAGCTCTTTGACTCCACTAGTGACTCTACTAGTGTTTAGTATTGTTACGTTTTTACGTTCTGGGCTATTTAAAAATTATACGACGCTTATTGAACATAGCATTTATTTACAACGATTTATCTTAACTATTTACAAAGCAACTATTAAGGCGGAACACGAATTATTATAAACTAATCAGGAACTATTTCTAACAACGTTATATGTAATGCGCTGCCTCACCTTAAATTAAGCTACTTAATGGTTATGCGCATTTAAAAGGAATTAGGTGATTTAGAGGTGATTGTAGATGCCACAGGTTAACGTTCAGGTTGCAGGTCATGCAATTTTCACAGCTTATGTTCTGAAATTGTGTGAGGTCTCTTGATTTCGTTAAGTCCCCTAGGTTTATTTTTATATGTTGAATATTGACAGCTAGCATTCGAGTGCAGCAGGCGGTGTCTATTGCACCACTTGTATGAATTTACTTGACAGTTCTTTCCCGATATTACGTTGGTGGCTTATTTGAGTAAATCTGAGCAATATCTCGTATCAAATAGCTTTTCAGATGTTTTCTGCGGGGTCTTTGTGTCCGACCCGTTAGAGGGTTTTGGGATTTAGTGAGTGATGCTTCTACGTTATTTTTCCCTTTCCTTGTAGTCGATTTTAGTATAATAAAATTTTGAAAAATACACCAGTAGATGGATTTAGTGGAAAGCAGGTTTTCTTAGAGTAAGTCCGGTCGTTGACCAAATATAGGCCATTTGTATTTATACAATTTTCATCCCACTTATAGATGTCTTATGATAAGTCTGTATCTCATGATTATGCTACGTAGGACTAGGAACAAAACGCTCCGCTGCTGTGCGCTAATATCGTTCTATTGCATCAGGGCTTTTTCTATTTTGATTATAGATTTGGGTATTTTTGTTTGTAGTTATAAAGATTTGGATGTTTGAATTTGGCTGTCTATTTGCTAGATTTGGGATTCTAGATTTGATTTGATGGATTTCCGAGATTTGGTTTTGTGAACTGGATAAATTGAAGTTTTCATCCCTTGACTTTGTTTTTCTAAGGGATAAACCACAACCTCGCTTTACTGTAAATAAATTGGTCATGGGAATTTGGAATATATTAAAGTAAATAAGTTTATTAGGTTATAATATTCAAATTTTCCTGTTTCTGTCGGTTTCACTATTTATGTATTCCCCCTTCAATGTAAGTTGCGATAGCCATATTACCGGAAAATTTTTGTGGTTGATCAAGCAATTTGGTGGCGCTCGAATTTGGTTTTGATCACTTTAATGTTAACTCGCCCCCTCCACCGGAGTAGCTTAGCTGGTTTGTTGAACGCTATTGGTTACAAGACTGTTTTGAGCATTCATAGCTCGGCTTATGTGGATAAAAAGGCTTCAGGTTTGCTGAAAAATTTCAAGGTATGTACCATTCTAGAGCTGTTTCCTTTTTGTCGTAAAAGCATCAGATCTCTTAAAAGTAAGCTTGCTGATCGTCGGCAAACTCTCTATTAAAAATATTTTATAATTTGTACCAGGTGGCGGTAATTACCGAATATGCGCGTCTACTTATAATTTTGTCCGTAAGGCGGAAAGAATTAGAGATTATAGGGGGGCGCCTGAATTGCCAAGGTTATGTCGAAGATGTTATATACTCTTATAGCTTGCGTGGAATACCATTAGAATTATTGCTAGATATTCTCAGTGGAAAGACTGTCCTACTTATGCCACGTTCGGTTTCATTAGTAAAGCATTAAGGATTTGTTTTATATTTTATTGTTAGTTTGTTCAAATAATGGATTAATGATTTCTTATTTGTCTAAAGATTCCGCCCTAGTGTAAAGTTTTTAACAGATCAGTTATGGTGTGTATAAAAATCTACGAAGCCTAATACTAAGTTAATAAATAAAATACATTTTGTCACTATCAAGTTTTCGTTATCAGTGAACTTATTAATGATATTTCAAATCAGGCCTATCTCATTGGCCCATAAGAAATTTGAATATTGTTGTTGTTGCTGTTATAATTTTTGGCATGTTGGTTTCACAAATATTTTTTTATTAGAATAACGTTAATAATAACTGATGGGCACATGAGACGGATATTGATAATTAATTTACAAAACCGAAAACTGCCTTCCAACTTAACAAAAAAACCTACTTAGTGCTTAATGAGAAAAAGATTTACAATAGTACATAAAAAACAATCAAATGCATTTCAGGCAGTCAAATAAATACTGTAAGTAAATGAAGACATATAATGCAGTTCGTTAAAATGACAAACTTTCGTTTCTGGCAAATTGAGCATTCGCAACTTTCCCAAATTAAGTTTTCTGGGCACTGACTTGCTCATTAAGCTCAGCAAGCAGTTCGGGACGAAAACGTCTCAACGTCTGCTGAACCAGTCAACCCTTTACACATAATTAAATTTCTTCCAACAAGTTGATAACAGGTGTTCCCGCTTCCACATAACATGTCGCTGAATAACCAAGCGTGTAGCTGATAGCAAATTGTACAGTTTTTCTTCCGCTAATAAGGAGAGATTTCGAACACGCCCGGCAGCACTAAGCAAACAAAGCGAAATTGAAAACGGCGCTATGATATAGTTGGGGATTTTACTTGAATCGAATTTTCCAATTCGCTATTCCTATACGAAAGCAAGACTCAGACACGATAGGTAGTGTTTAAATTGTTTAACCCTTTATAGGGCAGAATTTCGAGAATGTAGAAAATGCAAATATTTTTGGAAAATCTTGTTTGTTGGGTATTAGTGTATAGCTTCATGGATATAACTTGTTTTTTTCACATCTAGTTTTCCAAAAAATGGGTGGTACATATTTGTACCACAGTACATTTAGGGAAAAAGTTGTGTGGTGGTACAAATTTATACCACTTACCAAAAACACAACAAAACTTATATTTTGCTTGAAATATTTATTTGTATCAAACAGACTTGTACATAAAACCTAAGCACTACTACAAAACAAGAAAGAAAACAAATTGTGGATAATTCTAGTAAAATATAACTGAAAATATTCAACATTTTATATAATAGAAACGAATAGGCAAATAAACATAATTCTTTTCAAATTTTGTTTATAGTCTAAATATTTTGACTATAATACTAAGTCAATGTGACATAACAGGCACACAAAAATAAAATAAACTTGTAGCATTCTATAGTGTAACTAAGATAATGTACACGTATTGTGAAAGTCACAGCCATAATAAAATGGGGGATATGAAAACTTGATCAACTTATTTACTTTTGTGAAACGGTATGAAGCACTCCAGGCAAAGGGCTACTTTACACTCAATACATAAAATGTTCGAACGTTGCTGTTTTTTGGTTGTACTGCAGAAGCAGCATCTTCTTCTGGTTCCCTTAGACGGTAGATGACTTCCAACATTACTAAGTCTGGTCGAATTTGCAATAGTAGATCTGCCTTGTGGAAAGTTGTTCTTCCTTCCTCTACCTTTCCGAGGTACAACTCCTGGTTGTTTCCTGCCAGAATAGTCGCCAATAAGTTCTGTTGCTAAAATTGAACGGAATTTTAGGTGGGACAGGGGCTTTACTTTGACTCTGCTCTCGTTTGCGGTGTTTTTATACATGATAAAGCTGTTGATGATGCAAGCGTCAAGAAGGTAATAAAATATTCGGAGCCACCACCGTCTACTTTTCCATGACAAATTATATGCCGAATGTAGTTGATCAAAGAGATCTACCCCACCCATAAAGTTGTTGTAATCTTTTATAGCCACTGGACAATTGACTAACTTCCTATTACCATCTGCTTGTGTCCTCAAAACCTCTGAGTTCTCATTCGGGTCATGAATAGTGCTGATTACGCACACGGATTTTTTTCCTCTATCCTTCCATTTAGATATTCCAATATTTCCACAAATCAGTCCGTCAGATTCTCCCACAATCATCTTTTTATCTTCCTTGAGTTGATACTTAGGAAAATATTTCCTAGTCTGCCTAATTGTAGCACACGAGAAAATAACCTTTGATAATAGTTTTTTGGATAATTCAATCGATGAAAAAAAATTGTCAAAGAATAGACAGTAGCCTAATCCTTCAAATGCATACGTCAATTTCGTAACAATTCTCTCGCCTAAAGATACACTTTTGTCAGTATTGGTTTCTGCACCTTCGTAGACTGACATACCCAAGCAGTAGCCTGTCACAGCACATGCAATTACCCACACTTTGAACCCACGTTTAATAGGTTTCATGGGCATGTACTGTTTCAGGCTACTGCGCCCTTTGAACTTCACCATTGATTCATCAACGGATAAATAACGAAATGGTCTGAAGAGCAAACTAAACCTCTTGTTTACAAAGTTTATGAAGGGTCTCACTTTGTATAGCTTGTCGAATCCAGGTTGTCCTTTACTGGGCATCAGCTCATTATTGTTAAGATGTAGGCAACGTGTAATTTTTAGAAACCTTTTCAATGTCATTATATTCTGAATACGAGATACTTTCATATTACAATCCGAACTCCAGTACAATCTCATACTGGGTAACTTGTGGAAACCCATTATAATAAGGATGCCTAAAAAAGCTTTTAGTTCACCTGTTGTCAAACCTAAGCTAGTGTTGTTCTGAAAAGCATAGAGATTTGATTGCTCCACAACGCATTGTAAAAAGATTTTAGTTATTACACAGTAAAATATGTGAACTGGTCTGTCAAAATTTATGGAGGCAAATCGGGTAATTCCAAATGGCTGGATAAAATTATAGGACTCAAACTCTCCTGGTGTTTTAGAAGTGCGCTTCCAACTGTATGGACCAGAGTTGTCATTGTCAGATGATCCAGTACCGTCTTCTGTTTCGCTTGTACTTTCCTGAATTGGAGAAGCACCCATTTCATTTTCGTCGTCCCCAGACGATAATGCTACTTCATCATCAGGTGTTTCATTTGATGTAATATTACATGGTAAATTATCATCTGCATCGTCGTCGCCGCCAGCATCGGAATTTTCTGCCATGTCATCTGTAATACTTGCTAACAGATACTCCACATGTTGAGGGTTAGTCAAATCATATGTTTTAAGTTGATCCATCTTACGTTGAGTAAATAATAATCTGTAAATAATATTTTGCAAAAAAAAACTGCCAAAATTCCGCACTATAGATGTATAGTGGTACGTATACGTACCACATCTATTTTACTCCATAAGCATAATGGTACATAAACGTACCACTTTTTTTAGAGAATTATATTATCTTTGCTAGACTTATTTGCTGCAAAACCCTTTGCCACATGAAAACTACATAATATCAACCATCAACCCACAAAAATGCAAACAAAAAGAAAACAGGTAAATGATTTTAAATAATTTTTAAAATCTCGCCAGAATTTTGTAAACATAACCTCAAATTCCGCATTTCTCAAATTATACTAATATTTAATTATTTCCGAGTGTTTAACTATTTGTTACGATGCATGCAGTTAGTTGAGTAGTAATTGCAGCTACTGAGTTGATTTCTAGTATCACATTTTAGTACATAGAAGTAAAATTACTAATCTTACCTTTTAAACGAAGTAACACCCACTGGTACACATTTGAACCGCTTATTCATTTTGGCAACATTTATCGCGCTAAATTCAAATTATGGTACACATATGTACCAGGAACTGTTACTTTGATGGCAACAGTATATAAGGTCGACATTTAATGCATATTCAATAGCAAATTAGTCCGTAAGAGCTAGTGGTACATATTCGCACCTTTATCCTATAAAGGGTTAATGCTGAAGATCCGTTTATTGCAGGTTTTCGGCATTTGGAAACGATTTTTATCTATAATAATTTTTTTTTAAATTAAATTATAAATATGAGTAAATAAATCTATTATTTTTTTGAATCTCAGAAATCGGGAATTTCATTAATGTACAGGCACAGATAGTACCTTAGAATAGAGCAAGTAAAAGTTAGAAATTAAATTTTTTAGGCTTGTGCCAATGAAAGCACTTCATTATTGGAAGAGGAATAACATTTTTTGCCCGAACGACTTTACTTATAAAAATAAAAATGCCGTTGAATACTACAAATAACATTTGCCTAGGTAAAATGCGTGATTTTTGTTTGTATAGTCATCAAATACAAAAAAAAATGTAACAGTCCTAGAACTATTATATTTCATAACAGGTCTATTACATGGTATTATAGTTTTATTTACGGCTAGTTAATTATTTTTGTTTATTGTGGAAAGAAAAACAACTTTCTTCCTTGTGAAGAAACGCAGCCACAATAAAAACAATTACTTTTTTACATTTTTTCGTACTTTTTGCTAACTTATTTCTTTTTTAAATTTTTTTTTTGTCGAAATGTTATTGATTTTTTTGTTTTTAATTTTAAGATTGGTTTTTAAAGTTTGAATATATAAACTTTTCTGGATTATAGGTTATTTAGCTCGTGCTTCATCCAGGTTATATAGCGATTTTTAAGAATTTTAAAATATCTCAATTTCAATTTAAATACAGCTATAAAATATACAAATGCGTAATTGGATGTTTAGTACACAGAGCTATTAGTATTTCTAGCAAACAATCCAACAACAAAAATTTGAAACATTAAAACTGTAGAAAATAATTACTCCAAACATGTTATTGGCTCCGATCACTATCTGGTGGTTGCTAAGATGAAAAGCTGGAAAGAAATAACGAACCAAGAGCAAAAGAAAGAAAACTATATCCAACCAAGTATCAAGGTACATAAACTACAGCAAAAAGAAGTAAGAGAGCAATACGGTAATAGATTAAACGAAGAAGTGGGGTACACAAGCTGGAAAAATGAAAATAACTTAGAAGTATTGTGGAAAATATTTAAAGATACAACATGCAGGGTAGCAGAAGAAGTCTGTGGTGTGACCACAAGGAGAGGGGCAAAGTGCACGGTATGGTGGAATAATGACATAAGAATAGAGGTACAGAGGAAGAAGAAACTATGGAAGACATACTTAGGTAATAAAACAGTTAGTAATTATGAAAGATATAAACAACAGAGGATAACAGTGAAAGCAAAAGTTAAAGAAGCAAAGTCAAAACAGTGGGAGGACTTCGGACACAAAATGGAAGCTGACAGTAGAGGTAATGCTAAGCTATTGTACAGAACATTGAAGAACTTAAGGAAGAATAACTCTAATAGTGGTATGGTGAAGTGTGTGGAAGGCGCCGATGGGGGGTTGCTGGTTGCGGATGTACAGATAATGGAGAGATGGAGGCAATACTTCGCCGGCATTATGAAAGCTGATGAAGATATAATTGTTCAGGACACACAAGAACACGTAGGCAAAATAAGTAAGGATAACGAGCTAACACAGCAGGAATTTGAAAGGGCAATCGGAAAACTGAAAAACGGCAAAGCAGCAGGGCACGATAACATCAAAGCTGAATTGATTAAATATATGAACGGCGAAGCAAAACAACTACTATTTAAAATAATTAACACAGCATGGAATGAAAGTAGTATCCCAAAGGACTGGTCTCTGGCAACTATACTGCCCCTCTTCAAGAAAGGCGATCCGAACAAATGTGCTAATTACAGAGGGATTTCTATACTAACTGTTGCTAGTAAAATATATGAAACAATACTCGAAACAAGATTAAGAAATGCACTCGAAGTAACTTTAGATGAAAATCAATGCGGTTTTAGACCAGGTCGAGGTACAACAGATCTAATATTTTCCGTGACGCAGCTGATAGAGAAAGCAGTTAATTACAATAACAAATTATACATGTGCTTTGTGGACTTAGAGAAAGCTTTTGACACTGTACCAAGGCAACAAATCTGGAATATTCTAGAACAAAGAGGAGTGGAAAATAAGTTACTAAACGCTATTAAGAGTATATACAGCTGCACCAGGAATATTATTAAGACAAATAATCTACAGTCAGAGGAGTTCATCACTAAATTGGGTGTGAGGCAAGGAGGAGTTTTAAGCCCCCTCCTGTTTATTACTATGATGGACGAAATAGCCAGAGAATGTCGTCAACACTGCAAAAAAGTACGTGTGGGTGTCAGATTTCTTCAACAAGTGCGGGTGTCGGAACTACTATATGCTGATGACTTGGTTATTGTAGCGAATTCGGAAATGGATTTACAGAACAACATTAACACGTGGAACAATGGTTTTAGTAAATATCACTTGAACATTAATGTCGAAAAAACCGAAGTATTAGTAATATCAAGGAACGAAATACAAGTAAGTGTGCAAGTAAAAAACAAGATTATCAAGCAAGCGGAAAATTTTAAATATCTAGGATCTATTCTTAACACGCGGGGTGAGCTAGAACCGGAAATAAACAGCAGAATAATGAATGCCACAAAAGTTTATTATGCTCTTAATAGAACATTTATTAAGAAAAAGGAGGTAAGCATGGACACAAAGATAAGAGTGTTTAACAGTGTGTATGTACCCGTGTTAACGTATGGATGCGAAACTTGGGCGCTAAGTGATAAAAATATAAGCAAAATTCAAGCGTGTGAAATGCGTTTTCTCAGAGCGGTAACGGGAGTAACTAGAATGGACAAAATTAACAATAATACTGTGCGGGAGTGGTGCAACGTCGAACCCGTCATAAACAAAATTGAAAGAAGACAATTAGAGTGGTATGGCCACTTAGAACGAATGGATGAACGACGAATAGTGAAGCAAATATGGAAAGCGGCTGTGGATCAAAAACGCAAAAGGGGAAGACCGAGTAGGACCTGGAACAATGCAGTAGGAAAAGTACTACAGAAGAGCATGATCAACTGGAGACAAGCAGAAAATATGGCACGAGATCGAAATGCATGGAGAAATTTCTACTCCAATACCTCTACACCGTAAGGTAGATGAGGATGGATTAAACAAAAAAAAACAATGTTATTACTAAAAATATAAATAAAATATTACAAATTTACAAACATAAAAATGAAAATGATAAAGCTATCAAAACTGCCTTTAAAAAATATAATACTTTAAAAGAAACGTATGCAAACCTTAAGAATGAGAGTGCCAATTTTACATCTAATATAGTTTATAAAATTAATTGTAATTGCTCGAATGTAAATTACATGGGTCAAACAAAACAGTATTTAAAGAGAAAAATATCCCAACACCAGCAATCAATTAAAACAAAAATTTAACACCCAATAAACCAAACACAGCCTTATCCGATCAAGTAGTAAATATGTTACGTAATTTCAATTTTGCATTACTGAAAATACTACATAAAGAATCAAAGATAAAAAGACTTGTACTAGAAAGTATCTAAATAAACTACAAAACTGAAATTGAAAATTTAAATAGTATTTATTACAACATTTTATAAGTAGAAATTTCTTTGTTAAATTAAATATATTCAAAATTTAAAATTTGGGAACAAAGTTTTAAATTCAGGAAATAATTTAATGTTTGCGCGTTTCAGTTGTTTTGTAAACCGTATTGTCAATTAACAATTTGCATAGGGTGTTTATAATTATTGCCTAAGAATAGTTGAGCTTTCGAAAAGTTCAATAAATCAAACAATAGAAGTGGATTATAAAATGTAAATAATTTTCATAAAAAATCAATTTAATTTAGTTTATCTTAAACAATTTTTATTTCAATTTTCTTTAATAGTTTGGGGACATACAGTAGTTTAAAGTTTAACAAAGAAAACACACCACAAGGCAGACTTTTGCTAGATCGAATACGGGTTGAAGAGTATAGAATTATGTAGGACAAAATATTGTAATTTTTCTAAAAAGCCCGAAACACTAAACGGAAATACTTAGTAATGCAAATTGCATTCATTTGCAGAGAAGAAAAGTTTGCATTTGCAGTCGGTAGAATTCGAACCTGCACTTCCAAGGAATTGCTAGTCAGAAGCCTTAACCACCTAGCCAATAGGTTTTTTAGTAAGACACGGACTTATCCATAATCTACCAAGGCAGAGGTCTTTTGTTTTACATTTTTAAGTCGAGTGCATGCTTAACAATCCAATAGAATGTCTTAGAATTATCGCCTAGCAATAAAGATAAAAGAAAATTTTATTGCTCCAATATTTAGACTTAAAGATTTTTTTTTAATACTGGAGAAAGTTCTTCGCGAACATGTTTTTGTTTCTAGGCGCACATTTCATCTTATATAGAAAAATTTGCGCACGTTGGATGTTTAAATATACCATATAGCCTGTATTTAAAAAATGACTCGTAAATTTTCGGACATCCTATACGTTACTATTACATGTAAATAAAGAAGGGCCGGTTGCAGAAAGCAATGTTAAGTCTGGTGTTAGCTAACATCGCGTCAAAGTGAACAAAAACGAATCAAATCTCAAATGCTTATGGTAACTAATACATTAGTAAACAAAATTTGATGCGATTTTGTTTACTTTGACGCGATGTTAGCTAACACCAGACTTAACATTGCTTTCTGCAACCGGCCCGAAGTGTAGCACAATAATACTCTGCCAGCTGCTAGAAAAAATTGTTTAAGCGGTAGGCTATTGTCAAAGAGAAATGGAACTTCAGTTAAGATAACGAAAAGTAAAACAAATTTCGGGAAAATGGCAAAAACTGCTACCTGATTACGTCAACGCGTATTATAAGTTTAAAGAGAAGCGAAGAAGTCTAAGCAGAATTCCAATGAATGGTTCAACTTCCAATTGGAACTAAAGTGCAGTTCAAGAAGCCCCTTCACATCTACCACTTTTTGTATCGACTGTGTAGTGTTCTTTTCAACACGTGAAGGGTTGATGGCCGACACATCCTTCCAGCTTTTATTAGGGATCTAAGGGTTCCACTGTGATGATTGGAAAACTCGGTATACACTAATTTACAGCATGTTGTGCCTGTCTAACGATAGCCATTTTATACGGTGTTAGATGTCGTACAAACCAAGTTGTGATTGGTTGGAGCATATTTTACGTATTTTACTTTAAAATTCAGTCGACTTAACCTGTATCTTTAAAGAGGAAATAGTAGAGGATTTGATTGCTTTTACTAGTAAATTATTACATGCTTCAACAGATCCTACAATGTTATCCACATTGCTGTGTTTTTGTTGACTGCTTTAGTCTTATTAGTGTTTCCAATATTTTTATGCCATTTTTATCTATTCTGTACGTAAGTACAAATACTGCGTCCCCGATCGGGAGTACTCTCTTTAGTGCCATTTATCGGCAATAGCACAAATTTTCCTGCTGCACAACTGTAAACCAACTATTTATTCATTTTCATACAGGAATTTCTGCACATAACCAATAAAGACACACTGAACAATTTTCCTAGGATAGACAGCGCAAAGAAAATATTGGAAAATTACCCGAAGAGGAGGTGCACCACCCAACCTAGAAGAAAGGCTTAAAGTTGTAAAACAAGAAAGACTAAAAGTTCCTCTTATGACAAGCTTGTTAAGCTAGCTAGAATATATTATATATATTGCCAAGCTGTCAGATAGGGTTGTTGAGACACTAGTTGCAAAAGTAGGGGGCACTGACTCAAGTCTCTCAAATTAATTATATACCCCAAAATAGTTTAAACTACGGAAATATAAGAATGAACACTTATAACTCACGTTATTAAACCTTTCTGAACTACTCCTGCCGTATTGTGAAAAATGTATATCACACAAAAACACTTTGTTGAAATAGATTAAACGTTTGCTAGAGAGAAGGAGCCCCTGCCGTCAGAGAATGATTATCGGGCTTTGGTCGGCCCTCGAAAACGAATTACAAGACTACATGGTGATCGATCATGATATCAGATGATTGCAGTGTAGGTCGTTAATAAGTCCGTCTGGAGATAAAACTCTAACCGGAAACTCCTAAAAGTGATTTTGTATAGCCGATTAGAACTGAAAAGCTTTCTTAATTCACCAAACGCCCACCTTTATGGAACAATTAACACACTACACGCAAACATTGCTTCATAGCCTTTGGTCGATTTTAGAACTAATTAGCCCAGTAGCTAGACGAGTGTAAAACGTTAACTTTGCGAGAAACTTCTCTGCTTCAATGCAAAGAGGTCTTTTTACTTGCCGATGACCAACAGTTAATAGTTTTTCGTACCTCGTATGTTGGGGCCCTTTGTTTGCTGTGCTTTCTACCGAACCACTTTCTATCCTTAAAAGTCGACATTTTGTTTGGCAAACGTTGAACAAATAAGCCCATCTCGTCTATATTAAAAATGTATTTTTCGTGATATCATGCTCAAAGTTCAGAAAAAAATTATTTCGCGTCTCTTCAGAGTCACTGTGTGACGTTAGCCCTAGCACAAATGTGTGCTTTTCACATTTAATTTGTGTCCATTTGTTCGGTGTTAATTTCCGTCACTATCACAAACTTGCATCGGCCTTGCGCTCAAAATCGATCAGGACAACTCCACCAGTTGTGCGTCGAGTCACGTACAAACACGCACGAGGCCGCCCCTTTCAACGTACCTGGAGCGAAGTACAGATAAGGAAGCGTTCGAAGAGTATAAAAGCAACTTCCGCAGTCATTTCAAACAACTTTAGACCCCGAACTTGGAACCTGAACCCATTCTGAATGCTAGGCCCTCCGGGCCTTGCCCCGCTTTCCCGATCACTTTCGTCTTCGGACTTTCCTCATCGTCATATTTTTCCCTGGCATCGGTCGGCTCCGATCTTTGCTATAATTTGTAGTATCCGCCGAAAATCTGCCTGGCATCGGTCGGCTCCAATCTTTGATAAGAGCTCCGTTTAACACTCTGCCCCAACCCCTTTCTATTACGACCTTTGCACCAAAATTTTATAATAAAATTGACTTACCTACGCACCAGAAGAAATCTCTAAGTCGACCCGGAACCATCACCGCAGCGGCCTCCCGGAAAATTCAGCTGCCAAAGGCGGAAATTAACACTGTCCCTTCATACCACTTCGCCAAGTCACAAATTTATGCATTCTTGGTAAACATCGCCGTCACCAGGTAAAACACTTTAATTCAATTAAATGCGACTGCGTGACAAATTAATAACCAGCCGGCTACATATTATTTATGTGACGTATGCTTGATTTTAGATCTATTGATCAGTTCGTTAGAGCTACCCAGCGCAACAACGCCTACCCGTGGATCCCGTTCCCCGAGTCAAGCCAGCGTGCAGTGCAGGTTGCAGAACGACCCCAAAATAACAGAACCCCGAAGACATTTTTATTTTATTAATTTATGTACATAGTATTTTATTAAATTACGATTTAGTTTGTATGCATATCTAAACGCATTATACAGTTTATTACACCACTGTTTTTTTTTCTGGTATCTATACATTTGTTAATGAACCTATGGCATTTGAGCTTTACCTAAGGCAAACCAGATTAAAAACAAATATAGTAAATTTTGGTCAAACTGAAAGTAAGCAATTTCAGTAAGAATTACAATTTAAAAACTTCCGGAACAATACCAGTACGTTATAACGTTCGTTAAGGTCTACACTTCCACTACACAATTGAATAATGTAATGCTTTTCTTGAATTATCAAGATAACCCACACTAGCAATGAAATCAGTATGCCTCAACGATTCGAATTCTCTAAAAAGTGACCCGCAAATTGAGATACTTCTATCGCCAACCATTTTAACTCATTCGGTAACAGTTTTATCGATGTCTTTGTACTACCGTATTTAAAACGTTTGCGATTGTTAGGTTCACCATCTTTAGCTTTTCTCAGATTATCTTAGCGATCTTCCAGAATCGTTGAAAATGTATTTGGATGAATCCCAAGTTCTGCGGCAATCGCCTACTTGTTTTTTTACATCTTTATCAAGTGCACTCTAAAGATGGCGTGTTGAGATTTCTTTTTTACCACTTATATACGCAACTGATATGGCAACAACCAGAATAAAAAGCGTGTGCCACAAATGTGTGCAATCCATAACCAGTTTTTAGATTATTGATATTACGGTGGATAATAGAAACTCGTCTTTGATTGACACTATATGGAAACTCTAATGAGGAAAATTTTTACCTCTAGTTCAAAAAAAAATCTAGATATGAAAAACACTTAAAGTAAAATTCAATCTTGTTCCAGAAATTTCGTAAAAAAATGTACATAATATGTGACTGTATTTTGTAATTGTAATATAATTGTAAATATCAATCTTATGTATAACACGTTTTTCTATTGCAGGTAAGCCAGATTCCTAACAAGAATTTTCATCCTCTTGGCAAGGTACAGTTTAATACATCAACTGTTAATTTGAAAACAACGCATAATTGAGTCATTCTGTATGGTGAGTACATAGTAAATATCTAACACGCTCTTATTCTACATTGAAACTGATTTTAGGTTTAACTACTTGTATCAAACTAGAACTTAGAAAAATAATAAAATAGTTAAAAAGATATTTTTTTGAAAATGTTGAAAAATTTACCAGAGTTAAAATCAGGAAATTCGATTTAAGCTTAATATTTTAAATATTTAAATTAAGTATAATCTTTTTGAAATTCCAATTTGTGTAAGTGGTATTTTTTTATTGTCACAATATATTTGTTTGAATAGAACCCTAAACAATGAAAAATTTTGAAACTTAGATCTGACTTTGTACTAGCTAATTTTAAAATATCTGTTCCACTGAATCTGAAGTTTTAGTTGCAATTTTAGTTTTGCGATCAATAGATTTATAATCTAGTTGTAAAATTTTTGTTGAGCAGTGTAGGATGTGCAGGATGTAGCACTGTACCTTGCTAATAATTATTGTGCAAGAAGCAAACAATGTGTCTGCGGTAAGTACAGATTACAGAGTAAGGTACAGTAAAAATATAATTTAATTTTTTCTATAAAAATTTACAACAACTAGCTTTGTTACACAATATTGATTTATAATTATTATTAATTAATTTTAATTTGCCTGTTTAAAACGATATACTAGTACAGGTCTGTCTAAATACTACTGAATACAAATATCCAACAGTCTCTAGGAAAAGTAGTTTATGTTGTGCAATTAGAATTACCAAGTAATTGATAATTGTAGTCTCTAGTAATTCAATTACTTCGTTGGGAGGTAATTGATAATTGGTAATTAATTACTTTTTTAAAGTATCTTGCCCAGCTCTGTTCGGAGGTACCCATCCCATATTTTCTCTGACTAAAATGTGGGTGGCATCGGACGTAGATGGCCGTGCGAAATAAATTATTTGGTTTTTATGGTATCGAGAAGTTACACTTTAATGTTGATGCTTTTTCGAACAGCTTTATTTCACACATACTGCAATTAAAATACGTCGCAACTCCTCCTTCAATATTCCATTTACAGTACGCATAGTTTTTAGTTTGTTGTATAATTCTCCATGATTCTGAACATACGTGAATATGGTATCCAAACTTCTAGTGATTTTATCATTCCACAAAGTAAAATTCAACTTTTTAATATCACGTTTTCCCTGTCCTACCTTATTATTTATGTCACCTATGTTTCTACCACTGTTTGTCATGATTACTCCCACATATTTAAATTACTTTGTTTTCCTACCTATTTTAAAGTTATTGTGAAGTGTTACGTCTTGTGGACATTTAGTTCCAGTCTTCATTTTCTATATGCTTTAAATAACTTTCTCCACATGTGTGCAGCGTTATCTTCCTCTGCAGAGACTGGAATCTGATCAACAGCAAAGAACAAGGTGTAAAATGTGCTTGTGCATACCCATTTCCTCCTCGTTTTCGTTTCCACATTTTTGTATCTTATTCTAACTAAACTTTAAAAAGTGTTGAAAAAAGTACACCTTTGTCTTAAACCCTTCATCATCATCAATCGTTCCCTTATTTCTAAGAGAACTCTTTCTCAATTTTGACGGGCAAGGCTAGCCACCTACCCGGCCTAAGGGCAAAGAGGGCTCATAGAACCACTTTGTCGTTATAGCAGGACACTAGCCTACAATAAGAGGAAGAAGACAAGTGATTTTCCCCAATCCTATTAACTAGCTCTATCCATTTATTCCGATCTTCTGCAGTTGTTATCGAATCTCGGAAGGAGTTTCCAGTTATACGTTGTGTTTGATCGGTCCAACGAGTTATTTTCAGCTGCTAAACAATGGAGATAGTCGTACGATGTTCAGTACACACAATATACTTCTGATAAACGCGGAGTCCAGGTTTTTTACCATATAGTATAGAAGGATGGGGACAATTGGATTTTGAACGAGTCCCAATTTTTGTGGTGTTAGTAGTATATCGATGTTGCAAACTTTTTAATTAATTGAATTTCTGTTTGAGAGCTGCCATAATTTCCTATTATAGATCCTAATAGTATATTATTATATGAGCGATTATGACAGCCATTATTCACGAAGATAACATTTGCGCCACAAGCCGAAGGCGCGTGGCGCAAGTCATCTGAGTGAATAATGGCCATAATCGCGAATATAATACGTTATTTTATCTACTCCTATGCAATAGGAGTCTTGTGTTCATATTTCCGAATTATGACATTTGTGACAGCTGTTCGCTTCAAAAGTCATTTAATAATAATAATTAATTTTGTGATTGGCTAAAACGTATTGAATAATGAAAATCGAATTTTCTGATTGGTTGCAACTTGCAAACTATTGAATAATGAAAATAGAATTATATGATTGGCTGCAAACTGTGAATTATGAATGGCCATTGTACAGTAGGAGTAGATAATAGTATATTATTATATGAGCGATTATGACAGCCATTATTCACGAAGATGATATTTGCGCCACAAGCCGAAGGCGCGTGGCGCAAGTCATCTGAGTGAATAATGGCCATAATCGCGAATATAATACGATATTTTATCTACTCCTATGCAATAGGAGTCTTGTGTGCATATTTCCGAATTATGACATTTGTGACAGCTGTTAACTTCAAAAGTCATTTAATAATAAGAATGAATTTTGTGATTGGCTACAAGCTATTGAATAATGAAAATAGAATTTTTTGATTGGTTGCAACTTGCAAACTATTGAATAATGAAAATATAATTTTATGATTGGCTGCAAACTGTGAATTATGAATCATAATTAATGGCCATTGTACAGTAGGAGTAGATAAATATAATAACTCACTGGCGGTTTTATACGGACTGTGCGCCCATGTTAGTGTCAGTTTAAACATTTGCACTGTCAACTATCATAATTTCAGTTTTCTGCGCATTGACTCTAAGACCAAGTTTGGCAGCTTCAGTTTCAACACGTCGTAATAATTCCAGCAGCTCTCCTTCTGTTGCTGCAAATTAGGTAATCTCGTCCGCGTATCTGAAATTAGGCATCTTATTTCCGGCAACTAAGATTCCTCCGGCCTATTCATCCAAAGCCCCTCTCATGACATACTCTGCATACATATTAAGTACAGCTGGTGAGAGTATACACGCTTGATGAACTCCTCTTCCAATAGTAAAGTGGAGTCTACTCAATATCGTTTTAAATACAAAGGCCTAAGATCTCCGGCGTGACGTCAGCACAGAAGATCCAGTATCGGTTAAATCGCATGGGCGCATGGCGTTTATCACTTTAAAAATTTATGACTATCTGTACAAATATAATTCAGCCAGAATCATAGTTATTAATGTATTCTACATTTTAATTTCTAATGATACCAGTTATTTGTCCATTCTTAATCGCAAATATAATTCACATTTGTTGAAGATGATATTTTTGAATCAAGTTTGTTCTGTCAGTCAGGCTTTATCTGTAAAAATAAATATTATCAGAAAAGATAAAACAAAAGTTTAATTGTTACATATTAGTTGTATAGAGGGTTGATGATGCATAATAGTTAGAAACACGCACATCTAGCAACTGTCTAACCATTAAAATGTGTCTTGTATAATCACAGTAACGTAATATTCTTACTGGCAATTGCGGCATTTAAACTGGCTGATTATGAGAGCAGAATCTCTGGATTTCGTAAATTTTGGAATTGAAATTTATGTCTGTTTAATCCAAGATTAAACACCTACAAAATGCTATTTCTAGACGTATTTATATGTTAAATATTTCTCCCACCTAGATAACTGTTTTCAGCCTGCATTAATTATACAGTCTAAGTGGTGCTGTTTTACGACGTCTTTGTTTCAAGCAAAGTTAAAGTCCACTCCATTTTTACCGCACAGCTGAATCGAATACGCAAATTCCAAAACCAATTCACAACGAATTTCAACCTGAAACCGTGAACTCCGGTCACTGCTTCCAATGCCAACTTTATGTTGATGGCGCTATATGCAGTTGCATCCGCATTAAACCGAATTAGTGGGCTAAAAATTGCAGCGTAAAAACCCACTTTTAGTTCATTCTGGGCGTTATGTATCTGAGCATAAATCTGCAGCTCTCTCTGGTGATGCATTTCTTTTGATATCTTCCGCTTCTTCAGAGTAGCAGAATCTGGCTCACGATGATTTGCTGCGACTCGCAGGTGCTTTTTACACCTTACCAGTAATTCCCTAAAGAACTCGGGAATCAACCTTCGTTTGACTCGGAGCCACATACTTGAATTAACCAAAATTTCCAGAAATCCCCGGTTTTAGAATAAAAAAAAATTAGTACACCCGTTGAGTACACTTCTTTTTCTAACCAACGAGTCGCCATCAATCTTCATTTCGCGCTAAAATCTTTACTTCCAGCACCGCGCTAAAAACATTACACATACGAATATACTGGCTTTCTTTCCCAGATGTATTCGCTCATTGTCGCCAAGTTAAATTTATTTATAATTTAATATTACAATACACAAATGCAGAAATTTGTTGTATATAGAAAGGCGTAAATCAAATACCGTTTCATTGTTTATTTGTTAAACAGAAGAATAACTAAACCTAATAGATGTTAAACTTCAGGCTTCACTAGCTATATTGGCGCATTAAATGGGATGGCAATTATAAGGATATACTAGATCGGTTCCAAACTCAAACACTTGAAAAAGGAATAAAATAATTAGATATATTATATCAAAACCTTCATGGTATTTTGGATGCTCCACATTTATTAAACTCAGTAACCTTCATGTTCCACATTTAGGCACTCGACACGCTGTGTCTTTTCATAGAGCTGTCTAAAAATTAATTATCAAATGACTTCTCCACCCATACGCATATGTAAATATCATAATAACATTGTAGCGGTATTAAATATATTTGAAGTAAACATGTAGAAATTGAAAAAAAACGTTGAGAACAATTGATTTTTGAGATGACAAGTATTTCGTTCTGTTTGATTACTATAGTATTTAATTTATTTATATTAATTATATTATATTTATACATGTATACTCTTCCTTTAATTAGGTTTTATCTGTTGGAAGGTGGTGATGAATAAATAAGTTACCAGGTTCTGCAACTTTCTCATATTTTGTGTCACGAAAGACTTTTACACCTCTTCATTCATAATTTGTCTTATTTCATCTTTCTCGTGTTCACTCTCGTCTACTTGTTGAGTTTCTTCTGTAAATTAAGTTCTAGCTTCACTCAGTAGAGCGTGATAATAGCTGTACCAGATTTTCACCAACACAATTTTCTGTTATTAGGCTATTTAAGATCTTCCAGGCGTTGTTAGCTCAAGTATTGCCTGTGCATTTATTTATTTTTAAGTGGTTGTTTTTCCAGAACTTGTTCTTAGCTTTACTGAGCAAATTAACAACTTTATTGAGATTCTACTGCTTTTGTCGATAGCCATTTTTTATATAATGTAGTACAAAATCTTATATATATTTTTAACTTTTCCTTTAACCTGAATTTTCAAGCTCTGAGGCTTTAATCACTAATTTTTTTAACTTAATTAGGTATCTTTACATTTAACATTTATTTATTTAAAGTGTCTATTGCAAAAAATATTTTAACTAACTGAATTATGCTAAAAAATAAACACGTTATACATGACTAGGTTGCGCGTTTTTTACTTTTCCAGTCAGATGAACTAAAGAATTGTCTCAACATTTACTTTAAAATTACAGAAGGTCAAAAGTCACTACGTAAATTGTGTTCGTCTAATATTTATTTTGGGGGTAATTTTTAAAAAGTCGTAGAGTGACATTTTACCTAGGTGTAAAATTTTAATGACAAGCGCAAGATCAACTAATTAGTACCGGATTAATGTCGTTAGTGTATGAACTACAACCTTAAACGTATTTTTATTTTTTATTTACGTGTTTTACAACCTTTTCGCAGCTATTATATTCTTTAAATTATACGTGGGTTTATTAATATTCCATGTTTAAGTTTTGAAAATATATATTATTATACTCGCGTTTACTAAACTAATTTTGGCATCAAACTCTCAAAACCTAATTTAACTTTAATGGACACGTGTACTGTTAAAGAATGGAATTTGTTATGTTATGACTCTCGGTCTTGCTACATTTTATTACATTTATTGTAAATAATATAATGTACGTAAGCAAACACCTCCACAAATTGCTACATGCTTTTAAGAGATTCCTTTCATTCGTTGCATTAACATGAGCATCGGCTAGATTCAAATTCCATTTTAGATCCGACCAGTAACACAAATTTAATTCCAATTTGCTCTATTATTTTTTAACTGCCAACAGAGTGCTTTTAAGTGTGCATATCGGTTTTAGGTCAATCGAGAACGTAGGATCGTATTCGTTAAATAATAACGGAGGATAAAATTGATAACCTTTTTACTTTACACCCCTCCGACAATTTGGATGTTTACGGCTTAGTGTTAAACTACCGAAAAGTCTATTAACTTCTAAAAGTAAATGGTTGCTTTATACTCGCTAGTTAGAATTATAAATGACAGAGTAGTACTAAAGTAGCACTCTAATGGAGAAAAGTTATTTTTCTCTTATTTCCTCGTTTCTGTCAAGTTAGTCTTTTACTCATTTCAAAATTCAGGTGATTTGTGTTATAGACCTGAGCCTTTTATCTCCATTGCGGCCTCTAGATCCTGCACAAGTCCTCTAATATGATCAAGTTTTTCAAACATTTGTACCGATAACTGCCAGCTCAAAGCAACCAGCTGAACTGCAAAGTAAATCCGACACGACAGAACTTGCCGGTAGTTAATGAAATGTTGTGTTCGAGTTTAAAACTGCACTTAGACCAAATATCCGTGTTCGAACAAGTGCAGCTTTACACCACAAAAGCGCGCTTGTCAGCGAAGTAAGACTAAACCGATAAAATAGCTCACATAGATGAGGCGAGCGAATTGAAGTTGTTCCAACTGCCGCTTCTAGTTTTGTTCACGTTAGCACTTCAAAGACGTTGCTGTAGATATTTTGTTCGAAGCTTTTTTCTGTTACAAAGTTTTTCTTTTGAAATATCTTGGTTTTGTATAGTCAGAAATATATCTTTGGGTATTTTACCAAAGCTTGATCATTGAAAGTTTGACTTTTGGATTTCGATATGTTTTAATGCCAAGCTAAAGTTAAGTTAGAATGAATCTTACTAATATACGGAACTCTAACAACCTAAAGCAATTTAAAACTGCAGTGATTATGAAAAAAATTGGACTATACTATTGCAGCTTCTGCAATTTTTAGATGGGGCTTTGGGCCATCGCTATCTTCTCTAAGATTTTTGGATAAACGAAATAGTTGTCGATAACTGCTGATCATATTGGCGCCGGTTGTCGTACAGCGACAACGCCTATTTAATTAATACATCCACACTTTAAGGAAACAACTTTAATTAATTTTACCCCAGCAAAGGTACTGTATAGATTCAAAATTATGGGTAATAAGTAAATAACGATAATAGCGTATATGCAAACAAACAGCAGGAAGCACAAGGTGGTAACTACTCCCCCGAATTCCCAAAAAGTGAAATCGCAATCAAGCTATAATGGATCCGTGCCACCAGGTGTTATGGTTTTTTTTCAGCGCGCTACGAACAGCTCAATAACTGGTGTATACCAATGTATAACTACTTCGGCATTCAAAAATGATTGAGTCCCAAGATAACGTATAGGTCCCGGTGTTGTAGCTTGAACAAGCGTCCACGTACGATCAGTAGAGTTAAGCAACGTTCTTTCTGGTCAGAACTTGGATGGAAGTTTTACGGGTGCTTCTCTCGGCGTCTTGTGGTACAGCTGCCACGAAAATAGTTGGTCCCGGATGTCATAATAACATCATGACAGTCGTTAGTGCGGTTGGAAGTCCCCATAAAATGTACAGAGACGCCTATATTTGGCGTAAGGCTGTTGGCTGAGTACAAAATAAAATAAAATAAAACGTGAAGAACATCAGGGTTACTTGAAAAAGAGAAAAAGAAAGAAGGACCTGAAATTCAGCCAACCGTAAGCCCATGTAAACATAACGATGCAGATCATATCTTCGACCAGCAACTGTTTATTTCCAAATACTATCAAATCTTGATTTATTTAAGTGAGCACAGTAATCCAACAAACCGATATAGGTTAAGTGGAAGAGCAGAGATTTACATCTTCGGAAGTAAATCTTCTGAACTTCGCCTTATTGGCATAGTTATTATTTTTTTAAATTATATTTTAATTTTTATATGTTTTCTAAATACCGTTTAAATTTGGCCACACTCAACATTTTATTTATGACAGTGCAAAAGTAAATATTTTTTGTTGTGTATTTTTTCATTATTTGATTTTCCTTTCTGTGCCAATAAAATACATTATTATTATTATTATTATTATTATAAAACCAAATATCACCATATTACGGCCGATTTTCGGGATAACGCCGCTTTCAAAGCGTCACCATACGAAAAATGGCAAAATCGTAATTCCAAAAATTAGCAAAAACTACATAGGCAACCTAAAGTGACCGGATGTAAAATCCAAAAATCACAGAAGGCTATAAAGCTGGAGGAGAAATATTTTAACACCGTCACATACTTCATGAACTCAAAAATCGCCAATAAAAATGCAAGATTTGGCATTCTTGGGTCAACTGAGATTAATTATATCGAAAATCGTACGACACTCATTAATGGCCAATAGAAAAATTAGTTCACGAGCCGTATCCAAGACAACAAAAAAATTTCTTGGAAATTTTTTGTAGGTAGACATTACTTCTTTTTAGGGTTTGTATCGTTACGATTTTCTTACCGAATCTGCATTCGAGCATTAATTCATATCTGGAAATTATTTTTCGTGCATTCCAACAACGTCCTAATTTGCCCTCGCGTCCCGCTCGGGCAAATTAATACGACGTTGTTGGGACGCACACAAAAAATTTCCGGAAATAATTAATGCTCATGAGATTATATGTGATAATTTCTACTTTTTTTAAATCATATTTTTTTATGGTTAGAGCATCTGATGCTAATAATACATATTTACTAAAAAAGCTACAATTATAAAAATTTACGTTTTATATTGTTGTAGAAAGGTATCTGCAGGTTCAGCAATGGTATCATCCGTAGAGAGGCTTGTCGTAGTAATGATTTTTTCTCATTTATTTTATATCCATGAGCGAAATTTTTACAGTTTCCACTTTCTTTCCGCACCCAGTCTCCAATCTTTTCTTTTGTTAACTGGTAGTTTCCCCTATTCAATCTCTCCAGCTGCTTCTTGATCTTGTTTGCACCTTTCTGGTGCTATTCATTTCAGTACCTTCTAGAGCCATCTAATCGCTTTCATTGCGACAGTCCAAGTTATACTAATTGTCGATATTGTGCTTCATCATTGATGCTGTTTAAGTTATTTATTATTATTTTCTTACTAAAAAAATTAAAACTATAAATAAAGGATCCAGTGTAGTTCATTAATTTTTCCTTTACGTAAGAAAAATAATCAATAAATCAATTGAAAATTATTTTTAGTCCAAGACCATACGCTATTATTAAGATTAAAAACATCCAGTGTACCTCATTACTTCTTTCTTTATACTCGTATTACAAAACCTTAAACAATGTATAAAACACTTTCGGGCACAGATGCGTATACAAAAATCTTGATGATAGTAAAAGAACCCGAAACCTAATTAAACCATAATGTGTGGTGCATTGTTGAATTTAGAATAAACAGGGCTTCTACAATTTGACCACAGAAAATCAGAAGAGTATTTAAAAAAATTAAGTTGATGATGCTTGCTCAAAGATAAGAAAAAATTGAATAGAAAATCCAAAAATTCGGTTGTTTAAGATTATTTAAAAACGAAGAACCATATATTAAAGATGATTCCTATACTGACCATCATTGTCTTGGATATACTGTATATATTATTAAATGGTATACTTTTATCTAGAGTTTGACGATATAAGTTTGCAGATTAGAGTTAACTGTTTCGACTATCAATATTCAACGTTTTCTATTTTAAATGGAACACCCTGTATATTTTTAGAAATTTTGATAGGATTTTTTATTTTCGTTCTTTTGGTATAACATAAGTTAGGGTTTTCGTGCAAAATACTGCTAAAAAATTCGAAAACTATATCAAATCTAGATTTCCATAGAAAACGACGGTACCATAATAAAAATCTTCTGGAACGAAGCTAAAGCAGGAAAACTTTCTCTTGACCTTGTAAAATGTATATTCTTGCTGCAGCCCAAAACGAATGGGCCCCCGAATCTGCTTTCCTGTTGGAATAAGTGGAGCTTCGATGCTGGCTCGCCAAATGAAAGCCACGGGTCTAATAAATCTGGTGATGGCTTTCTGCTCCAAATCTTTGGAAATAGGCACTAAGGAGGTTCTGCTCTACTTGTTGGTCACAAATTTCAACTGCCTGCAGCACCAAAACTCAATGAAGAGTGCCCTCGATATCGGACGCACTTAGTCAAATCTTGCAGCACAGATCCCTCTTCACTGGGATATTTTAGTACAATGAAATTCTGCACACAGATGGACTGGACACTGAAGATAATTAAAAAAACTTTTCGGCTTCAACAGAAAATTTTTATATTCGAAAATTTACAATTTCTATGGGCCAAACTTGCACACACCTCAATTTTTCATGGCTTGGGTTGACAACAATATAAGAACAAACATCAGGTCACTTAGCAACTAATTGTTCTGGAAGTAAGATTTGATGCAATTATTTTACTTAGAAACTAAACTGTTTTTGATAACTGTTAATCCTAGCACTTTGTAACTTATATCTCTGCTTTTAATCACTTTCGTTTTAATTGCACTGTTTTCACGAGTTTTGATAAGCACTGCACTATTGTTCTTTGTTCTAACTTGGGTAGCCTTATCGTGCTCTTTGCATTCTATGCTTCTTTTACATCGCTTTTCACCTTTCAGCTGCGTTAGCGTTTTGCAGTCATTATAAAATTTAACTCTTAACGCTTCATATAATTTTTGTACGTCTCAAAACATCTGTGTATTGTATTAAATTCACATTATTGTTTTGACTTTTCACTATTAACTCTGTTAGTCCACTTAAATTAAAAGCATTTGCCATAACGAACACATTTTATGAAAATTAAGTTAAACGTAACACTTTCAATACTGCCTTAATCTAATGCTAATCTCTGTCAATCAAATTATAGCTAGGGATAATCATATCTTGTGCATTTATTAGAGTATAACAATTACTTTAATGTTGCAATAAAAAAATTATCGACTCTGTGGCTATTTGAATCATTATTTCATTTTCGTCTTAGTTACGCAACCAGAATTTCTGTGGGCATTAAATCATTGCAATATATACCTAGAATCAAACAGAGAAAATTCCAGACAAATATATACAGGACGAGCACTTCATTTTTTTTAAATTTTTGCTTAAACTGAGGAATAGATAAAAGTAATAGTTTGCACATAGCTCAGACTTTCTGCTTGATAAAAATTGAACCCATAAAAGGCCTAAATACGCAAATTTTTGGGCGAGGCTGTGCGTCGCATTATAGTCAGGGATGTACATTCGAAGATACAGTTAAAAGAAAATGTGCAATATCCAGAATTACCTAACAGATATAAATGTGGAGGGCTCCATTCTTGTTGCAATTGCAAACAACCAGAAAAAATATTTTTTGATTTTTTTATAATTAAACCTGAGGAATTTCGTGTATACATCGATTGACAAGCTTAGTTTTGAATATTTCTCAATAATACTTAAACTAGTGGAAAGCTTATTCTTTCTAGATTAAGATGATATCAAAATAACAGTATGTTTAACAACTGCTACAGTAATTGTTTAAATAAAGCGTACGGGGAATGTGCAGTATAAACTTCAGCACCGAGGTATTTTTAAAACTATTGTACATAATTGTATACATCCAGCGTATGAAATGTGTAAGAATGAATGAAGAAATTTTTACTGAAAGAATTATCTGCATTGATTTGAGTAAAGTTCGGGCACTTCATTTCAAGTAGGAGCATGGCCTGAGACAAAGCGAGTCAAGGTCGCCAAATTATCTCTTTCCGAAACACAGTCTTCTGGTACACCGTTACCGGCGTACTGGGTGATGTGGTTAGCATCACGCCTTCGACAACTGCCTTACTTTCCCTAATTCCACAACTGTGATTTCGGTAGCCAATTTTTAAAGAGACTGGGTGGCCCGCCCGCCAGTTGCCAGATATCGGGATTGAACCTCGTACCGTGGCACAGCAGCCTGACGCCCTAACCGCTCGGCCACACTGGCGACCTGCATTGACTTATTATTGTAAAAAATAAAATTGTTTTCGCTACTTGATTTGGTTGAAACGCGTGTCGCGCTTCGCTTCGGCATGAAAGTTAAATGTGCCCGGAGCGAAAAGGTTAAGCCAGCTGCAACGACCGTGCTCGGTGGGGTTACAAGATATTACTCAACGTTTTAAAATTATTTAGTATCACAACGTCCGCTTGCGAGGAAAGTTCTGGGTAAAGCCCTTTACAGATGGTTTTGTATTTCTATTAATGTCTAGAATGTTGATTTAGATGTTACTAAACAATCATTGCTGCCGAAAATGCACTTTTGTAGATGTATTCCAGAATGCCCACTAACCATAAACATAAATTCTCTAGTGTGTTGATACCAATTATAGTTCCGAACTTCATTATGAACAAAAAAGTTGTTCGTTAACCTGACTCCGTATTGTGTACGTAAGTCGATTAGTTTTGTATCGTTAGAGTTAACTCTGTCTTATCCATGTGGACCAACTATTGAATTGCTTACACTGTCATTCAGGTCTTTGGCTATTATTGTTCATTCTACGTATAATTGCCTTAGAATGCTCTACATCTAATTGAAGGTACTATTGGAAATTAACGGGTTGATTTAGAACAATTTGAGTCGTGCCCTAAGGGCTAGTAAGTTTTATCTTCTAACCCTCTCCTTCCATGGCTTCTCTTATATTGCATATCCATTTTTTTTTTAATTTTCCTCCTTCTTCTTCATCCGCCTTCACTCTCTTTGATCATATTTCTTCATCAATTTATTTAATTGCCATACCATATCAGTTCTTTGTTTTTTGTTCTGTTCGCAACTGTTCGGTGATTTTCCATTCTTGCCGTTATTAATTTCTGCGTTTCTAATATAATCCAACTTTGATACTCTACAGCTCCGTTTCATGTGATCTATTTCTACAACTTCCAGCTATTCTTTGTTATTTCTTATTTCCCACACTTTCGATAAGTATAGAAGAATACTAAAGTTAATGATTTCCTAGCATCGACAATTCACAATCGTTCCCCAACCCGAAGAATTTTAATTTTAGCATCGGGTGATGGTAAAAAGGTCATGCGTTTTCAATTCAAAACTAGATCGAATACATTTGGCCATGAGCTACCGAGCTTAGTAGAGTAGTGGTTAGCACGTCTGCTCAGCATTCGGGAGGTGGCAGGTTCGATTCCCCTGGCCGTCTGCTCTGATTCAGGATTTTAAGTTGGTTTTCTTGAGTCAACAGAGTACCTTCTCTGAGGCGAATGTCGGGGCAGTACTTCTCCACCTTTCATGGCCTCTCTTCTATTCTCCACCCGTCCTTTCTCTCACCCATCCTATAATTCCCGTTCTTGACTGAAGAGAGACGCAAAGTCCCTAAAGCAGCCCGCCCCAAGTTGGGGGAATTGCAATGGCCCTAAACCTTTTTTACCTTTTGGCCATGACGGACTTGATATAAAAATGCTTATACCCAGCTCATACAATAAACTAGTGTGCATTTACTACTTACGTACAGGAACCATGCCATAATCACACCATCACATAAAAGTCCAGTTCAACTTGAAGCATTCTCAAATTTGTTTGAACAAGATATCTTGCATTAACTCAATGTAATAGATAATACTCTTCTGCCATTTATTACTATGAAAAAATTTCTAATACATCGGAGCTAATAAATTTGATACATCAAATAAACTGGCTGCTTTGCAAAGAGTTCAGGGTTCTATTACTGCATTTCATTTATACATCTGTCATCATTGACCATCATAGGTGTAAGTTACGTGTCTATGCTGAAACTGATGACACACAGCTTTACTACTCGTTTAAGCCTAGTCATGTGCGCAAGTTATTTCAAATACACCGTGAAAGGTAAATTATTGTTGTATATAAAGAATATGTGCATTTCACAGAGTTTATGTCTTCTTCATCGTCAACTTCAAGATACGCTTTTTTAATCTGTTTGGTGTCGTAGTTGCGTCTTCGCCGCCATATACAAACTTACAAAGTTCCTAATATTCCTTATCCCCAAACCTCTATTTGAGGGTGCGACTCAGCATTATAGAGCAACAGATGGAAGCACTCAACGAGGTATTTTAGAAATCTTTGTATTAATTTGGTTTTGAACCACTCTTCCAGCAACCAGACTAACTCGATAAGCTATATTAAGGTTTCAGCTTTAGAAACTCATTCTGTAGTAAAGACAAACGTGATATAATATCAGAGGAGACTTCCATTACTACCTAAATATAAATATTGCCTTATCTAATCAGATAAATATGCTGTCGTATCTTCCGATCAAAAAATAGAACGTACTGTAGTGAAACAAAGATGCTCTAGTTCTCATTTTGATGTTTCTAGCCGAATAGTCGTAAACAAACTTGGACAGAACTTACTTGGAGGATATTTAAGGAAATAATTTATAAATTGGTTAATTGGAAAATTCATGGATACTTTTATGGCACTATGTTTTCAACTGGAATAATTGCCTGAAAAAATAGTAAAACCTGTAAAAAACAACAAGTAAAGAGATGTTAGCCTTTTGAATCGTTTTGTTTTTAATATTGATATATACTTAAATACTATTTTTCTTTTCAAATTAAAAATTGCGATACATACCTATATCTCTCTTCTAAGACATACATCCTAATTATATTATCTGAAAATCATGTCAAAATTTGAAGTTATTCACCGCTGTTCACAGTCCTTGACAGAAAATTGGTAGCGAATGAAACCTCTTTTATTAGATTGGCAGTGATGAGCCAATTTAATAACTTACCAAATCAGGTCGTTTATTTACAGCAACGTTAATGAAACACGAAAAATATCAGCGCCATATCAGAATTACAAACTTCCAAATTAGTAATATCAATTAAGTTAAACGACGCAGTGACTATTGAAGTAAAATTTACGCTGTGTCCGCATGTACAAAATGGACCCACAAAGAAAAATTATTTATATTGAAGCTAACACAAGAAGTTCAGTGCACCAACAGCATACAGGATCTTGTTGATAAGAATTTTATCTAGCTGATTCTACATGCAATTGATTCAGCGAAAGTATTCGAAGTCCTAAATGAAGGATTATGAATAACGCTCCAACAAAGCTAGGGATTAAATCGCTTCACGAATAAAGGTTTTGTCGAGCACAACGATTTCATGTAAAAATTAGTTATCTTATCTGTCAAATATCAACATCAACCTTTGCTATCATCGCCGATTAATTCGAGTAAATGGAAGTTAACAATCCACCCCGTAATATCACATGAAATTGAAAAATTTGTATGGCACGCAATAAGGTAGTTCTTAATACTTAATACTTCTACGAGCCTGTCAACAGAGACAAGAAAAATGGTACCAAGGCGAATTTACCTGTGGTTGTGACAAAACGTAGCACACTCACAACAACCAAAAAGATCAAATTTTTCCTATGTCTGCTATAAGGCTTGATTGAGATTTTATTGTTTGATCGACACTTGACTCTAGCTCTTAGAGCAAATATAGCGGTTGCACATCTTAGCATATACCATGAAAAATCATATGTTCAAATACAATTTAATAAATACAAACTTGAACAATTTGTTTTCATTGATGATTTTCTCGAAACCCACTTCGAAAATAGAATCTAATATTAAATAAGTCTTGTATTCGCGAAACTCAAAAATAAAAGCATCTTGGTTTGGCGGTCCCGAAGTTTTATTTTTGAATATATTTTAAAATCTATGGTGGACAAAATCTGTTTTTCGACAATATAACCACAAAATACCTATTAATATGTACTTTTAAGTCAAATAAATTCTGAGTTAGAGTAAAGTAAAGCGCATAACTATATTTTTATCAATTTTCAACAGATTTTTCGATAATTATTAATTGAAAATTGCGTTTTCATTATAACTAATTATTATTTTTGAGTCATTTCTACACTATCACAACACTTGGAGACTCACGTTGCAATACTTCCTGGTATATTTATTTAATAATAGCATTAATTAATTTTTCCCCAAAATAAGTGGGTAACTCTTATTGGATCCAGGGTCGATTCAAGTTCACTTTGACTGATTCAAAGAGTCAGTTGTGTGAGGTTATAAGTTCTTTTACTTAATGAAAGCGCGATTTTGTCGGTTACTTTATTTAATGAAAACAAATAAATTTTCAAATACCACCTGGATAAACTTTCTCTTGTTTCCCAAGTGCGCGACCGCGGAATGTGACTTGGTGATAACAGTGGGTGATAAAATTCTATCTGGGTTATAACGGATAGATCGCGCGTGCCAAGGTCGTGTAACCACGAAGCTTGAGGTATGTAAATTTTGACATGGGAGAATTGACTATTATGCGGGAACCTTTACTGTGGCGCCGGGTTCTGGGCACCTGATTGTAACGGCGGAGAAGCTATGGGGGAGTTTCGAGACTTCAAATTATTTACAACAATGTAGATTGACCTTAGATTGGCTTTGTCTCGGATTAATAAATTAGCGAAGCTTCGAGAATGGAAATTATTTAAAACAGCACAGCCCGATCTCAGGTTTGCACTATTTCAAAGTAGTAAATTGGGAACACTTCGGAACTTTGAATTATTTGAAACCGTGCAACCCGATCTCAGGTTTGCGCTATTTGAAATTAATAATATACGGAACTTTGAATTATTCCCAAACAGTGCAGCCCGATTTCAGGTTTGGGCTATTTAAAATTAATAAAGTGGTGAAGCTTCGTGAATATGAACTAGCCAGTCTAGACGCGCCCCGAATCCCAGGTAAGTGCCGTTTTAAATTAATAAAATAAGAGAGTTTCGTGAATATGAACTGGTTATTCTTGACGCGCCCCGAATCCCAGGTATGCGCCGTTTTAAATTAATAAATTATGAACTTAATGGAGCGGGTCGGCGATATCATTCGGGAATCTGGATCTAAATTTTCTAGAAGAATTCAGGTATAATTCTGGTCTAATTCTGTTGCTCCGGCCGGCGAAGAGCGGGGCCCCGGCTTGGATCGGACGGTCGGGATAATTTCTCGGAATAATTCTTCTCGAGTTCGCGAAACAATTTTGATTTTATATCTAACTGCCGCGTCTCTTCTCTGGGCAAATTTAAAAGTGGAACTTGCGCGGCGGACGTTTCCTCATTTCATTCGCGCATAACGGCGAATCTCCGGCTGCCGGCGCTTTAGGGTTCTTGTAACGTCAAAAACGCGAAAATTAAGAGCTTTTAATTTCATATTAAAGTTCAGTAGCGCTTAATCAGGAGCGAAACGTTACAAGGTAGTCGTGTTGGACTCCATTTCTAACGGCCGAATTTTTTAAAATCCTCTCCCTTCGATTACTGAACATCTGGCGTTTGTGCGCATCCACCTTAGTTTGAATATATTACTAGCGTCTTGGGATTAGTCAGTATTCGGTTAGAAATGGGGTACAACACGACTACCTGAGCCCCTAAATCTTGTGATAGCGTGGAAATAACTGAAAAATAATAATTAGTCATAATGAAAACCTAATTTTCAATCAATAAAATCATCGAAAAATCTGTTGAAAACATGTTTATTTTGCGCCTCACCTTTGCACTGCCCTAGCTCAAAACTTATGTGCCTCAGAGAAAAACATTTCTAATAAAAGTTGTTGGAAATGCCGTCTTTAATAATAAGGATAATATGTACTTTGGTAGCGATTAACGGGAAAGTAAGTGTTCCCGAAAAACCGGTTGTTCCTGTCCTTCTTTTAACTTAGAATGTTCATTAGATCACCGAGGTTGAATACATATCCAAAAATCAGAACTCCGGGATATAATGTTTCTAAAAATAATCCAATGACTATTCGCAATCAACTTTAAATTAAAAATCTGGTAAGTTGGAAACTTGCTTCTATATTGTAATAATGAACAAAATGTATGACTTCCGGTAAAACCAGAATATGAAAATGGCAATACAGGTATCACACGGTAATTTTTACGCCTGACTACAAATTCAAAATTTCATCTTATGAAACACCAACATTTTTGAAAGCGTAATCCCTTGGTAAAATATACAGCTGCCTAATTGAATTAATACATAGCTTGCAATTTATCACTGTTATTTCAACATCCCTACATGTGAAGCAACAAAAAACCTTAATGGACTTTTGTTAACACCGATATCTTTCATCAAGTGGCTGGCAACTTCTCGAGAAATTTCTCACACTTTAGAGTGTAAAGCGGCAAATTTTAATACGTTCTCGCTTCAGGTATCCAAACTTACGACTAAGTACTTTTCACGAAACTCTTAACGTATCCGTTTCCGCGGATGGCGTTTCTCTTATAAATTTAGAGTAACGAAGCCTCTTATTTCGAAATCAGATATGAACCGAATTTGGTCTTGATAAGGTTAACTAATTTATGTTTTAAACTGCCTTTTTACAGGAGAAAACTCAGACTTGGGATCCATAACCTTCGCTTCATCTCCCCCATAAAGCATAAGGGCTTGTAGATATTATTTTGTTTTTCACTAAATATAATTGAAGATCCAGGCCGCCGCAAAGGTCGACAAGGCGACATTCTTATGTGAAGTGAAGAGGCCCGGTACTACATCACTGGCGTTTAAATTCACATTTGTTAGCCGATATTTGACAGTCAGGTGTGACTTACCTAAAACGCATTACAACGACAGAGATGAATGTCAACGCAAAAAGTAATATACCTTGAGAAATTTAACGTGCGGCTTTATGCCAAAGAGAAATTTTGACTAAAGTAGAGGCTCGCATATTGAGAATGTGAATTAGAGAATTTTCTGTTACGCCTGTGTCAGTTTCGTTTATCGAATTCACATAATAATCATCATAAGCTGTGATGCGCAGATCCTAATTTAAATAAAAATATCAAACATTCGATTTCTAAATTCTGCCTTTGTTAGTTTGAGATTCTTCCTGTGTAGTGGTATCTATCTCTAACGCTGAGTCTCTAAGAATCAGAAATAACATATTAGAAAAAAGTTGGAAGAATTGAAATCCCAGCTTCAATTTATTTATATTAGAGAAAAGCCTTATATACTCGTATCTAAGCACGATAATGCATGAATCTTGTGCAGATGCTATCCTGAAATTTAATTTTGAAGTATTCATCGTGAAATTAATTGTTTTGTCAAAGCTTTTCCAGCTTCACGAGGTGGACCAGAAGCTACATTTTTATTTGATACTTTAATATATTACTTCTTGTTGCACTGTTTAATGTTGTTTGGTTTATATGCAACAACCAAAAATAATATTAGTTAGTACTCGTATTAGAACACTACAAAACTGAAGTGCTTCCACGACAAAGTACATGAAGTGCAGTAGAGGTGACTCAGGGATAAGAGCATCTAGTTCTGTACTAAAATGTGTGGATTATATCCTCGCTGGACTCTAAATCAACAAAAATATGCTGTGTACTCCACTATGATTTCCCAATCCGGCTAACTACAGAAAACTAGCGGATTTAAAAATAGTTCTAAACAATAAATTCTTCTGGTTCGTTTGTCCTAACATATCTTTGACAAAATAAATTCTATCGTTAGTCTAACCTGTTTGTAATAAAATATAAACGATAAAAAATGTTAAATGTCTTGGTCGATAACTTTGACCTGTAACGACAAAGGTGATTATATTTATTGAACAACACCCTGGGCTATGTGGGTTGAAATAGAGCAAGAGTGGATCTGAAGAATTGAATCCTAATCACCCATTATACGATGCAG
Organism: Agriotes lineatus; assembly: GCA_940337035.1. Classification (NCBI taxonomy): domain Eukaryota; kingdom Metazoa; phylum Arthropoda; class Insecta; order Coleoptera; family Elateridae; genus Agriotes; species Agriotes lineatus. The sequence continues at coordinate 34,376,455 of OW679198.1, read as the reverse complement.
TGCAGACTAGACTATCAGCCAGTAGCTAATTAGAATTAATTCATAGGTATTACGTTACCGTTTCAAGAATCTGTCTTAAAAGTCGAACAATAAAACACTTTTCCAGATAGATGTACTGCAAGCGCTAGGAGAAGCAAAGAAGAAGTTACTCTTAGGTAGTTAGTTACAAACGACATAAAAGATCGTAAATATTACAATGGATACAAATAAAGAAGAAAAAACAAAGCATGAAATATAAAATGTGCTCAATTAAACTCAAGGATCTGAGGATCTAGGTTCAGACGAACCTAATACTAACGATGAATGGAGAATACATCTAATAAAGAAAAATAAAAGAATTATTACCGTAATCTAACAGAACGTAGCCTTAAATACTTAGTCACAACCTTAGAGAAAGAAGGAATAGAAACAGAAAAGAAGAGGCTAAAGTAGAGGAAATTAAAGCAGCAGTAAAAATGATACAAAGCAACAGGGCCAGGTGAGCTTGTTACATAATAAATCGTTACTTACTACCAAACCAGGCTTGTCCCGCCCCAGGAAAGCGAGGGTGTTGATTGACTGAAATGCAAAAGCTAAAATTCCCTCAATGGGTGTCAAATGGGATGTCTTGACTACTAGAAAAGCCATACGCCCCCAACGTTATGTAACAAAGGCTTCACGGCTAGATACAGTCAGGACACGGAAGGTGCGGCGGTATTCCAATTGGTAGCTATAGAAATACGCCATGTTATTTGCCTAAAGCTCTACAAATTCTTAACTCAATCCACATTAACCCCTTCATAACTTGAAATAAGCGGTGGAATTCTCACAACAAGCAAAGTGACATTTAGGAAATAAAGTTAATCGTAATTCCTAGAAGACATCATCATGCATACAAGCTATCTAAAGAAATGTTAGCCAGCCAATGCTGGAGTATCTAACTATTCAAGCTATAAACACAAGACACGTAGATGAAAATAATATTCTATTTTAACTAGCGTACAAGGCGCCGCTGAAAGAGGTCATCGCAGAAAAGAATGTTTGAAATACTCCCTAGTGAAACTCACTTTCGGCGGCACAACATTTAATTCAAGCATTTGCAATACATCTACCTTAAGCTAATGGCAGGGCGTCATTAACTGCGTCATCAACTTGCTGCATGAGGCGTTGTTCACACATATTGAAAATAGGGGATAAATCTGGCTTTTGAGATTGTTAGATAAGGACGACGATGCTTGCATAAACATGTTGACCCGACCGGGCTAGACCCCAAAAATCGATTATCTGGATTATAACAGATAACTTTATGAAATAAAACCAAACAAGCTGCCTGTGACCAAGCATGTGACAAGCCAGCACCAGAAATTATCTGCGGTACATTCAGTCAGGGTTTAAAGATGTTGTAGAACATATCAACTGATTGGAAGATGTCATATATAATTTCCAATTAGATAAAAGGAAGTAGAAACAAATGCAAAATTTATAAACCGATAAGTACAATTATAGTACAAATATTAGTAGAAAAACCATACAAAAGGGAAATAAGAGCTAGAATTGAAGATGAGGACAAAGAGATGTCAAAGCAGAAACTTTTACGAGAGAAGAAAACCCTTGTCTTACTTTACTAGACTATATTCCATGAACTAAATGAAAAACAGCTGCTAAAGTGATATGATCACTTGCGTCGAGCGAACAAAACAGAATATCATGAAAGACTTAAAACTGGTCTCCACTGGAAAGACAAAAACAAGCAAGAACAAGAAAAAATTGGAGCGCATCATGGAAGACTAAACGGCAAGAAGCGAACTACAACAGGATGACTGGAACGATAAATCAAACATAAATAGACACAAACGTAACAATTGTATAATCTAAAACATTTATTGTTATCTACCACCGTGCGATAAACGACACCTTAATAAAATTATTGCCGCACTGATGAGGTAATAAAATTGACAACTCACAAAGAAAGATAACTATTTATTATTATTTAGAAATATTAACAACACAATTTGAATAGCTATATAAATTGAACCTTCCTTAACACTGACCTTTCTCACTTGTGTACTTGTGCAAGTATAATTAGTTACCGAGACGGTAGCATCAACTCTTTCAGACGCAACTACTCCATTTTCTTCTTGTTCCGGGCAGAAGTCTGTATATAACCTTGCCCAACGGAATCAGAACGCCACCCTCCCTGCCTTTTTATGTCTCGGCGATCTTGTCCTGCATTTAACAGACTTATTTTGGAAATGCGCCCGAAACAGTGACCAGTAATTTCTTTTTGGCATCAGGCAAACCCAAGAACTTTGCAATTATTTTCGGCATACCTCCTATTGTATTTATCCCAATAGCCTGATGCCATTTCTGTATGCCAGCAAGACCCAACCAAATTAATACCATCGCTATAAAATAAATTCTACTTGTATTAGTTTTGGTATCCGGAATTGCAAATCTAAAACATAATCCTTTATCTACATATTGCAAAACTGTCAGATTGGCATTTTTTATACCAATGCGCTTCTTAATCGGCATTTCCGTCTTCAGCATCGAGTAGTAATACCAAAGGGATGAGTGATTCTGGATGTTACTTAGGTCTTCAATATATACAAACAATGATTTTCCGTTAGTGATATCCTATATGTTCTTCGAAGTGCACCACTGCTCGTACCTTTTGAAGGCCAGTTTCGCTCCAGATTTTGCCGGGACAAGTCCGGATATCAAGTTCTCTGCTTCTTCCTCAAATGAAAGGGCTCATCTGATATTTGCTCTTTGGAAGAAGGTATGCCCCTTAAACGAGGGGTGAACACAGCCCTAGCTAGCTCTAACTCTCGTCAAAAAATATGGTGTGAGTAAGGACTAGTCAGCGATCCTTAGGATTAAATACAATCTTTATAAAGCAACAAAATTTTGGGCGCCTGTCGTTAAACAGAACAAAAAACAAATCTAGCTAACAAAACTTACACCACCTACCCTGTAAGCCTCGCACTTCAACTTAAACCTTAAAAAGAGCATGAATACACAATGAAAATATAAACCAGTAACAATAAATAGACTTTTAATAATCAAGAACATCTATAAGGCACAGCCTATTGCATAGAAACATAAATTGAAACATAATAAAGAGTTAAAACCATCAACAATATTGAGTCTAATATATGGGCTTGAAAACATAATAAAATTTAAAGACAATGCAAGCATCCAATCAGTTTTTTCTTTACTCGAGGCTTGTGTCGATCGCAAGTGTCATACCAAGCGCCTCAAGGACGCTCGCTAAAATACGTATAAAGTACATACAAAATGTCAGCCACATTAAATGATAAATTACCAACGCATCAAGCGTTGCAAACAAGATGGATTGTTATTCCATACAGTTTGATAATCGAAGACCTTTGTAGAACTGTTATGTCCTAGGCAATAGCCCTTTACCGATAAATGAAACAGGCAGCTGAAGTTCAATGCATGTACTTACGGATTGGGCCTTGAAGCGCATACAGATGGGCTACAGAAAAAGGAGCCGTTTGCCACGAAGAATTCGGCCAGAGAAACTGAACGCTAGCAACCCCAACCATCTTAGCTTAAGTCCGGGAAGCTGTTGCTTGAAGTAAGGGCAAGGGAGCATTAGGCACGAAAGCCGTAGACATGGAAGCAGACCTAATTACCACGAAATTAGAACTAATAAGAAAAAACTAAAAGAAAAGTCTCACCATAGCTGAAAATCGGCCTGATCAGGCATGAAGGGACGCCGCTATGCCTTCGTCAATTGAAATATTTTTGCGGCCCAGCCGCCTTCGACGAGAGCTGGTATCACAAGACCGCAACTCAAAATTTTTCGAGTCAAGTGCTTTCTTATCAGAGGTCGAGCGCTATCGAAAAAACCCAAAATTCCTACGCTTTGCATCGCCGGAAAAGAGCGCGAGATAAATAAAATGAGAGATGCGGCTGCATCAAGAAAGCGAAATACCAAAGTAACGTTTAAATAAAATGCGGCGTTACAAGAACAACCTGGGAAGCTCATTTTTAAGTCAAATTATAACACAAAAAACGGATTCACTTCTAAAATATTTAGAATTTTAATATGTTGTTATTCGGTAACTAAGATATGATTATAGACCACTAGCGTTACTATTATATCGAAAAAAAATCTGGTGTGATACACTCACACAACTTCCTTTTACAGTGATCTTATAATTAGTCAAAAATTTCATTTTTAATTTTTAACCATTTGTTAAAAATTTTCAAAAATTACAAATTCTACAAAAACGGTACAAAATCGAGTGTTAGTTGAAGAGACAAATTTTCTCTAGAATTTTAAGGTGAATTCAAAAATGTAATAATATACCGGGTGTTTTATTTAAAATAGGAGTTAATAAAAAAAATAGAAAAAAAAACAAAAGAAACCCACTTTAGAAGTATTCAACTGGAAAATCACCTATCTCACATCAATACACATTAAAAATGTAAGAAAAATGTAAAATTTAAAAAAATCGTTAGAGCCGTTTTTGAAAAAGTCGAAAAAAACTGAAAAATCACAAGAGTAAACACCTACTTCCGGTTATGCGTTTTTCTTCAAAAGCTTGCTGTCTCATCTACATAGTACACAAAACTTATATATGAAGTTTCAACGCCATACCTCTTTTCGTTTTTGAGATATTCTGTTCACAGACAGACAGACAGACAGACAGACAGACACACAGACCAATGAAAAAAAAATATGTTTTTTGGGATCAGGGGACTCTAAAACGTGAAGATCCGTTGAAAACTCAATTTCGAATTTTTGGGGTGAATCCAATACTTCCTTTATAGTAAAAGGAAGTAAAAATAAATCCTATTGTCACCTTAATTAGTTTATTATTCTATAGATGTGAGGCTATTTAAGACAATTTTGGCGTTGATAGATAAAACTGTATAATACAAATATTTGTGGAATACTGCATTCTTAACACACTGTGTGATTACCTCAACTCGGCCTACGATTTCGTAATTCATCACAATGAGTGTGTTAATATCTATATTCCACTTATATCGTAAATAACTATTAGATATCAGTTTGCACTATAGTACTTTATCAAAATAAGTGCTGTAATTCAAATACATCATATCTCTCTCTTCCAGGCCGACGCGACGTATAAAGTCCACAAATTGACTCGATTTAGCCACTTAAAATTAACAGATCATTGTTCAGTTAGAAAACCATATTGATAGTAACCACTTGTATTATGATTGAGCAAAAGTCAATCACCGATTTTGCACCGAGGCGTTCAAAGATTGCACAGATGATGTATTTTGAACTAATTGGACGACAATTATTAAAATATAGAACTTGCGAACTTAAATCCGATAACGACGCTAAGTTTCTATAATTGGCACAATGTTGTCATTTGCACTACAAATTACAGCTATTGATACTTCAATTGCTGTATAAATATTTTAGGTTTTTTGTAAGCTGATTTTGATAAGCAGCTTTAATGCGTTGTAACTCAAATGACAAAAACTGGAGTTTTTCATAATTAGTACCTGCTGCTATAGATATTTTAGATCATCTCCACAGATACCATTTGTTGCAATCCAGCAGCTGCGGAAGCCAGGTCAGTGCAATTAGATCGATACATAACTGACGATTAAGCTCTTGAAGAGAATTTTATATTACAAATTACCAAGTAAATATAAAACTTACAAAAATAAGTTTTATTGCCTATATGTACTTCTAACGGTATCAATGTTACTTAAAAAGTAACCTATATTGGCTCTACTAGGCCATATTTCTTCGAAAGCATGAAGACCAAGTAATAGAAGAATTTGTTATCATTATGTGTGGTTCTAGAAAATATTTTCTAGAAAGTGTTGATAAAATGATATGACTTCTCACCCAGGTATCTCTTCCGAGTGGGAAAAGACGAGTAGTTTCCAACCAATACTGCAAAGCTACAAACGCGTGTGCATTATTGCCTTGCAATGAAGAAAATGCATATAACTTGATACAGTATATTTAACAAGAAAATTCTCAGCGGGCAGCCAGAGCTGTACCGTTATCAAGCTATTGCTACTGGGGGGATTCTCTAAGGTGATGTCACGGCAGATCCTATAGTAAAGTATTTTTTCTGACCCTTTTTTGTACACCCTGAAGAAGAAGCGTCTGCTCTAGCAAACGCTGCCTTGTGAACCTTACAAGAACTGATTTACAGCAAATTAGTTATTGCGAGGATGTCAAAGCCGCCTTGATTTACTTCGCCCTTTGTATGACAAAATTCACTTCGCCACCGGTCCGCACCAGAAGATGGGCACGTATGCAGCAATACAGGGCCGGCTTTCGCACACATTTGATTCTATTAATTACAATGCTTAACTCTAATACACACGAGAATACATATAAAAATACAAATTGGCCCATATCTTTAAATGTGAAAACAAACATTACAGGCGAGGGATGGCCAAGGTCCGTTTCACTCTGCCTTCGATTCCGTTCTAAATTACAAATCTTTTTAGGTGTTGAAATTGTGTTTACTTATGTGTCTCAAGTACTTCAGTATACGATCATATACAATTAGAAACAGCCATTATGCTTCTTTAATTTTTCGCAGTATTGATTGATTTGTTCTCTGGTAGTCCAAGGTACGTGGAGAATCCTCCACATCTTAAACGCATCGACTTTTTTCCTGTCGGTTGACTTTACAGTATAGAATTCTGTACCAAACATCAGCATTGGAAATATTGTTTTGGCTATTTTGTTCTTGGTTGTAAGTGTGATATCCGCGTTTTTTACAATTTTTCTTGCCATCTCACACTTGTTCTTAATCTTTTTGAACTCTCTCATCATTGTAATCAATGCGCAAGATATATAAATTGCTGTACTACCTCGCATTGTCTAATATGTCTTTTCTCTGGTAAAGGGTGTTTTTTAGAGGGATACAACTTTAAATTGAAATAAAACACAGAAAGATGTTTTTAATATCTATGAAATTGGCTTTATTTGAGAGATAATTTTATGGAATTTATGTTTGAATATGATTTCGGACATGTGACGGCCGCGGCTGGCGTGTACATGACGTAATCTATAGGTCCAATTTTCACACACTCTTTCCAGTAAATCAGGCTGTATTTCGGCAATAACGCGTCGAATGTTGGCTTCCAAGTGCTCTATTGTTTCCGGTTTATCGACGTAGACATGCGACTTTACATATCCTCAAAGAAAATAATCTAATGGCGTCAAATCGCACGAAAGAGGTGGCCAGTTAAAAATCCATTTCGTGGATCTGTTAACTGGCCACCTCGTTTGTGCGATTTGACGCCATTAGATTATTTTCTTGGAGGATCTCTTGAAGTAAGTTTCAAAGCTTCTCAAGTTTTTGTATTTTCCGCGATTTATCTAAGATTTTAAATCTCTTCACGTGTGCCTCGTCTTTTCACAAATTCTGATTGCTTAGACAGACAGTTTTGATATATCTTTTTAGACCCTTTCTCGTATAGTGTTATGAATACGAAGGTTGCCCCGTTCTCAGGACATCTGCCTATTGCTCATATCTTTTAAAGATTTTGTGAAAAATGATACCAGTTTGTCCCATACTTTTATTGCTTCAACTGACCTATCGTCAATACTAGGACATTTATAAAGCTCTAACTTTGTAATAACATTTCTGGGCTCTTCTGTCAGTAACCTGGCTGGCACAGCGGGGTGTAAATACGATCAAGTCTATTTTTAGCCCTGAAAGCAACATTAACCCTTGCAAAACGTCAGTACAAAGACGACGCGGGCTAAATCGAAGTTTGTTTCAAATGTTATGTAGTTTTGACAGGTTGTTGTAAATAGAACAGGTCTTCGCATAAAATAAAATCGTTAGTAAAAAGTCTAAACGCTATTAAAAATAAATCGTCTGCAGCCCTTACATGTCAACAACTGGCAATCCTAAAGCGCTTATATAAATAGCTCCCCCAACCCTAACCACGTATGAAAATTGAATACACACCCTAAAAAATACATTAATTTTCTCGAGTGCTTGATTACAGTTTGACTGCCTGACATTTGACTATTCCGAATTCAAACTTGCTCCCTATTATTTATTAACAATGCTGCTTCCACCTCTCTTAATGAGCATGATCTGTCTGCACAAACTAAATTACCCGTGTCGAGCTCCAGGTTAGCTCTCGCGCCGAGATTTATGTCGTAAATTCGGAATCTTTTGGAAGCTTTGTATCATAGCAAAAGTTGGAAAGGCGAATCCGCCTAGTGGAATTTTCGCGCACGAGCGTTCGCGAGCTCGACTTTTCAGAACATAGTTGAAAGCTGGGTAGGTAGTTTGAAATTTCACCCCGGGATTCCTTTGAACTTATTTTGCGGATTTATTTCTGGTGGTTCAAAAGTGGTTTTCTGATTACCCTTAAATTTTATGTGGCTGTAACAATTTGCTGGCTTAGTTTGGAGTTGTAGCTTCATACATTTTATATTTTGATATGAAAATAAAATTATTTATGAACAATTTCATATAACAGAGTGTATTTTATTTTCAGCTATAATATCATATGGGCGTAGATTAATTAGTAAGATATCATTTTGGCATACGTTCGAAAATTATTTACTGTAAATACCAAACCTTAACTGTAACACTTTAGCAATTATTATTAAATTCCGAAACCGTAAGAAGCATTTTGCTACCCAACATACTCATTAAAAAAAAGAAAACTTGAGGTCATGGGCTACACGTCGTGTATCACATCCCTCTTATAATTATTAAATCAAATTTATTGGGAACAAAATGCCGTCTTTATGTAAAGTGCGCAATCAAAAGTGTGGAGATACGACGAAGTCATTGACTGTAAAACTTGTAATGAAATTTACCACCATAAGTGTATAAATATGAGACTACAAGAATTCGAGTGCATCAGAAAATCAGACTATTTACATGAATGGAACAGTGAAGGCTGCTTAAAACTGCAAGACACAGATGCCTATGAAGGCCTACTTGCTAGACATGAGTCTCCCCGCAAATACTACTACTACTAGCAAAAAAAAATATGGTAATCCTCGGTATTTAATCATAAAATAAACAAATGCTTTAAATGGCCTGTCCTCGCAATAATTGCATACTGTATAGTAAGTGTATCTGCATTGTTATATTTAATTTACATTTTGACATAGAAAATTGCAATAATTTGTTATAGCAAATATTTTATCCTAATTTATTTGCTAAACAATGAAAAATGAATGAAGTATAGTAATGGTCTTTATTATAAGGGTTTAATATCAGATTAACAAGGTTAAAAGAATACAGTATTAAAATTAAGAAAGATAAATTTAAGTATAAAAAGGATATCAAAATTATTCAAATGTATTTGGTAAAGAAAGGAAATAGAATTTAAAATTCAATTGAATGAAGCTATATAAGAAACAGTAAGATTCTAACATAATTTAATTATTATCTGAAATGAAGTGGAGGATTAATGGCAAATACTTATTCGAGAAAGGCAATTCAACATAGTGGGTGTTAGACAAATATGATAAAGTTTCTATAGAGTGTTGGACTTTAAAAATATATACTAAACTAAATCACTAAAGAGATAATAATATTTATAACTATGTAAAAATAATTTGGCACAAAAACATTTGTAAGCAGTTAAAATTACGAAAATAAACCCTTTATAAAAGTTAAAAGCTGTTTGGTATATAGAAGGGTTGTGAATTAACTAAAATTGACGTGGTGAAAATAAAAAAGTAAATGTTAAAAGATTAACAGATGTAAAGACGATATGGATGACGAAAATGGATGTGGTGAGAATACATAAGTAATATAGTTATAATCTACAAAAGCAAATTTCCGGAATGGGATGCCGAACTGAGTTTATTGTCAAATTACATTACATCATATGAATTGGATAACAGGGAATGGTTTTACTGGAAGTGGTTTACATTGATATTGTTAGCAGAGTAAGCGTTTTATGGGGTGGATAGGAAGTTTTCATCTAATGGAGTTCTAATTCGACAAGCTTGTCATTGAAGTGGGGAAATTATATCTATAAATTGAAGAATGAGAACATCCTTCATTTTCCCGATACCACGCCGAATGTCTCCAATGCAGTAAATTTTTTCTTCTTGGTTACCTTTCTTCGGTACAGCCATTTTCAACTGTTTGTTGGCTGGAGCATAAACAACGAACAAAACCAATAAATCGGTGTCATTGCCAGTCACGACAGCCTCTTTTTTCTTTTTTGATTCGTCAATTGCAGTAAAAACGATCTTGGTGTCAGCATCACCTTCAGCCTGAATCACTTTGAAGTCAGCTTGCTGTAAGTGTAGCAATCAGTTAAATCCTGTTCTTACTATTAGTTAGAAATTCTGCTTGTCCAAGAGTGACATTAATTGCATCTTTCACTTTCACTTCAACATGTGTAGTAGTGGATGATCTGCGCAAATGTTGTTCGTCTTTTATGCTGGATTCTTCACCATTACCATCTGGCCTCCCCATTTCCCTGAACCCTTTATATAATACACTTGGAGCGAATATTACGAGTTCATAGGCATTCATCCTTTTTTTGGCCAAACAGAAAAAGTTACATTTTTACCCCCTCCATATCTCCGCAATCCTTTACTGGAGCGCAAAAATCTATAAGACCATTTTTATTGTAAATTAAATGTAGATTAATTTTGTATAAAATAAAGTTTGCGGTAAACCTCATGGTTAACGAGATATCTGCGAAAAACTGTTAAAACTTCCACCCCCCTCCCGCCTAAACTCGAAGCGTAAAGTCGTGCAACTTTTTACCACTTACTAAGAGGAGAGTACTGAACAGTTTGCAGCAGGGTAGAACTTTTATTTTTGGATGTTTGGGTTTTGACAATTTTTTAGCTATCTTTACTGTACTATAGTGGGTGAATCAGACAATCAAGTACCTGCGGCCAGCCAGGCTCCATAGCTCAGTGGTAAGCATTCTGGCTACTGATCTAAGGGTCGAAAGTTCAATCCCCGATCCCGGTGAGGTTGAGATTTTTAAACAATAAAAAGATGCGGATGAAAAACTTCTACAGAATGCCATCATTCGGAAGTGATGTAAAGCCGTGGGCCCATGTTACTACGACGTGTAGCATGTAAAAGATCCCTTGCTAGGGTTGGAACTCCTTAGTCTTGGCAAAATTCTAAATAGGACTAAGGTACCCGGTACCTAGACCTTCTTCACGAGATTCGCAAAAAGGACCTAACGCCTACTTCCTTGACATGAGTCTCCCCACAAATATTATCTACTAACTAACCTAGGGTCAATTGTAAGTGTTGTGCATCTCCTTTTTTCTACATAGTCCATTATAAAAAACCTATGCAAATAACTTGACAATAATTCATTTGAAAATGGAAATATTATCCATTTACTTGACATTCGCACTACTTATTAGTGCTAATTTTTTAAATGTCATGACTATACTTCCAAAATAATATATTTTTTATTAGACAGTACATTAATTTAATTATTAAAATGTGAAAAATAGTGATGCCAACATAATGTCGGTTTGATAGTGCGGATGTCAAGTAAATAGATAATATGTGACAGATGAGAGCTGGCGGTAGCACCAATACGATAAACTAAAAATTAATTAGTGAGAAATAGCAGTGGTAATTCATATTCTTATTTGGGTATTTCGCCACTCTGCAAATTAAAAATATTAAATAACGAAAATATTAATAACGAACGTTTTTTTAGAAAAAAAAAGCTAAGTTCTTGTTGGTTTTAATTGTTATTCGTTGATAACGAGGGCAGATTGTCCCTCGAAACGTTCGTTATTGATATTTTCGTTATTTAATATTTTTAATTTGCAGAGTGGCGAAATACCCAAATAAGAATATGAATTATGAATTCACGACACAAAGAAGTTTCAGAGATTATAGCAGTGGTGTCAACTTACCTGCGAGTTGACAATGCGAATGTCATATGTGTCAATTTCCTTCTGATGTCAACTATCTGCGATGTATAATTTAATAACATATTTTTAACGCAATGTTTTGTTATTTCTGACGTTACAGAAAAAGGTTAACGTGTAGACCTTAGCAATAAAGAAGAGATGTCTAGGTTAATAACAAACCCTAAGGGTTGCCAAAAATTGTAGAATTAACCAATTGGAATACATTACGGTATTTATTAAACATAAGAAGTTAGAAAATTTCCAAGGCTTGGTAAAAGTACAAAATCTTATTCTCACATTTATATTAACCAATTATAACACGCAATTTTGAAAGATGCTCGGTCTTAATATCAGGGAACACCAATAGATTATGCTATTACTAGTTTTGCTTAGGAACTAACTACGAAAAAACTAATAATTCAAGGAACTGCCAGCACGAACTAATCATCCTGTAAATTGTAGTTCAAATGTAGTTATAAAAAGTGCAGTGTAGAGAATGGTCATATTTTTTATGGACTCCCGTAACGAATTTTATTTTTGTAGAAAAAATAATCAAATATAATCAACAATGTAACATGTGAGCAAACGAAAATAAAATCAAGCTTGGCTTTGAAATATTTGTTTGTGTTGGTGGCTCTGCAAGTCTATGTCAAATTCGAGGTTAGCAGGTTTGACACAGACTGACGCAAAACCTAACCTGCAAACCTCGAATTTGACATAGACTTACAGTGCCACCAACACAAACAAATATTTCAAAGCCAAGCTTGATTTAATATTAGTTTGCTCGCATGTTACTTAAAGAGGTGAATATGCTTAGTTTTATTCAGTTTCTTCTCTTCTTATACAAAATTTACTGTAACTTCACAATTAACCAATAAACAAAGTCACAAGCTACATGAACTTCAACTACTCGCATGCGCCGTTTAAGAAATTATTTATAAGGCCTTCAACAATGTACAATTGTCGACTTTTAAGTTTAGCAGCCTATTCGAAATATGCGACTTTTCATAGTGATGGTTGAAAAATACGTTTGTCGTGTAACTGGGTTATCTGTGAAAATTAATTTAGAAAACTGTTATTAACAATATCATATTTCGTTCTTTAGTGACAAAAATAATGTATTTCTCTTTACTTTACAAAAACAATTGTAAAGTTCTGCTTCAATCTTTCAATGGTAGCATCTCCAATAGATAGATAACCTTTTTTTTGCTTTATTTATTAATTTGCTTAATTATTATAATCAACTTTCTGCGGAAGCAAACACAAATTTATATTTAGTTTCTAATCTAAATAAACAAAATATTGCTATCCACATGCAAGTTGTAGTTCTCTTTATCAAGATGAAATACCTTTTTTAGCTTTTGAAATAAATAATTGGATCAAGATATGAATTGCATAGTATGGCGATTTTGAAAACGCTAAATAATAGAAGACAAGCAGAATGTAAAATGAAAGTAAAATGGCGTCTCCTACGCAGCTACTTCTTCATTAATTACTTTTGCCGTCTTTTATCGACAGCTAGCTCAATAGCAATAAGATTATTTTACCTTACTTACGTCAGTCGTAGTTAAGAAAAGCTCATGTTGAATTAGACATAGCAATTGATCTGGACTCGTTCTAAGCTGAAAAGGCGAGCTTCAAAAATGCATTCAAATAAAATCCAATTTGTTTGCACACACAATGTATCACTCGATGGTGGCCTCTATGGCGACCCTTCACACGCTAACTGCCTTAAAATCACCGACATGCAGTGATGACTACTGAATACCAGTTGCAAACATCCTGAACATGAGTTTCCGCAGCTCTCCACCATGGATGCCTCCACTATTGCGTCACTCGATGATGCGGCCGCTTCTGTTGTTAGCTTCCTGACCACCAAATAGCCAAACTTCAATGTCTGCAGAACGTTGGCACCTCTGTATGGCTAACCGACTACTGTTTCAACACTTCTCTGTATTTGCAGTTCCTTAGGATTCTTGAGAGCATATTTGGCTGGCGCTGTGTACAGCTTTCAAACTAGGTCACACGGCGTTCACTTGCTTCCGCGAACCAAGTATCTTCACCTTCACTTTCATGTGGCAAGCGCCCGCATTTTGGCGTGAAATCCACAAAAAACAATAGCGCTCGTCGGTTTTAACAGAATAATCCTCCCGCTTTCCGGTTGGATTATTTAAGCTCTTTGTCGAAGCTCTTGCGTTCACTAAGTAACACATTTTTGCAGTATAAACGTCAAATACGAAGTACTTCTCATATTATTACAGAAGAGATATACCAATTTATTTATTTTTTGATTAAACAAACAGTAGCATATTGTATTACTGCAAGTGTGAAATCAGTTCTCGCGAATGTGAAAACGTTGTAATCACATGAGTGCGAAACTATTTTTTTGTACGTGTTGCACACTAAACTGTTTATACGATAGCACGTGTTCAGATTTTATAATCATAACGATTTTTGGCGCATAACTGTCATCGGTATTCATTGCAAGTATAAGTACGTACCTAATTGTTATAAGCTGAAAAAAGCAAATTAAATTGATTCTCCTTCTGAACTACATTTTTGATTGTATTTGACATTAATATATGTCAAAATCGCAAAATACTAACTAAAACTAACTGAAAATAGTAAAACATAAACGAAAATGTAGCTGAGAAGGTGAATCTACTCAGTTTTATTCGCTTTCTTCTCTCTTAAAAATTGTACTGTGCCCTAGCTTTGAATCTGTTTGACTTGGAGAAAAATAGCAGGAAGTTACTTAGCTAGTTACTTTTGTATTTAAATTTAGTCTGAGTGCTGTTCGTCTTCAATGACAGCTACTCCTTTACTTGACTAATTTTTAATTTTTTAATTTTGATGTATTAACCAGTACAACTCTCTTTATAACGTAGTTTGCTGGTTAATTAATTTTTCTTCTCCAATGTGGTGTGGTTTTAATATAATTCCTATCTCACCTCCAACGCTTAAAATCTTAACTTCGTTTTAACCTCACTTTTAACATGTGTTTCAACTACTTCTACTAATGATCATTATGGCCTGAAGATGAACCCAGTTTGGTTTCGAAATATGTCGCCACCCATAACTTTAAAATAAATGTTCGTGGAGAAGACTATTGAGTTTTATTGCTTCATATTCCGAACCAAATGTTTAAAACAAAAGTTGTTGTCTTTCATAAGAATGATAATAAGTGTTTTGGTCATATAACTAACTAGAACGTAGATATTACCGAAAAACGGATATAAACAACCATTTTTCAAATATCGCGTAACGACCCCCCCCCCCCCTTCAAATAGGAAAACTTGGAATTTTCATTTTAAAAATATATTCAGAAATTTAAACTTCGGCATTTAATGTTTCTAAAATCTTGTTTGTGTCTAATGATTGGACTATAGTGGTAGTAGACAAAAAATACGTTTCTACGTAAATGGCTTATTTCTAAAATAGTAGTTTACGATACAAGTGCATAAAGCTATTCTTTAGTCACGAGTGGGGTAGAGTTAAAAGCGAGTGAGCGAGCGTTTTAAGCTCCGCGAGTGACTAAAGATGCTTTACGCATGTGCATCTTACAATATTTTATCTACGACCAAATCTAGAAAACACGGTAAATATAAAAAAATGTTTTAATGTAAATAAGGATTACCAGCAACCGGTCGTAATTTTGCGTGTTTTAAAAATTTTAAAACACGTTGCTACTGACAACGAGCCTAATGAAATCTTTTAAACACGTTATTACTGACGACGTAAACTAATGAAAACATGTTATTAAACAGTCGTTTTACAAACCTAAAACTGCCAACTAAAAGGCAATTTTACACACTGTCGTAAATAAAAATAATACCAACAACAATTTTCTACTCTAGCTTGGAGGCCAATAAGATTTATATTTTTACTTCCTTTTAAAAATAAAGAAAGTATTAGATTCACCAAAAAATTCAAAATTGAGTTTTCAACAGATCTCACGTTTTAGAGTCCCATGAACCCACAAAACATGGTCTGTCTGTCAGTCTGACTGCCTGTGTGTCTGTGTGTCTGTCTGTCTGTGCATATCTCAAAAACGAAAAGAAGTATTGCGTTGAAACTTCATATATAAGTTTTGTGTACTATCTAGATGCGTCAGCAAGCCTTTGAAAAAAGTATGGTGTTTATTCTTGTGAGTTTTCAGTTTTTTTTTTTACTTTTTCAAAAACGGCTCTAACGATTTTCTTGAAACTTTATATCTTTATTACATTTTTAATATGTATTGATGTCAGAGAGGTGATTTTCCAGTTAAATATCTCTGAAATGGGTTTCTTTTGTTTTTTGTTCTTTTCTTTATTAACTCGTTTTAAATAGAACACCCGATATATTATTACATTTTTGAATTCAGCTTAAAATTATAGAGACAATTTGTTTCTTCAACTAACATTCTATTTTGTACGGTTTCTGTAGAATTTGTAATTTTTAAAAAGTTTTCACAAATGATTAAAAATTTAAAATAAAATTTTTGGCTAATTTATTATAAAATCACTGTAAAAGGAAGTTGTGTGCGTGTATCACACCAGATTTTTTGTGTCTTATTTCGCCCATATTTATCACATAATGTACACGCTATTTTTTTAACACTTGTAACAACCAAGATTCCCAATTAATTCCAGAGGAAATAGAACACTCTACACATAGCTTCATATAAAAAAATTACTTCAAGTAAGAAAATAATGTAATGCCGGTTCAACTAATACATGACGAGTTACATTAGAAATACAAAAAAACTGTCCTGAAAAAACCATCCACTCCAAACAATTACAGCGGAGTTTTTCATATGCACACAGGAAAAGAAGAGAGTTCGTGTTCAAGTTCCTCGGCTAAAAGTTATGGAATGGTCGTCGAAGAATGCGCCTGCATAAAAGCTGCAGCTGGGAACCAACATGTGAAAGAACCACAACACGAGTAATTACAGACTAATCTGCAGAAGAGAACGTAATTAACATGGATGAAGCAGACCACGACTGTCCTGATAACAAGCGATGCTCGTCTGCACGCCCTTTAATTGCGCGCTAAAAAGACGACTGATTATGTCGCGCTAGAAATCTCACTCGGCGCAATTTTCTGCTCCAGGTCGCCCACACAATCCGAATTGTTCTGTGCTGTAGGAGCAAACAAGAGGCCTTAATGCGATGCACTGTGCAAAAATGTAAATTAAAAGCTTTTCCTGGCAGGGCAAACGTCCGATCCGCTATATGGAAAACGTTATTCAGCTCTGTTTCCGACACAATTTGCGAAGACATCTGCAGTTGAGAAGCTTGCGTATAAACGCAACTTTAAGTCTTATCTTCGCCTTTTAACCTTGTACATTTGAGAACATATTTTACCTTTCCACACAAGATGAAAAGGTGGGCAAATATTAATTTGTCTGCTTGACTTGACTAATTTAAACTAAATTTAGTTCACAGAACCACCAGCAACTGCGGAACCGAGTAACCGAGACACTTGAAAATATTGTAAAAATGAATGTTCACAACAGATTCTTCGATAAAATGAGAAAACATTAACGTGCGATAATAAATCTACTTGTTAATAGCTTTCATTTAAAATCAAATGATATAAATCGGTGCTGTAGAAATAGCAAACGAACTTCACAAAAGAAAAGGGTGAAAAAGGAAAAGGTGAATTTGTTGTTGTACACGTGGTATCTCAAAAGCTACACCCTATGAAAAATGAGAAAAATGCTGTATTATGAGCCCCATTTAACACTAGTGGTTTTTTTCGTAAAAAATCTGTAAAGGTGTTTACACGGACTTCCCCTCACGAATTACATCAATTTGCAAATAAAAAAATTTAGTTTGCTTGGATTCGAACTCCGCGTTCCCAGACAAATAAAAGTAATATTTCGAGTCCAATTTTTGGTTAATATCAGTGTGAACATACGGTATACAATTCTGGGGGTGCGCGAAAACATCCAACATTGAAGTTACACAGGGATTTCAAAGCAAGACCCTACGCAGTTTAACAAACGCGGACTGGTACGTCAGAAATAAAACGCTGCATGAAGACCTCAAGATCTCATGGGTAAGGGACGAAATCCAAAGATATGCCATCAACTATGCAAACAAACTACAGGGTCATCCTAGTGTGCTAGTGACAAATCTTCTCGAAGACGGGAACAACACTCGACTCCTAAATAGGCAAAAAACATTAGACCTTACTAATTAGTGAGTAGTATATACAGGGGGTCGCCGCTGGACGACATCTCCTGTCATCTTAATTAGCAGTACCTATATACCATCACATTTGCTTGTTTGCTTGAGAGTGAAAATATTGTACCGCCCTTCAACAAAAGGCGATCACAATCCAGACCAGCTCAAACTCTCGGCGATTTGTTGCCATAGGTAAGGATCAGGCAACGATTCTTAAGGTTATTCAATGAAATAAAATGAAGCAAAATACAATAGGGCGCCAGTGGTCAACCACGACAACAAAGCCCAGTCAAGCTTACAATCTAAATAAAACTCACTTACCTAGCTATAGCCTAAAAACGAGCAGGTATCGGTTAGGTCAAATAAAATATATAAATTTAAAGAATATACCAGTTGTAGGAAATTATAGTGAGGCTTTAATAGCTGTTTGAATACAGTTGAATAGTACATCAAATAAAAAACCAAAGGTTATCTCAAAAAAATGCACGTTTCATATAGCACGTAGGGCTGGGAAACATTTAAAATGGTGAAGCCTAGAAGCATGAACCAGCCAACGAAACACCTCCTAACTGAAAAGGAGCTAGTTGGCGCTGGTAAAAAGCTAATCTCTCACTTGATCTACGAAAAGTGTTTTGTCGAGAGGCTTCGCTATAAAGCAACCCCAACAAAGATAAACATGTACAATACCGCATCAAATGAAAATTGCAATTCTCGCTGCAGGCCTTAAATTCTAAGAAAAATTGCTTTGGCACTATTTTACTCACAATTCATAATTAATAAAGACAGTTGCAAAGTATAGCTACTACTCAAGCGCAGCTATGGCTATTTTGGTTTCCGGGTAGCAACTCGTCGCCTGACCAGGATGCATCTGGAAGCGGACTGATCTCGTAAGGACTCTGATTAGTGGATACGCTCAAGAGTGAAAAGCTACCGCAATACATATTCCAGCTATAATGAGCGGGAGAAGTCCAGATGGCCTATGAGAAATGTGCATATCTGCGTCCAGTCAAAGTAACAAGACAAGCCCAGCGATTTGTTGATAACGGCCTACGATGACGTGCAGTGAAAAATTAATTGTCAGCGGTCTGCATGTTAGAGGAAAATAGCTGCGTCACCGCTTCAGAAATTCGAAACACCAAACATTCGATGGCTTTAAACAAATGCATGGGGAAGTGCATGTTGCTTCAAGATTCCGCTGCCTCTTAAAACTACTAAGTGAAGCTAGCTACATTTTCAAAATGCATGGAGCCAGAAATAAAAGGGAGCAGACAAAAATTCAATTGAAGGTTTAAAACCGCAAACGGCCAAATCAAATTGATCGTTGAAATTTATAAGCAGCCGGTGGAAAGGCACAGTAAACAGAATAAAATCAATGAGAATTAAATTAGACTAATAGAACTTGCAATAGAATTAGTGACAAAAACAGACTGTAATAAAATTCATAAAGGTACCTGGACATAAAATGAATAGAACAAATCAAATTGACTATTCGTATACTCTGACCATTAACTGCTTCGAGTAAAAGCAGGAGGCCTATTCTGAGCAACAGAAAAGCTTTATAAATAGAGAAGTTAAAGATCGCTACAGCTATAAATTATATAGAGAGATCGAACCACAACAAATCAGAAATGTCTACAAAGAAGTTTGGAAAACGAAACGGTTAACAAAATACCATAAAATTTTGGATGAAGAAGGGCAGTTCATTGAAGAATAATTATTGAAGGGTGGAAACAATGCTTTGAAGAACTACTTAATAACAGAGAACAGGTAAAAGAAGACTTGGCGAAGAACGGAGGGAACATATAGAAAAAATAAAATACCCGTAAACAGGAATTACAAGAAATTATAAAAAACTTGAAAAATTTCAAATCTGCAGGGGAAAACGAAATAAACACACAATTGGTGAAGCAAGTCGGAAAAAAATTAAATAAAAAATATGTGATCTAATAATAGACGTATATAAAAGGGAATAAATGCCTAAGAAATGGGGAAATTCAGTAGAGTGTCCATTACAGGAGAAAGGTGATGTGCAATGTCATAACTACCGCAGGACTACCCTACTAGACACAGTGTATGATAAAAAAGAGAAGTAATGGGCGTGCATAATGGATAATAGGAGAATACCAAAGCAGATTTAGAGCAATCAAATCAGTAGAGAACCGTATTTCTCGTTAAAATAAGTACAGACAAGCTGCTACAAAAGAAAAGCTATGCTGTACACAGTTTTCGTGTATCATAAACATGACTCAATAAAGAGACAGAAGTGTACGAAGCTATGAACGATTAAGGAATTCCGAAAAAAACTTTTATGTAACTACATAGAATGACACTAACCAATAGAAAGAATATTGTATAAATTTGGAGCAAAGCCTCGGAATAATTTCAAGTTACAAAAGGTCTGAAACAAGGTGACTCATTGTCTTCGGCATTGTTTAACATAGTGCTGGAAAAAATGATAGGAATAATATATGTATAACCATAACCATCAAGTCCTAGCCTACACCAACAATATAGCAGTTATTATGAAAACTGAAAAAAACTAGTGGTAGAAGAGAAAATGTGGGTTCAGTCATTAACGAAGAAAAAACAAAGTTTATGGTCATAGGAAGACGAAGCAAAGATAAGACAACAGAGAATGGAGATAGATGCAACAATAGCAAGAAGATGCAGAAACGCATATGGCATGAAAAACGTATTAAATCTACAAATAATGCAAGGATATAGTACAAAAAAAAGCATGCAAAGAATATCCTGTGGGGAAAAGAAGAGAACGACTAAGAAAAAGATGGAGCGAGACAGTTCAAGAAGATTTAGAAGAAATAAAAATTACAAGAGAAATATCGAAAGACAAGGAAGAGTGGAGAAAAGTGACAAATATAGCCTTAGGCCTCAAAGGTCTATATCGCTGAATATTATTATGATTAATGTCTGAAGACTGAAGATTGTAGTAATCACTATGGTTTCTGTCAGTTTCATAATGACAAAAATTCAAACTGTCAAAATTTAACCGAGGTTAAAAATGAGTAAAAATTTAATCGCGTGTGAATAATTTTAACATGATTATTAAAGGTGCTTCACCAACTGAATTTTATCTATTTATTCAGAAAATAATCACGCCGAACATCCCGCGTGCATGTAAACTAGCCTGAATGAATTTTGACGATTTTCTGTCAGAATTTTCCGCCCCAAAATCCTTCGTTTTAGGCACTAGGGATTGTTGTTGATCGACAAATTTACTTGACAAATTTCTTAGCAAAACATTCCGACAAAAAACGTCAAAAATCTAATCTGCTATTTCATTAGATTTAAAACGAAACGTCGTTTGCCCACCTTTCTTTCGCCCACTCTATATGTAACACTTAAAACAATATTATTAAGATTATTAAGATCGTTCCCAATTTTCAAAAGTAGTACAGCTGTTAGTATTTTACTCATAGTTTTTAGTATTGTTTCGTTTGACATAATTAAAATCTGATTCTCAGGCTATTTTAGTTCTTCTTTCTTTAATACACATTCCCGCATAGTATAGTATTAGCCAACAACCACATATTTTCTAAAGATAACGCATTAATCTTTTTAATACTCATAAACAATGCAGGCGAAATTAGTAAATATTGTTTTAAGTAAGATTATTAAACTTGCTGATTTGACAACGTCACTCTTGATTTTCAAAAATTGAGCATATCCAATGTCTTCTCATTATTTTTAAAGTGCCTAAACTTCAATGATATCTTTATTGAATAATATCAACTTGTTCTCAGCTATGTTGATAATCCTGAACTTTATTAAACTGGTAAATTTGAAAATACTGCATACAATAATCTTCAAAATTTCGTGACTGAAAGGCCTAGAGTTTGCGAGTAATTCTTCAGAATCGTTGACAAGTATGAATATTGCAGCCCGGTAAACATTTCGCTGAATTATTCCAACAGACATATTAAAGATCGTTCAGACGAAAAATAGTAATCTACTAAACGTTATCTGCACTAATATTTCTAATACAACAGCGGATGTGAGAAACAATTGATCACGGAATTTTTGTAATCCTCTTATCGAAGGAGCTATTATTACACTCACTTTTTTAATTTCTTAGAGATAACGTCATTTTTTATCATCATGATTAGCGCTGAAAAACTATACTCTAAAAATAGAGAATATTTGCGATAAAATACGCAAATACTGCATATGTAACAACTGGAAATAGCACATAAGCACTATGATTTGTTACCTTTGGCAGTTGTGTAGCTTGTAACAACCGCGTGAATTATTGCAATAATTATAACATAATTATTGTATATTAATGGTTGTTATTTACTTGCAAACATAAAAAGTACTTAAAAAACATCATTATACATAGAAGCTTAAGTGCAGATATTGATTTACACTACAAAGTTGAGTGGAAATGCATTGTTCTAATACAATAAATACAGTAAGAATAAAATTAATAATTGTCGTTAAAACTATAAATAAAGTATCTTGTCGTACATAGAAGATACAAACTGCTTGTTTCAATAAATTACCAAACAAAAATTTTTCAATTATGGCGATAAGATAATTAATACACTTATTTTTATTCTCAGAAAAACATATGTCAGCATCAAAAAAAAGTTCCTGCCAGTAGTTAACTAAAACTCATTTTCGACTAGAAAACTTTAAGTAACATTGGAAAATTCTATTTTATTCAGGAACGAAAACTGTTAATTCACGAACGATCTCCTTGCTCCTGAATTATTTTTCGCGAATCGGTAATGAAATTTTATCGTTGTGTAAAAATTTTACTTTTTTCTGTAGCATATTTCAAAGAAAAAAATAATAAAAGCACGTAAAATAGTACTTACTTTATCCTTGCTGTTGAAGTAGTATGCTAGGGTGAGTGAGGTAATGTTATCAGTATTATTTTTTCTACCCTTGCGGTTATAGTGCTACTTGATCTACTATTTTGAGTTGAACAAAGCACACTTTCACATCTATCGAAAAAATAATTTTTTGTAGGGTAATTAAAATCTATCATAGACTTAACAGAATTAAAGCTTTTCACCTCATAGTGATTGGTTTATCCAAATAAAGTGATCTGCGAAGTTATTGCTAAACTTGAACACGAAGTGCTGTTTATTCTGTCATTGCTGAATGGTCAAGTGCTGATAATCCTGTACCCAATTCAAATAAAAGATCCTTTGCTTCTTTGAAAGAAAAGGCTTTGCATCCTCTGACTCTAAATCTGGGTAGCCTTTCAGCAATGGTAGATGAGTAGACACTTCCTCGTGCACCTTTTGAGACAATCAGGAAAACAAAAGTAAATTGCAAACCTTTTCTAAGCTGCGGCATCATTATACAAAACGCCAAGGGTAATTATGTGAAGATATGTCAAAAATTCCCTCTTAGCTTTGCCCTACTGTATATATTTTATTGACTTTCATGATTAAACCGTAGGTTATAATGGATTTAACTGCAAAATTGGAAATTTTATAGTTAATCATATGAATTAATAATTGTTAGTAAAGTAAACATTTAAACAAAAGCATTGACGTTTATCTTATATAGACTTTAGCCATGATTTTTTATTTAGGGTATTGTATGAGAATGCTAACGGTACTTACCGGGAGTGGTCGCCCCCATGGCCCGTACGTACTTCCGGCAGTGACAATACTTGGCCTTGCATCAGTCAGCATCAACCCTTTAGCAATTCCTCGCTGTCTTCACTGGTTGGGTTAGCTGTCCGTACTCTTTCCTAGTACTGTCCAATAGTAATCCACTAAAATACCTATTGTTACAACTCATACAGAATCTCTCACAGTAAAGTATATATATATAAATTCGCGTTATAGCGTTTTACGCCTTGCGATTCCCAATCTCCACTGTCTTCTCTCATTCCATTCTCCTTCGTTTAGATGTCTTTCACTCATGGATTTTTGAATCCCTTGACTCCAATTCTTCCTCGGTCTCCCTCTTTTTCTTCTTCCGTGTGGTGTCCATTCAAGTAATTGTCTCGGCAGTCTTATTTCTTCCATCCTCTGGACATGTCCATACCATTTTAATTGTTTTTCTTCTATTTCTTCTACGACGTTTTTTTCTATTTCCATTAATTGTCGGATGTATTCGTTTGTTTTGTGTTCTAGTTTTGAGATCCTCGCTGATCTCCTTATGGCATCCATTTCAGTGGCTAAAATTTTCTTTTTATCGTTCTCCGTCATTGTCCATATTTCACTGCCGTATGTTAGTACACTTTTTATCATAGTATTATATATTCTGAGCTTGTTCTTCTTTTTTGTATTTTTTGACCATAATATACCATTCAGGGCACCTATGACTTTCCGACTTTGTGTAATTCTGTTTTGAATTTCTGTTGTATCTTTGCCTTCATTCGTAAATGTTACTCCTAGATATTTGTATTGATCCACTTCTTCGATCGTTGTACCGTTCTCGAGTGTTAGATCTCCTAATTTTACTCCAACGCCCATATATTTCGTTTTGGAAACATTCATCTCTAGTCCCCATTGTCGGTACTCTTCTAGTAGTTTCCTGGTCATGTATTCTATGTCATCTTTAGATTGTCCGATTACTACCTGGTCGTCCGCAAATTGTAGAGTGAACAATGTTGTATTGTTTTTAATTTCATATCCCATCATTCCACATTTCCTCTTCCAGGCTTTTAATGCGTGTTCTATATATATTTTAAAGAGGGTAGGTGATATACAACAACCTTGTCGTAGTCCCTTTTCTATTGCAAATCCTTTTGAGAACTTGTTGTCTATTTTCACTTTTGATATGCAGGTGTTGTATAAGTAATTAACGTAAACCTTGCAAGGCTACTGCCTACTGCTGAACTTCGTGCTTCCAAGAAATTTCACTATCATTGCGGAACTTCATGCTTCCGCGGATCACTAGGCGGAACTACGTGCTCCCACGGGATCCAAACCCTGGATTATCGTATTATTGTCCAGCACGAGCATAAACCTCTGATTTCTATAATCTGCTGTATTTGTAAAAAATCATCATTCAACTGACTTCGATCGTACGTACATTCTACTCTAGCTAATCTAATTCACTACCTAGGAATACGCATAGCCACGCTTGCAGATTCGCCTCGCGTTATTGCAACTTAACACATTATAATTAATTATTGGTTCGCATACTAGCAGGATCGTTTGCGCCAGGGACTAACTACGCAAATCAACCCACATTTGCGAAACACGTCTAGCCCTTATTATAGCACCGAATGTTTTCCCGTTCTGAATTACATTTTTAACCCTTGACCCCTCGATGTGCAGTATGAGTCTCCGAAACACGGAATAATTATTTAACGCCTAATACATTTCTCAAGATTAGACTACATTTCAGGGCTCAAAATATTCCAGAAATGGCAAACGTAGTATTAAAAACTTAGAAATAATGCACCCCAAGCCATCAAATATTTCATCCCTAACACTCGGTTTCATATTAACGTTCAGTTTATTTAATGTGTGCCACATAAATGGTGTCTCGAAACCGCTGTGAATGCTGCCTATAAATCTAGGAAAGCTAAGCGTGCGCGGGGTGATAATATGATTCTGCATTTACTCCCCTGTTTTGCAAGCTATAAAAATATCAATCCCTGCAACTAAAAACAGTTGCATTTTCTTATTTCAATGATAGATGTTGAATCGCAGATAAAAAATTGTAAACAAAACCTAGTCGATGCACAAATTGAAAATAACCCAACAGGAATTTGGACCCTCTTTGCACAGTCGAGTGAAAACCGATTAGGCTGTTTACGTACGTGTTGCTCTTGAAATTCTACGAATAAATAAAGCGGCCTAGTCATGAGCCGCTCCGGTGTTCATTATTGACGTGTTTGCATGTGACTGAAATACAAAAGCCATAGAATTCGTTGCTACGAGCGCAGCTTCGTATACCCACCAAGCACGTTGGAAGAGAAGAGCATTCTTGCTACGTGAAGCATCTTCGCCGAAAAGTTGCTAATCGCAGGTATTATTTTCTGTAGTAATTTGAGGCATGCGCCGAGAATGTGGCACGGTATGTCACTTGATGTTTCCAAATGTTTACCGTTAGCATTTGACGAGTCTCGCGAAAATACACAAGGGAGGCCTCCAGTGCTGACATTGGTCACCCCAAGCACAAGGAAATCATAGATTTGGTTTTCACGCTGCGATAAGGGGCCTTGTTCTTCACGATAAGAGTATTTTTTAACGCCGACCACTAACAACTTCGATCTAACAAAATGACATGTCAAAATCCGTTCTCAAGGTTGGAATTATCGCGTTGTTATCAGGAGACGAGCTGAATAATAATTAGAGCTATAAAAAGAAAGGGGGCACGGCGTGTTTTGTAATTTAAAACATACGATTAAGTTTTGCAAGAGGTTCCTGGGATTTAGACCTGCGTTGCGTAAGCTGCTAAAGGTCAATGGCTGAGTCCCAGATGCCTTTCCAAAGGAGAGTGATATGAACTTCCCCAATTCCAAAAAATCTTCTTTGTAGCAAAACTGTATAAAGATGAATCGCACGTTTGAAAGATGGGGAAAATGTATCTCCTTATCGCCACTGTTTTTAATCGAAAAGATTCAGCATATCCAGGATAGAAACCCTATATCTAGGAATGTAGAGATATAGAGTCGACAAAGTTAGATGAAATGCAGAATATTTCGAGTAATGTTATGATCCAATTCAAATCCTAGAATTTTTGTTTTATTTACACTACATACTAGCAAACTGACGCTTTACATTATTAATTATTGATGAACCTATTTTCCTTTTACAATGGTATGGCTTTTGATATGTATTTGGCAAATAAAACGTAATTCTAAGTTCAGAAATTAGTTTAATCTAGGATGTCAAAAATTATTCAACAAAGCCAAAGCAACCAAACAAAATGTGTACATAATTTTCTTGTTTAGTTAAGATCTCTAGAAATACCGTATTGGTCGTAAAGCCTCATCGCCATCCGTGATAATAACTAAACTTGAGTTATTCTGCAAAGACAGAAAAAATGTGATTTCAATGTGGATCATAGTAGCATTTGATTCTATGCATATCCTTTCTTCTGACTTAATTGAGTTGTTACCATATCTATTTATTATTCTGGACACACTGAAGATGTAGAATTGCAAGCGATAGTTTTACTATCTCTTCGGCAGCTTCTATGTTGTACAACCGCCTTACAGTGTAGAAGTTAGCTGCTAATTATTACAGTCTTAAAAGGGAGGGAATTTGTAATTACACATTTTATAATTGCAATGTATAGTTGAGACGCTTTTGCTGACAACAGAAGCAAATGATTGAGCAGTTTTACATTTTTTTGTAAATATCTGTACCTACAGTATTAAATTTATATTCAAGGACATCAGCAATACGCCAAAAATTATATGGATAAATTTCACTCCTCTTTGAGTGGCCTACAACACTCATGATAGATTTCGTTAATTACAACTCTTACCTTCATGTTTGATCTCAATAGCAAGACGGTACGTAACCTTCGTGAGATTCAACAAACATTTATCTAACATTTTTACACTACGAAATCTACTTTACGATATGGTTACCAGATTGTTACAGGATGAAATTGTTATTACGGCATTAACACGACACAAAATCGATTAATTCTCGGATCGATTGCCCCAATCCCGTTAAGACGGGCTGTAACAAAGGTTGCCGGGTCACTCAGTGGAGAAAGTGGAGGGGGGTCTTTACGACCTTAAATTAGGGCTACGATCCGGTAAACGAAATCAAGATGTTAATTGGCAAGCGCCACCACTTTTCTGTCGGTAGATCGGTTCACTCAAAGGTGGAAACAATGAACGGGGCTTAAAAGGGGTTTGCAGTGCTTGATTCCAACCAGCGTGTTGCGTCGGTGAGCTTACCTTACATGTATTCCTTCAGCTTTCCTTACAAAAGAAAAACACAACTACTACTAAATTTTCATGCAACATGAGGTATACGCAATTAAAAAGCACGACTAATTTAGAATAAAATGTATTAAGTGAAAGGAAACAAGGCAAAATCATTTTACAAATATTAAATTAGCTGCAAAGAAGCTAGTAAACATGTACTGAACAAATATCGCAGCAATTGGACAGAAACAAAATCCACATATGACATTAAAACAGTAATGATTGAACATAAACACAAAGTTACATAAATTACTTTACAATCGTTTCGTTATAAACGACCTACAAAACTCTAAAAATAGCGGAGCTACCAATATGAAAACACGCTACGCATATATAATTTAAAGCGAACACAGCTGACATACTACGTCACACAAATCGAGACTGGGGCAACACGGAACGAAATGTAATTCCGTATAAAAATGCAAGAACAATACCTGGTTTAAGGTTTTCGGAAGCCGCTGGCCAGCGAAACAGCAACTGCATGATGTATTCAACAGGGTGAAGTAACAAGGCGTCAATGAACCAGAACGCTTTCGGAACCTCCAAAGGAAGCAGACAGGATAAATCCTCCACGTACGTGAGAAATGGAAGGTGCCATCAACAACGAGCAGTTTTACAACCGGCAAAACCTCCCTCGACATAGGAGAGCATTACGTGAAACCCTAGAAGGAAATCCGCCGCAAGGCGTTAATCTTTCGGTCTGCCCACCGACGATAATGGGTTACACTGCTGCACTTGATGATTTCTCGGAGGATTCCTCAGCGACACGACTCTAACAAGCCCCCACAAGCAACATCAAAAGACGGCACTTAATTCAGTTTTGAAACTAATCAACGGCAGCATTCTAACACAAAAGCACTTTTAACGGGCCCCGCAAAAACCCACTTGTTGACTGTCCTAGCGAATGATGATGAATCCCTGATCCAGGTTGGATCCTCAAGCCAGAATGAATGCGCGCAAGCGCTACTTAAGTTTATACGTTGTCTAACTTATATGAAACGTGCGGAAAGTGCCAGCGTTGCGTCAGCGATGCACAATATTAAATCAGAATTTTGCATAGAGCACGGGGAAGCCCCGTTAGGCAAAACGGCGACTCTCTGGCGTCGGAGATATAATTAAGATAGGAACATCATTTATGCGTCAAGTAAACAAGGCTAAATTTGGAGCAATCACATGTGAACCTGAATCGATGATCATAAAATAA
Source organism: Agriotes lineatus (assembly GCA_940337035.1). Taxonomy (NCBI): domain Eukaryota; kingdom Metazoa; phylum Arthropoda; class Insecta; order Coleoptera; family Elateridae; genus Agriotes; species Agriotes lineatus. Next base: position 34,347,335 of record OW679198.1, on the reverse strand, counting down.
GCTGAGACGCTAATATTTAAAACGAGAAAGATTTTCTTCTAAAACCTGACTGAACTTTTAATTTGAAGGTGACTGAACCGGAAAAAGGACTAAAATTTAAGCTACGAATGGCAGAAAAGGCGGAAATGCGTTAAATGCACAAATTGTCCTTACAAAATATGCAATATTGTACCTGCAATCCATTGAAGGTGTGAAAGGCGATTACTTTTTAGTGTTCTTTGTGAAAGTACGAGCTTTAAGAGATTTATATTAAAATACTTTTGTGATTCACACAACATTCATCAAAATTGCAAATATTAGACGCTTAAAGTTTATGGGAACTATAATTATTAAATTTCTTGAAAATGGCCAGTAATTATTAAGTGGTACGAAAATATTAAAGCTGTCAAAATTACACTACACTACTCATATAAATTGTTTAAGGTGACTGTTAAATGTGATGCAAATTTTTAAAATAATCAGCCAGGCAGTACATCAGAAATTTAATAACGAATTAGGCTCAGATGACCTGTGAAAATTTTAAAAAGAAACAGCACCAACAATCAAATATAATTAAAATATCAACGCAAAAAACACTCTGTTTTGAAACAATTATGTAGGTAGTTGGCTTATATAGTCTATACATAAATTTACAATTTCAAATAAAGCTGGATTTTCATCACACGTAAAAATAAACTAACCAGAATAATTCATTACCAATCCAATAAAAATTGAGTTTTGTGAACAGCTAACTCGAAAACATATTCTAGCTGCTATTATTTATTTTAATATGAGAAAAACTATACAAAAATACGCCCAGACTTTTCACCCCCCCCCCCTGGAGTAAACCAGTCAGAATTCAATACTATTTGGGTCTCGTTGCCAGATAGGAATTTCCACTTGCGACTTTGGACCTTCTAACTTCCTTATCGTAGTAGACCTGTATTCTAAGATAAGCTACTTATTTATATTCAAATGAACATTTTGCAACTAAAAGATATAGCGACGTGAATTAGTTTGATAATGTACGTTCTTAAATGTTTCTGCTTTTACTCGTTTTGTCCTTCATGTATTAAAGTAGTAGTACTTTATATATCCGTAACCTGTAATTTAATTAATAAAACTCCAAACTTAGATTATAAAGGTCATGTATTTACGTCGCGTATTTAATATTGTTTCTATGTCAATATCATAAAATTTAACTTTATTTAGCTACATATACTGTAATGCCTACCGCAATTCTGGTTGCATAAATAAGACACGAACATGAAAGAAAGATTCAAATGTCCAGAACTTATATTTTGTTTATTGCAACATTAAATCATTGTTATACATTAATAAATGCACAAGATACGATTAGCAACTACAATTTGATTAAAAGTGGTTCGCATTAGATGAAACAGTATCGGCAGGGTTGCGTTGAACTTAATTTTCATTAATTGTCCTCGTTGTGGCAGATGCACTTAATTTATGTGACTGACAGATTTGACATCGTAAAGTCAAGACAAGAATTGTAAATTTGATAAGAAACAGAGCCTTGCGAAAGTTATATGCAGCATAGTAGTTAATTTATGAGGCCAACAATCGGCAACGCAACTGAAAGGTAAGAAGCAGTGTAAAAAAGCATAAAATGCAATGAGCATTGATAAAGCCGCCTACGATGGACGAAAAATAATAGTGCAATGCTAATTAAAACTCGTGAAACCAGTGCTATTAAAACTTATGTGAAAAAAGCAGAAATGTGAGGTTAAAACGTGCTTCGGTTTAACATTTATCCAAAAACAATTTACTGTCTAAGGAAAACATTGTAAAAAAACTTACATGAGAAAATTGTAATAGCTGCTAGGATACGAGCCGTTCTTTGATTATTGTTGACAACCCAAGCCAAGTAAAAATAACTGTGTGTAAGATTGGCTCGTAACGGTTGAATTATTTTGAATATAAAAAGTTATTTATTTGCCTTCCGTAATGCTTAACTCCAGAAAGCAGAAGCCAGAAATATTCCAGAGATAAATAAGAGCCGTGGCGTCACTTGAAAGTGCAGTTCTAGGAACCAGATCCACCTTTCGATGTGAATTTGAACAGGAAAGAAGTTCCGAGGGGCCTTCAGCATCGTGCAGCACGTAGAACATACATCGTACGAGATGCAGAAAAAGGTTGCAGCCATCAGAGTCCGTCTAGGTGGTAATTATAGCGATAGCGTCTCTTGAAAATGCAGTAAAGCAGAAACCACTTCAGCCAGATCTAAAACAAGAGACGGTTGGCGTCATCCTATGACGTAATACAGGGTAGCCCAGACTACTTGCTTCATTTATTTGCATTACTAACAACTATCTAAGGTGAATTTATTGCTTTGCGCTCGCTTATGCTAGATTCTTGTGCGTTCGATCATTTTTGCTTTGCCGTCAATTTAGAGGTTAAACTATCAGACTAAAAAAGTTGGACATTTGCCATACATGCGTAAAAATCATACTTAACAGTAAATGTTATACTGGATGTTACAACCCAACCCTCGAAAATGTTGAGTTTCTCGTGCAAAGTCGGAGCATTTATTTTACATTTGGTTGTCAATAAATAAAATAGGAAAGGCAATAAACCATTTATTTTCCGAATAATTATTACAAAGCATAATTTTTAATAAGCCTTAAGAAACAACATATGAATTCTTATTAAAACTAACTTTTGTTAATTTGTAGTGATTATCCCTAATTATTTATTTATATTAAAGCATTATAGACTAGGGTATCATTACAATACATACTAAAATAAACGTAACTGTAATTGAATTGAATTTATGTTTTGTTATTGCTGTGATAGATTATAGTTTAGCTTTAGGATTCTGGGTATAATAAGGGTACATTTTTGAGAGCTCACCTTTGAAATTTAATCTTTCTTGCAAGTGTTGTAGTTAATAACATAGGAGAACTTTTCAAATTTAAATTTTGCGAATTGTCGGTTATTTAAATAGATGGATCCTGTATTTCTTTATTATTAGTTTAGTGTTAACCCACGCCTTTCTGCCGAAGTGTAGTTAGCGAGTCCTGTTAAACGGAATGGTCACGGGGTATTCACAATTCGCCATCTAGCTTGCTTTGAAGAGTGTTATGGTGGTCATTGATTTAGTTTGGTCCTATTAATTGTGAGAACGTTCAACGGCTAACAAGATTCCATTGTTTGAAATCAAAGATTCAGATAACGTCACTATACAGTTTTCACTTTCTTTTGCTTTAAGAACATAACGTGAAACATAATACTCTTAAGCGAAAGTCACAGTTGTCTGTTCACCAAATTTAGACAGGTTGAACGTTACAGAACGTTGTGTATGGTCAGGACACAAAACGTGACATGAGTTTACTCTTCGCAACCCAATATCATAATTGAACACCTTACATAGCAAACAGATATTCAAGTAAATAAGATGTTCTCGTATTATTTCCAAAGCCGCTCCTTCCCATCGGATTAGCGCCTACGAAGTAATCTCGACGGCCTTAATGACTGGATAATTTGCACCAGTTTAAGGCGTTAAAGTTCAATAACAGCGGCGTCCACGTTATTGTGATTATCGCAACACGTGATTATAGTAGCTGTTAAGTGTAGATGGCATATATTTATAGATTTATGCCATCAGGATCATTAACGTTGTGATCATGTTAAGAGTGCCGCGAGTGCGCCGGACTAAATATAGTTAATTGTTTCTATATATAGCTGATTGATTATTTGGTTATCTTCATAATAACGGAATTGGAGTGGATTGTTCCAGTAAGTACGTTTTATATTTGCTGCTAATTTTAAGTGAGCAATGATTAGGCCGATGGATATTTCTATCTCTTTTTTAATAATGAAAGAAATACGCTTTTGTTTTTTGTATAACATACGAGTTAGGTGAATGTACTAAATTTTCTATCACATATGAATACGAATTCTGTAGTTTTTTAGTAGCTTATGTTACATTGTCAAAAAAATAATCACGCAACAATAAACTAAATTACTTCATCATATGTTAAGATATGATATACACAGTTGAGCAATTGTTATACATTTTTTACTTTGTGATATCTACTTGTTATATTCTTACTGACAACAATAATCGACTGTTTAGCAACTTCAGAAATAATACATATCGTGCCTATTAAATAAGTTTGTAAACTTTCAAAGAAGTAGATAATAATGGGAAAATTTGGATATATTGGATTTTTTATAATTTTGAATTTCCTTGAATCAACGCTTGAAGATATTATCGCAGTGGGCTTAGGATGATAACTACCGCTTATTTCTGGATACACCAGTTACAAAATGTTCATATTGCACAAATCGTGTATACGAGACTAAACGTATATGGTATGATTATTAAATTTTTGTAGTAAACTAGATGGGCAAAATGTGAAAAATAGAAGAAAATATAATAGCTAATATGTGTAATAGAACAGCATCTAATCCATGTAGAGTCCCAATTTGTCACACAATCCGGATGTTGATTTATGATTTCAAGCAAGCAGTTTCTTTGAAATTTAGTTATATATGTTTACAATGTCTACATGATTACGCTATCGCACCAATTTTAAAAACTTAAGCGCAAGAAGTTTAAACAAATGTGGTATTACAATAAAACACATTTTTGAGGAGATTTCTATTTTTTAAGTATTTAAATATTTACATTTAAGTTTGAAATGGCCACTGAAGTAATTTATCTAGGGGTTTAATTTGTACAGATAGTTCTACTGAAGCAGTTTCATAATGCCATGAATTAATAGAGAAACAAAAACAAAAAAAAGATGCAGATATGGCAAACTATAGTCTATGACCTGCTTTGCATCCTAGAGAACTTATCTGTGAGGTAGTGTCAAAAAACTGTTAGATTGCCGTTTGATAAAAAAACTTAAATCACATATTTTATATAATATAATCCAAATCTAGTGCAATTTTGCTTTTGATATCCCAACAAAAAAAAATACAAAATACTGCTCAAAACTCTTCTCGAAAAGTCAGCTTTTAATAATTTGTTTCTACGGCCATTACGAAAAGTAGGCCTTTTAGCACTAGCTTGATTCACTAAAAAATACGTTTTATAAATCAGCGTCTTAAATGTGAAATCAGCTGTTTAATTTTAGCACATGTGCTAAAAGTAAACAGCGGGTGTTGAATTTAAAATTTTAAACAGGAAGTGAGGTGATAAATTTATTCCAGTTACTTCTATCGTTAGAGGTAAAGTGTTTTTTAAATAATTAAAGCATTATGCAATAAATACAGTAAAATGTGTACTATTATAATTACCTTTGATAACTAACTTCGGCAGCTACCGACTGCAGAAACAGTCACCTGCGCCGTCACGGCCATCTCTTTCTATGACGTAATTTATAACTGTCATAAATGCAAACCTTTGCTAAATCGACATTTATGGATTAATAACAGTAAATTTAAGGCCGTAGAAAAAATATTGTGTGCAAACTTGTATATAAACATCCACTTTTAGCACTTGTTGCACAAATAGCTATTTTATATTAAATTACACCTCTGCTTAGCTTTAAGAGGGATATAAAAGCATGAGTGGCGGACTTTCATATTATTTTAACTGTTTCTATACAAATAAAGAAATGCAAAATTAATTGGTATTGTATAACTGCTTATGTAAAGAAGTTTAGTTAGCATTCATTTTGTCTTGTTAAGATTAAAAGATTAGTTTCTGTTCATGTAAGGTAGCAGTTAATCTCTGGTGGTTGGTTAGACACTGTATAGGGTAGGCCATTTTTTATTGTGGGATGACCAGCTATCCACAGGGTTTGCTTGGTAGGAATGTTGAAGGTGGGTGCTGTTTTTTTTCTTTCTAAAACGAACGCTAGTCTAGTTACCTGCGTGGAGTGTCTCTTCCATCCAGATGCAAACACAAGATTTGGTGCCCATCATTTTTATATTTATTTTCTCTGGTTTCTTTCCGTTTCACAATAATTCTTTTTTGAAAATTGCCCGTTTAAATGGAAGCCTGTTTTGTGTTTCCATTTTTGAACATTTATTCTTCAGATTGCTTCTCATACTCTAAGGGTGCTTTGATTACACGTTTTAGAAGAGGATTTATCGTCAAAAATCGTCCGAAATCGGGTTCAGGATATATGTGCTGATACTTTGACTGGATCTCGTGGTATTTAACTCACCCTTGCACGTTGTTTGACACGTTACTGAATTTATTTCCTCTTTTCATCTTCAAGTGATTCTTAAAGCAGCCGTCTAGTTACTTTCCCGTTACCTTCGAATCAATTTACAAGTTACCCTCAAATCAGTCTTAATTATCTATAAGTAATCGAATCATCGTGAACCTACCAAAACACTAGTGGGACTGTTCTTAATATTTTTCGCCTAACGCTCCGGCAAAAAAATCTCTGCCCCTTCATTATACCGAATCTATTTTTCCAGCCTGCAGCCCCGTTGTTGAATTGCGTCTAAGACAGTCTTTCAGCCTCCTGATAACCGTGGCCAGCATTTGGTTATCGTAGCAAGGTGCTCCTACGTTCTTCGCTGAAACAGAAATCGGGCAAGTACTTCGTCGAACTTTATTTTAATAAAAATTATTTACGGTAGCGCTTCAATTCGTTATCATTTATATTCAGCACACAATCGCTAGTTCCTTACCAAATTTCACGCTTTAGTTTCTTTTAATTAGGTTAATTTGGTAACAATTGCTGTTGTAAAACAGAAAACGGGTTTTGTGATTTTTATATAACAGTAAACTATATTGTGTGCGTAACTCCGGGGATTACTGCAAAGCTTTTCTAGCTCAGTGTTCGCGTTTTTATTTGTTAATAACAATTTCCATGTGAACGGAATCTGCAAGTTTTTTATATGTTAATTAATCGTTTTGTTAGCCAGCAATGCTTCACTTAATCGCTTCCAAGCGCCCATAAATAATCAAACCCTAAATGCTTACCATAAACCTCCTTATGTTATTGGAGTATTAAATCCTTAAACCCTTAAATACCCCTAGTTAGTATTATTGATTAATAAGTATGAAGTGTTGAAGCAACTTCGGCTTGTTCTTATTATTATTTAATTTTATGTTACTATGGAATTTACGTTTCCACCTCTAGGTTATCTGGTTTAGCCATATTCGCAACAAACTTCGGTAATTTCAAGCTACAGTGCATATTTTTTCATTATTATTTAAAAATTACAAACTAGATATTAAATAAAATAATTTTAGCAAATAATTAAGAACATTAAAAAATATACATCTTCGATTGAAAAAAAAATCTGTACTCTTTGATCATGTTAATGCCATAAGTTATAGAATGGGTTCGCTAGGTTTTCAGCTCATTTAAAATTGCTTAATTTTTAACGCCGAGCATGAAATAACTTTCTCCTATTTGAAAATCAACCCTCTTATCAAGGCCTTCTATTTCCAGCCAAATAATATTCTATATTTAGTACAACGCTACTTGTCTTCCAATTTAATTTATTGCAGAACCATCGATCATCCCATAGCAGATTAACATCAAAACCCTGCTCCAGCTTCATTTCGGAAGAGTTTCCGTTGCCACTTAAGTGATTAACGCGCATAATGAATAAAGGACAAAGAAATTATTTCCATTTACTTTTAATTCCCGCGTCTGAATAATACAACTCTTTAATATTAACGCTGCTTCGCCAGTGATCGCTAAACGAACGCGGACTTTTGCTGCAGCGGATAAACCTGATTGCAACCCTAAATCAAACGCTCGGGGTGAGAAAATGCGGAAGTAAAAGAGCTGTTACGAGCACTGGAATCAGACTGAAACACATACAAAGCCCTAAGTAGCGCAATTTCCAACGGTAAGCTGAAAATAGTGCCACTTTACCGCTGCGGAAAATCAAACTGATTCAGGGCGAACGACGCCATCTACATTTTATGTCTGCTCTAACGTTTAAGAGTAGATTTTCCTACGCACAGGGCTAGATAATAAACAATCGCATTAATGCGGCTAGAGTTTAAAATAAATATTTTAAAAATTACCGTAATAAATTTTATGGTCAGTCCTTAAAAATATTTAAAAAGAGAAATCTGCTTTTCTATTCTTGATCTGTGAAGGAAAATCTGTTAGTATAAATGAGATACTGTGAAAGGCTTTGGTAAGCAATTTTAAATCAGATTTTAGTTTCAAGGGAAGTAATTTACTAAGTAGTAGGTATTTTGCATATGGTAATGTTTATCAATCATATATTTTCTCTCTTCTCATTCAACTGCCATTCCTTCATTGGTTTAATGTAGAACTTCGTCAAATATTGCCTGAGAGCAGGCGTTATACGGATGGGGCCACAATTATATATCGAGAGATCCAAAAAAACTGTTCCTCAGCGGGCTGTGGAAATTCAACGTATGAATAATATGTTGGTGACAGTGTACGTCAATGTCAAATTCGAGGTTAGCAGGTTAGGATTTGCGTCATTTTGTGTCATAACTGACGGAAAACCTAACCTGATAACCTCGAATTTGACATTGACGTACAGTGTCACCAACATATTATTCATGCATTGAATTTCCACAGCCCGCTGAGGAACAGTATTTTTTTTGGATCTCTCGATATAATAGCAATGAGATAACATGAACAACAAAATAGAATGCTTGAGTAAGAAAGAGATGACCATACGAAAAAAATATTTTAGTAGGCATGTTTAGTTGACTTATGTCATAATTAAAAGGTGCGTCAGGCCTACTAGAATATTTGCTACTATGTTTATCTCTTTCTTACTGAAGCAATACGTGTTATTTTCTTGTTCATGTTATCTCATTGCTATTATATATAATTGCGGCCCCATCGGTATAATACATATATAGGTATCCTTGTCAGATACTTCTTGTAATATATATTAAGTTTCTGTGTTACTTATTATGTCCACAAAGCTCAAAAACACATTTCCATTAACATCTTCACATCTTCAATATATACTTGTACGCTGATCAGTATCTCCCTAGGACACCACCCATATCTGAAACAGAACTGGCATTCATCACCAACTTGTTAATACTAGCATGTATTTAAGATTTAAATCTTATCTCGTTGACAGAACCCAATATGTGACTATGAATCACATAAATATTTGCTTAATTCCGGAGCTCCCCAGGGTTCTCATTTAAGCCCTTTGTTTTGTTGTTGCTAACAAACGATTTGCCTACATTTTTACAATCTTCTAGATCGGTACGGTTCGCAGACGATTTAAAAATATGAAAAAATGTACTTTGAGACCACGACTACATTGAATTGCATAAAGATGTTGGCAATTTATAATCTTAGAGTCAAGAAGATCAACTAAATGTTCTTATTTAACTTTTGACTATACCCTGAATTGGGAGTTACTTAAAAAAATTAACAGTACTAAATGTGGGTGTTGCATATAATTCGAAGTTAATTTTTAATTTCCATGTAATATACATATTTGGTTAGATTTTTAGCACCAAAGAACTAGTTTTTCTTAGGGTATGACCAGATCTAAACACTTAGCAAAATTCGTGCGGTGAAGATTGTATAAAGGACGGGACAAGCGGCAGCTTGCAACGGGAACAGAGCAACATCAAGATAAACAGTTCGGTTCGAAACACATTCATAGTCACATTCAAAAGAACCATCTCGCTACGTGAACATGGCTTGTACAAACAGGATCGAGAACCGGATCGGAACCAGGTATAGAAACCTCGAAATGTAAAACTAATTCGGCAAGAATACGAAAGCAGGCTCAAATTAGTACTTGCAGCTTATCCCTAACGGTCGAAATCGGGCTGAACAAAGGACAGCATTTAAGTTGTGAGAAAATAGGGATCAAATTCCAGGTTATCGCCAGCGACTCGCAAAGAACATAGCGAGCTTGCCTCGACAGAAGCGGATAAAATCAGAACGACGGCGCCAAATGATTCTAGCTCAAAAATACGTCGCTTTTCAATTGTAACTAGACATATAATGATCGTATGTTATGTGTAGGCTATTCTCCTTTATGACGGGAACGCTTAAAGTTACATCTATCAATAAGCTTGAAACATTTGACATTCAGGACCTACGAGGAATGCTTAAAATATCAAGAGCGAATTTAGCGCGAAAGAGGAAATCATTGAAAGAGCTAGACTGGAAGGCCGATAGCTATTTGATAATATATCATACGAGTATCTGGGATATAAAATGAGAACAATATAACTTGCAATTATTAATATAATGGTGAGGCACCCAGACTGTACTGTACTAGATATTTTATCTTCCGCATTCTCTAACAAATACACTAATATTCTTCTTCTTCTTTCTGCCTTTTTAGGATCTCACATCCATTTTTGTATATAGTCCTTTTCAATTTCTTTCCACCATTGTTTGTTATTGCCTTGTTGCATCCCATAAGACATGCTGCCAATTTTAAGTCTTCCACTCATCAAACAGAAGGTCGGCTTCTTGATCTTGTAAAGGTGCATGGTCTACATATTAACGTCTTTATTTCATGGGCCTGGCACTTCTTACCACATGTCCTGCACATGTTATTTCCAGCATTAAAAGTTACATTGCGTGCTGTTCTGCTCTTAATCGATTAATATTTTTGTGAGTTTTGTCCAATTTTTCGATTCGTAGCACACGACAAATAATACTCGTATACTCATGTTAATACTGTTTTCTTCAAGTCCGTGGAAATATGTAATTTTATTTTTAGCCAAAAAATTTATTTTTTTAAAGTCTTTCCATGATTGGTTTGCTTTCATCTTTATGTCGATAGTTTGATTTTTTCGACTTAGTCTAAGGTCAATTGTTTTGTCGATATTAACGATTTTATGCAAAAAAGTGCTGAACTTTTGGTGGCTGCTGTAAGCAACAGAAAACAACTGAATCAAGAAAAACGTTACCAAAAAATAAAATGGTGGATCTAGGTATTAATGCTATACAGGGTGCTCAATATTTGGAAATTTAATCATTTCGATTTTTTTCAAATGGTATATTTATGTATTTTTGAAAATCGCATTTAATGAGCTTTCTTTTAATATGTTACTTCATACCTGTAAATTTCATTGTTTTTGAGATATGCGTGTTTAAACATAAAAACAATGTATGTCAGTTTTGACACAAACTGACGCAAAATATAACCTGATAACCTCGAATTTGACATATACTTACAGTCTTGCCAATTTTAGGTAAAGTTTTGGATATCCCACAAACGTCATGTTGGCGGAATTGTGTTACTAACCTCAATGTGACGCATATGTCAGAGGAGTAAACATGACGGACGTGTTGGTACTCTCCTCGTATATAGGTACTGACACTGGCCGCGACCGATTCGTTAAGACATCTTCAATGCATTTAAACCGGTATGTTTTTCCAGATACCTGCTACTGAGTTGTTACTACCAAAATCCGTTTGCCAGTCGCCAGTCGCTTGACATCTTTGTGAGCAGACAAGCAACTTGTTGGCGAATTTTGATGTTTTGTCATTGTGTTTGTGAGACTTGTTCCTATATAATATGTTTTAAATTGGTAAAATCAGAAAAATGGAACTAGAAAATAACTTTTGGCAAAGATCTAATAGTTCGTACTTTTTTGTAGCTACCCCAAGTATTTCAACATGTGCGGTATTTAACAAAATATAAATTTATCTACATCAAAATTGTGGCTTGGCTTTTGTTTGCTGCATTGATCATGTATTCGACCAGGTCATCAGTCTCCAGTACTTGTGGGTCGTATTGGAACTGTTAAAAGAAGGTATGGTTGATAATAAGACGGACTGATCGAGCCGTTCATATTCTGTGTAAGTCTTGTGCTAATAGTCAGGTACCTGTACTGCTCAACAAATGATCTGGACTACCCATAGAAATTGTATTTGTTACATTACATCAAGAAATATGTATTCGAATGCTTTAATGTTCACAGCAATTATGGTTGCATAACTAAGATAGGAAAATGAAAGAAAAATTGAAATAGGCCACATAATTGGTATTTTGTTTATTGCAACATTATGTTATTATTATATACTAATAAGTGCACATGATGATTAGCAGTAACAGTATAGAAGGGGTTGCGTTTAACTTAATTTTCATTAAGTGTGCTCGTTCTGGCAGATGCACTTAATTTATGTGACTGACAGATTTGACGTTGTAAAGTCAAGACAAGAATTGTGAATTTGATAAGATACAGAGACATTTGGAACGTTCCTAAAGTTATGTGCAGCGTTAGTAATTAAAGTTATAAGGCCAACAATCGGTAAGGAAGCTGACGGGCAAGGAAAAATAGTGTAAGAGAGCATAGAATGCAAAGAGCATTGATGAGGCAACCTACGATGGAGGAAAAACAATACTTCAGTGTTAATTAGGACTGGTGAAACTTATGTGAAAAAACATAGATATGGGGATAAAAAGTGCTTCGATTTGACATTTATCTATAAATACAGTAGTATCTAATGGAAACATTGTAAAAAAACTTACGTGAAAAACAATTGTAATAGTTGCTAAGATACGAGATGTTCTTTTATTATTGTTGACAATCCCAAGCCAAGAAAAAATAGCTGTTGTAAAAAGTGGCTCGAGAAGCTTGTTAAATTTTATTATTAAAAGTTATCATTTTGTGCCAAATAGTAGTTTTTATTATTGTCCAGTGTGCAGAGTTCATTTGTACGTAATTTCATCGAATTTCAGTGAAGAGGGAAGTGACCTGAATAGTTCGCGCACTCGAATCCAATTTCGGAGCTTGGTGTCGAACAGTTTTTAAGACATCAGCTAGCTGAAATTTATGTGCATCGCGCAGATGAGACCTTCCTTGGTGTTCCCATCTAGAAAGCAGAAGTCTAGAGCATTGTAAACGCAGTGGCGTCACTAGAAAACGTATCTAGGATATCAAGCCCACATTTCGAGGTAGACTTGACCAGCCAGGGAAGTTCGAAGGGTCTCCACAATTGTGCAGCACGTAGAGCAAACAGCATACGAGGTGTAGAAAAAGGTTGCAGCCATCAGGGTCCGTCCAGGTGTTAATTATAGCGATAGCGTCCCTTGAAAATGCAATAAAGCGGAAACGACATCAACCAGATCCAAAACAAGAGACGGCCGGCGTCACCCTATGACAATACAGGTTAGCCCAGACTACTTGATTCCATTAATTGCATTGCTAAATATTTACCTGAGGTAATTTTGTCAATTGTTGCTGTTTTGCATTCAAATTAGGCTAATTTTGGGCGTTCAAACCATCTCTGTTTATGCCGCCAATTTATAGGTTAAACTGTCAGACCAAAAAATTCGGGTATTTACCATACTTGTATAAAAATTATACTCAACAATAAAGTTTACACTGGGTGTTACAACCTAACCCTGCAGATTTTAGGGTTTCTCATGCTAAGCCTGAGCATTTATTTAAATTGGTTGCCAATAAATAAAATAGGAAAGATAATAAACAATATATTTTGGAGTAATTAATACAAAACATCATCATAATGAGCACTGAGACAGTACAATAATTCCTATTATACACCAACTATTTAATTTTGTTGATATTTTTTCACCTTTATTTATATTCTGTCGAGACGGAGGTCATTACAATCTATATATATAGTATATATAAGTTTTTGTTTTACAGTATACTCATATTAAGCATATTTAATTGCACTCTCTTCAAATAGTAACTGCCGCAATAAAAAATCATATTAATAAAATTAAAAAATAATAGAATTATAAAAAAAACTATTTTAACAAAAATAAGAGTAGGAACAAAATAAGGATACAATACAATATGCTATCAACATTTGGGCAAAATTCAAAGTTTCAAATTATAATATTTTATTAATGAACTTAGATTTATTTAAACCAAATTATGAAAAGAAATGCTTTTTATAGTGACACAATCCTGTAAGGTTTCCAAAAATGCCATGACTGGATTTTTTTTTTAAATTTGCACCAATATATGCAAATAGTCCAGTTCATTTGTTGAGCAGTATATATAGTGTGTCCCCTGATTGAGTTCACCGCAGGGCGGAATCCCAAAACATTAAAATAAAATTGTAAATTTTTTTGTCGATTATAACTATAGCGAACTCAATCCGGGGAGACACTGTACATATATTTGTTTTTTGCTGCATTGCATTTTAACTCCACCGTGCAACCATCGTTTGAATTAGAATCCGCTCACGTTTGGTTCAAGTCCCATTTCATTCGGTAGCTCGAATCTTACGAACTTTGTTATTTTAGGCAAATTCTTAGAGCCATTTTATGACCCTAAAACAACATAACTTTTATGTAGCAGCAGGCAAGAAATTATGTAGCGGCAAGATACAGATTTGTACTAAGTGCTATAAAAATTTAAAACAGAGCGCAGTTATTGGTAATTGAACGTTTAAATCCTGTAAAGTTAAAATCTTTCTAAATTATGATGGGATAAAATTTAACTTATTGAATTCATTTCTAATATAAGACCACTAGTATATAATAACTAAACTATTGACGACTGCTCGGAAACATTTGACTCCAACAATTGCATTATTATGATTAACCATAGAGCGGATCCAACAATAAAAAGCATTTTAGGGTGTAGAAATAGCTCGCAGACACATTCTCAGCGATAAGAATTTAGAGCAAGCGACGCAATTGTTACATTTAAGAAGAAATCACTATTAACCTTATTTATTACTAAAAATATTATTTGTAAATAGCAGTAATAGCATTTAACCTTACACTAAGCATCCCGCAATCAGCAACCGACGCCAGCAATCTTTAAAAATCGCTACAGGCATTAGTACCGTCTCCAACCTTTCACCCAGTTTTAACGACCGCTATAAATTCATAAACTTGAATTTTATCGATGTCTTGATACCGAATTTTTGAAAAGTTATGTTCTGACGTTCGGGATAAAATTTGCCACGTTAAGAGGAGCTGCGCTCCCATATCCCGTTTGGGTTTTTACATTCGAAAACACCTTCGTCTAAAATAAATTAGTTCATAGTAAATCCTCTTAATTGCAACAAGTTACTCTACTTAGCAGCCTGAAACTTATGTGCCAGTTTTAATGAATGTAGTTGGGAAAACGTAAGCGTAACGGACAAAAACAAACTTGGAAGGTTTTCCAACTCAGGCATCTAAGAAATTTTGCTACTGCGAACAACAGAAGCGCATAAGAAAATTGAAGATAGTACGACTGTGAAAATTGTGACTACAAAATCACAAACCGTTTACGTTTTTCGATTTACCAAAATTATGAAAACTATTAATTCATAACTCCTAGAGGGCATAGGAAAATACAGCTATTTTTTATATACAATCTTCAGCTAACCAAATTTTAGAAGATCATTTTGTGTCTAGAAATTGAAAAAACGTGTGGTGGAACGTTGTCGTGCAAGAAAATTCTTCGCAAGATTCAAAAGGTAGTTAATTAGTTCCATTTTATAATATTAAAACTTCACTAAATCATCAATCTAGCATTACCCTTCAAGCTCCACTATTACTATCACAGATTATATCTCGTTGACGTTGACAGATAGTGGAAATCGTACCTACTACCTTTGGTTTTTTAATCCAGTGCCTAAACCATTGGACTAGTATGATAATATCATTCAGACTTAGATTAAATGATACTCATTTAAATTAATTAGATTGATTTTGGCTTTAGTCAAAAGTTCGCACATTTCCCATTAGAAATAGCTAAAACTAATAGCTCGCCTGGTATCCACTGGATACTTATGTCTTTGTTTTGTTGCATACGGTCAAAAGCGTAAATATTTGTATTGGGTGCAAATGTCGCAAACCGCTGAAACCCGTCGTGTAACGTTTTGGACAGTAGAATTTCCACTGGCTTTGACCGAATTCGGCAACCTGATTGATAACCGCATTACCGAGTCAATTAATTGTGACCTCTTTCAACACGAAATTGATTAAAAAACCGAAGAGTGATACAGAGTCGATTTAATGCGTCTCATTTTTTATGGAAAAGAGGAGTCGCAGTAGAAGTATTACTGACCAAATTCCAAAACTGTACTCGCGTTTTAACCTCTTTTTTGAAATGTACCTATACTGGAGCTGAAATGCATAAAAATATAAAGTATTGTACAGGTGCGCAGAAATTTCTCGGCTATCATTTTGTTTTGAGTAAACCGTTCTGATCTCTTTTATATTGAATTATAATAAAATAAGAACATTTTTCAGTCACTCGGTAGTGCCTTCTTCTTCGTCCTGTAAGGTTAAGCTTGTTATTTTTCCGCTTATGTGATGTTTCTGGACAGGGCCAGACTGGTTGTTTGAATCGGCCAGGGCAAGTGACTCCAAAGCGAACCTTTTCAAAAATGGCAAACAAACCCAATTATTAGACATAGAAAAAACAATACTTATTTGGAAATATTTTCAAGTATTACAAAAAAAAACTGAAAATACAGATTAATAAACTTTTATTACACATGCGTGTAACTGAGTATTAAGTAAAAACTGAACAAATATAGTATTAAGATTAAGATAAAATATCAAATTACAAGTAATTTTCTTATGCTTTTATACTTATCTGCCAATTTATGCAAAATATAATCATTCTCAATGAACATTAAAAGCCGTATTAGTAATGAAGCAGGAGAAGCAATTGCTTCTAACGCAAAATTGTTAGGGCGCAAATTTTGGATAAAACAATCGCCATAGTAAAATTATGTATATAGCGCATGGCTAGCTCGAAAATACCAATGGAAGATGATTGCGGACTACCACCGATTTGCATTTACATCTGACTAGCACTACCAGCTACTCAGTTTCCTACTGACCTTAAGAATTTTGTGACGAATATATCAAATGCCAACGAACTAACTTACCGCAATTTGTAGGGATGTCGTTTGCCACTATTCAAATACTTGTTGTGTTGCAAAAAAGTGAGGCAGTTTTATTGCTGCTCAGTGAAGCTACAGTTCTACAAATTCGCTTCATCGGTAGTAAATCTACGTGGTGGCAATTCATATCGCTGGCAGTCGACTCGTTGGTGTACTCAGTCGGCGGTAATCCACATTTCGACAAATATTAAAATAACACAAATTCTGGAGTAAGACCACTAGATGGTATTTCATAAAATGGTGTTGAACACAGTTATCAGAAAGTCGGTGATAATCCATATTGGCGATGATCCACGATTCAACTGGACGACGAAAGTGCTTGATGAACCAAAGGAGTGATTGGCCGCCGGCGACGACACGACGTACCCCAATCGTAATACCTTCAGCTTTAGCCAAAGGCTACACTCCAGCGGTGGTTTATATGATACAGTATGGCATTCATTTTTTACTCAACAATATATTTTTTACGTTTATTTTTACTAAATTTTTTATTTATTTTATTATTCCGTATTTTAAATGTGTTTTCAATACATTTTGGTTTTGTTTTTAAAGTTTTGGTTTGAAAATAGCTACCCAAGTGTTTTTGTAATTACATATTTATGTTTGGTTCAATGTTAAATAATTAAATAATACCTTTATTTTATACTGTAAGGTATATAATACAAAATTTGTGGATCCCTTAATCCGGCGCTGATTAGAAGGTCTTTTTCGGAAGGCATTAGCATGAAAGCCTCCAAATAATCTTGGCAAGCAAATTCTTGCTCTATTTAAAATAAATTTTAATTTAGAATGGAACCTTTCACATGCAACTTCTAAAATAGAAAGGATTAATAAATATCTACATACTTTTTCTAGATCAGGGTATGCTTTAACATATAAATTATATTTTTACAGAACGTAGTAGCAGTACACTGTACATGTTTGCAGAATTTATGATCAAAGGTACTCTTTTCTGCTTCATCATCCTGTTCGGTTTGTTCTTTGGTGTACTTCTCTGGCAATGCTGATAACAACGTATTCCACTTGGAATCAAAATCTAAAAGTTCCATTTGCAGATTATCTTGTGTCACCTCAGAATAAAACGTCAGCTTTTCATAGACTTTTTGTAGAATATTTGTCGATAGGTCTGGAAGAAAATGGAAACTCGAGAGCATTCAAAGTACAACTTCTTGTTATTTGCAAGTCTGGATTCTAAGACACTGACAATTTTCTCCATAGTCAAATTAAAAACATCTATTCTAAGTGTACCAGCTAGGTTTTGTAGTGCTTCGTCTTCACAACTTACTTCGTGAAATTTCTTTTTCTCTAGTATTTTGTGGGCACACATTTTTTTCTTTTTTAACGACAACGTCTAGTGGGTTTTCATGTTTTTAGATACGTTGAGAAAAGGAAAGAAAGCATAAAAATTATTCTGTAGAACACTGCAGATTAAGTGTCTCATAGCCATACCGCCAATATTTATAGTATGTGGGACATTTTTATAAGCAATCTTCCAATCGCAGTGTTCAAATAGAGAGCATAGTTACATATTCAGACATGGTCCTGATTAACCAGCAACCCACCGGCCCCGACGGCCACCGGCCCATCAGGCTAGCGCCCTGTCGTCCGACCTTCCAGTCCGGCTCTGATTCTGGATCGTCACGATGCAGGATCCTGCAGTAATCTCCCATTATTAATATTCCACTGATCCTGGTACCGCCTTTCCATCTATTTACTGCTACAGGATTCTATCTATAGCCTCGCTTGGTCTATGCGCGTTTAAATAAGTGATCCTACAATTGTATCTACTCATCATAATACAGGAACTGATTCAAACAATCAATAAAGACATCGGGGAATTGGTCTAGGTTGGATGGTACAGGGGGGGATTCTGGAAAAAGACTCGAAAAGTAAGTGTACCACCGAGCCTAGAAGAGAAGCTTAAAATTGTAAAAGAAGAAAGGCTGAATGTTTTATAAGACGAACACTGGAAATAATTAAAGATTAAACAGTTAAGGCTGGTCGCTTCCCCCCCCCCCCTTCTTACAATAGGCATGTTAAGCGAGTGATTACATAATCCGAATCTTTCTGGTTTCTTAATAGTCACACTTTTGAAGGCAATTCAAGCATCGTTCTCTGAAGAATTTCTTCTTTTAAAACAATTTTAAAAATCAAATGAAAATAGCCGTAAAAATATTTTCACGTTCGTAACAATATCAAAAAATTAAGGGAAACACTTGGTAATGCAAATTACATCAATTTTCTAAGCACTCGCCATTGATCTCCCTATTGCTCTCTGAGTCTCAATGAGTCTGTCCAAATTCGCCTTTGTACCCCTCCTGTAACCTCTAGAGGTGTCATTCCCGGATGGCCGATTGAGAAATGCTCGTAGATATACCGGGTAAAAGAAAAATGCCTCCCACAGACCAACAGGTAGTCGTTGCACTTATATAGGCCTAGACCATGATTAAGTTACTATAAGACGCAGGGCTAGCGTGGTAACTCACCTGCCAGTTACCTCCCAAATAATTTGCTATGAAACGCTTCCACGACTACCTGCTGAGACTTGTTAGTAACCAGTATCGGCTTGTAAATTAGGATTACCAGCAACCGGTCGTAATTTTGCGTGTTTTAAAAATTTTAGAACACGTTGCTACTGACAACGTGCCTAATGAAATCTTTTAAATACGTTACTACTGACGACGTAAACTAATGAAAACATGTTATTAAACAGTCGTTTTACAAACTTAAAACTGCCAACTAAAAGGCAAAACAAACGCTTAATGTGGTACCTAGAACACAATAATATCATTGATCCATCACAAACAGGATTTAGACAGGGATATACCACCATTGACAACATAATATCTCTAGAAACTGAAATTCGAGAAGCTTTCAAAAACAAACAACATCTTATAGCAACCTTTTTTGATCCTGAGAACGCATACAACACAGCTTGGAAACACAATATATTAGAATCAGTAATAAACCACGGACTGTCTGGTAATATAGCACATTTCGTTAACAATTTTCTGAAAGATCGAACGTTCAAAGTGAGAGCTGGAGGAGTATATTAAGATAGTTACGGTCAGCAGAACGGCGTACCTCAAGGAGCGGTTAGCAGTGTAACACTGTTCATTATAGCTGTGAACGATGTTGCAAAAGTGATTCCTATGCCAGTCCAAATGTCGATGTATGTAGATGACCTTACGATTTATTGTCGAGGAACTAATATTGCCACCGTTCAAGAGAATATCCAAAACTGCATTAGGAAACTGGAACAGTGAACAAGAACAACTGGTTTTAGATTTTCAACGAGTCAACTAAATATTTAGACATAATAATTGATGAAAACATATGATGGGCAAAACATATACAAGAACTTAAAATAAAATGCAGCGAAAGGTTAAACTTGCTGGAAACATTAAATCGACACAAATGGCGGGCAAATAAAGACACTAAGAATTTATAAGGCTTGAATAAGATCAAAACTTGACTACGGTTGTCAAGTTTATAACTCGGCAAGCAAAACCAGATTAAAGAACTAAGATACATTACACAATTCAGCAATGAGCATAGCAGGAGGAGCCTTTAGGAGTAGTCCGGTTGTTAGTATACTTTGCGAAATAGCAGAACCACCCATGCATTTAAGAAGACAACAGATGGCACTTTCTTATGCAATAAACGTCATCGCAAACCCGCCGAATCCACGAAGAAAGCTGTATATGAGAACACCTGAAGTACTTCCATCCCATGGTACCAAATCGCAGTTCCAACAGAATATACAATATCCAAAAAATCCTAAATATGCAAGTACCCGAATTAATTCCTATTACACACAGGGAAGTCCCACCCTTGACGATCCCAGAACCCCAAGCAGTATTAGATCTGACGCAATTTAAGAAAAATATTACATCTTCAACAGTATTAACAACAGTTTCTACACATTAAAGATAGATTCAAAACATACGTGCACATTTATACCGACGGATCAAAATCTATAAATGGTGTGGGAGCAGCATTTATAGCAAATGATTTAGCGAATCGGTTTAAGCTTATTCAAGAAGCGGGAATTCACTCTGCCGAACTTTATAGTTTGCTTCAAGCCTTAATATACATTAAAGAAAAGGACAACAAGAAGTTCGTAATATTTAGTGATTCGGTCAGTGCTCTTAATATCACAGAACTATACAGCAAAAACCCTTTAGTGCAAGATATTCAAGAACTACTTAGGGGTATATTAACAGCTAAAGAAGTGATATTTTGCTGGATACCATCACACATCGGCATATCCGGCAATGAACGAGCAGATCGTGCCGCCAAAGAGGCGGCATCTCTTGATGACACCTATTTTATGAATTTACTAGCGAGAGACGCCAAGAACACAGTAAAGTCCAAGATTCAAGAGAAATGGCAAAACGAGTGGACAAACACAGAAAATAATAAATTAAAGGCAATAAAACCTAAAATTGAACCATGGTAGACTTTCACTAAAACCAGGAAGGATCAACAAAATTTAACAAGACTCCGAATTGGCCTCACGCGTTTAACGCACCAACATCTATTTAGTAATACCACAGATCCAAACTTGTGTGATATATGCGGAGAAGAAATTAGCGTTAACCACATTATCATCAACTGTAGAAAGTACACGACAACAAGAAACAGCCTACAATTGTCAGACCAACTAACCGAAGCACTCGCAAACGACCCGGACAGTGAACAGAATAACACGACTCGTTCCCGCGGCCTCGTTGGAGGGCGGGCGAGGGCTAACTACTACTAATGGCGACTCTTGTTGATTTGGCCCTGGCAACTCAGTCGGCCAATGGTGTTCTCCCCGGTAGGCGGGGCAGACCTAAGTGCAAGAGCACGAGAGAAAGAGAGAGAAAACAAAAAATGATATTTACACAGGTTTTTTTTTTATTTTTCGAACATATATACAAAAAATGGGCTATTTAGTTGATGACGCCTCGAAGCTTCTGGTGGCGTGGGGTCGTCGTGTTTTGTCCCGGGGCTCTTCCTTTCGTGGGGTGGGGCGTGCGTGCCGGGGGCGGCGGAGGTTCTGGCGCTGGAGGCGGCACTGGGGGCTCGGTGTGCGGCCTCGCCGGCTCGTCGGGCCGGCTGGCTGCGGGTTGGGGCGCCTGGGCGATGGCGACGGGCGGCGGCGGTGCGGGCGCTGGAGGCGGCGCTGGGGCTCGGTGTGCGGCCTCGCTGGCTCGTCGGGCCGGATGGCTGCGGGTTGGGGCGCCTGGGAGTTGTTAGGAGGCGGTGTCTCGGCAGGCGATGACGGGGGCGGCCGGCGCGTCGGGCGGCTGGATCCGGCTTCGCTTGGGCAATTCGGCTAAGTCCCAGGAACTCGGCGAGCACCGCTGGAGACTAAGTTTGGTTGGATGAATTTTTCCAAGTCCCAGGAACTCAGCGAGCACCGCTGGAGACTAAGTGTGGCTGAATGAATTTTTCTAAGTCTCAGGAGCTCGGCGAGCACCACTGGCGGCTAAGTTCGATTTAGCGACTTTTTCTAAGTCCCAGGAGCTCGGCGAGCACCGCTGGAGGCTAAGTTTGGTTGGATGAATTTTTCCAAGTCCCAGGAGCTCGCCGAGCACCGCTGGAGACAAGTGTGGTTGGAGCTGGAGTACTCAGGCTGGCTGGACCGATGGCTGTAGCTGCTGGATACTGGATGCTGCTGGTTGAACTGCTGGTTGGAACTCCGTGCTTTTCTCAAGAAGCCCGGGGTTTATAAAGGTCTTGCCGGCTTTGTTTGCCGATACCTCGCTCACGATTGGCTGAACGGCAGTGGGGACGTTTGCAAATTTGATAGGAATTGGATTCGCGGCTTTGATCTCCGCGGCGCCAAGCGCTATCTTGTCGCTGACATGGGCATTGCTTTTGTCTTCTAAAAACTTGAATTTTGAGTCTTTACTTGCCATGTTTCGCCCGCATATTAACAAAGTTAGGATTGATTGAATTATTTCTACAATAGAAGCCGCGCGGTTGTGATTCGCGGACTTCTTAGCACGCGGAATTGCTGCCCCGTGCTTCCACTGGTTAGGCGATTTTTTGCATGCTCCGGTGGCCGGTGTTTTTAATTTAATTAGCCCTCGCGGTGTGGGTTTTCATTGTTCCTTGATTTGAACGCGAGTTTAATACCCGGATTTTATTCCAGACTATCTGGTGCCGGCGTTTATTGGTGCCCTTTGGGTTTTATTTTCCAAAACTGCTTATTCCTAAAGCTGTATGTTCCTCTGGTCGCTGCAACCTTCGTAAACTTTATAGTTTTATGGTGCTGTTATTTCGCCTATTTGCTTACTTGGAAAAGTGTTTTCTACCGCAGGCGGCGGCGGATTTACATTATTTCATACGTGCGTCGCTTATGTTCCCCCTGACCTTATAACAATAGTAATAAGGAAAAAACCAACACCTCAATTCGCGTAATGTTGGCCCTTTTTAATTAATGCGCCAGCTTTCCTGTGTTCTTGAGCGGTTTACTGCCCGGAACGCTTCCTTTGTCGCGCTGTCATCTTTGTTTTGATGGGTTTATGACGGTTATGCTCTGGCAGTAATGCGGTAGCTCTTTGCAAATTTTGGGACGGCTGTTGTTATGCAGATGTTAAAACTGCGTCTTTGGGTTTTTGCGATCTGGTAATTAATGCCGCGTTCTGATCCTTGTTGCGTGGCGAGGGCGTAATCGAATTAATATTGATAATGGAGGCCCTAGCGTGCCTCCTGAATCATATCAAGAAAATTATAGAATACTTAAAGGTCACTGGTCTATTTAATAAAATTTTGAATAGAGTAACTTGAGATTGTACCTTAAGATTATTGAACATCAAAGCTGAGGCGCTAATAACCTTCACGGTGGATGCGCCAAATAATAAATAAAAATAAATAAAATAAAATATTGTATGCAACGCGTGCTAAAAGTCGTTTATGCACGAGACATGAAAATTATGAAACGAAGCCGAAGGCTGAGTTTCATAACATGTCTCGTGCATAAACGTCGACTTTTACCACTTGTTGCATAAATAGCTATTATGTGGCGCTAGATTGTTATTGGTATTGCATTATTCAGAGCTGTCAGTTATTAATTGTCAAATTAAAGAGTAAACTTCAAATAGTTTTAATTAAATTTGTTAATGCAACATAAAATGTACACTATACAAGAAACAATTTTTATTATTGGGGCATATTTTCGATCAGGACAGTTATTACTAAATGGAGAATGGCAATATCCTCATGTAGTTTGTAAGCAGCAGTTTCGACTGTAGTTTCCTAACAGAATTGTTGAAGAAACTGTTTTGCTGCACTACATTCGTCGCACTGTTGAAAAATGTCTGGCGACAGGAAGTGTACAAAAAAGGCAAGTCTATGTCCCTACAAGTACTGTTCACAACATTTTGAAGAAGCGACTGCACATGTATCCCTATAAGGTGTCTATTGTACATGTAATTCGACCGCGTGACCATGCTAGTCGAATACATTATTGCAACTTTGTCCAAGAAAATTTAAACAACGATGTTCTTGATTTAAGTTTCTTTAGCGATAAGACATGGTTCAATTTAAGTGGATATGTAAGTAAACAGAATGTGGTCAGTCGATAATCCACATAACCATATTGAGTCTCCTTTACATTCTCTTAAAGTTGAAATATGGTTAGCTGTGTCACATCGTAGGATCATAGGACCAATATTTTTCCATGACACAATAAACGGTCAACGTTATCCAGAGTGCCCTTCTTGGATCAACTGCATCCAGATGAATTTAATGAAGGTTACTTCCACCAGGACGGGACCACCGCGCATACAACAAGGGAAAATGTACAATTTATCGATCCGTTTTTTCCCAATCGAATAATTAGCAGAGGGACTTGGGCAGCAAATTCACCCGATCTCCATCTTCGGGCATCTTAAAAATTAGGTCTACAAAGAAACAATTAATAATGTAGAGAAGCTGATGGAGTGCATTAAAATGAAATGCAATGATATAACACCTGCAATGTTGCACCACGTTTTTGATAACATGAAACGTTGAGTATCATTGTGTATGCAGCAAAATAGTAGACACTTTGAGCACTTGTTGTAGCCAAGCAATAATTGACCCTTTTCTACGGACTATCTGTAGCCATGAAGTTATTTTCCTTCCGTTGCTTTTAAATTCTGTATTTGAGAAATATTTTTTATTTTCTCGAAAAAATATACGATTAATCACTTTTTATATACTTACAATTTTCGTGCTGTTAAATAATGCTTTAAAATACTTACATAATGTGTCTCACTTGAAAAATAAACGAAAACCACTCCTTAACTGAATTCGGTCAACAAAAGTTATTGTGGTTATTGAGGTTACGTTATTATTCTGTCTACTAGCTAACAGCATTGCGCAAGAGCTGCAAATTCTATTTTGCATAGGAAATTCAAAGCATACTAGATGTAATTCTTTTTAAGACGCCCGGCATTTTTTTCTATGATTTTCTTAGCATCCATGCTTCCACATCATATAGAAACATGTACATTTAATTTTACAAACCCCTTCTCCAGTTTTCAACTTTTACTGGTTTAATTTATACTTTACTTTTTCGATTGCTTTAATTAAGAGAAAACTTCTTGCCGACACTTTTCTTCCCAACCTTCACGGGTTGATAAATGATAAACAAATCCGGCGATACAATGCAGGATGATGATTCAGTGTTATTTATCTTTACTATGTAGGGATTTCTGACAAGATTAATGGCTTGTAATAGAATGGTCCACAATTGGCTCCCATTCACATAGTCAAAACAATTTAACTTAAACAAATAGACTTTTACTCGTCAGGCTATGTATACAGCAACAATTTTATAATGCAAAATGGTAAGCAATAGTGAGTAATTAACCATGAATTTGTCTTTTCGACTTAGCATTATGAGAAAGTGAGTTATGAGTATTGTTGAGCGAGCCGTGTGGCTTCGCAGTAATGCGTCAACCTATTTATCATTCGGGAGGTTGTGGGTTCGAATCCCACAGCCACCTACTGTGATTCATCCCTGAGTCAACAAAAATAGTACGTTCTCTGAGGCAAATTCGAAAGTAGTACCACTCCACCTTTCTTTCTTTCTTCGCCTGTTCTTTCTCTAACCCTTCTAGATGTTCTTACTCTTGACTGTAGATGGGCGCAAAGCTTCTATAGCAGCCCGTCGCTAGTTGGGAGAATTGAAACGCGTTTCCTTTCCTTTCATTATCTAGGCAAAACAATAAGGTATGGGTGAACCTTAACTTGCAGATAATCTATAGTGAGCTATAGACCTTACATGGTATTGAAAGAAATGAGATAAAGAATGGACACAATACTACTGGAAAAAAGTGAAGGGCAGAAATTAAAAGCTATTGCTGATAATTATTCATCCATTCCCCTTTCATCAACAACAAACAAAATTTAGAAATATATTTGTTATTCAAAAGTAAAAATAGCGCAAAAAATAAAGTTATCCATTATTGCACAACGGTACTCTATTTATAAACAACGAAGGGAAGCCGGTATCAAGCCGCGTTACAACAAACTTTTATGAATCATTGTGCCAACACTCCGGTATCTGGGCTTTTGTTATCAATGAAGTCTAAAATTACAATTCGCGGTGTATTTATAGCCAAAAGTTTCCATTCACGGCGGCAAAGATAACTGAATGAAAGAGCATTCTTCCATTATCTTTTAAACCGTCTCTAATAGAGGATGAAGCGTGACGCGGTTATCAGTGCCCTAATAAAAAGCCACAAAAATTTGGTAATTATGATAGTAATTTATCTAACGCTAACTGGTTAGAACTTCAGTGTCACAGTTCTCCTGGGCAGGTTAAGTAGTGAGTACTATAAGAATTGATTTTGTAATTATTACAGAATATAGAAGCAAGGCGCCAAAGTTTCATTAATTTTAAAATACAATTAGTATTATTTTTCTACAAAATTGTAGCAGTGCTGTGTACTTACAAAACAATATTTTTGCAACAATATATGTTTGAGGTGTGAACAAAATGTAGACAGGTAACAAACTATAACAGGTGTAGAAACGGGTGTAAAAAATACCAACTTCCGCATTTATAAAAATTGAGCCAAGAACTCGAATGTTTGAAAAAAAATCTCTTCGTAGTATCATGAGTAACTACAGTATCCATTTAAAAAAAAAATACAACTTGATATTATAACACAGACGTGGAAAGCTACATTATAATGAAGTGGTTTCATTCACTGTTTATTTTCTCCACAATTTAAAGAAATGAGCAAATTAAAATATTTAGTTAGTTGTAAAATTTTGGAAATTGTGAAATGTTCATGAAATTTTAAGTGATACAGTTCATGAAACTTGGGAAATTCCTTTCTCACTGTCGTTGCCCCGCCCCCTAACTTCTCCCTGTTTTGTTTCCTTAAATTTTCTTATTTTGGGGATTCTCGAAGTTAAGATTACCGCTTCGAGCCGAAAATGGCATGCAACCATTGGTAATGTTTTGGTGCAAATGCTGCAATCGTTTATTGCTGTTGTGCAATTTTTGTAAGTGTCTTTCGTATACATTCCACAAAATTGTTTATTCTCTATCGTCTATATAAAAAGCTCGCCCGGTATATTGTTTTTGTTTCTAAAATTTTAAATTTAATGTGACAAATTTTCCATTAGACTTGCTATTGTTTCTCATTTATCATATCAAACGTTCATTATTATCTTATTAAAAACAAATTGTTTTGCCCAATACTATTGAAAATATTGGTGCAGGTCCACAGTTCCTTTTCCGATACCTTAGGACCAGTTTTGAGAATTCTTAGGATTTCAGAATAAAGGCAGCGCAACAGTCGCACGTATAACACGCAATGCTGGGTCACGCTGTCACGTCACACCCTGAGTGACGTGGCGAGTGTGTCAGCTATTCGTGCGACAAACAAGCCTTGTTATGCACATTTCACAAACGTTTCGACTTTCGAAAATTCAAAGTGCCACTTCGGCTCTGCAGTCATAAAATCACATGTTTTTTTAACTGTTGCTCAAGGAGGAGTCATTTAAAACAATTGAATCTTAGTAGCTATAAAAGTATCTCTTTAAGATACGAAAGTAGAAACATTGTTCTCACAAAATTAGCAGGTTTTATAATATACTTTAATAAATGTCTAAATCTTTCAACACGTTAGCTGATGTAATTTTATTATGGATTTAATTTTTTCTGGCCTTATAGTCACAGGAAAAATTACTGTGCGGATCCACCCCACAATTGCGTCTACACAAAAACTGGAACCTTACGAGCAGATCCCCTTATTTTATTAATTAAAGGCCGCCAAGCCATGTAGATTAACAGCCATTGCCTCTGCATTTCGTGCTCTGGAAATGCCATTCCGGCAGTCATTCGCTACCCCAGTAATTGTAAAAAATATGCAACCCCACCGGTATAGGCCGTCACAATTGCCAGGTTCATTATAACTTTAACAGACTATTTGTCATGTCACGTTCTTCATTATCATTAGTTCTAGCTTCCGACTAATTTAACGCCATTGCTAATAGCCTCCTATGTCGATGAAAACCTAGCCGTTGTCGAGGCAAATTTATGATTCGCCTGCCAGCTGTTCTGCGAGATCGAGTTTTGCTGGGAAGTCGCAGAACTAAATTTCAAAGTTGGTCAAAAGCAGGAAGAGCTGGAAGCTACCGTTAAATAGTGTAAATACCGAAAAATACATTAATTGGCAACTTTAATTGGAAAAACCCCCAACCATCAGTTTCTCAGTTTTTATTTTATAACTCTTCTATAAAAGGTTTGCTGCGCTGCCACCACAATTACAAGTTTTCCACACAATCAGCGTTTTGTTCATCTGAGTCTGATTTGCTCTGCGTTAAATTTTGATTTAAATTCAAACTTGATCATTACTTCATATCATAGGCTTCGAGAACTGGTGAATTGACTTCAAAACTGAGATTGCTGGAAGTCTGTGAGGTATGATTCTAAGTTGATTATAATAAGATAGATAAATGACGATAGTTATTTAAAAATCTGTAAAGGGCTTTACTAGGAACTTCCACCTCGCAAGTGGAAGTTCTGAAAATATCAAAGAAATTTTATACAAAAAAGTATTGAAAATTGCGGAAAAATACAGAAACAGTAAACGGAAACACTTGGTAATGCGAATTACAACAATTTGCAAATAAAAAAGATGCTGCCGATGGGATTTGAACTCGTGCTCTACAAGGCGGAATCCGATTTAATATTTTTAATCGGAATCGCATTTATTATGTCGTATAAAGAAGGCACTGACTTTACGACGTTCATCCTGTATTTTGTCGGTCCTATTTCTGGCAAGGATAAAAACTTGAAGTCTGTGCAAGATATTAGTTTTAGCTATTCTTGGGTTACCGCAAAAATAGACATTTTATTTTTTTTAAGGTAGGAGTTATCGTGTATATGTTTGACCAAAAGTTTTGAGCCAGGTAGACATAACACGTGATTAAAAAGGAGGTTTATCAAAGTCACTAACTACATTTTATCTACTCTTGGAGGCCCTTCCTCTCACTAAACTACATTTTATCTACTCTTGGAGGCCCTTCCTCTCACAGAATCCTAAACTTTACAAAAACAAGACGGTATCTTTGGATCAAATAAGAGAAAATACCAGAAGTAAAATTCAAGTACCAAGGCCTTAACAGAAATAAACTGCCCAGCATGAATAGGAATTCGCAAAAACGCCATTATAAAATGAAATATAAACGGTTAAACACAAAGAATATATTAAGAGCAGTTAAATACAAACACAGCTAAAAGTATTTACTTACATAAACATTTGCATTACAGAAGCAGCCCTAAATTCCTTATATTCTAAGTCACTCCGAACTTAAACAAATACTAACATATAATATGCGGGAGTTATACAAGCAAACAGGCGTTATTTTACCGACTGGCAACTATGCCTTGTACAGCGTATAGCGTATAGCGTGCGGCGAAACTCGCGCGAGTCGCTGGCGAACGACTATGCAAACGGGTGTAAGTATTTCAACGATTCCTTTATGTAGTCGAGGACTCCATTGTACTATATATTTTTTCCATCGATGTTTGCCTTGTCGAACGACATGTCCATGTTCATTTAAATTTCGCTAGGAATGCAATTTATAACATCTTTCACCTTGATTCGTTGCCTTATTTCTTCGATCGTAACCCAATCTCTGAAACTTATCCCAACATAATTTGCTCTGTTGCTCGTTTAGTTATTCTAAGTCTATTTGCAGATTTCACTGCCAGTTTACGAAATGTCTTTCTTCTTTAAAACGTGTATCAATTTCCTGTAGCTGCCCATGTTAGCTAAATGCGTCCATTTATTTCAAAGATCTGGTTTTTCTTGCCTAATCTGATACTATGCCCAAAGTAAACATATTTTCGACCTTTTCTATTTGCTCATTTCTGTATGTACAATTTTATCTTCTGAGGTTAGACTTTTGTTCTATTCATGCCCATGTATAGTTCAATTTTGGTTGATCTAGTTTTGGGTTTTTCTAGCATATTTTGTACTTTACTTATGTTTTTACTAAAAAGCACACTATTTTGACAATTAAAGGAAGCAGTACTATACGAATTCCGAAGGATGCAAAATAATTGAATCGACAAGCAAGAAGAGGTTGTTTGATTAATAAACCATAAATTATAAAGAAAGCAAATTTCGTAAACAACAAGTTATGAAATTTTAAATTGCCTTTTCAACACGACGTGGGATTACAACAGGTTACAAAGATTGCATTTTTTTTCAAGCCCCTATATCTTCGGTATTAGAAGGAAAGAGTTAGACTGGACATTTCCCAAAGTTAAATGGCCAAGAAGCTTAAGTTTTACGAATTAAATATAGACAACATGCTCCACGCACAGGTGCTCAAAGTGACCTAATGTAGCTATATTTAAAAGGAACGAGCTTGGGAATGGCGATATTGGATTTTATGGCTCATCCTCATGACTCTATGCTATGTGTTCATACTGATTTTATTATTACCTTGTAGACTAGAATTTTATTTTCAAGTGTCAAATGAGATCTTCTTTCAAGCTGCCACTTTTTCTCTTTAAATCGTAAAAGTTTATTTGCTCTATTTTGTTATATATATTCCTGCCAATTAAGTTTGCGTATGAATGCATTCACAATTTATTTATGAATTTCTTATTTGCTGCTTATTGTTTAATTTTAGTTTCAAAACAATTATGTTAGTGAAGTTAAGTCCTGTCGATATGTCTTGCAAACTTAATATCTGTAATTTTACACACACTAAAAACTGTTGAAAGCCAGTACCAGTGAAGATTGAAAACCGAGATCTGGACAGCAGATAAGTTTTTAATTTTCTCTTCTATTTTATTCTCGGCATTTTCAACATTTCGGCACCACACGGTGTCTTTTATTTAATACGTACCTGAGGTAGTTACATTTCCGGAATCGCTCTAGTCATTTCCCTTTAGTAATACTATCTCCGATAGCTGAATGTATGGCATTATTTTTGAGGAGTGTATTAATTCTTTCTCAGCATTGAACAACTAACGACATGAATGTGCCTTGTTTTCAGTCTTCAAAATATTTCCATCAGTCTGTTGCGAAAATAATGTCAATCTAAAATATTTTTTTATTGCGGGGGCACGCGTCCATGAATTTTAATTGGCCCCCTGCGCTCTTGGTTTTAAAAAATATTATGATTATGAGAAACCTTGCACAGTTTTCCTAATTTAATTGAAGTGATTGAATGTAAACTTAAATATCAACCCACAGTCAATCGTAGGCTTTCGTTTTGAGAGGTTACGGTATTTTTAGGGTGAACTCCAATAAAAACATATTGCAACGAGTGGTTAATACTTGACGAGATATATAGTATCAATTGATTTTTTTTTCAAGCTTTGACGATATAGAATTAATTTATGATAGCTAAATTTAACTTCACCTAGATTTTAAAAATATTTTGCAATACAAATGCTCAAAATACAAGCATTATATCGACACTATTATGAAATTAATAGTGGCATTTTTTATTCAAAGTTTAACAGAAACTGCTTGATGATTTTGTAGATAAAACTGAAATGTATTTAGATCCGGAGATCCAGGTTGCCACGAGGCAATAAAAAATCAACTATACCAGTACCGTCTTAAATAGAAAGCCCAAGTTCTCCGTCGTGACGTAGAAGGCCGAACATTAGTTAATTCGCATAGTTCATAGCTTTAAAAATTTTAGGGATTCCTGTGGAAACAGGGTTACCAGTCCGAGCCCTTAGTCGTTACATATAATAGAAAATGCGAAGTTTCAAAGCAAAAACTCTAGTATAGATTCATAGATATATTAATACAAAAATTTAATAAATTACGTTTTAATCTACCTAATAAGTATAAAACTCGAAATATGGTTTATTTATTTATTAACGTACTTAGTTTTATAACCTTATTTTCTTTACCCAATCGCTTATTAATTTTTTCTACTCCTGTAACTAAAATAGCATATGACGTACTAACATACACGTCGCTAAGTGACATTTTAATCACACCATCATAGCCTGTGACTAAAGTGCCTTTTGGTCACAGGCTGAAGTTGGCAACAACGTTTTAGTCAAGGGGTGAAGTTAGGTTCAGACAGTATTTGTTTTATTAATCACAGCCAAAACTGAAATCAAGTTAGTTGTCAACAGGCAACTTTGACGTTTCTCAAGGATAATTTAAACTACCATAATATTCTAAATTTTAATGAAATGGTATGATGTTATATTGTCTAAATCTGAGGTCGTAGAAAAAGTATAGTATGTAACACAGTATACCAACTCGTCTAGACACTCGATTATTAAGCACTCACTCCGCTTGTGCCTAAAAAACGCAGGTATCTTCATAATATGTATATTTAATGTTCAACTTGACAATTATTTCGTTTGACTTGACATTTACAAAATAAAATTTAAATAACCTTCAAATCAAAATATTAATAACTTGATCCAAAAGTATGTTGACATTTTACATTAATTATCCAAAATTATCTGTAATCTATTTCCAAACAAAAACTGAATTTCCAATTTATAATATCCTGAAGCTATCAAGTACTTGAATCAACAATGTAATTTAGAATATAAATGAAATACTTATTTTCTAAACACAATTTTTGTACATTTAAATACAGTTCTTAATAATTTTATATCAAATCAAGCCTTTGAGTTAAAGTCACACATTTAAATATATTTTCAAACGTTCACTGACCTTGATGCTTTTTCAAAAGTACCTGAACTTTGACTTTGGATCTCCCTACAGCTACCTACAGCTCCCTGGTTGATTTTACCACCAAAACCTCGTCATTGACGTCCTCAACGTATTTCTACTTTTTAAATAGAAAACCAATTCCTTGGCACAAGACACAATCACTCACGCACTGAAGCTGCGTTAAATGATTTTCAACTCTATTTTATTCACAATAGATAAACCTAATTGAAAGGTTACTTTTAATATAAATACACAACTGTATGGAACTCAACCTTCAGCGTGTCTTTTTTGCAATTCTGAAGTCAATATTATTTTGTAATCTATTTATCACTCTTAGCAACATGTTACAATCTCAAATCCCACCATTCATGCAATTGTTCTTGTAATATAATTCGTTAACTAACTGGAATAAAACAATTTAAAATTAATAATGCATGCGCTTGTATGTTGCATTACCTACGTCACTTTTCTATAGTTTCTGAATCAACAGCAATATGATGATTAAAAGAATGTTTCTGGAGACCACCAACATTATTCTTCATAATCAAAACATTTATTAATGTGGATAATGCCAAACTCTCGTGACTAGAGTTAATAATGACTGAATTCTAAGTCTCTTTCGGATTCATATAATTTACCCAGTAATACCTAATTCATTTTGAATTCACCGAAACAATATGGAGGTACTTATTTCTAACATTCCATAAGTCGTTTAAATGGGACAACTTTGTAAAAAATTTACAGTTTTCGAAAGAGCAAGCTAATTTCTCATTTTGTCCAAAAACCTTAATTTATGATCTATCAAATTTGTTGCTACAATTGTTTCTTGACATATATCATTTAATCATTTGCTTCTAAGAGTTGTTTTCACGTTAATAGTTTTCCACCATGTCAATACAATTTCGATGAAATCATCGATATCTTTAGAGATTTCAATGTTTAAACCAATAATTAACAATGCTGGGATAATAAAATGATCACAAATATTTAGTCCTAGCTTAACATTTGGTCTTTTTAAATTTGTGGGGTTTACGTTTAGATAATAACCAACTTGTAATGTATCATGTTCGATCTCGTGAAGAGATTTTAATGAGTGGGCCGTCGCAATTCTTTGTTCCCCTCTGTTTTAAAATCAGGATAGGTCAATATTTGGTCAGGTTTGGAATTTAACCAGTTGTTCCTTTTTAAAAAGTCCTACCTTATTCTTCTTTGCATAATTCGATCGACACACAGGAATGCCACCTTATTCACATGATACAAATATCTGTCCGCAAACACTTGCAATATATATTTAATTCATACATCGGCTTGTATTACAACGTAGCAACTGGCCATTATTGCACGTTGAAAATGTAATTACCTGTGTGCATTTGTCCAATACCGGTGGTAAAATACTCACACGAACCTGAGCAAACACTAACAAAGTCACCAAGCGACTTGCAAACAAATATCAGTTATAATTGATAATTTTAATAAACAGCAGTTCAACACTGGTGGCCATAACTGGCCTCATTTAGCTTACGTCATGGGCTCGTGACGTCGGAGACTTTGAGCCCTGTATTTAAGGACGGTACTGACTGTACACATTTGAGGCAATTCACGACGTTTAGGATATTATCCGACATTGTGGAAAATAGCCCAGATTATAATGATACCCAAACCTGGTAAAAGTGCTACAGAAATGACTTCATACAGACCAATAAGCCTGCTTCCCATTTTATCAAAGGTTTTTGAGAAGTTAATACTATCAAGATTAAACTCAGTAATAGAGGACAACCAGCTTATCCCCGACCATCAGTTCGGATTTAGAAATGGGCATGGAACAATAGAACAAATCCATCGACTGGTTAAAACGATTAACAACGCATTAGAACAAAA
>OW679198.1:34254622-34312440 GCA_940337035.1 Agriotes lineatus | reverse complement strand
ATCGTTCTTGTAATATAATTCGTTAACTAACTAGAATAAAAAAAAATAAAATTAATAATGCATGCGCTTGTATGTTGCATTACTACTTCACTTTTCTATAGTTTCTGAATCAACAGCAATATGATGATTAAACGAATGTTCCTCGAGAGCACCAACATGATTCTTCATAATCAAAACATTTATTAATGTGGATAATGCCAAACTCTCGTGACTAGAGTTAATGATGACTGAATTCTAAGTCTCTTTTGGATTCATATAATTTACCCAGTAATACCTCATTCATTTTGAATTCACCGAAACAATATGTAGGTACTTATTTCTAACATTCCATAAATCGTTTAAATGGGACAACTTTGTAAAAAATTTACAGTTTTCGAAAGAGCAAGCTAATTTCTCATTTTGTCCAAAAACCTTAATTTATGATCTATCAAATTTGTTGCTACAATTGTTTCTTGACATATATCATTTAATCGTTTGCTTCTAAGAGTTGTTTTCACATTAATAGTTTTCCACCATGTCAATACAATTTCGATGAAATCATCGATATCTTTAGAGATTTCAGCGTTTAAACCAATAATTAACAATGCTTGGATAATAAAATGATTACAAATATTTAGTGCTAGCTTGACATTTTGTCTTTTTAAATTTGTGGGGTACAAAGCTTTTACGTTTAGATAATAACCAACTTTAACTAATGTATCATGTTCGATCTCGTGAAGAGATTTTAATGAGTGGGCCGTCGCAATTCTTTGTTTCCCTCTGTTTTAAAATCAGGATAGGTCAATATTTGACCAGGTTTGTAATTTAACCAGTTGTTTCTTTTTAAAAAGTCCTACCTTATTCTTCTTTGCATAATTCGATCGACACGCAGGAATGACACCTTATTCACATGATACAAATATCTGTCCGCAAACATTTGCAATATATATTTAATTCATACATCGACTTGTATTACAACGTAGCAACTGACCATTATTGTACGTTGAAAATGTAATTACCTATGTGCATTTGTCCAACACCGATGGTAAAATACTCACACGAACCTGAGCAAACACTAACAAAGTCACCAAGCGACTTGCAAACAAATCTCAGTTGTAATTGATAATTTTAAACATATACTACAATATGTGCACGCAGTTCAACACTGGTGGCCATAACTGGCCTCATTAAGCTTACGTCATGGGCTCGTGACGTCGGAGACTTTGAGCCTTGTATTTAAGGACGGTACTGACTGTACACATTTGAGGAAATTAAATAATAGTCAAATGACTTATGTTGATGTAACATTTTTTGCCCAAAATGGCGACCATCCTGTATATAATAAAAAACAGACACCAAATTAAAGATGATAAATAGTAACATAAATTTAACACTCATTATTATCTTAGTTAATCACAAAAT
Organism: Agriotes lineatus; assembly: GCA_940337035.1. Lineage (NCBI taxonomy): Eukaryota > Metazoa > Arthropoda > Insecta > Coleoptera > Elateridae > Agriotes > Agriotes lineatus. Next base: position 34,311,039 of record OW679198.1, on the reverse strand, counting down.
ACTATAATTACACTGACAAATCAGTTTTTGTGTACTCCTCGGCGACAACGTGAACACTGACTCACATTGTTAGCTCTGGTTTAATTTCACCTATTTGATTGTTAAAATTGTAAATACGATGAAGTCATCTCCGGCGCGATTCCAAATATCTGAGATTTGAAGCTTGCATCAGACGGACGCTTATCACCTCGATATTTTATGGCGCAATCCGGCGCCTTATTGTCCGCATTAACCAAACATCACACGCAATGAACGATTATTATTTTATCAGCAAATAGTACGGCGAGCACATCTTCATGCAGCTCAGACTCCCTGCTCTCCTAACAAATCGAATCCGTCAGTTATGTGGAATGCAATAATGAAAAATATCGAGAAATGCTTTTGCGACCACACTTCAACGTCAGTGTGACTTTTAAAGCTCGGATGAGTCGAGCTTAAGTTTTCAGAAAATCCCACGACCTGCCGTGTTTATTTGTGGTTTTGTATTTTCAAGCTCAAAATAGTTGCAAATAAATGTTGCCGAGCAGTCTGGCTCGGTATAAAGAATCGGCAGCTTTTTTCGTGTCAAAATTCTTCCGAGAAAGCATGTTAAGGTTTCTTAATTCGAAATATAACACTGACTTTGTTTAATCAGTTACTAAATCTTTATTTCCTTAAACGTGCCAGTCATGTTCCTAAATAGGAGGATTTGTAACTGCTAACTCATGGTACGTATTAATTAGTAGAGACAAGCTAATGGCCCATAGATTAATAGCAATTGATAAATAGTAGAATATAGAAATTAACTTAAAATCACGTGATGCATTTAAAATACAAGATATTTTGCTTTTACTTCGACATGTTGTCTATACCGTCGAGATTCACCGATTCGTGTCAAATGCACACAACGTATTGATTATAACCGTTTCTGGCTTGGAAATCTCTTAAACTTTTTCAATGAGCTTCAAAGCTTGCCATACCTATTTACTTTGACATGTACTATAACAAAGTTGTAATTAAAACATTACAAAATAAACAAATGAAAGTTACTCGTTAAAAGAAATGAATTTTACTTGCTTTTGAGCCTTTTTACAAATTTTCATTTATTGCCGCGAATTCGAATCTCGGCTCCGGCAAGATTTTTTTAAATTATCGAAAAGATGCTGATATACATTTTTATTCCTTTGCACTTTTAAATCCAAAATTCCACATTATCTGCGCTCTGTGCCACATCCCCACTCTTCCCTAATGGTATTGATATATCTCTGACTTGATTTTAAACCGACTTCCTCTGTCTAATCTTTGCAATAGTACAAATGTACTACGAAGCAAGGGCGTATCCAGGATGCCAGTTAGAGGGGGGCAAACATTTATATACACAATTAACTACGATTATTATTATAGTTTTATTTCATTTTTTACAAATTAAAACAAAATTCAGTTAAATTCTCATTAGTTTTCGCAGATCGTTTTATGACCTCATCTTCTAGCTCTTTCCTTTTTTTCAGTATCATTTTTTTGAGTACGCTTGGCAGTCATAGTCCACTAAAACGGTCTTCTGATATTATTCCTGAAATTGTACGGCAGTTCCGCCTGATTTCTAAAATTACATAAAATAACTGTGTATTTTGTACAGTTTTCAAGTGTCATGGTAGGTTTTCACTCTTTTCTCGGAACAGAACGCACACTGGCACACATACACAGTCAGATATTGGAAGTGCGACAAAAACCTATATTTGGCGTGTATTTTCATCTACATCTAGATTATTCAGAAACGGCTGTTAAGGGACAAATCTGAGTGAAGGTTTTCACTACTACGCCATGAATATCATGATACCAGCTTGTAAACCCATTATATACTTGCCCATTACCTCATTGAATTTTCTTTTTCGAACTGAAAATATTTCCATGTTTATTATTTTTTCATTAGTTTTAAACCAAGCTATTGCCACGAATAAGTACGAGTTGAAAATTAGTACTTATCCCAGAACGAAATATCCTTGTTGTTGTAACATGTATAGCTCGATGGTACGGTATACAGTGGAATGAGTTGTATGAGCGTGCTTGTTCATCATTTGTTTTTATCTAGAATCATATTTATAACCTATTATAGCTTCTTTTTTTATTCTTGTAGAATCTGAATTGCAATAATGATTATAAATCAACTGTCGTTTGTTCTTTATAAATGTTTAGGGGTGGGCAACCGCCCACCTCGCCCCTCCCTGGCTACGCCCATGCTACGAAGGCTGAATGTGTCTTAAAGAGCGGACGTCCCAAAAAGCACATAGCAAAAACCGCTTCATGCCAACAGTGTGCCGCAGTAACAATAATGGGATATCACCGTCCCATCTTGTTTAATATAGACTTTAGACAGAACTTGATCAATCCTCTATTCACCTTCCGAAGGAATAAATAAAAATCAGCAGCTTAAAATTACCCCATAAAAATACAAGTGCCATTAGAAACACTGATTTTTACTTTTCCTTGTCGAAGTTTGTCGATGTAACTGACCATTTGTCTACAATCCTTATATAGAAACGAGTTTTCATCGTCACCGATCGAGCGCGAAGCAGTTAAAGCGTCTGCCTATCAATCAGATTACGAAAATATGTAATTAACATTACTAAGTGTTTTCTTTTACTGTTTCAGTATTATTTGCAACATTACGATATTTTCACCAATTTATACATCATTTTTAACACTTTTCAACCATTAGTCGATCTAGCAAAATTTGTTTTTCTTGCAGTGTGTTCTATAAAATAAATTACAAAGATTTGGTGGCTGAAAAGCTACTACGTTTTACTTTTAAAACGATTATTTGCAATGATTTTATCCACTGATATTAACTTGCTATCAGAAGTTTATCTTTCCACTGATATTTGTTTGTTTTATTGAATTTATTACCTTAGCCTACTATTTATAATCAGTTTTTTTATCTCCACATCTATTATTGTAGAAATACACAAGATACCAAGGTTTATACCACTGAAATTGATCTTCGTCTTTCATTTAAAAGGTTTAAATTATTGTAAAGATCTTGAAACTTGAGAAACATATGCAATAATTGAATTTATCTTTTGTCATTTGTGTGGAAAGTGCTTTAATAGTATCAACACACACTTAGCTGTATCATGATTGATAATAGCTAAAGCTTTAATCCTATTTCAACATTATAAATGCATTTTATAGTCGTTTCCCCTCTTCTATTTTGTTCATCTCTTATACCCGTAGGACTTCGGGTTATCGATCCGTTTTGTAAAAGTCTTTCTGTCTCTTACTATTGTTCTAACTTCGCCTAGCGCGTTATCTCTTCTCCCAGCTATTTGTTTAATACTATGTTTCCACTGTTTTCTTGTGTATCTTGAGCTTATAACTCAGCGTAAGGTTTAGCCCCTCACGTGGATATTTTAAACTAAAATAGACGTCTCGATTAGCTAGCTCAGTGAACATGAAACTCTCTTAACACCCCAGTTCGTGGTTATGAAGTTATTTGCCAAAACAGGAATCTGGTTCACCCCTGTAGTGTCTTCGGCCTAAAACTGACTTCAAACAATGAGCAAGAAGAGCAAATTTACTTACATTTGACTTTATAACAGATCAAAACATATATGAAAACATAAAAGCTGCCAAAAGAAAATAATATTAGCTTCCAAAATAACCTATGTGCCATATAGTTTCGGGCTAGTCGCATTTACGCTGTAAACAGCGTAAAACAAAAGACTAAAATAACTGGTTTTTGAAAACGCAATTGTCATAAAAGTCTAAAGACGGTCCTGACAGAAACCAGCTCTGTTGCTATTCACATGCATTAATATCGCACAATTCGTGGAGAGAAACACATTTCTTAAGCGCGATTCCCACATCGCTGTATCGATTGCTTACCGCTTTGAACTGCAAAAATGTTACGTGGAAGCGCTTTAAAACTTGCTGAGTCGCGTTTGGGTTTGGCCGTGGATTGCGCCATCCAAACCTTGGATGGCGCGATGAGTGGAAATTCCCACTAATTTCTGAGGTAAACTCCCGTACTCTTCCTTGGCGTCTACACAACTGCTGATGTGACGAAGTCCTCAAAACGTCGCAAATGCGCCTTTATGTGCGGTGTAAATTGCTGTACTCAGCGTTACACGCGGAAAATGCGTTTGCTGTACTTGGAAACGTTGTAGTGTGGCATTCACAATGAATTATTTATTTTACGGTTCCCAAACCGATTTCTACGGCACTCGCAGCTTCGATGTTGCCCTAAACCGTTTATCACAACACACAAAATCAGCTTCACAATTTGCTCACAGCATAGGGTCGGCTGCGCGTAGTTTCGATTACATTAGGTACACCGGTTAAATCTAAGTAACAAGAAAATACATATATAAATACAAGCTGGCTATATTCTTAACTATGATGTTAAACACTACATGCAAGGGATACCAACGCCCGTTGTATGCGTCTCCTCCATTCTACACAGATATCCGTACCATCTTAGATGTTGTTATTTTACTTTTCCCGTCTAATACTGTCCAGTTTTCTGTCTCATACATCCACATCAGTAGGTATACTGCTTTATATACACTGTGGTTTTGTGTTTGCATTCTAAGATGAACTGATGTTTGTTTTTCATCCAATATCTCTTCAACTTCTTCTCTTAGCTTACTTTTTAATGTTTTGGAATCGTAAATATAAGGGATGATAGACATATAGCTCTGTAGTTTTCACATCTACACGTCCACCCATTTTAAGAAATGGTCTCCATTCTTTAGGTATAGCATTTTATTCCTATCCATTCTGAATATAGCAGTTTTCTTCTTCTCGGTTAACTCTTTGCCTTAAGGTGAACCTCTATGAATTTTCGGTATGTTTCTCTATCTGCGGTCATTCTTATAAGCTTTCTGGTGTTCTTTTCTCTATTTATGAAATTTCTCTTATCGGCCTCTTTTGTTTTCTTTTGCCTCGGGGCCTTTCTTTTAACATTCTTTTTGATATTCGCCCGTCCTGGATTCGTATTACATTGTCAAACCATTTTAATTGTCTTTACTCCATAGTTTCTATTAGTGCTTGTACTATTTCTCACTCTATCACTTTTTGTTTTTCCAGCCATTTTCCTCAGACTTTCTTTTCTGTATCGCCCAGCTTTCCACAGCTTACGTTAGTATTGATAAGCGTACGTGTATATACGTTGTTGTATACTTTATAGCTTGGCTTTTGTGCTTACTGCCCTTTTACTTATGACTGTCTTGTGCATCTGATAGTACACTTTGCTGATTTTGTCTATCCTGCTTAGAATTTCTTGTTCTATCCTACCATCTTTACTTATAATTGTTTCCAAGTAAGCAGTTCATAGCGTTTCAGAAATTCTAGTTCTTTTTCATTAATTTTCTATTCTTCTAGCAGTTTTCTTTCATGCGTTCTTTGTGTTGTGATTTTTGATTTTGTTGCTTTCTAGCAAGAAACCTCGTTTTCTCTATAGCCAATCTGCGATCTGTGCTGAGTTGTGCTCCTCTAATTACCTTCTTATTGGGCATTTTGTTTCTCTGGTATATGTGATTTAATCTATTCTACTTTCAGCTTTTCTTCTTCCTGCTTAAAATGTAATTTTGTGAATCTTTTTATGCTTAAAATAAGTTAAGTACTTTGTTTTCTATATAGAACTCGAGGATTCTCTGTCGGTTCTGATTTGAAACGTTTTTCACGTAGCATTTGCTCCATCTCTGCAATAATCTCTCCCTATTTTTAAATTCCAATCTCCTATTATTAATGTATGTCGAGTCAATATTCTGGAATTTTCTAAGATTGTAGTGAGCTGATTGTAGAATAATACTTTTTCCAGTATATCTTCGTTTTCCGTTGCTGCATATATCTGGATTACTGTTAACTTCTCTGCTATCTCTAAATCTATTATTATGATGCGTGGGCTCATTGCTTCTCACTTGGTTACTCTTTCATCCAGTTCTTGAGTTATTATGATTCCCGCTCCTACTTTGTACGTATTCCTAACCCAAGGTCATCTCTTCATTTCCTTTCTTTTTTCTTTCCACTATTTCGCTTTTCTTCCTTGTCAGGGTTTTTGCATTCCACGTCCCGATTCTCATTTTTACTATTTCGTTGCATTAGTCGTTGTCAAAGACTCCGTCCAGTTCCAAGAATAGTTTATTCACTCTTTCTCTTCTTACATACACAAGGACAAGGGTCCCATTGCCTCAGGACAACTGATATCTGGTTATACCCCCTGATACTGGGCCACCAGAGCCTCGTTCGTTTTCCAGCAAGGTGTACGGGCGGTCTTGCATCTCGTACAGGTAGGATTGACATGCTTATACCTGTTCTGGCTCTGCTGGTCTCTTTTACTCCCGAATATCTTAATGTGAATTCTGTATCTACTATTCTGCTTTCTATTCGTTTCCTTGTGGTTTCGGTTACTTCTAGAATTTGTATAGGTATTATTTTTTCCTGTTTATCTGTCAACTCAGATTCGTTGCCATATAATGTCTTTATATTCCATATGCCAATTTTGATTATTTCATTATTTTTGTTTACCCCTTGTTGAATTTTTATTATCTCATTTTTCCATTGTCGTTTCCTTATTCGTCATTATTTTAACTCATCCTCCACTTCTCTTTTAGTTGTTTCATGTAGGTACTTGGTTTTTCACCCTCTGAAGAATTTGGCAGAGATACCTACTATCGAAAAATACACGACTAATATAGTAGTTTATATAAATCTAGAACGAAAAGTGGCATTTTAAAGACGAGAAGACGGAATTACTTGCGAGGGCATTTAAAAACACTTTTCGTTCGTGGTAAATACAACCGTTTATTTCATACTGCAAGTTTCATGAATTTGAAATAAAAAGTTGGAAATCATTTCAAATTTCATGTCAACAACTGACGTATAATTTTAAAGTACTTGAACTTTAAAATTTTACTTTAAAGTACTAGGACTTTAATGTTCCTATTTTGTACAATAAATAAGTTTTAAAGTACTTGAACTTTAAAATTTTACTTTAAAGTACTAGGATTTTAATGTTCCATTTTTTGTACCATAAATAATCCGAAAAATGTCATTTTTGACATCAGTATGACATAAAGTCCGTTATGTTCATAAAAACTCCTTCCAGGCCGCAAATCTGCGGAACGGAAACGTAGCGCTTTCAAATTTGCGTTTTGCTCAAAGTTATTTCCTGCAATAAACGCGCGTGAAAGTCGGCGGCGGTGTTTTCCTCCCGGCGCTGTTTTAAAAGGAGTATTTCATTACTAGTTGCCCAAGTTGTTCGAGTTTCTCATTTCAGCACGTGGAAACCGAATCCGCACGTACCGCAGAAAGAACTGCTTAGAAATATCAAACACCAACTTCGTACCTAACTTTAGCAGCAGATCAAAGTTAACCGGTTGTGCGTGTTGAGAAAAATATCGCTGCATTCTTTTGTTCTTTAAATTCGCTGTAGCGTTTGCCAATCATCCCTAGCGCCTGCTATAAATCCATAGCCACCTTGAAGCTTGAATACAAAAGGGATTGAAGTCTTGCAATTATCAACATTACGAGAGGGCAGTATTAAAGACTGTCAAATTAATGTGTGTCGCTTTGTTTAATAAATTGCTTTGATTAGTCTCATTTTAGGTCTTATTTATTTATTTAATAATCCTATATTGTAGAAATTAGCGTCGCTCTTCAGCAGCTTAACGAATACACCTTAGCTTTAATTTGGTTAGCAGATTTTCCACCTCTTGACAAGACGGAGAAAATTAATAAAACTAATAAGATTTTTTGCCAGCAACTCTGTGTACACATAATCAAGTAAATTGCGCTTGATTAAGAGAGTTCGCTTAGGAAAGATCCATGTTGAAGATGACACGAGCCATTTCTTTTGAATGCTCGAAATTATGATATCGTTACGTGACGAGCTTATTCTGTGCGAGTCGACAGACACAATTATCTTATAAAAAAATGAAATTTTGAGTAAACATAAAATTGCTATTTGAAATACAGTAATTACTATATGCGTGCTCCACTCAGAAAACTCAGACAACCAGATTATGTTTGAAGATGCTAATAATCTTGCTTAAAGCAGTTTGAATAGGCCATACATAAGTAAATAAGGCAAGGCAGAATAATTTTCTGATCTAAATGTAGCTAATAAATGGTTTTTGTAGTTAATATGATTTCAGAAGCTATGTATACATTAACTTTCCGTCATAATACTGTTTCGACAAAGCTTTCCTTTTTCTCTCTTCAATCTATTATTATCCATGGTTTATATGGACGTCCCTTAACTTTCTCCACCTACCTATATCCTGAGCAATTTTCTCCATATTAGGCGCTGGGTAGTTTTAAATCGTTCAGTTCTTCCATTTGCTGTCTTCCTCTGTATAATTAGTTACATTTATTGTCCTTATGGCGTTTATTGTGTCCTAGAAGGCATCATTACAAAGAAGAAGTACTACTTGGCGATCTATACGGACGAGTTGGAAAACAGTAAAAAGATATCACGGACGATATGGAGAGAGGTTATAACGCGACTTAATTAGTCCACCTGTGCTCAGAACCCACTGCTACAAGTCGTATTGTAGGAAAACGTCTGGCACTCCTTACTATTTAAATAATGTATTCCCCTCTTTGTTCGATTATTTAGCTAAATTAACATGAAACTCTCTTAATACACCAGTTCGTGGCTATGAACGATAATTTTTTGCCAAAAACAAAAAGTTGGTCTCCCCTGCAGTATTATTGGGCTAAAACTGACATCAAACAATCGACAAGAAAAGTTTACTCGTTTACACAATCTATTGACTTCAAAACACATGAAACAATATAAAAGAAATGAAAGCAAATAAGATCAACTCTTATAAAAACCTACGTGCGTGATAGCTGTAGCTACGCACATGTAAGTCCACAACGTATATAAAACAACATCAAATATAGCGGTGAAATAATTGTCATATACAATACCGCGAGCGGTCGACGAATTGCCGAAAATTTTTGTCAAAGTGTATGAGTGTTTATTGCTTCGATATAAATTGGTGGAGTGCGACAGCACGAGACCAATTTTGAAGCACTAAACACGAATAAACACTTTGACAAAAATTCATGCAATTCGTCGGCTGCAAGCGGCATTTGAAGGACTATTCAACGAACTAAATTGAAATTTCTTAGTAATTAATCAATTTTATCACGTCCTCTTTGAAAATAAAAATCTGTTGACGTAAAATAAATTGTTTGTCAAATTTGACATTCCTAATATCATATTTGATTAATTTTACAGGAAGTTAAATAAATGTCACAGGAAGAGAAAAAATTTTTCATTAAAACTCCGCTAGCGGAATTGTTGCACAATTTTACGCTGATTGGTGGCAAATGACATAAATACTAAATTATGATTGGTGAATAGTTAACTTGAAGGGAGTGAGTTGAATAGTCCTTACAATTCAATCAAAATAAATATCTTTAAAAAACGCAGGATCAAATTCGCCTGAAACCAATACTATTTAAGTCCGGTCCTGCTCAGATTTGTATGCACTAAGCCGCACAATTTGCATAGCTAAGCACAGTCCGTAACGCACATGATTTGTACGACTTAGCTGCAGCCATCGTAGCTTGTGAATCGCCAGCTTACAGATTGGCTATGCATGGTGTTATCAACTAGATGATTGGTACGTGAATCCCTTCACACAGAAAGCCGTTCGTCCGGATAACGTCACAAAGTACTCGAACGTCGCAAATGCATCCTATACAGTATACACGATGAAGAAGGCGTTTGTGCTAGTAAACGCTTTCTTGTTAAGCCCAGAAGAACTGATATGCAGCAAATTACTTACTGCTAGCTTGTCGAAGACGCTTGTATTTACTTCGCTGTTCGTAATGGCGAAATTTACTTTGATGTTCGCTTCGAAAGATGAGCATGTACGCACTCGGGCAAAGCCTGTACGCCAATAACCGTTTCTTTGTAAAACCTGCATGAGTTGAAGCTCCCTTATCCCGCGAGCAGATTTAAGCGTTGCATTTATCGCAGCACACACGTAAGTTCAACTTTACAGTACTATTACAGCGCAGGGTCGACGTTACGCACATTTGCTTATATTAAACACAAGAATAAAACATGAAGAATACAACTTGGCTTTTATCTTTTAATTATGAAAATAAGCATAACAGAGAAGTGATGCCAGACGGCCCGTTTGAAGATTATTAATCATAACGGAGGAAGGCGTATAGCTCTACGCCATCAATTGTAAAAGACAATCAAAAACAGATACTTTGGCCACAAGGACATACCTACATAATGATGGACAAAATAATATAAGAAATTGCTAACAGGTATATCGATTGAACTCTTAATATATACCTCAGGAGGTGGTCTACAAAGTGCAGCAGAATTGTTCAGAATATGTTTTAAAGAAGCACATACGCCACAAGCAAGGAAACATGCTTGCATGACTTCAATGTACAAGAAAGGCAACAGAAAATAATATGAAAAGTACAGTGGAATTAACATCACGCTGTCAATCGCTAGACAGTACGGGCGGATAATAAAAGAATAGGAAAGGAAATGATAATGAAACAACAACGCGAATTTATATCAAGCAGGTCATGCACTGATGATATATTTATCTTAAAGCAAATCATTGAGAAACAGTTAGTTGGCCGTTGTCAAAGAAGTAGATATGTTATTTGTTGATTTTAAAAAGACATGTGATTATTTTTATCTGACGAGTTCGCTGTGAACAAAGGGCTAAGACAAGGCTGATGTACATCCCCTACACTGGTTAACATATCGCTAAAGTGTGATTATTCTATTTTGTAGCAAGTAGATAGGCAATACACATTACACATGTGAGCAGTGTTACTAACCTACTTGCTGCAAGGCAAATAATAACACTGTATACGAGGCGTATTCGGAAAAAGTACCGGTTGCATTTTTTTGGTCTAAAATTCTGTTATGGTGCATGTGGAATAATATAAATACCGTGTAATTAATTTATTTTTGGAACAACTAGGTGGACAACCCACATTACGTATGTGAGAAGTGTTGCCTACGTGCTTGTTAACAGATAAAATAATCACACTGTATATACCGGGTGACCAGTTTCCAAACCGAAAATACCAAGTTTTTAATTTTTAATAAACAAATAATATGTCTAACGTAATTGATGTCTAAGTACTTTTAGCCCCCCCCCCATAATTTAAACTTTCGATCTAGACAACCTTGTTTTTTAAATTAAATTAAATGTTTCTAGTAACCTTGTGATATACCCATATATCATGCTTTTGTTGTTTGGTTTTGAACCGGTCACCCGAATGGTAAAATGATCAAGTGCTACTGTCTGAAGACGTGTCATATATGATCACCTGTGTACCAGAAAATGCGTTTGCGTAATTACAAACGCTTGTTTGCTGCACTTAGAACTGTGTCGGCAATGTATACTACCAGGCCCGTGTAGGTCGCTTGTAATTTACACTTTAGACGCAATTTCGCTTCGTGGCTGGCACACAGAATCGCACATCCAGCTTGGGCCAAAGGCCGCGAGACACTCCGATTTGTCCTGAAATTTGCTTAGTTAAAACTCCCTTCGCACATCGCTGCAGGCGTATATTGTTGTATACGAAAATTCCACTTCACAATGCGTTCATTAAATAGGACCGACTTTGAGAACATTTATAATTTTCTAGAATACATTGCTTAAATGTAACACATAAGAAAATACATATAAAAAATACAACCTGGCTTAGACTTTAATTGCAAAAACAAACATTAGGTATCGACGAGGGATGCAGATGGCCTGTTTCATAATGCAAGTAGTTACTAGTGATACTGAGAGATATAATTTTTCTTCATTTAAAGTAGTTAAGTTAAATATTTGCGTTTATAATTATTATGTAAGAAATCAATAAATTTGAAACTGACTCAATAAAAATAAACGACATTTTTTATGATTGAGATTTTAATATCTAATATTGAACCTCTTGACGTTCTATTAAAATATTTAGCATTTCCATACCACTTAAAATAGCCTCTAAGAAAATTTGACAAGAAACATGCACAACTGAGAATATAGCTTGTTCCTGAAGAATCAATTAATCTTATATTATGTAAGGCATTACCTCTAATTTCATTTTTTCGGCCTTTTAAAATAATAGCGAGTTTTAGTTCATTGGTTGCTTATATGCGATTGAACTCTATTTAGTATATTATATTTACCAACTATGTAACTAGTAATAATATTGAATTGATATCTAATATAATTAGAATATTCCGGGTATGCCGAGGTTGTCAAGCATTGTTATTGCCGAGGTTGTCATTTACTTGACATTTCACTGATTCTTCTATTATTTTCCTCAAAAAATAGTTTGAGGTGTCTGAAAAATCTGACGATCAGTGAAATGACAAACATGGCATTACCCGAAAACCCAGTTCCACATGCAACTGGTATTTAAGATTTGCCACTGTTCTTGTTCAAACTGCAAACCTTGCCAAGTGGTACTCGTATTTAATAAGCGGAATCTGCTAAAAGCTGAAAAGTAATTGCTGAATTTCAGTTTCAGACCCATAACATGCGTGTGCCCGTGTACCTTGTATGCGCGGCGCTTATCCTGTGTGTGAAGAGCGAAGAAACCACAAATTACTATGGCAGAAGAATTCAGCCTGTCGATTTAACAGCGGACCAAGAAACGGTGACCTACCTGCTTCCAAAGTTGACCGCCAAATACAGGCCGAATAACGACTGGAACGGCGTTACCGACCCTCGCTTCTACGTTCTCACCGAAATGGAATCGAACGACATCGACTACCAGGTAATTTGAGCAATCCAACTCGGTAAATTGTGACGGTTCTTAAAATAACACAATTACAAAAAAAATAACACCAGCCAGATTATTTGGAAATAAAATAACTTGGCAAAATTGTAAATATAAACACATTAACAAAAGAGAAGGGGAATTACCCACGTCTCGACAGTAACACTTTATCAATTCATCATGCATAAGATGATAAGATGTTACAGTTTGGCTGAGACCATCTCGTTTTTGAATCATTTGTTCTAGCAATCCGATGTATACCCTTTTTGTTCTGGTTTCGAATTAAGAGAAACTTAATTTTATCAAAAGCTCAAAACAGGTATGGACGTGGTTGGTTTTTCCCTATTACAACATATTTCTTTAAATTCCGAAAATACATGTCCAGTTGTAATTCACAAGTATTTTGATGATCATACATCAGAATTATGACAGCAATATATGCTAATTAAATTGCTAGGTGACAATAGTGGTTACCTAGATACCCTTCAGGGTCTCTATGGTTGCCCATCTTCGAGTTGACAAAAATCAATCTTTTTGCATTGTGTGTGGATTTGATATGTTCGATGTGAAAAAAACTTTCACTGTATGATCTCTTCAACCCCGTTAACGTGTTCTCTTCAATCTTAGTATATATTCCACTTGGTAGTGTTCTCTGCCACAGTCATACACTTGATATAGATCGTAATATCCTGATTTAAGCCGTTCTTAGCAGTTTCTGTACCATGTTTGTTCTTCTTCTACGAATAGAACTTGGTCTTGCCTTCCTTGTTTTAACCTAACAATTGCAATTTGGTTTTTCTGCAACTTTCGACGCAGTGTTTAGATTGTTTTCCATGAGTTCTTCTTGTATTAGACTTGTATCTGAGAGCATTCTACATGTATAAGTATCGAGTGAGTGTTTTACCAAACCAAATATAGAAACACCAACAATTGAGTTTATGTGTGACAATATTGGTTACCTACAGACCCTTATAAGGGTCTCTATGGTTACCTAACTTCGATTTGAAAAAAATTCAATGTGTTTGCATTGTGGGTTTGATATGTTCAATGGGGAATAACTCTTACAGTATGGTCTTTTCAAGCTCTCGACGTGCCGTTCTCCATCTTAACATATTTTTCTCTTAGCGGTCCTGAGTCTTGCTTGTGTTAGGTTACTATCTGGAACCATTCTATAGAAGTACCACCTAAGATGATCTCTTTAAGCTCATTGGCCCGTTCTTTTCCATCTTACTATCTTCCACTTGCAGCTTTCTCTCCCGCAAACATACCACCTACCTACATTTGCTATTGATTGTAATACCTTCATTTAAGGCTTTCTTAGCAGTTTCTTAGATTTTGCTGTTTCTACTATTATCTTTGTTCCATAAGTGAGTAGGTACTGGTTTTATCTATGTATCTTTGAGATAAAGCTTAATAGAGGTATAACTATGTTCTTTGGTAAATACACAGATCTTTATACTAGTTTGCATTTCAATTAATATTTTGCCACTATAATTTTCTTTAATCTTCTTCTTCAAGTGCCTATCCTCTGAGGATGTTGGCTATTACGCTGGCCCATGTAATCTTATTCACGGCTGTTCTGAACAGTGTTGTAGTACTCAGTCCGGACCACTGTTTGAGATTACGCAGCCATGATATACGGCGTCGTCCCAGACCTCTTCGACCTTCTATTTTACCCTGTAGAATTAGTTGTAGTAAGCGGTACTTCTCACTCCTCATAACATGCCCAAAATATTCCATCTTCCTTCGTTTAACTGTTGTTAGAACTTCTTTGCTCTTATCAATTGTAATACGGTGTTGTTTGATGTGTGATGTGTCCATGAAATTCTCAACATGCGGCGATAGCACCATAACTCGAAAGCCTATATGCGCTTGCTTGTTGCTTCTGTTAAAGTCCAGGCCTCGGCGCCATATAGCAGGACTGAGAATATATAACATCTAAGGACTCGAAGTCTGATATGTATGTTAAGGTTGATGTTGCATAATAGTCTCCTCATCCTATTGAATGCGCTTCTTGCTTTCTCAATTCGTATCATTTCTTTTGAGTGGTCCCAGTCCTTATTTAAGTTACAACCCAAGTATGTAACATGGTCTACCTCTGGTAGCAGTGAACTGATTGTTGTTAGCTATGTTATTTTTGCTGATGGTTAGAATGTGGATTTTTTTGCAGTTCAGTTTCATCCCGTATCGTTCGCATGCTCTTACAACTTGGTCAATCAGTCTCTGTAGGCCCTCAGCTCTGTCTGCAAGCAATACTGTGTTATCGGCATACCTTAAGTTGTTAATTAGCTCACCGTTGACAACAACACCATCTTCTATGTTGTGAAAAGCTTCTCTAAACAGCATTTCTGAGTAGACGTTAAATAACGCTGGAGACAATATGCAGCCCTGACGGACCCCTCTTTTCACGTTAAATTCTTCAGACATCTCGTTTTCCACTCGAACCATTGCTTTTTGTTCCATGTACAGTTTAGATATTACACGAAGATCTTTGTTGTCTATACCACTGCTCTGCAAGACCTCGAAAAGTTTAACATGTTGAACTTTGTCGAAAGCTTTCTCAAAGTCTCGTGCTCTCTGGATAAGTACCTGAATGCTAAACAGCGCTGCTCGTGTCCCAAACCCGTTTCTGAACCTAAACTGGGTTGCACTAATATTTTCTTCGAGCTTTCTGTAAATACGTGTGTGAATGATATTAAGGAAAATTTTAAGCGCATGTGACATCAAACTGATTATTCTGTGATCCGAGCACTTATTGGTGTTTGCTTTTTTTGGTAGTGGTATAAAGATCGAGGCTAGCCAGTCCTTTGGCAATTGTCCGCTGTCATAAATTTTGTTAAACAGCTCCGTCAAAACCTGCATTTGGTCGTATCCTAGCCGTTTCAAGATTTCTCCGTGTAGTTGGTCTGGTCCGACTGCTTTGTTGTTCTTGAGTCGTTTGATTGCCATATAAACTTCGTTTGTGGTCATTTCTGGACCAGTGTAGTTTGACAGTATGAGTTCCGTTCTATTATCATCTTCAAATAGATATTGCACGTATTCTTTCCACCTTTGTAATTTCTTATCAGTTTCTGTGATTGGTTTGTTATTGTGGTCTAATATTGGATTCTCGTTCTGCGTTCTCATAATTCCTGACATTTCTTTGATTTTTTTGTGAAGTTGGAATACATCATGTTTTGCGTCTAGACTCTCAATCTCGATGCATTTCTCCTGCAGCCACATTTCCTTCGCCTCTTTAATTTTTCGTATTACTTCTTTGTGTAGTTTGTTATATTTTTCAATATTTTTATTTTTATGTTGTCGCCTTTCCTCCATTAATTTCAGAATCTCATCTGTCATCCATTCTTTCCTCTTGGTTGCTTTTTCTGATTTCACGTTGTCTTCCGCTAGGGGACACCACACACTCTTTAACTGCACTCCATAATTCTTCTACCTCTGTTTTCTTATCGCTTTGTTCACTTATTTTGTCAAATTTGTTGTTGTCTTTTTTGACTTTTTGTTGTATCTCACTTTTTTTCAGTCTTTGTATGTCTATTTTTGGTACTTTTCCTCTATGCACTTTCTTTAAGCGTAGTCTAGCCATCGCTAGCAGGAGATTGTGGTCGGACGGAACATCTGCCCCTGGGTATGTTTTTGCTGCCGTAATTGTGTTTCGGTATCGTCTATTTATGATGACGAAGTCAATTTGATTTCTTACTATTCTTTGATTGTTATCTGCTGGTGATTTCCAGGTGTACAATCTCTTGGGGGGGGCAATTGAAAATAAGTGTTTATGATTGTGTGATTGTTTTGGTGGCAAAATTGTATTAGACGGTCTCCTCTACTATTTCTTACACCAAGTCCGAAATTTCCTACCACGTTCTCTACTGGACGCCGACCAATCTTAGCATTGAAGTCTCCAAGAATTATGTTAACTTCTTCTTTCTTTGTATATCTTATTGCGTCATTCAGATGTTCATAGAAGACGTCCAGTTTATTTTCTGTGCTCTCTGATGTTGGGGCGTATGCCTGAATTATATTTAAGTTCCATGGTCTTGCGGCTACCTTTAAAAGTGCAACCCTATCTGAGATGGGTACGAATCCACACACCGCATTGTTTATCTTTTTGTTGACTATTATAGCAACTCCATTTCTATTACCTGTTGTATTGTCGCCTGAGTAGTAAATATGATGTTCATCAATGATACATTGTCCTGTATTGGGCCATCTTACCTCACTACATCCCAGGATCGCTATGTTAAGTCGTTTCATCTCTTTTATGACATTTGCCGTTACTCCAATCAACAACTTTGTTATTTATTAATGCCTATGTTCTAATTGTTTGGTATTTACAGGAACCTCTGACGGGAGAAGGTCGGACCAAGCGGCAAGGTTTAAACAACGGACCATCCCTGTCCATCGTAAACTCCTTAGACGTGTTGCGCAACAGGCTGCTGCTGGAAATAGCAAGAAAGAAGCAGTTGGAGGGCATGAACCGAAACAGGAACCTGCTGTCTTCCGTGGGCAAAAGGGCAGCTCTTGGACACAGAGGCGCGCTCGGATACGACAATAATCTCTAAACGAACTATTATAACCACTGAAAACGATGCAGTTTTCATTAACAAGCCCTAAATTAAAACTGCACCGTTTTTTACTAGCACTTTGTCGGTTATAATTTCACACAGATCTCTGAAGCCATTCCAGTAGTAGTTAAATTAGGTCTTCGGTAGGCAATAGATCTAAATTGGACTTCGACACCATCAAGAGCATTTCTTCCGAGACTTCTGGTCACTTAGTTTCTGGCTTAGAGGAAATAACTTACTTTTAGTTTGTCCGTTGAAGATAATTTATTAAAATACTAGTCAGTAGTGAAAGATACTTATGAAGGCATGTTTCTCATGCTTTAGATAGCTTTATTTATTTATTTTTGTAGCAGTATTGTTTAGCTTATGGCCTATACAGTATTAAAATAAGTGAATGTACCTAACTTCATCTACCTGTTCTGAAATGTAAATCACAAACGTATTTGTATTTTTAAAGTATTTATTGTGTCCATCGCTCAGGCTGAATAATTATGGTTGTGGTAAAGCTGATTTAAATTAGAACAAATAGAACATATTGTGGACTTACAACGATTTCATGACCGCTCTATGTTTCTTGTGTACCTTCCAGAGTAGCTGAATAAATGAATGTTTTGTTTAATATTGTCCTCTATTTTATAATATGTTACGAGTTTCTGTTTTATGTTAGTACCTACCTATTATAATATATAGGAATGTATAACATGTACAAAATAAATCAAAAAAATAATAAAACACTTCTTATGTTTGTTTTCAATCCACTTTATTATGAAAGCTAAATTGTTATCAAACTTTTAACGCAGCATTCAAATGATTACATTCGTTGGAAACCAAAAATTTGTTAACTATGAAGCTTTTTCAAAAGTTGTCATTTAACGTAAATAATTTCAATGCCTATACGTCTTTGATTGTTTAAAACTAGTTTGAAATGCATAGCTCAAAATAATATTTTAATATTAAATAAAAACATACCTCAACATTTGTTCATGCTTAAATAACTTGCACACACACATTTTTGCAATTTTTGGCAAGTATAAAACTTATTCTAAGACAGTATAGGTATGTAGCTCTTCAAATATGTACCTATTTTTTAATATTGTCGATTATATCAAACACATCATGGCACATAAGCATATCAATTAAAGCACTATATGATTTATCTCCTAACTATAAATTTACTAAAAAGATACTACCTATTGCTTATTTATATGTGTATTGCTTGACTGAGTTTTCCATGACAAATATGTATTCCAAAATATGGCAACAACTTGTACTACCAACACTTGGTAGCGCAAGGGCACAACGTAAAAATTGCCTAACTGCACCCACGGCCACAGTTTATAATTATTTAAGACAATGTCTTGGTAATCTCGTCTAATATCCGAAATTGTCTCATCAACGTTCCTTCCCTGCACAACCCCTAACGTTGCAAGAAAAACTCCGATGAATATCGGTGCGAATACCAACTGGTCGCAGGCCAACTTTTTGAGAACCGCTGTTTTGCTATTATTATCTCCAAAACATCTCGCAAGAATTCGATACCATGCGGTCAGGCCTGGGCCCTAGAAGCAACACAATATAATTATACGTACAGCAGGTGAGACAAATAATCACTTACGGCGAAACATAATCCTATGCTTCCAAACTGAGCTGTCCTAACGAAATTGATCTTCTGCAACGAAGTCCCTTCCACGACCGTCTGCGCTATAACATCCCCCGAAGCCATCAAAAGCCCCGTTTGCACGGAGGATGTTATCAGAGGATATTTTTTTAGGGCTCGTTCATAAATTTTTAATAAAGTACCCATAACGAATAGACACTATGCAGTTTTGAGGTTATCATTCGAACGTCACTTTTTTAATTTTTTTTGTTCACTGGTATTAAGCGCACGATCCAAGAACTGACAGTCAGTTGTCAAAATCATGTCAAAGTGCAATAAGGCAAACGCGAAGAAAGTATGTCTGAGATTAGCAAATTCGTATAACAGCGGCAAATTTAAATAACCAAAAACATACTAATCGCTTATTATTTGCAAAATCCAAGTAGCGTACAAACTTATTTTAGAATAAATCGTGGGGTAATTTTTGCAGGACATCCCAGACCATGAAACGCCTCTGATAACACCCAAGTGCGTTAAGGGGGCTCCGGTGTCGATATTGCACTGATCTTTCGAGGCTGCCTTCAAATCCCTGCAATAGAGTTAGTTATTCGCAATGCTGCGACAGTTTCTTCGAATTACTTCGATGGGAACACTCAACTTCGCGAAGCTACTACCAACCTACAGCAGAGCACGCAGTGCGATTCGAAACTGCTCTCTTGTCACAGCTGGTTTCTGCGGCGTTGTTTATGCAAAGGATTTGGCGGACGAGTACAACACGGCCAACTTTGAAGATGAAATTAAGAGAGCCACTAAGGAAGGGGAGAAGTATTTAGCCCAGTTAATGCTCATGCTACGAACTCTTATACTTCAGACGAGCGTTGAGTACCAGGAATGCTTAATTAAGCAGATAGAAATAACGAAGCAGAATATAAAAATAGGGCCGGTGGGGGAACATTGGGACCAGTTAGTGTGTTTCAGGGTAAAGGGTAAAGAGCTGAAAGAGGAGCTGACGAGGTATGAGGCATTGGCTACAAATATTGTAGAGATTGTGAATCAGCAGGCTTCATCGATGTTTTTTGAAAATGAAATAGTGCTGGAGCACCTTAATTTAGAATTGATAAAACTGCAGAAGTTGTGTGGCGAGCAGTTGCGTGAGATTCACAAATATGAAGCGGAATTATTAGAAATTAGTCGAGACAGTATATTGCATGGATAGAAATTAAATCAATTAAAATGTGTTATTGACGATAAATTCTTTGTTCGCTGTTTTAAGCTGTTGCCTAAGAATTTTATACAATGTACAGGCTTTTTTTACTGTAGAAATATATCCGAGTTGCAAAATATAATTTTTACTTAAGAATCCGAATCGTAGTAAGTATTTAATCATCACAGTACACGGGTGTGTTTTGTACCACCTCACCAGAGATTAAAAAAGTATCAAATTCTGTATCTTTCAACAAGCTTATTACCTTTATTAAGTGTTGTTCAGTTTCTGATCTACGTTTGTATCTTTAAATGTGTGCACCCAAACCCCTTTTGCATGCATTTCTGTTGCCACGTGTTTTAAGCCCTGCCATTGCCATGATGGATTCAAGATTTGAGCCTTAAACTTGAGAAATCACCACCAAGACTTGCAATGCTTCATCAGGTCTATGGTGACGCAAAATTGTATGTCAAATACAAATCAATAACTTTCTAAATTGAGTTGCAGAGTCGATAACAAGATGAGCAGCCAACGGGGCAACAACAGCCGCAGCCGCCCTCAGAAGCACCAGAACCGCACGGTGTTCAAGAACAACCTGCATGATACCAGCCACCAGACCAAGTTCATCAACAACCTCACCATCAGCAACGTGTGCCAGCGTTGCAAGGAGATAATCGAGTGGAAGATAAAGTACAAAAAGTACAAGCCTCTGACGCAGCCCAAAAAGTGTGTTAAGTGCGAGCAAAAGACTGTGCGCCACGCTTATCACGTGATGTGCTTGGAGTGTGGCAGGAAGCTGAAAGTGTGCACCAAGTGCTGCCAGTCGAAGGAGATTATACCGGAGCCTGTGAGCAAGCAGGAAGGGATTAAATTGGATGCTGAGATGCAGAGCGCTTTGCAGTCTTTGCCCGAGCGGAAAAGGCGGACGTTCATTAGGTACATGAATAAACAAATCAAAGAGGGTGCCGATGAAGATGAAGAAAAGCAAAAATTGGGATTGATGGAAAAGTTAAATATGCTTAGGGTTAATGATGACGATGACGATGAATTTTTTGATGATGATTTAGATGATTTAAATTCGTTAGATGACTCCGATTCTCCATAAACATGTTAATTGCTTAGTTAAATTGGTGGAATATATTTTCTTTTTTTTATCTAAAATATAGAACGGTAATAGTGATAATTTTGTACGTTTAAAGTGAAGTTAGTGTCTGTTAATAACAATTAAATGTATTTGCCATTATACTTGCATTTTAATGACTAACCTAAAATAGCATTAATTTAATTAAAAGTAGCGTATGGGTATGAGGACTATACAGAGTGAGTCAATAGTGCGTCAAGGGCTCATACCTAATTTATAGTTTAAAGTTAAAAAAATATACATCTACAGGGTGTGTATAAATTGGCGAAAGAACTACACTTAGCGATGTTGGTCTCAAATTCTAAGTTGAAAATCCTAATACTAAAATGTTGGATTGGTCTTCGTGAGCCCTCACGGTAGATAAAAAACTTAGTTTCATCAGGTAAAGTACATTTTCTGTTTCAAATACGTCAAAGTATCATCAAGGAGAGTTGTTCAAAATATAAAATTATTATGAAGACCAATGCAACATTTTAGTAAGTATTACGATTTTCAACTCACAATTTTATGACCAATATTGCCACCTGTAGTTCTTTCGCTAATCTATACACATCTTGTAACTATAAAAGTTTCATAACTTTTAAGCTTTATAACCTAAAATTATTTGAATTGTTCAGGGTGTTCAGTTTTTGTTGACCCACACAAAATCCGAGGGGTCAATCAACAAGGTTTAAGTGTACAGGAAATATCCTTATGTAAAAGATTTCCCTTAATTTCCCTCAGACTTCCCTAGATTGCTAAGATTTCTAAGAGATCTCCTCAGCACCTCTAAGACTCTTGAGATTTTCCTTATATCTCCCAAGATTTCTCGCAATTCTCACAGTGATGTGCTTTTGGTAAATACCCAATGGATAGGGTATTTATAAATAGATATTTACCCCTGCCTCGGGTAAGTACAGGCAGACCTCGCCGTTCACAAGGATTACGTTCCAGAAGAATGCCGCGAAGCGCAAAACCGCGATGCGCAAGTAAACACCTAAATGATAAAAATGGGGTTAGGTTCCATAAACTAGATTTATTTATATTATGCAACCTCAAAAAATTCAAAAATACATAAAACGTGCAAAATTCCATACGTAATAGCACGGGAGCCATTGAACTTTTTTGTTACGTCATTGGGCTCACGGCTAAATTAAACTTCATGAATTAGTTTTTGTGCTGATGTCAACAAAAACCGATTTCTGCAATCTCGAATCCGGGGATAAAATTAAGGGTTGAAAGTTGTCGTAATTGACGACTATTTCACGTCATTTTTAAATGCAAAATACAAATTGCCCTCAAAAGTTTAATTAACACATAGCAATAAAATATATTTCTGCAATGTGGAATCGGGGGATAACCCCTTCAACAAAGAGGGTGAATATGTAGGGTTGAAGTTTTAAAAAATTTTGTAAGATAAATGAAAATTTCTTTTTAGACGACCACGTGTGAAAGTAACATTATCGCGACAGCAGCCTACTACAGAAAGTTGACAATTTCATACACTAGCACGATATTATATCGTGCTAGTCATATCGTAACGGCACAAAGTTATTCACATCACGGCCTCATCACGGCCTGCTTAATTGTGTGACAAACGTCACTTTGACGTTTGTCACACAATTAAGCAGACCGTGATTCAAATAATCCAGACGCTTTTGCTTTATTCGTTGCTCTGCTTCCAACAAGCTCTAATTTTTTATAATTGTACCAATAATAATATAACGATCAATTTTGCAAACGAAATAAAAACAATTCTTAAAAACAGAATTTACTTTGAGTAGTCGTCTAAAAAATAGTGTTCATAACTCGCCCGAAAGTGCAAATATTTGTGCTCGTGTTTTAGATCCACTCGGGCTTCGCTTCGCTACGCCCTCGTTTGTCTAATCAACACTCGCACGATACTTGCTACTTTCGACGCTTGTCATGAAAATAACTATTTTAGACGACCACATATGAAAGTAACATTATCGCAACAGCAGCCTACTACAGAAAGTTGACAATTTCAAACACTAGCACGATATTATATCGTACTAGTCATATCGTAACGGCACAAAGTTATTCAAAACACGGCCAGCTTAATTGTGTGACAAACGTCACTTTGACGTTTGTCACACAATTCAGCAGACCGTGATTCAAATCATCCAGACGGTTTTGCCAATTGTACCAATAATAATATAACAATCAATTTTGCAAAACGAAATAAAAACAATTCTTAAAAATAGAATTTACTTTGAGTGGTCGTCTAAAAAATAGTGTTCATAACTCGCCCGAAAGTGCAAATATCTGTGCTCGTGTTTTAGATCCACTCGGGCTTCGCTTCGCTACGCCCTCGTTTGTCTAATCAACACTCGCACGATATTTGCCGCTTTCGACGCTTGTAATGAAAATAACTATTTTGCATGCACTAGTGCGAACATTAAACATTATAAAAATTATATGCTGCATAACAAACTCCGGGGTCATGACTTTCTGCAATCGCCTCAAAAGCAACTTGTCGCGCCGTCAAATGCTCGTGCCCAGTCAATTTCATGTTATTGCGATTTGTACATCAATAAATATACACGAATTTTTCTTACTATTCTCAATTTTCTCAAACATGTTATCGTGTTTCTCAAGTGTTACCGGCATTATTTCTTTACACAAAATAATACAATTTCTACAAATTAATGTAATAAACACGACCTTTAGAACGTTTATGAGATAAACTACAAAAAAGGCATGATCGAGGAATCGTAGATGCTTCCGAAAAGCTCGTCTCGATGTCTGTTTCGAGGTCTATTGGATCAGAAATTTCTTCTAGAGCAACTAACGATGAAGTGGTACTCTCCTGTGTTGTATTGAGATGTTTTTCAGTGCTGCTCTGAGTTTCAGCAGCCTGACTGTGATCTCTGGAAAGATTTTTTGATAGAATGTACAAATCTTTTCATTGTAATTATTTAGTTTAGTTGTCAGCAGATGATTTTTCGTGTAATCGGAGAAAAAAAGCGGAGGACCTTTTAGCGAAAAAGAAAATTATATTAAAATTATGATGTTCTGTTACAGTATCAAATTAACCTTACGACACTAACGAATGGGCGAGTATCGAATGCTAAACAAATCCGGGAAATGGGGCACGCTCACCCTGACAATCGTTAAAAACAGGCTAAAGGCCTCGGCTCGAATGCGCTCAGGGAGATGGGCGTGATTCAAGACGGTACACCGCAGGGCAAGCGTGTTGAGGTATATACACGGTATTGCTAAAGAAATGGGTGCCACTAGATCCAACTCAAGATACCCACGTTCAACCGGACCTGGAGGTTTAAACGGAGCGAGAAGTACTCAAATAACTATTTCGGGAACCCTGGTGCAGCGACAGATACAAAAACCTACCTGGAATGCCCGTCCGCCACGTCCGGGCCTCACCTTACAATGGTCGTAACACAGTGACACAGTCCCCCTGTAAACAAACATGCACAAGACACAAAAAGGCAAAGAATAAGACTGTTCGTTAATACATCTATTGGCCACACCAAGTGAGTTACCAAACACCATACAAAAATACAGGTATATTCGGCATCTATGCCGGCTCGTAAGAATGGCTTATAAGGTACGCCCAGCTGGGAGGCGCGTTAACTAAAGGTTTCGGCGCATAGCTGAGCCGAACAACAAATCCAGGCCGAAAGAGGTGAAACGTCGATTTAGGCCTCAACAGTCATGACGCGCGAGTGCAAAGCCTGAACTTGGGTTCGAGTCACCAGACTTACAGTGAAATATCTAAGAATAACAAACATGAACTGTTAATCTACACAAACAAAGCTGTCTGCCAGCGCAAAATATTAGAACACTACGTTAAATTTTATTACTTATAAATTAAATCTCCCGCGATTGAAAACAATTTCGAAAAATTCCTCAAGTTTGTTCATAAACATAAAATACAGAATTTTGATCATTCTTAAATTCGTGTATATTTATTGTGAGAAACTATGGTTGTGCAAATCGCATTGATTTGTTGAATATAATAACGTGAAATTGACTCGGCACGAGCATTTGACGGCGCGCAACAAGTTACTCTTGAGGCGCTTGCAGAAAGTTATGACCCCGGAGTTTGTTATGCAGAATATCATTTTTGTAATGTTTAATGTTCGCACTAGTGCATGCAAAAAGAATTTTTCATTTATCTTATAAAAATTTTCACAACTTCAACCCTACATATTCACCCTCTTTGCAGAAGGGGTTATCCCCGGATTCCACATTGCAGAAACATATTTTATTGCTCTGTGTTAATCAAAGTTTTGATGGGAACTTGTATTTTGCATTTAAAAATGACGTAAAATAGTTGTTAATTGCGACAACTTTCACATCACAACCCTAAATGTTATCCCCGGATTTGGGATTGCAGAAATCAGTTTTCGTTTACATTAGCACAAAAACTAATTCATGAATTATAATTTAGGCGTTTATCTTATGACGTAACAAAAAGTTCACTGGCTCCCGGACTATAACATAAGTCTGCCACTTGAAATTAGAGCTCGAATGTCCATTTGTTTATTCAAGTTATAATTTTACAATTTATTTCAGGTCCAATTTGGTAATAAGAGATTCAAAGGAATAGGCTCGATAAGTGTGTTATAAATAATGTTATTTAGGTGTTCATGACAAACCGCATACGTCTGCTTTATTTACTTAGTGTGTGAAAGTTGAAACAGGTAACGTTGGCAATTCCATCCGTGTACGGCAAAAAAAAAGGGAGCACATAAGTGCCCCGCGTAAAATCAAATCAGCGAAATGCAAATCCGCGAACGACAAGGTCTGCCTGTACCTAAAAACTGGGTATTTATCAAATTTCTAATATTTATAAAGCTAAGCTGACTTTTACTCATCTAATAGTGTTATTTAAATAAAATAAGCTATATACTTCATTCAGAATCAAGAAAGAGTAAAATCTGCAACCCAAGTTACAAATATCAACAATGTCTTCTACATCTACAGTTGGGACCACGAGGGAAGGCGAGAGGGTCAGGGCGCAGAAGACGTGTTTATGTAGTTTGAATACTTGCAGTCCAGTGGCATAGCGTGTCAAATTTCATAATAAGCATATGCAAGTATAAGTTAATTAACTAAGTACCTATTTGTCTATAACAACTACGGATTTCTTCGAAAAATTTGGAACAAAGCGTTTGTTTAC
The DNA here is from genome assembly GCA_940337035.1 of Agriotes lineatus. Classification (NCBI taxonomy): domain Eukaryota; kingdom Metazoa; phylum Arthropoda; class Insecta; order Coleoptera; family Elateridae; genus Agriotes; species Agriotes lineatus. Next base: position 34,284,636 of record OW679198.1, on the reverse strand, counting down.
CCATCTCTCGTAACTGGTACCGTTCATATCGTCATGGTAATCTCCACTCTTTGTCTCAGATTTAAATGTTATTAAACAGTTGGAAATAAAGCCCATCATGCCGCCTGCGTGAATCATGATTAATCGTTTACCCTTCACAATATTTGAGAGCAACACTTTGTTGCTATTGTCGCAACAATTTCTTGAATTTGTATGCGCACTGTGAATGTAGCTTTCATCCAAAAAAACAATCGGCCTATTTTCACTTGGGTAATATTTGGTATTTTGGAGGTATTCTATTCTTTTTGCATGGACATCTTTCTTTTCCATTAAAAGTTTCCTGTTGTTTTGCGTTTTCTTACATCTAATGCCAATTTTTTTAACATTTTTTTTCAATTTAGACAATGAACTACACCAACTTAGATCTGTTGATAATTTTTCTTATAAAGCCTTAATGGTGACACGGTGTTCTGTTTTATGAAAATTGTGACTTATTTGCGAAATATAATTCTCATAACCTTCCAAATCTGTTACGGGATGTTTTCTCGGACATTTTTTGTAGTGGTTTCAATCTCACCGTACTATTATTTTCTTCCGAAGATGCACTGGCTTTTTTCATAATCCTTTCTATTGTTCTGACGGACTTTTCGTTGTTTCACAATTAACACTCTTGAGAATCTCTTCTTCCTTCTTAGATAAAAAGTACCTACACTACATCATGTGTTTTGAGCAGTCAAATCTTTTCGGGAACTAACCATTGTCAAGCAGTATACGGAGAACTAAAATGTTCAGCAAAGATCCTGGTTTGTACTAATCTTAATGACTTCTTAATTTTGCTCACTGTACTTAATATGTTCGTGATACTTACAAATTCAAATAAGTACCTAATTATTAAGCCTTGAAAATTAAATCTTCAACAACTTAGGATAAATATCAGTGAGTAATTTTATATGAAAATGCTAAACATCAAAACATGTGAATAAATTAAATATTGGTATCTATCATATATATAATACACATATATTGCTAGTAAAGCCTCGGAACGCCCGAAAGCATTACGGCGCCGACATAGTCTCACTTTGAGTATAACGCGTTTCGTGCGCATGCGTGAGAATTCGAACTCCGCCTTTAGAAGCAAATTTTAAACTTGACCACTTCCCCATTGGGCGGACAACGCCGCCGCCCTTGCGCACCGCTCACCGTTATACATTGAAGAGTTGGTTGTCTGTCTCACTTCTTACGTGAGTTTGCCACTCATAGCCGCTAGCAATATAGTAAGCACCTATTAGATATATGGTATCTACCAATTGATAAGAAATAGCAGAAACACTACGCCACAGCATTTGATGTTTTACGGATTCGTGTCTACCGCTATCGATCGGCATGCGCCAGCTGCTTGCCTTCCCTCGTGGATCCAGCTGTACCTTTATGATTGTCGCCATGAAGTATAAAAAATGCCGTTTCCAATTTAAAAAATCTGAATTCAAAAATTTAATAATATGCCAGGTGTTCTATTTAAAATAAGAGTTAATAAAAAAACATTTTAGAGGTATTTAACTGGAAAATCACCAATCTCACATCAATACTAATTTAAAATGTAATAAAAATGTAATGTTTGAAAAAAATCGTTAGAGCCGTTATTGAAAAAATCGAAAAAAAAACTGAAAATTGCAAGAATAAACACCATCTCTCGGTTATGCGATTTTCTTCTAAAGCTTGCTGTCGCATCTCGATAGTACACAAAACTTATAGTAATTTGTATACCAAGGCAACGTTTTTTTTAAATCTTGAAATTACAACATTTTAACCAATTTTTTTAGGTTATGTTGACGTCGGTTGACGTTTATCTTTCGCCCCGCCACTTAAAAAAAGTCATAAATCATTGGATTACTTCACTGCCGATTTCTCGTATTTTAATGACTATTCAACACTATAACATATAAGCCAATCACATTGCAGACATTTGCTTTTTTCAACCAATAACAGCAGTATATCACTGACTATTCCCCTCAGATAATATAAACCAATCCCATCAATCAATTTTCAAAATTTGAACCAATCAGAGTCGAATACAGCGAATATTTTGCACTAGTGGAATACCCGGGTATTTGCACAAGTGCAATAGCGAGTATTTGCTGAAAGAAAAGCAAACCAGCTAGTTACACAAGAAATTTCAGAAAGAAAACTGAAAACTCTTTAAAAATGAATAGTGGGTACACAAAGGAAGACATTTCTTCGAGGAATAGTCTTGCAATATTCCCCGCGTGCATTCTGCACTAGGGATATAAGTACTGAATATTGGGCACCATGCAAAATATTCACAAAACAATGTACGTACTCAAAAAATAAATAGCTTTGTTGCGAAGTATCGCTTAGCAACGATGTTCTTTCCTTAGTGATATCGCTAGGTTAGGTACGTAACACTTAACCCCAACAAACTGTGTGGCTTGTTTTAAAAATTTTAAAATGCTGTGTTTTGGAAGTATTCCGCTGAATTTAATTGAGAATGAATAATTATATTAATTGTTGGATTATTTTTCAATAAAGTTAATCGTTATGTATTAATAATGTTAAATAGTCGTCCCAAATACCACTCGAAGTGGATATATACTTTTTAAATATTTTGCCATTTCCATAGAAATTATTGCAAATTTCACTCAACAAAATCACATTTAAATGTCACTCGCCTTCGGCTCGTGACATTTTTGATGTGATTTTGTATCGTGAAATTTAAACGCAATAATTTACATGGAAACGACAAAATATTTGTCAAAAATATATCCACTGCTTGTGGTATTACCCTTGACTATTCAACACTATAACATAAAAGCCAATCATATTACAGACATTTGCTTTTTTCAACCAATAACAGCAGTATATCACTGAATATTGGGCACCATGCAAAATATTCACAAAACAATGTACGTACTCAAAAAATAAATAGCCTTGTTGCGAAGTATCGCTTAGCAACGATGTTCTTTCCTTAGTGATATCGCTAAGTTACGTAACACTAAATCCCAACAAACAGTGTGGCTTGTTTTAAAAATTTTAAAATGCTGTGTTTTGGAAGTATTCCTCTGAATTTAATTGAGAATGAATAATTATATTAATTGTTCGATTATTTTTCAATAAAGTTAATCGTTATGTATTAATATTGTTAAATAGTCGTCCCTAATACCACTCGAAGTGGATATATTTTTTAAAAATATTTTGCCATTTCCATAGAAATTATTGCAAATTTCACTCAACAAAATGACATTTAAATGTCACTCGCCTTCGGCTCGTGACATTTTTGATGTGATTTTGTATCGTGAAATTTAAACGCAATAATTTACATGGAAAAGACAAAATATTTGTCAAAAATATATCCACTGCTTGTGGTATTACCCTTGAATATTGGGCACCACGCAAAATATTCACAAAACAATGTACGTACTCAAAAAATAAATAGCCTTGTTGCGAAGTATCGCTTAGCAACGATGTTCTGTCCTTAATGATATCGCTAGGTTACGTAACACTGAACCCCAACAAACTGTGTGGCTTGTTTTAAAAATTTTAAAATGCTGTGTTTTGGAAGTATTCTGCTGAATTTAATTGAGAATGAATAATTATATTAATTGTTGGATTATTTTTCAATAAAGTTAATAGTTATGTATTAATATTGTTAAATAGTCGTCCCAAATACCACTCGAAGTGGATATATTTTTTTTAAATATTTTGCCATTTCCATAGAAATTATTGCAAATTTCACTCAACAAAATCACACTTAAATGTCACTCGCCTTCGGGTCGTGACATTTTTAATATTATTTTGTTTCGTGAAATTTAAACGCAATAATTTACGTGGAAACGGCAAAATATTTGACAAAAATATATCCACACTTGTGGTATTACCCTTGACTATTCAACTCACCCCCTTAAAGTTAACTATTCACCAATCATAATTTAGTATTTATGTCATTTCCCACCAATCAGCGTAAAATTGAGCAACAATTCCGCTAGCGGAGTTTTAATGAAAATTTTTTTCTCTTCCTGTGACATTTATTTAACTTCCTGTAAAATTAATCAAATATGATATTAGAAATGTCAAATTTGACAAACAATTTATTTTACGTCAACAGATTTTTATTTTCAAAGAAGACGTGATAAAATTGATTAATTACTAAGAAATGTCAATTTTGTTCGTTGAATAGTCCTTCAAATGCCGCTTGCAGCCGACGAATTGAATGAATTTTTGTCAAAGTGTTTATTCGTGTTAATTGCTTGAAAATTGGCCTCGTGCTGTCGCACTCGACCAATTTATATCAAAGCAATAAACACTCATACACTTTGACATAAATTTTCAGCAATTCGTCGACCGCTCGCGGTATTGTACAGTGAGCGCCAAAAAGCATTGGCCAGTTTCAATTTGTAATAACAATTTATTTGCTTAAATTACACAGTTAATCAGAACGATTTCTTAAAGACTAAGAATGGGAGATTCACTTATGAAAAATGGTGTCGGTTAAATGACTCCCCTCTTGTTGAATGTACTCTTTTAAACGGTGGCCGAAATCTCTCATCACACGTTGCCGCATATCCTGCAGTATAGCTTCAATATTTTCCCGAATAAACATTTTAAGCTTTTCCAGATTTCTTATCTTTCTTGTAAAGACTCTGCTCTTCAAGTAATCCCAAAAGAAAAAATCAGGAGTGGTTATGTCCTGCGATCTCGAGGGCTAATGAAGGTCACCATAGCAAGATATCAGTTTATTTGGAAACGATTGTCGTAGGAGAATCGTATTAATTCTTGCGGTGTAATTTGTAGCACCGTCCTGTTGAAACCAATATTCATTTACTATCTCCTCCTCTATTTGCAATAAAAAGATCTTTAAAGCATGTAATGTGTTTGAGATGTAACCGTTACCGTTTCACCAATTTCCTCGAAGAAATGAGCCCCGACAATCTTTGACGGTGAAACAGCACACCAAACTGTCACTTTCGGAGGATGTCAAACATTGAAACAAAACTCCCAAGTTTCCGATTTATGAAGAAATTATCATTGATTCCATAGCTGAAGTGTATGGGTTTTTATTAGGTATTGAAACTGACCAATGCTTTTTGGCGCTCACTGTATATGACAATTTCTTTCTCTTCCTGTGACATTTATTTAACTTCCTGTAAAATTAATCAAATATGATATTAGAAATGTCAAATTTGACAAACAATTTATTTTACGTCAACAGATTTTTATTTTCAAAGAGGACGTGATAAAATTGATTAATTACTAAGAAATGTCAATTTTGTTCGTTGAATAGTCCTTCAAATGCCGCTTGCAGCCGACGAATTGAATGAATTTTTGTCAAAGTGTTTATTCGTGTTAATTGCTTGAAAATTGGCCTCGTGCTGTCGCACTCGACCAATTTATATCAAAGCAATAAACACTCATACACTTTGACATAAATTTTCAGCAATTCGTCGACCGCTCGCCGTATTGTATATGACAATTTCTTTCTCTTCCTGTGACATTTATTTAACTTCCTGTAAAATTAATCAAATATGATATTAGAAATGTCAAATTTGACAAACAATTTATTTTACGTCAACAGATTTTTATTTTCAAAGAGGACGTGATAAAATTGATTAATTACTAAGAAATGTCAATTTTGTTCGTTGAATAGTCCTTCAAATGCCGCTTGCAGCCGACGAATTGCATGAATTTTTGTCAAAGTGTTTATTCGTGTTTATTGCTTCAAAATTGGTCTCGTGCTGTCGCACTCGACCAATTTATGTCGAAGCAATAAACACTCATACACCTTGACAAAAATTTTCGGCAATTCGTCGACCGCTCGCGGTATTGTATATGACAATTTCAAGGTACTTCACTGCCAATTTAAAACAATAGAATTTACTAGAACTTTTTCACGGAAAAGAATTTTATTACAGAAAAATATGTACTAAAAAGCCTCATTTATTTAAAAACTTCTAGCTCTTTTAGTTTTCTTATCAAAGTTTTTGTGAAAAAAAAACATTATGATGCACAGTACAGTTATTTAGCAAAATGCCTTGCATCGTAATGTATTCTATTTTTTACACAAAAAATATTAGCTATACAAAAGAGCTGTTAAAGAAATCAGACTTTACGGTAGGTACATATTTTTTTATAATAAAGTTATTGTTCATTAAAAAGTTCTAATAAAAACATAAGTGTTTCCAATTCCAACCCCTTAAAACAACACATAAAAATTTAAAAAAAATCCTAAATTTGTCTGCTATCGGTAGAACATATTTGGAAATTTTCACTTTCATACTGTTTTATAGCTATCAGTAAAATAACGAAAACCCTCTTTAGGACGTTGTAACTCGGCGGGGAGGGATTTAATAGAAAAAGTTTAACTGCAAACTATTTATGTTTCAACGTTTGTCGGTGTTTTTCTGTTACACTCGGTATATTTTGGGCAGTAGATGTCAGTGCAGCTATTTTACTCTTCCTTTGTATAACTCGAATAGAGCACCTTGACTTACCTATCAATCATACTGGTTATATTAGTTTTTATAGTATTTGTAAATCAGGCCGTTAATACCCGTTTAAATACCACCTTAAAAATAATAGTTATTTACTATACAAGTGGGATAACAGCAACATTAATATACGTGTGTGTAAGTTACAAACGAGTGCGTAGCACGAGTTATGTAAGCACACAAGTATATTAATGATGCATTATCACACATGTATTGTACAAATTTTTTTGTTAAATCCGGTTAGGAATCCTTCGATTTTTCGATACTCAATTGAATGCGGAAAAGTTGAATTTTTCCAAACTAAAATGGAAAAATAAGACAAAAAAGAATCAATGCAAACTTTATTTTTTATATATGTTAACTACAAAATTAGAGCAGAAAGGCAGAAAGGAAGAGAGCAACGATTTTATGTTATAGGATAATTAAATCAGGAGTAATTTTTTACCGGATTTAACAAAATCTTGTGTACAATACGTTGGAAAAAGCATGTGTTTTTTTCGAGGCTAACGCCTCGAAAAAAGACTCACTTCTAAAACGGAAAAACATCACTTTTCCCAACTTATTGTTCAAATATCTAATCTATAACTGCCTAAAATTGAGAAAAGTGCATCAAGAGAAATGTCAGATGTCATTTTCAAAAATATTTTAGTAGGCAAATGTCATTATGTCATTCATTTGACACTATTTTAGTTAGGTAACGAAGCCATTACCACACTCAGGTAATGAAGCCATTACATAACTGAGTGGTGTATTGAACTGCAGTACCTAATGGAAATAGTGTCAAATGAGTGACGTAAAGAGGTACTTATCCCACTGGAGTAGATAATACTATATTACACAACGAGAGCTGTAGAAAGCATATTACACGCGAGTTGGAAAAGTTACGCACAAGTCGCGTAGCGGCACGTGTGTAATTCCACGAGCTAGATCATTATTTTATACTATTTATATTTTAAATATAAATTTGCAATATTTTAAACGCATTTATTTTATTCTCAAGTATTTTTAAATTATCGTATCCGGTATCGGGCCAGCTACAAGATTGCTACTTGGGAACACTGGATACCCACCAAGATCGGCCGGGTAGGTACCGGGTGTGTATGCAGTACCCAGCTGCATCCTTAATTTTTAAATTTTTTTGTTATTAATAAGATAACTTTATTCAAGTAGCTGCTGGAATATACATGTGAAAAGTCAATATAGTGCATCATAACTCATAACATAGTGACATGTAAATATAAAAACAAATATACGGTACCCCCCACCCAAGAAAAGCGCCCTTCCGTGCTTTCCAAGCATACTTCGATACTCAGCATCACTCCGTTTCGCTAATACAATGAAATGCTATGAACCAGTTATTTATTAAAAAAAAAAACATTTTTTTTGCCGACGACCATAGCTCAAAAGTTGATGTTGCCTTCATTTTCGGAGGTCCTATCGTATGAAAACGATCCAAGGCTTCAGGAAGGTTCCTGGCGACCGGTATCGTGTACACATACGAACATACATCCCCCGCACAGCACGTTTAGGCACCCCCCAATGCGGGGGATTGATCTAGTGAGCTGGGATCTTCACCAAAAGATCCGCACCGCCGAGACGGAGATTTGATATAGTGGGTTCATTAGTCGGTTGGCTCGAATTTTAGAGATATTTGACTCAGAGTGGTTTTCGATATGAGGGAATTTCAATACTTCGTACACTTCGTGTCGAAGTAAAATCTGGTGTAACATCTACACCATGGAGTAAGAGGGAAGGAGACCGATCGCCATGCTACAGTATCGGCGATGATATTTACGGTACAATATCTACCCCTGGTAGCGCTGGTGTTTCCAAAGGGCCCTAAATCCGTCACGTGATCGTGGCATATAACCAAAGAAGTAAACGAAGTAGGAAGGATCCTATGCAACTTTGCATGTAACCTAGATGGTGTGTGAACATGGCCACCAAACGGAAGTGTGACCAGTGGCGGCGCTAGAAAATTTTATTTAGGTTACAATGAATGGGTACTAATAAAACGTTCAGTATTTAATCCAGTTTTATTCAGTAAAGAAATATGTATGTTCAGTAATCAACTAATTTTTGCAAAGCATAAAAACCCGAATGGTTAGTAAAATATTGCAAATTGCACAACAAAAAATTAAAAATGGCCAGCAAAATATGCACGGTGTTTTATTATATCTTGTACAGTTTAAAACGCATATTAAAGAAATAGAAGATGCCGTTTACTGTCCTCTGAACTGTCTCGGTAAATGAACCTTTACAGGCAAGGTGACTGTTAAATGTTGCCATGGCGACTTTACAAGCACCTTATATACTAATAAACACATCCTTTATTAATCACTAATATTTTCAGCAAGAGGAAATAAAACGTTGTACGTAGCTCGCTTACAATTAGCCTTTATTGGGGCTCACCGGATTACAGGGTTCGCTACTACGTGCTCACCCTGCAAATAATTCGGCTTGCCCATAAAGGCTAATTTACTAAGCTTGCCACGTAAATAACTATTACTGAATATATTTAATTTTACTAAACATTTTTATATTGCAGTCTCTTTATATTATTTACTAGAAATAAGGATTTTTTACTGAACAAAATTACTTATGGTTTTAATATAAAAATGGTCATTTAATTTGTTGCCTTGCTTTATTGAAAATTAAACTTCTTACTGTCGCTTTGATTTTTTGAATGAAACATTTATTACTTGTACTAAACACTATATTTTTCCAGAACATCAATAATTTTTACTGAAGATTTATTATTTTACTGGGCGCTTATAGTTTTCTTACTGATTGTCTACTATTTTTACCAAAAGATTATTATTTTATTAATCATCTATTATTTTACTAAACATTTAACAGTTTTACTCTGCATTTATTACTTTTACTGAACATTTATTATCTTACATAACATATATTAGTTTTACCTGACTCTTATTATTTCTACTAAGCTACTTAATGTTTTAATAAAATACTGTGCATTTAATTTGTTGCCATAATGAATGCACATTATTCTGCAAATGCAAATGCCCAATACACAAGGGCGGTAAAAAGTGTGATATAACGAACTACAGACCGGTAGCACTACTTTCAGTTCCTTGCAAAATTTTTGAATCAATTATTTACAAATACTTATACAGTCATGTTAAACCTCATATCTCGGACTTTCAACATGGATTTATTCCCAAACGATCTACTAGTACTAATTTGCTAGTACTTACGCGAGATACTGTTAATTGCTTTAATAATAATACTCAAATGGATGTAATATATACGGACTATGCTAAAGCATTCGACAAGGTAAATCACACTATACTTTTAAAAAAATTGTATTCATTTGGCTTCACTCCACAAATGTTACGCTTATTTGCAATATATCTTCAGAACAGGCGCCAGTATGTAGTATATAACAATTGTGTATCACGTGAGTTTAACGTTTTATCAGGAGTTCCACAGGGCTCTAACCTAGGGCCGTTACTGTTCCTGATCTTAATTAAAGATCTACCCGATGTAATAACCTATTCCAAATGTCTACTGTTTGCTGATGACTTTAAAATTTATAAGAGTATATCTTGCATTAACGACTGTCAATTATTACAATTTGACCTTGAAAAAATCTTTCAATGGTCGGTTGTAAACCGCCTTTCATTTAATATAAATAAATGTGCTATAGTTAGCTACACTCGCAAACAATCAATAATAACCTTTAACTATACACTTGATAATCAGAATGTTTGTAGGAAAGACAATATAAAAGATCTGGGTATACAGTTTGATAATCAACTTACTTTTAACTTACATATTCTTCACTGCGTTAACTCAGCTTATAGACAACTTGGATTTGTTATACGGAACGCCAGATCGTTTAGTCAAATTCACTCCCTAATTTTTTTATATAATATGTTTGTGAGACCACACTTAGAATATGGATGTGTTATTTGGTCACCATATTACAACAATTATAAGAATTTAATAGAAAAGGTCCAAAAAAAATTTTTACGCTTCTTGTATTTCAAAATGCATGGGGTCTATCCTCTCTATCTACCCTATACTGAATTGCTTAAAGAGTCTAATTTCTTAAGTTTAGAAAAAAGAAGAGCTTTGCAGTCATGCATATTTATTTTCAAATTAGTTCGATCGGCTGTAGATTGTGATATCCTTTTATCGGAGCTGCATTTTCATGTACCCTCACACAACTCTAGGAATACCTTTGTTTTTTCAATACCGAATTACAGAACGAATTATGCCTATAATTCGCCAATGTTGCGTGTGTTCGATTTGTAACAACTTTTCGGAGATAGATATTTATCACTGCAGTTTAAAACAAGTTAAGTTTTATGTAAATAGAGCAATAGCTCGTTAAACGGATGCCATTTATATTTTATTTATAATTATAATAATTTATTTTTTTATATTTTTTATTGCACGTACTTTAGCAACTAGTTAATATATAGATCTTTTTTCCCTTAATTTGCGAGTTTGTAATATATTTATCTAATATTATGTCAACTATAGTTATAGGTGATTTTCGTCTCTGGTACCCATTCTTACTTGTTTGCTTTGCCACTACCATACAATCTAACTAACTAACTAATTAATACCTTACTGTATGTATTGTACGAACTATGTATATTTTGTTTAATAGTAGCCTGTAATTGGTTGATCTGTTGGCTACTTGCTAAAATAAATAAATAAATAAATAAATAAAAATAAATAAATTAGAAATTAGTATACGGAAAATATTTTAGTCACGCAACGCAACAATAATGACGTCTCCACCACTGTCTTAACCTCAAATTTAAACTTGTAATTTTTTGTTCATATTTGGTAAAATACTTACAAATAGAAAGTTATTCCGTTCTCCTTATTATGTTTTGTACTGGAACAACCACAACAAATACAACTAACCATGGCTTTTAATAAAATTCTAAAACACACGTAACCTTACACGACAACAATCTAACGATGGGCAGGGTCGTCCAGACGACAGCGTTGAGAGCAGTCTATGTACGTTCTATTAGCACTACATGCCCTGGTTTTTCAATCCGACGAAAGTCGAAATGTCAAGGAATCGCCCGCTATTACCCCTTACTCATACACCCTTTACCCACGTATGTTCCGCTGATGACTTTTGACTGTGTGGTGGAACTCCGATCTGAAGAAATACCGGGACCGAAAATACTAACCACCAGAAATCTGTCATATTCGTATGGGAGTAGACAAATTCGAAATTAACTAACAAATCACATAAAAATATAGTGAAAATAGAGTGCTCATGTTTTTTCTTCATCTATACAATAGTATATTACAGCCCGAGATGGGAAGTGTTTCATTACTGTCGAGAGATTAGTTAGCTGATTGAGACGCGAAGCGTCGAAATCAGCTATTATCTCGAGACCAAGGAAACTTTCTGTCGAGGTTAGTATACTATTTTATTCGCAACCACTTTATTCTAAACAAAAATGATTATATTATGATACGACAGGTTGTGACGCGCATGAATGGATCAACGAGATTCCCAGTGTCCCTACCTACTCAGCGGTCGGGAAGTAGCGGGCTGAAATGTACGACTTCCCCCAGTCAAATGAGGTCAGGAATGTTAACATTACACATATGGTTGCGAATAAATTCATTTTTCTCACTCTGGCAATTTTCTTGCAGAATCAAAAGTCCAGAATACACTAAATATATTTTATATATTCAAATTCGCGTAAAACGTTTTAACATGGCAATTTTGTGATTGATTTTCAGACTTCTTGACATGGTAGCAGGAGTAACGAAAAAGGGGTTACGTCGAGCAAAATGCGCAGAGGTGATAGATCTACTTTGGATGAGAAGGATTTGATGTAATTTTGTATACGGGACATAGATTAAAAACTACATTAAATATAAAAATATAATATAAAATTACTAACCCAGCACATAGCACATTCTCAATTACCATCAGTGCCTTTATTTCATCTTCCTGCAAATAACGTCGGCATGCAATTGCGGAATCGTACATTTGCGAAACCATCGGGCGCAGCTTTTGATACATAGGTTTGACCTTCATTGATATATACGTTCCCCAACCCACAGTATACAATCTATAACTTGGCAAAAACCTTTCCAGTTCTTGTCTTGGTAGCATAGCAGCTAATTTATCGATGGGGAAATCATTAACAACTTTTACTATCGCCATATAGCGATAGGTATAGTAGTCCGTGTTATTTAAACGCCAATCAGGGATATTTACTTCTTGGGAGAATGCATGGGTGGTGCCACCTCTATCATGATAAATCGATCCAGCTCTTACGTACAAGTCCTTCCACATAAGTCTTCTATGCACGCACAGAGAAGACGTCATAAAACAGTTGCGTGATATAATAGACCCTACGCAATACGTAACGTCTCTTCCGTCGGGAAACTTGTAGTGTATTGAAACAACAAATTGTTTAGTCTTTTCGAATTCTTCTTCTACCGTTGCCGTTGTGTCATTAACTATATCGTAGTATCTTATTACTCTACGTGCATTTTGCTGGCTCTTATATCCTTTGGATAGATATTTGTATGTTTTACATTTTTTCAATCTAACGTCTGTTCTGATAAGAAGGAATATCAGCAAGCCAAGTAGGATCAGTAGAGTAATCACCAAGCAAATAATTACAACAAATAATACTTTTTGCAACTTCGTTAATCCCTGCCAGGCTTCAAACATCTTTGTGCTTTTTATAAGTGAGCAGAAATGTCGTCTTAAACGTCACTTGTCCCAGTTTTAATGTCTGGCAAATACAGTAAGCGCTTTCAAATTTGACAATACTGTAGGCATGGTGTGGGCAGTGTATAACCTATTGACGATTATTGACACTTTTTCTCCTATGATTGTGGCCGTTTCTGTCTTTAAATGGCGTTCTAAGTTTACGTTCTCAAGCTCACATTAAGATGTGGCCACACCGTTTTGTTAAATCAGGTGAGACCAATATAATCTCTTCAATCTTCAGTTATGCAAACGTTAAATTTGAACGGATTTGAATGGCAACTTTCAACCCATTTATCTGCCACACCGTTAATGGCGCACTGAGTGATGCGGTTAACATAATGCCTTCGACTACTGCCTTACTTTTCCTAATTCCACAACCATGGTTCGGTACTCATTTTTTAAGTGACTGAGTAGGCCGCCCGCCAGTTGCTAGATATGGGATCGAACCCCTTACCGTGGAACCGCAGCCGAAATTCCTAACAGCCCGGCCACACTGGCGCTAGCAAATGCATATTCAATTCGCTAATCAGCGAATGCCCTGATGGGACTAATTACTGTGGTCTAACATATAAGACATAAATTGAGCACTCCAACTTTAAATGACCGAATCGTTTCACACATGGAACGCACTTTTCGTAAATGCACTAAGTTTCATGCAAATAACCAATAAAATCCACCTTATCCACGTGCAGAGCGCTGCTGTTGATGGGAGCGTCCGGGCTGAACAGTGTCGTCACGCACCCAGGGGGGAAATGAAACTGTCCTCTTTAAAGACAGCGCCTAAGTCGAAGTTCGGTATGATTGAGCGGCGATGACCGCTTCGTTGGGGCGGCGTCAACAAGATGCGAACGTCCTGAAACAATAATAGTTCTAAATCTATTTGGAATGGGACGGAGGGTTAGCGGAAAAGCACCGCTAAGGAAGTACTCCCGTTTTTTTGTAGATATGTAAGGGAATCCATCATTATATCCGGCCTTAGCCTCAACAGAATTACTCTGCGTAGTTCAAACGATACAGACTCCCACGGTACACGACTATCATTTCTGAACTTGAAGACACGCAGACCAATGTTTTCAAACGCTTTTTTAAAACAGCAACTCTGGCTATTATTGCAAGCTCAAATAATACGGTATGATATCATTAACCTGTACTATTTTTATTGACAGGAATTTGCTGTTTAACACCTGGTTCATGGGTAATAAACCCAAAAAGTAAACAGCTTAATTCTGGTCATTTATCTATTGCTCTGTAACTTACAACTCAAGTTCTCTTAAATTAGAACTACTTATGTACATATGATAACAATTATATAATATTGTATTATACTCCTGTAAAAGGCGTGTTTCGAAATTCTCTTGTCGTGGATGTATGTATTTGGGAGTCTTTTGCAAGCACACTGTTAGTTCAATTGAATTCGTTGGTCAAATCTTCCAGAAAGTTTACTCATGTACACTCGGGTGCAGTTGCCGGCCGCCAGTTCAGTCGAAGAAGGCGTTACAGGCCTTTCAAGTATTAACCGGTAGAACAGAGCAGAGATAAATGCCCAGCGAAACAACAAATTTTTGTCAAATAACGGCAAGTGCAATAGCTTATACACAAATATAATTCCTGAAAGAGAGGCTTCAAATAATGCAGGTAGCCTTAACTAAATCAAACCCCCATAGCTCGTATAATCACAGTATAATCAAATTAAGTACCTCAAACAAAAGCTTACTACTAATACTTACAGGTTCACAGATTTGCAATAAGGTGTTATTGCACACATTACAAATCAACGGACAGGCAAAATTACAGCAATGGTTATTCCTTTAGTGACTTGGTTTTGAAGGAAACGCTATACGCGCTCCAGATATGGTGACTTCTCAAGGTCACGTCGCTGATCCGGGCTTCCAAAACGTTTGGTACAATCCAGTGCGACAGCAAACTGGTCGTCAGGGAAAATTTCAACACAAACGAGAAAGACTTAGACCTGGAGCTAGGCTTCCGTGTCGGGTTCTTCCTGCGGTCTCAAAACGTAAGCAGCAGGGGTTAAAGAGGCTACGACGATCTTAATACAGCCACATACCGCCTTCCGCATCGCTCACGTGGAAGAAGCGACCACTTCTGCAATTAATGCCCTAATCGGCCCTCCGGTACTGACTGCTATAAGGGGGAAAAGGTCCCCGATAGCATACAAATGAAATTAAATGCAGTTCGAAGCGAACTTCCTACTCACCTTGGGAAATTCCAGGCACGTGCGAACAAACACTGGGCAGCGTAAACTCCAACGTAAAATGACGCGGAACTAAAGTTCCCTCATAGCTGTTTCGGGAATTCGAATCCGATCCAAAAAGCATTGGTAAACATTAGTCAAACAAACTAACGGCAGCCCATGAATTCTCCGAAACCGTTCTACTAACACTAAAACAGCTACATGCTGTTCACCGAGCAAATGCAGAAATCGACGCTCCAGAAACAAAAGCGAGATTTGAAAACTTTGCTCTGCACGGCCAAGAAAGTAGGCGGGGCGCCAGCGCGCGAAATACGAAATGAGTAGCGTAGACATCAGAATCGAATACTTGCGCCAGAAAATCGTAACAACACTACAAGAAAAACATAAAAGCAAAGCAACTGAAGTGAGTTTTTACTAAGCAACCAAAGTTTATAAATAATAAACTTAAATATATCTGCCACTTTCGTAGATTTTTGGTGTTTTATAATTAACGAAATGGTACAAAATGATTTCGTTTGCAAATGAAACTAAAGTTGGCCTAGTAAGCAATTCAAAACGAATACGTGTTTGGCGAGGTTTAGGAAGACAAGCAAGCTTATCCACAGTCCAGCGTCGACTTCCGTTTCAAGGTGGTAGCGTAATGTTTTGAGGAGGCACAATTAGAGGCGCTCGCACACCACTGGTGGTCATCGAAGAAACGATGATAGGGAATTTTTATATTCAGAACGTTCTTGCTCCTGTTATACGTCTGTTTGGGGGTACAGTGGGCAAATATTTCACATACATGGATGCTGATGCAATACCCCATCGCACCTTTGCAGTCGAGGAATATTTTCAAGAAGCGAATATCACAATGATGTGGTGGCCAGCAAATTCTCCCGATATGAATCCTATTGAACATGCTTGGGACATGCTTAAAGCTCGAATTAGAAACGGAAACAATCCACCTTTAACTTTGAGAGATTTGAAAGATGCTGCTCTAGAAGAATGGGATGCAATTTCTCAAAGGCACATTGACCACCTTATTGACAGTATAGAAAACCGCACAAGGGCTTGTTTTAGTACTCGAGGAGGACACAGATTACTAATAAATTGATATGTTTATTTTTAATTACTTGTTTTATGATTTTGTTGAATTTTGCATTTAATATTTTGAATAAAATATTAAAAAATTTAAACCAATGTAGAATATAAATATATGTTTGATCAACACTAACACTGAAAATTGCAACTCCATTTGAAAATGTTGTTAAAGGTTTTATTTAGTGAAACTATGACGATATGCAATAATTTTAATCATGTGTGTATAATGTATCGAGAGATCCAAAAAAAACTGTTCCTCAGCGGGCTGTGGAAATTCAACGTATGAATAATATGTTGGTGACACTGTACGTCAATGTCAAATTCTAGGTTATCAGGTTAGGTTTTCCGTCAGTTTTGACACAAAATAACGCAAATCCTAACCTGCTAACGTCGAATTTGACATTGACGTACAGTGTCACCAACATATTATTCATACGTTGAATTTCCACAGCCGGCTGAGGAACAGGTTTTTTTGGATCTCTCGATACGTACAGTGTTAAACAATAAAATAACATGCTGCAGAAATCGACCTGGACAGGGCTGCAACCCACGATACTTGGCATATTCTTGGTAGCCTTTGCTATGAACGCAGCAGAATATTCGCCTGACGAGTACCATGGTGGACAATAAATTTAGGCCGGAAAAATCGAAATTGGGGTTAATTGGACATAAATAGTAATAGTAGTAGTAGTAGATGTCAAGCGAATGACAGGCCGGCTTAAATTTATTTTCAGCTATTGTACGCTGTAGTTCGCCAAAACGGGCGTTTTTTTCAACTAAACGGTTAAATATGACCGAACCTAAAGGCTGTTTTGTCTTTGTTTCGATTGGTATATTGCAATATTTCGACTCTCTCGTAGTTAACAGGTCCCGGGGCATAATAATGTGAGTGAATTTTGCCTGGAGAAAGCCACTTGCAGCGAGCTTAAGGCTACTTCGTTGGCTCTGCTTTCGGATAGCAATGCCCTCGCAAGCGTGAGTTGGACCCTTAATCAATTATGCCGGTAGATTTGACCTGGTGTTGTGGGCAACTCAGGAGCGTAACCTTGTCGTTTCTGCGGCAACATGTTGGAGCGATGGCTTATAGAGACGCAGAGTAGGATAACTAAACTGAAGCACCTAGATCCAACAAGACACACAAATATGCTATGAGATTTAAAGTTCGGGATCGGGAGTTCTAAAAAAGTTTTTCTAGATGGGTCTGATGATTCAAATGCACCTTACGGTTTTGGACGCTCGTCCAGTTATAGCTGGTTGGACGGTGCGCTGGATTCAAGTGCCTTCAGCAGGTCAAACATTCTGGTTTTCTAACGTTTTGGGCTTTTCTATCAAAATTATTTCCAGAGCGAATTTAAGAAAGATTGCACAAGTCTTTGCCGTAGGCGGCGGCGCCTATCGCTGTGCCCTTTCCTTTGTCTTCAATCCGCGCGCACAGAAGATTAAAGCACCGATTGTGAGGTATTAATGACGTACAAATCCGAAGCATATTATTTATGCATAAATCGAAAGGCGTGCAAGTGCTAACATTACAGATGCACTACCACAGTGTACGAAAGAAATGTTCTTGGTGGAGTTTGCTTTCTTCTAGCGGAGCCCCTTACTGACGTTGCTGTCAACTTTTACTTTTTGGCGATTTACTAGGACCGAGAGGAATTGCGCTGGAATCTGGCTTCACAGAAGACTCTTGAATTTGGAACGGCTCTTAACACCCAGACGAAATGCACGTAGCTTTCTGCTTGCAAAACCTTAAAGCATGACCGAGCAACCCCCGGATGCTATTTTAACTTCGGAATTGCTTTCACTTGACACCAAGGCGCACTCTTGAATTAGGAACAGTTACGGAAAAAAAGTGGGACGGTTTTGCATTAACAGTTATTCCTGCTTGGTTTTGTTTGAATTCTTACATCTAACGCCTCGGCGGAATTATTTGGGCCAACTTTTACCACCTGCACGTCCACATTCGGCTGCCTATTAACTCAAGGTTAGTTTACGATAGCTCCTATATCCTTATCGAGGGCTCACCTGGCATTTCATGCGAGTCGTCTCGCCTTGTGCATTTTAATATAGATTTAGTTGTAGTTGCATTATTAGCGCTAGCTGCTTAATAGCATGATAGTTTAGAGGCCACCTTCCCGGTGTTGATAACTGTGCTTAATTTACTTACCCTCGCGATACGATGTGGCTGCGGCCACGTCAAATGTATCGAACGTTGGTTGGGGATTGGGCACCATATAATGTATTATAAAACTCAGTTATTCCATTAAGCCTGCATAGGGCGTTTGAACTGGTTTGCGGAAAGTTCGTTCCCCACATTTCGTTCCCCACATTTCGTACCCCACATTTCGTTCCCGGGAAATTTTGTCTCCCCACATTACGTACTCGGAACAGTATGTCCCCGGATTGAGTTTACAAGAGGAATTAAATTTTATTTTTATTTTTACATAAAAATGTTATAAGAATTAAAATTCCTGCTTGGTTAATAGAGAATTTTAAGAAATTTTTCAGTTTTTCAAAAACAGGTCGGCCTTGACAGTTAAGCAAAAACAATTTTCTTTTCAGGTAAACTACCCTTTTTGTTCATGATATGGCAAAATATTACTAAGAGAAATTACTCAGAATGAGAAATTATTGCCGTATACAAGATATAAGGAAGATACTTAGTTTAAACAGTCATTTTTAATAAATAAAATTTACTTTGTTTTTATAAGTTTATTATAATAAATAAATTAATCAATATATCTTTCATTATCTAATTGTGTTCCGATCGCTGCGTTCTTTTTTTAACACCCTGTAATCTAGGAGACAAATTGAGCTCCCTCGGGAACGAAGTTTCCGGGTACGAGATGTGGGGAGACGAAATTTCCCAGGAACGAAATGTGGGGTACGAAATGTGTGGGGAACGAAATATGGGGAACGAACTTTCCGTATCCCATCGGTCCCGTTTGAACTTACCTTAGTTACGGCCTTGCTGTGTTTAACGATCGGATCTACTGCAGGATATTTTTAGGCCCGTGCATTCAAACTCAGCTGATGCAGTTACATATATTAACGTCATCGCGTACTGGAAAGTTTGTGGCCAATGCACCGCTCGGGGTCTCACAACGACCAAAATTTAATTAATCGAAAAATAATTTGCAATCCGGAAGTATTAGCTATTGCTGTTAGGAGCGCATTCAAGCCGTTACTTGAGCTATCATAACAAGCATAATGAGTTTACCATAGAGATCTCTTCGACCTGTATGCTAATGCAACCTGAAGGTATTTCGCCCCTTCTAAATTTTGGATACTGTGATAATGTCAGATCGAGGTAACAATCGGGGTTAAGGTCAGCTTATCGCTTGCATCGCTCCGTTCTGCGGCACCGTGCTTAACAGAGTGCGTGCTAATTTCTGTGCTTATTTTGTACATGCGTTTTTTATAGTTATTAGCCCGCCGTAATTACACCGACGCCGTCGGCTCAAAATTGAGCATCAACTTGATTGCTGTTGCATTAATCTAACAAATTGACAATAACTTTACCACGTACCATTTTTCTAAAAAGAATGACTGTCTATATGTTATTAAACAACAAACAGCTTGTTTCATTTCAACCAAAACATGCTAAGGTGAACTAAATAATATTTTGATCATATGGGCCAAATGAACTAAATCGATAATTTATTTTTAAATTAGTGTTTCCTGACTATTTTTTGTAATTTGTTGTTGCTGAAGCTGTTATAATATTGCTAAAAACTCCTACAATTATTATGTAAGAACATTGACCAAAAAGATTTTCTTTTCTTGGTACCTGAAAAATTTTAACTAGGCCAAATGATGTCCAGAAATGGATGGCTTGCATTCTCGAACCGACGAATTGGGGATGGAAAAGATTTTCCCAAGGATTGGAGTCTGTAAAAACTCTCAAAGATCCCGCACCTGCAAGCCTCTTGAACCCCGTATCCTGTGGGTGTACGAACAATTGTGGGCCAGCTTGTGGTTGTAAAAAAGCTGGCCTGGATTGTTCCTCAATGTGCAAAAATTGCGGCGGACAAACCTACTACAACTCAACTAATACTGAATCAGACAGCGAGAATGAAAATTATGACACCGACGAGAATTACCTTCAAAGTTGTGGGCTCTTTTTTCAATAAAAGTTTAAGCAACACTCTTACCATTGTCGATAATGACTCGGTTGTGTCCGAGACTCCGAACCAAGACAAAGAAACAGAAAACGTGTCTGAGTAAACTACAATATATCTTAGGGTTTATGCAAAAATAAATTACTTTCAATATACTGGTATATTCCTTTCTCATAATTTTCAATCTTTTTACCTACACTAATTTCTCGGTATTGAGGCAATGACCAAAAATGTGTAAAATTTTTGTAGGTTCTGAAAATCTATTCACATTAAAACTACTTGAATGACATGACGATTTTACCTCTCAAAAGAGAAATGGTTACTTTGCTGCGCCGGAATATGCATTTCCCACGCCGCGCGGACTTTGAAGGGATGTCATTCGGACACTGTTTAAACCAATTACATTATTAAAAGAGATTCGTGCACATTTTTTCAAGCACTACAACTTTCAGATTTGCAATTTTCGGAAAAAACCACCCCTACAAAGCTAGAATAGCGGAAACCAATTCTTGGTAACTTTGTCGCCCTGTACCGTTCGCAATACCAACTTCTCAGTATCGCGGCAAAAACCAAAAAAGTGTAGAATTTTATTTGCAACATTTTTTGTTCAATAACTTTTTCTGTGCGACCAATAAATCGCGAGAAAAAACAATAGTAGATTATGTTATTAGGAGTAAAAGTGATACTTTATGTGGCGAAGCTGAAGTTTATTTAGCCGAACGTTAGTGAGACAAATAATTCAACTATTTTATCCGCAAACGTATTCAGGTAAATTTTATTAATATAAATTTTAAAAAAAGATGCATCGGCCGGGAATCGAACCCAGGCCACCCGCGTGATAGGCGAACACTGTACCCCTGCGCCAACCTTTCTTGTTCAAATAACGTGCTACTGTAACGATATATGAACATACTGAATCACCCGAGCTAATAGCATACGGCCACAGCAGCTGCCACACCATAAACCACGGCGACAGATGCTCCGATCCGCTGCTTAAAGGATTATTTAAATTAAAACTTTTTCGTACTCTTTTTGAAGATAAAAACCGGCCTACGATCTAAGTCTAAAAATTAGCAAAATTTTAAGCCATCATACAATTTAATCGGTCCAGTATCTTCGGAGAAGATAGCGAACAAACATAGAAAGAAAGAAAGAGAGCAACGATTTTGTGTGCTTAGGCAGATAAAGTACACAAAAGTCGCTATTTTATCTGCTTAGGCAGATAAAGTGACACTTTTATCTTGTCAATAAAGACAAATAAGTT
Source organism: Agriotes lineatus (assembly GCA_940337035.1). NCBI lineage: Eukaryota > Metazoa > Arthropoda > Insecta > Coleoptera > Elateridae > Agriotes > Agriotes lineatus. The sequence goes on along the minus strand of OW679198.1, from coordinate 34,262,744 downwards.
GTCACTTTTGTGACGTTTGCAGATAAATGTAATTGTTTTTAAGATGGCGGCTGTTTTGCAAGGGGTGGGGGCACGGCTTTTTGGTTTTACGCTTGTCTAATGGCCCTAAACCACTGGGCAAGAGGAATAGCCGCGGCCAATTTTTTTAAGGTGACGGGGTTTTTTCCGACAGTTTTACTGTACTATTAGCTGGAACCCCGACCCTTCCCGACGAGTTAGTCAACTTAGGCCGATAATTACCAGCCGGCAAAACACCAAATATAACTTTCGCCACCAGGTAAGGCCGACCCTTACTCCTTCGTCACATGTTTCTCAACTTTGGGTGAGAGTGATGTACAATCTTAATTTCTGTGAAAGTATTTTAAAATCCGACATAATAATTTTCATTGCTTGCTTGCTTGCTTGACGCCACTTTGAGAGCGAACCCGTGGGCCGAATTGGCTGATTTTGGTGTCAATCGACTCAGGGCGACGCAAGTAAGCCAGTAGTAGGGTTTCCAAATTTTTATAAGAGACTTTTTTATGTGGAATAGCTAACCTCAAAATTAACTCGACGCACAAAATGAACCACTCTTGTACAAATTGCATTAAATGAATTATTGCGCGCCTAATTTGGGGGCAGAATGCTAGTAAATTAATAATTGTACAAATTAAGTAACAAACGACTTCCGGGATCGGACCGTGTCATGATTGAGATCGAAGAACTCAACATTTCGCCCACTTTCGTAAGGGGTTTCATCAGGAGGAAAAAAGCAAAGAGCACGGTAACTCAACGTGTTAACCACGCCAGAGGCGAAACTCTTTGCAAGGGAAGGGACAGAAGAGCACGGTAACTCAACGTGTGAACCACATCAGAGGCGAAACTCGACTGAAGCCCCTTACGAAAGTGGGCGAAACGTTGAGTTCTTCGATCTCAATCATGACACGGTCCAATCCCGGAAGTCGTTTGTTACTTAATGACAATGGCCATTAAAGCCTCAAAAATCAATTGTACAAGTGGTCATTTTTATGAAGACTTTAGTTATACAAGCTTTAAGAAAAGCATATGTATGTATAATTAATCATACTTATACTAACACTGTCGTAACATTTTCAGTCTAAAGCACAATTTAGATGTATTACTCCTATTAATCATAACTAATGTAGATCATTATGTATTACATCTACTGCAGTAAAATTACGTATAAAACTTATGTAATAAGAGATATTTGTAAGCACACTCATATGATACTCGCAGCTGTAGCAGATCTGCCCCAGCATTGCTACCCCAACTACAGCATTTCTTCTTAGAAGCGGCCCTCCTGCATCAGTGTTACAGCCTCCACCCCTGCTCGGGTACGTTCCACAAATCATGCTTTCGGCCATTGAAAAATGAAAGTCTCCTTTCATGCGATGTTGACATATAAATGGCAGTTCGATGGTCAAATTAATCATTTTCAACACGTTATCTCTGTGTAAAATATCCACTTGACTGTAAACAACCCACCCCAGCAATTCTCCCCACTGGCGGCCGTACATGGAACCCAAATATATTTTAGCATACTCTACGCTTTTTCCATTTCTTTCAAAGTTCTTCACTTTAATTAAAGCTACATTGCTACGCATTGTGGTGGAGTTGAATTCAGGGTGTATGTGAAATTGTTTGATTGTGTGAACTTCGCCATCTTTATTGCTGTAGCTGCTGTCGGAACGAACATTAAAATTTCTGCAGGTAGGCCCCTTACACAAAACCAGGCAATGGGCAGCAGTTAATAGCCACTGTTTTGAGAGCATAGCGCCGCTGCATATATGAGCATTTGTTCCTTTCTCTATGATTCCAGCTAGTTGAGAGTAGGATAAAATCGAAGCTTCTCTGCATTTTGAAGGGCTCTTGTAATAATGCCTGTTCATTCGATTTTCATATTCTCTTCGTGGCTTCTGTGTAATACATTCAACTGGCTTTACAACTAAATATATTGAGAACGATAACAAAGACAAAATTGATAGGAATATAACTGATAAAAATACGGTCATTTTTCTGTTCGGACATAGCGTTTTACACCCTTCTGGCAACCAGGGCATCAATTGGAAAGTTTATCTTGACAGGTTCAAATTATGACAATCTGACTGTAGGTAATTTATAAACAAATATTGGTTGTCAGATTTAAGTTTGCGTAAATAGCAATGTCCTTGATGAATACTTTTCTCTAATGGCAAAAGGGGTATATGTGTAATCTAATTTTTCTAAACTAAAGCATAGTGTATGATTACTTAAAAATAACCATTATATTGCGACTAATAAGTACAGAAATTATTTTTAAAGTTGCGTATTTAAAAAAGAAGTCGAGAGGCGGATAATTTGTATTATATTAATGGGCAGTATTATAAACGATCAATAAATCATTAGATAACTATTTGTGGAGTACATTTACTTCCCTAGCAACGGTTTTGCTTACAGTGTTTTTAACAATCGTGTAACTGTTATGGAAGGTCCCTGTCAAATTCGAGGTTATGCGGTTAGGTTTTTCGTCAGTTTTGACACAGACTGACGCTAACCTCGAATTTGACATAGACTTACAGTGCCACCAACATATTATTCATAGGTTTGAGTTTCCACAGCCCGCTGAGGATCAGTTTTTTTTATCTCTCGATATTTTACTGTAAATGGTTACGTTTATTATGCAACTTTATGCGAATCTGGGGTAAACTTACCACCCGCGAAAGCGTCTGTCAATTTTTACTTCCCTCGTTTGAAAGACGAAGGAAGTATTTTAATCGCCAAAAAATCACCTTCCGAGATTTCTTCAGATCTTTACGTTTCAAGGTCCCTAGATGACGAAAAAGAGGTTTTCTTAATTCCGTCTGTCTGTTGGCAATACAGTTCAAAAACTATTTGCCGGAGGAAGACGACCGCGGGCTTGCCAGACTTTGGGTTTCCTTCTCAGTATATTCAAAGGAACCTTCCATAACAGTTACACGCTTGTTAAAAATACTGTAAAAAGTTCGTTGCTGGCTCTTGGACTATTAAGTACTTTTCATTTTCTTCCCTTGTGAAGAGGTACAGTTTAAATTATATTATGTTAGTAATTTGGTTTGTTTAATACCGGCATATGTATCGTAATCTACACCAGACTTATGAATTTCATGTATTGGTAGAGAGCAAGTTAAAAAAAGTACTTAAGTCTAGACGTTATAAAATAGTACAGGCGCCAGGGAAATCGTTAATAGGGCTTTACGTGCAATTCTTGGTACCTGCATTTTGGGTTAATAGGTGGGTGGGGGGCTGTGCTCTGAGTCTAACTTTAAGTTTTCGGATCGATCGGAGAAATTGTTTTTCCGCAATATCGGAAGAAGTGTTGAAAACGGCTTTTTAGCAATTTCTCGTTTCCTGTTGCTCTGATGCTGAAATTGCATCAATACAAGTTTGTAGTTTATGAAATTCCTCACAACTTTTGGAAATACCTTTTCTCGTGCGCTCAACAATTCAAAAGTTGTTACCCCATAAAGCCAAGAAATTAAGGGTTGAAATTGGTTTTACGTAAATATATCGCTTTCAGTTAATCCTACGATAAAAAATACTCTTATATTTTTTGTAGAACAACTAATTTGCATAAAATTTGTGTATGAGTATTTTTCCATTTGGACAATTATTTACCGTTCTACAGCGCTGCAAATGTCGCAAGTCACTTAAACCGTACATTTAATGTGCACTTTCGAACGGCCCTGTTCCTTTGAGGTACAGTTTGTAGCGCGTCTTTTTATGTGGTTTCCCCGATATGCCTACTCCACGAAGTGTATTTCTAACAGTCTCACACTTCCCATGGTCTTTTTGATGAACCGGGTTCTGCATCGTTGATCCCACTCATTGCAGAATCGTTGATTTTATCGCTCTTGTCAAGTTGTGTTTCCTTTGAACAGAACTCGGAAAGAGAAAATATGTCGTCGTCGTAATTGATGTGATATTCGTCAACATCTGTAGTAAGCATTCTGGAGAATTCCTGCACGTTCTCACAGGATTGTCCGGCGGAAAGCAAATGACGGTGCACTTTAAACCCGCTTTGCGACAGCCATAGGTATTTCCACATTTGGTCTTGCACCCGCATAAAATTAATTTTATTATTGCAAGAGGCGCGGGAGGCTCAGTGCTAGACACCTGTGTAAACGTACGGTCACTTTTATCTCAGCCCCATATTCCCGTGGGTAGAGTGTCACTAAACTTAAACAAAATAAAAATTTATATTCAAAATGAACGATTCACGACTCACCATGTGAAGAACAGTCAACTCGGTTATTCTGTTATTTGATTAATTTTTTGAATCTAGACTGTAGTGTGTTTTTCTTTGCAAGCCCGGAAAACTGAATACGAAGGATAAATCATGCGTGAAACACGGCGATGCTGTATCAAAGCATATCTTGTTTTTGCATGCATTTTCTGGTTGTGACACAACATCGGCTGCTTACGGTAAGGAAAAAGTGAAATTTCTTAAAACCCTAAAAAAGACACCTAGCCTGGAATCTGCAGTGAATCACTTTGTACAGAAAGATGTAGACGCGGATATCATCGCATTAGCGGGAGAGCAATTCTTTATTGCGTTGTACGGTGGAGACATCCATAAAGACAAGTCAATCAACTTGCTGCGATACAAACACTTCGCGAAATCCCTTGCGAAGTCAACGTTTACTCTGGCATACCTGCCACCTACAAAAGACACGGCCAGGATGCACGCATTCCGGACATACCATCAAGTTCAATCCTGGCTTGGAAATGACACTCTACCCGCGGAAAGATGGGGCTGGAAGAAACGTGGCCGTACGTTTACACCGGTGCTAGCACTGAGCCTCCCGCGCCTACTGCAATAATTAAATTAATTTCATGCGGGTGTAAGACCAAATGTGGAAAGGCTTGTGGCTGCCGCAAAGCGGGATTAAAGTGCACCGCCATTTGCTCCATATGCGCCGGGGAATTCTGTGAGAACGTGCAAGAAATCTCCAGAATGCTTGCTACAGTTGAAGACGAATACCACACCAGCTGCGACGATGACATATTTTCTCTTCCCGAGTTTGTTTCAACGGAAACACAACTTAACAAGGGCGACGAAATCAACAATTCTGCATTGATTGGAATTGACGATGCAGAAACGGCCCATTAAAAAGACCAAGGGAAGTGTAGAAATACACTTCGTGGATTAGGCCTATAGGGGAGACCACGTAAAAGAAAACGCGCCACAAGCTGTACCTCAAAGGTGGTGTGGAAAACAGTTGGTGCGACACACTCGAAGGAACAGAGCCGTTCGAAAGTGCACACTAAATGTACGGTTTACGTGACTTGCGACATTTGCGGCGCTGTAGAACGGTAAATAATTGTCCAAATGGAAAAATACTCATACACAAATTTTATGTAAATTAGTTGTTCTACAAAAAATATAAGAGTATTTTTTATCGTAGGATTAACTGAAAGCGATATATTTACGTAAAACCAATTTCAACCCTTAATTTCTTGGATTTATATGGTAACAACTTTTAAATTGTTGAGCGCACGAGAAAAAAGCGTTTCCAAAAGTTGTGGGGAATTCCATAAACTACAAACTTGTACTGATGCAATTCCAGTGCCAGAGCAACAGGAAGCGAGAAATTGCTGAAAAACCGTTTTCAACACTTCTTCCGATATTGCGGAAAAACAATTTCTCCGATCGATCCGAAAACTTAAAATTAGACTCAGAGCATAGCCCCCCACCCACCCATTAACACAAAATGCAGGTACCAAGAATTGCATGTAAAAATTCCCTGGCGCCTGTACTAAAAAGCATATACCGTATGTCAGTACTTGACATCACGACAGGAACATAATAAATAGACAGGACACAATTGCAATAAAAAAGTTTGGATAACAACCAACAACACACATTTGAAATTAAACTAGGCTGTATCCAGTAGAAGAAATATTTTTTAAAAAAATTCACCTCTTCTATTGAACCAAGATTTCGCTTAGGAGGACTTTCAAAATATTGCTGTCAGCTAGGTCTCAAATGTCATACTGGTTAGGCCTTACAAATCTGAAATAATCTACATTTTTCTTCAAACATATAATCATGAAAATATCAGTATTTATATCAGTAATCTGGTCCACAAGACGGTGGTCTTTATTTCTTTCAGATAGCCGTTCAACCAGTGCGTATTCTCCTGTTGCGGTTTTGCTGACGAATCTTTTTCCCCTTCATTTCTATAGCGTTCTACCATACCTTGAAGCGTTTCATTGTCTTTTTCAGCAAATGAGAAATCATATATATCTGATTTACTATACCTAACTGGAAGTTATCTTTTTTTGGTTTTAAGTTTTGCAAATTTATTTCGTTCTCGTCTGCTCGTCTCTTCTGGATATTCTTTTCCTCTTTTCACTCTTCGTTTTTTTGCCCTAAAATACTCTTTCCAAGTTTTTGATGAAGCCACGCTTGGTATTTTGGCCATTGTTACAGTCCAAACCAGAGAGGAACCGATCTCCTGGAATATTTTGTAAGTAATAACTTATAAATACTTAACCGGGGTAATGAGCTTACTTTTGTAACTCGGCGTCGGCAAGAAGTCATTGACATAACTCTGGCCACGGCTGGACTGCAAGACAGAGTAATATAATGGCGCGTATCTAACGAACCATCACTGTCTGATCACAGACACATTGAGTACCTACTTCCTGGCAACAATAACCTATCGAAATTCCAGGAAAAATAATTGGGCTGCATATAGAGAGGAACTTCTTAGCAAGTTTGGGTTTGAGGTAATTGTGGACCAAATGAATGACGCCATACTAAGTTCATATGAAAACTACTGTCCACTAAGGAAGAGACAGACTAACAGGAAGATCATATGGTGCAACGAATACCTGGCCAACCTCAGAAAAAGTGCACGAAGACGCTTTAGCAGAGCAAAAAAACGGAGAATGGGGCCTACATTCCCAAGCTCTAACCGAATATAACAAATCTCTGAGGAAAGCAAAAACCGACTCATGGAGGAGCTTCTGTGGAGACATTGAAAGCACCACAGACACAGCACGCCTCCACAAAGTTCTGTCAAAAGACCTTTTAACTCCAGTCGGAAACATGCTAAAATCGACGCAGGAATACACAACCAGTAAAAGGGAAACTCTGGAAATGCTAATTCATGCACACTACCAGTTGGCAAAACACCAAATACAACTTTCGCCAACAGGTAAGGGCCGAACCTCTAACCCTTCGTTACAAGGTATATGAAAGAATCTTAGAGAAAAGACTTCGACCAACAGTAGAACAGCAAATGCATGAATCCCAGTGCGGATTTCGACCAAATAGAAGTACATAAAACCATATCTTTACAATTAGACAGATAATAGCAAAAACAGTCGAGTGCGAGAAAGAAGTGATATTTTGCTTTATCGACCTTGAAAACGCTTTTGATCGTTTAGAAATAAAACACATTTGGACAACATTAGGTAGGAAAAATGTAGGAAAAGACCTTATAACAGCAATCCAAAGTGTTTACAGGAAAAGTGTAAATTAGGTTAGAACCCACAACAGTATCTCAGAGAAATTTATATCTAGCCTAGGGGTACGTCAATGTAGTGTCCTAAGTCAATTACTGTTTTGCAATCTATCTGGCCTAGTATCGGAATTTTGAATTTTAAATTCTTAAGTGCTAATTTTAAACTTGGCCAAAATTCGCTATATTTAGATTCAAACTGGATTGCCTCGGGTAAAGCTCGAATGCCCATGAGTTCGTTGTAATGTATAATTTATAGGTACCTATAATGTATAAAATACAAGAATAACACAATGTTGGAATCAATTAGATATACATATACAAAATAAGTCGTAATTTAATAAAGTGTTATATACATAAATAAAAAAAACAAAATTCCTTCGGCATTTCGTTATTTCGGAGACGTTCGGCAATCCACATTGCATGCTGACTTGGACCGGTTACTGTCCTTGGATTCTCTCAAAGAAAGTTGGAAGACGGTAGGCGTAGGTGAGGTGCTCTGTAGCTTCGATGTCCTGGAATCGACAGATTCGAAGCAGACAGCAGAGTAGGTATATTTAGGCCATCACTAATATTTTGTTTGTTTGTTATTATTTTGCGGGCGGTCAATTCAATTGAATTAAAGTGTTTTACTA